>JANBXA010000651.1:100040000-100640000 GCA_030556225.1 Cricetiscus sungorus | reverse complement strand
GTATCCCAAGTATGCTTTGAGTATTGATGCTGGCAATAATATATATCTTGATAAACTGTGAGAGAGGAATTGCTCACTGGAATGAAACTTTTTGTAGTTTAGAAAGGGAAAGGGGTACTCAACTTTTAGAAGTGGCATCATAGACGGCCTCTGTGGCCTTAGAGAGGACACAGTTTGAAAGTACTGAAATAGCACAGACACTGAGATCAACAATTAATAAGTGGGACTTCCTGAAACTTAGAAGCTTCTGTAAGGCAAAGGACACAGTTGACAAGACCAAACGGCAGCCCACAGACTGGGAAAAAAAATTTTACCAATCCTACATCTGACAATGGGCTGATCTCCAAAATATACAAAGAACTCAAGAAACTAGTCAACAAAACACCAAATAGCCCTATTAAAAAATGGGGTACATAATTGAAGAAAGAATTCTCAATAGAGGAAATCAAAGAGGCTGAAAGACACTTAAAGTGCTCAACATCCTTAGCTATCAGGGAAATGCAAATGAAAACAACTTTGAGATACCATCTTACTTCTGCCAGAATGGCTAAAATTAGAAACACCAATGACAACTTATGCTGGAGAAGATGTGGAGAAAGGGAAACACTCCTTCACTGCTGGTGGGAGTGCAAACTTGTACAGCCATTTTGGAGATCAATATAGTGGTTCTTCAGGAAAATGGGAATTAGCTTACCACAGGACCCAGCAACTCCACTCTTAGGTATATACCCAAATGATCCACATCCATGCAACAAAGACATGTGCTCAACTATATTCATAGCAGCATTATTTGTAATAGCAAGAACATGGAAGCAACCTAGATGCCCCTCAACTGAAGAATGGATAAGGAAGATGTGGCACATCTACACAATGGAATACTACTCTGTAGAAAAAAAATAATGGAATCTTGAAATTCGCAGGCAAGTGGATGGAACTTGAAGAAACCATCCTGAATGAGGTAACCCAGTCACAAAAAGAGGAACAGGGTATGTACTCGCTCATATATGGATTTTAGACCTAGAGCAAAGCCTATAATACACACCAAAAGATGAACTGGGATACGAGGTGTATTCTAAGAGATTCATATATGGTCCCTCACAAAAGGGGGAAGAGACAAGTCCCCCAGAGCACATGGGAAATGGGGGGGGCAGTGAATGGAGAGAGAACTAGGAGAAAGAGAAGGGGAGGAGAGGAAAACACTTGTGACTAGATAGATTGAGTCAGGGTGAGGAGGGGGGACATAAAAGAGGGAGCCATTATTGGTTTGAAGAGAAAACTGAACCTAAAGAAAGGTCTAGAGAACTACAAGACCGGCTCCAACTAATAACTCGAGCAACCATGGAAAGCCTACCATAAATACCCTTCCCTGATAATGAGATCATCATTTAAATTATCCACCATCATGGAGTCCTCATCTAGTACCTGTTGGAAAAAGAAGCAAACACCTATAACCAAACACCGAGTCGAACCAGAATCCAGATGCAGAGAGAGGGGACAAGACCAGGTTGCAGAAACTCACAAAGACAGCTGACCTGAACAAGGAGGAGCTAATGCCCCCCCCAGACTGATGGCTAGGAACCCAGCATGGGACTGACTCAGACCCTCTGAATATGAGTCTCAGCTAGAAGGACTGAGAAGTCTGGGGGACCTCAGACAGTAGAAACAGGATCTATTCCTGGTGCACAAAAGGACCTTGCAGACACATCTCCCATGGAGGGATACCCCCTTAACCTAGAGACAGGAGAGAGAAGTCCTAGTCCCTACTTCAAATACTTGACAGATTTATATGACCCAACCTGGATAGCATAGCCCTACAAGTGGAATGGGGATGGAGGGATGGGAGGGGAAGGTGGCCAGGGTGCATGTCACAGGGGAAAGAGGGTAAGAGGGAGGGAGGGAGGGAGGAAGGATAGGAAACTGGGATCCATGTGTAAAATTTTTAAATTATATTATTAATAAAAAAAAGAAGAAAAAATGCTGCTGGATTAATTCAATATATATATAATATAAGATATATATTATATATATAAATATATATATATGTATTTAAAATGCTTTGACTTCAAAATTTAAGCCTAAGGACAAGTTACTGGGGAAAAGGATTTCTAATTTTGTTTCCACAGAAAATGAAAAGTTGTGGATTCCTTCCAGACTATTGTGGTTTGATCGAGCAAGACCCTCTGAAGCAACGTCAATGGAACAATGCAGCCCTGCAGACCACTACAGCCAGGATTTCTGTGTCTTCTTGACTGCACCCTCTACCAGCAGGAAGCAGTTTGGTAAGAACGATGACCAAATTCCCAAATATTGTTTATAAATGTTGGTTTTCATTTTTAAAAAAGGCATGTATAATTATGTCCAGCATAAAATAAATAAATGTTTAAAAAAAAGCTGTCTGTCTCAAAAGATGAGAGAAGAAGAAGAAGAAGAAGAAGAAGAAGAAGAAGAAGAAGAAGAAGAAGAAGAAGAAGAAGAAGAAGGGAGAAGAAGAAGAAGAAGAAATTAGGATGAATGTGAATGTGTACAGAGTGAAAATTTGATAAAGGCACAGGAATGGAATTGCCGTTCACAAGCCAGAGAGAGAAACCTAGGAATACACCAGCCCTAGGCTACAGACTTCTATGACTATGAGAAAATTAATGTCCAGTATTTAAGCTGCATAGACTGTGGTACTTTGTTGTAGCCACTCTTGCAGACTGCTGTGTAGGATTACTGTGCACCAGGCATTCATTGTTCAGCATTGGACATATGAGGGTGAATAAGATACCCTGTCTGCCTCAGAGAGTTCACAATCTAGTGAGGGTTCAACTACTTGTAAATGTAATGTGATAGAGAGCAATGAGACTTTGTGTATTGCAGTAGAATTGCTCAAATGATTCAAAACTGATGCTGCAGAATGACCTAGCTCATTCCTCAGCACCACAATCAATAAATCAATCTTCAATCAATAAATCACATCTGTTTGTGTGTCCAGTAGATTGCTTACTCACCAACTTGTACTCTGGGGAAGTAAATAAGCTCTAAATTCATACGACTTCAAGAAATTGTTGCATGTATGTGTGTTTGCGTGTGTTCTATGTGTGCCTGTGTATGCATGCATGTGTACATGAAGGCCAAAGATCGATGTGGGGGGCGTGTCTTCCTCAATTACTGTCCACCTTAAGGTTTTAGATAGAACCTCTAATAAGCTTGCCAATTCAGCTAGGTTTGTCAGCCAGTGAGTCCTGGGTACCCACCTGTCTCCACCTTGTCAGTGCTAGGATTAAAAGGACATGCTACCATGCTCATCTTTTTCATTTGATTTCTTGGCATCAAATTTCAGTTACATGCCTACTTGGCAAGCACTTTACCAACTGAGCTGTTTTCCCAGCCCCTGGGTCCATGTCCTTAATAAGCACTAAGTGACACTTACAGGTCACACTTGGAGGCCTCTCACCCGCAGATGAAGAAATGCAGGCTGTGAATAGTATAGTGACTTACCCAAGATCACAGCACTGTCTAAGGGCAAGTCCAGCAGACCTCTGTCACCTGAAAAAAGTCATGATGACATTACCCCAGGATGGTCAGTTCAGAGCCCCATGGGACTGCTCATTCCCCACTTCCAGATGACCCACTCTAGTCCTCAGTCTCCCTTACAAAATGCTCCAACATGGAGCTATTCCAAACCCTTAAATTATTTTGGTTTAAACTTTTTTGCTTCTTTCCCTTGCTGTCCTCTGTCCATCACAAGAGGATGTGTGTTCATGAAATGCATTGTAAGTGGGGTTGTTGAACTGAGCCAACATAATAGACAAATAGCTAAGTAGATTTCAAATTTTAAATCAAATGCAAACGGAAATTTTGACCCAAGTGAACAGGCCATGTAATTAATATTTATATTTCTCCCCACCTCTATTTATAGCCAGGTGATGCATTAACTTTATCTCAGAAGAGGTCATTTCATGTATATCCATTTAAGGTTAAGAAAATAATCTTTTCAGGATTATTGGAGGAAACCAAGAGAGGTAATTTCCCCCTCATGGGCTTGAACTTGGGGAGACTTTCAACATAATGGTTGACATATAAAAGACATTTATAATAATTACTTGGGGACTAATGACAGTTCAGACAATAAGAAGCCCAGTTCCAAACTTCCTTGATCAGTAGTGTTTGCTGTGACTAAGAGCCAGGTAGACGGCAGGCATTGACTTTGTCTAACCTTTGACTTGTAATAAAGATGCAATAAAGTAATTGGTTAAAATAGAGACATGCCTGATAAAGAATGTTTGCTTTTTAAAGTAACTGGCTAAAATAGGAGTACATCTGATAAGTGAGTTTATGGGGAGTAGAAGGCCAGGGTTTGCTAATTAGTGGGGGTTCTGTTTCCTACACGGATTCTCTACTTTTCCTTTTTGAAGAGAAATGAAGCTGTGAGAAGGTTCTGTGGTGGAAACCATCACATGAGTCCCTTCAAGAAAAGCTGGTTGCTAACACTCTGCAACACATCTTAAAATGTCTTTACTTACATCAATATAAAGAATGTGGAATTCTACTCCACATTTAGCCACAGACCTGTGGTTATCATCAGGAAAACAATACACTTTGACCTTTTTTGTACACCAGAAAGGGAGACTCTCTAAATCCTCACCTCTCTGAATTTTCTATGATCTATGCCAGAATGTATGTATGTGTGTGTGTTGGGGGTGGGGTGTGGAAGGGGTATGATTGCCTCCATCAAACTTACTTCCCTAAGAATTTCTTCTGCATTAAGTTCCTTTTAACAAATGCCAATTTTTTAATTGAAAATTTATTTCTTTACTTAAGTGTCTGAAGGAGGACATTTAGTACAATTATGAACAGGCTAGAATGTATCATATATCACAATCATAATAAGGATGACCAAAAAAGGGGCATTGAGAGTAACCACACATTAATCGCTTGCCTTTTGTGTCCCCTCCAATAACAGCTAATGGAGCTGGATGCCAGCCATGTTGACTTTGGGCACTGGATAAGATACCCCCACACACTCCCTGCAGCCCATGGACTGATAGCCCCTCAGCTGTTCTTATCTTCCCCCAGTAACTAAAACTTCAATTCCAGTTCCTGGAGTTCCAATCTTTTCCTGCTGGGATAAGCTATCTCATAGTAAGAACATTGACACCTCCAACTGACTCAGAGGGGCTCTGAGTGATGCAATCCTTAGAACCTCGTTCTCGCTGCAGACAGGCTGTCCTTTGTAGAACTCAGCCAAAGCAGGAGGAAGATTGCCAGTTGTGGTGTAACTGGCCTCAGCAACTGAACCTGAAAACATCAGATAACAGCTGCAGAAGAGGGAAGGCTTTTCCATCTCTCACTGGCCAGTTAGTACTAGTGCACACTTTTGTGGGTGTGCTACCTCTGGAAACACCAAGGCACACTTTTTTTAGTCAGTTTTTTATAATTTTTATATTTGTTTGAAATTATAACATAATTACATCATTTCTCCCTTTCCTTTCCTTCTTTCAGATTCTCTATACCCCCCTTACTCTCTTTCAAATTCATGGGCTCTTTTTTCATAAACTTTTAGGACCTGCATGTATGTAGTGGTGTACATACCTTAACAGTAACCAACAGCCCTCTTATTGCACTTAAGATCTGTTCAACAAGGGGAAAATCAGGGCAAATTTTTAAATGTCTGACACTTTCAAGGCTAACTATGCAGTATGCTATCTTTCCTGAACAGTTAAAAACAGATCTTTTTACTTAAAAACTTTTCTATTAGACAAGATAATTTTGAATAACCAGAATCCACCTAGTTTAGAGTCTTTGATAACTAGATATTCCCTATCTCAAATACCTGTTTCATCTGCTCATTATTTATTTTAGGTCAGAAATGTTTACAGTCTACTTTCTCTACAAGCTTCATGTAGCTATCTGAATGCACATGGTAACTAGACACAAGTACAAGGTCACTAGCCACGGTTGCCACTGTACAATAAACACATCCCAAGCTTATTAATGTTGGGCTGACATCCTTTGCTCAACATCCCCCAAATCTTACTCATTTCATCAACCACTATCCTTCTCTCTTTTTCTATAAGTCCAAGTCTTAGATTCCACCATTGAATCCCAGTGTGGACCGTGTATGCCTGGGTATCTCATTCAATCCAGTTCCCCTGGGGTTGCCAATACTGCTGCAAACGACACATTTCCCTTTCTAAACTCCGAATAGTGTTTCATGCTGCACAGCTATACAGACATAACACTGAGAACACTTAGGCTGATTCCATATCCTGCCTGCTGTAAATACTCTACTGTAGATCTCTTTTTTATATATGTACATTTGTCTTTATTTCTTTTGGCTATACACTCAGTGATGAAATTTCTAGTCTGTGTGGCAATGCTATTTGGTTTTTTCTTCAGTCTTTTATCTTCTACACATTTTAATTAAAATGTAATTGCACCCTTTTCCCCTTTCCGTAACTTCTCCCTAGTCTCTCCAAGATCCCTCCCTTCAACTTTTAATTCCTTCTATGTACCCCCAACCCTCAAACTGATAGTCTCTTTTTCTCCAGTTATCAATGGTGTGTGTGTGTGTGTGTGTGTGTGTGTGTGTGTGTGTGTGTGTGCACGCACATGCACACGCGCACGCACAGATATATAAATATGACCTGCTGACCCCACTTTTGTTGTTTGAGAATATATGGTTTCATGTCTGAACACTTTGTGTTAGAAAACCAATTGGAAACTCTGGGAGAAGCAAAGTCTCCAGCAGATATCAGCTGCCTATAGTTCCTTGTCTAAGGGTGTGACCCTGTGAGATTTTCCATCTTCTGCATTTCCTTGTCTTCTGATAATGCATTATCCTGATCTTGTAAGCATTTCTATGAGCAGACTTTCACAGCAGACTTCCTGGTTTTCTGGCTCTTATAATCTTTCCATACCCTATCTCATGATGTTCCCTGACTCATAGGTTCAGGAGCTATGATGTAGATGTGGGGGCTGGGCTCCCCACAATCTAATCTCTAAATTTAAATTACCATACCTAATTAGAATCTTTAGTTAACTAGATATCACTCATAAATTAAAAATTGTAGAGTTTACATTACCATGTGCCAAGAACATTTAAGCCACATAATAACTATTTGGGGCAGGTTTTATTATTCTTCCAATTTTACAAGTTGGGCTCAGAGAAGTCACTGTATCTGTGCCTGTAGTACTGGAGGCATAGGCCCCCAAACAGAACTACTTAAGTTCTGAATGTGTTTCATTGGTCACGATTTAATTCTGGCTACAGACTAGACTTTTCCAAGTCCAGAGAAGATGTAGAGGCCTAGGAAAGCTTTAAATACAAGTGTTCATGTGAACTCAATGACAAAACCTTGAGTTTCCTAGAGTGTGGACTACACTAATAACCACACCCCTGGCTGGATTCTGGACTTCCTTACATGTGGCACCCAATCTGCTTCATCTTTCTACTCCACACCTGGAAGGACTTCTAGTATAACATTCCCATTTTTCAGACAGTCAGCACAGGATACTGAGAACTCCACGCCAAACCCTGAAGTTTGAGCTTCATGCTGAGGCCATGCTGTCCTGAAAATCTCAAAAATTTCCTTAATAGAGTCCAGACAATTATAGGCAAGTTGTGAGCATTCTTCTCCCCTGGTGTGGATGCTGGGACGCAAACCCTCTGTAAAAGCAGTATATGTTCTCACAACTTCCAAGCCTTCTCTCTAGTCCTAGTCCACTACTAATTTACTAATTATAGGAGAGGTGATCTGACCACTGTGGAACCATTAAGTACATCACCAGATCCTAAAACAGAAATGGAGCTATTTATCCTGAAGCGAAAAAGAGTGCGGTTGAGTTTTCATGTGAAGGGAAGCTGACTCCTTCTATACCTCTCCTGACTGCCCTACTTTACAACCACTTTCTATGGCTGCACATAAGTGAATAATGCAATATCACGATGCAATACTGACATAGCTGGCGAGAATTAATCATGTGCCAGCAACTAGTCTAAGCTCTACCCCTGTGCTCTCCAGTTTGTCCCTTGTAACAATCTCTGAGATACAAAAAGACTAAGTGATTCAAATTTACTTACTGATGAAAGATTTGGGCTCAAGGAGGTGGACTGCAAGCCTAGAATGAAATTCGCTGTTTAATAAATTAAAACAGACTGGATTAACTGAGAGATGAGCAAGCTGTGCTTGATTACCCTTGTACTATAAAGTATAGCAGCCTAATATATGTGTTCTCACCAAATTCATATATTGAAACCCCAACATGGAGGTATTAGGAGGGTAGGCTTTGGGGAAATAGTTGTGGTTTTGATAAATCAAACTCAACTTTCAGCTGGCATTTTAGTTGGATCCATATTCCAAATATAAATTTGTGTAGCTGTTTATGACCAGAAAACAATGAGTACATTAGAGAGGCATTCTCTACCCAAATATGTACCATTTCCAATAGTTGCTAGAGCTACTATTACAGAAATCTTCATTATGACTCACACTTAATGAAAATGTTTTTAAATGTTTTATTGGTTCTTTGAGGATTTCATACAATGTATTTTGATCATATCCACTCTTCCCCAACTCCTCCCTTCCCTACCCACACAATTTTTTGCCCTCTTCTTTTTTAAGCACACTGAGTCTAACATGCTGCCCATATACTCTTGGGTATATAACTATCCCCTCTTGGGTATATAACTATCCTCTCTTGGGTATATAACTATCCCCTGGAGCTTAGGTAACTTACTGGTTCGCATCCTTAAAGAAAAAGCTTTCATTCTCCCAGTAGCTATAAATTGCCAGTAGTTCCTCAGTCCCAGCTCCCCTATCCAAGCTGGATTTTGTCTGACTTGAGTCTGTACAGGTCTAATGCATGCTGTCACAAGTACAGTGAGTTCCACTGTTTCCTTGTAGTAATTTACAATTCCCCACCACCACCACCGCCCACCACTGCAGTGATCCTGGAGCCTTGGGAGGAGGTGTGTGCTATGGGCATCCCATTTAGAGCCGAGCATTTCCCAGTTTCCATTCTCCCACTCTGTGTAGCTCCTGTGCTAATCACCATCTACTGCAAAAGGAAGCGTTCTGGTGAGGGTTAAGAGATGATGCACTTATCAATGACTTTTTAAAAAATAGTTATTTCCAGTTTTATGGAGTCCAGAATGGATATCTTTGTTGTTTTCTCTGTGACCCATTTTCCACAAAATGCCACCATACCAAATCCCTCATTTCTTTCCCAGGTGCCAGATCATAAGAGAAGTTAAAGATGTGAGGCTTACCCGTGGCCCCTGTATGAGTCTAGCTCGAGCTGAAGTAAAGTCACCGTTTGAGTCCTCCGGGCCTCTGCTTCACTCTGTATCACAGGATCGCCTACTTGGTTGATGCAGTTTACCAAATTAAATTGACCTCACACTCAATTGCCCAGCTCTAGCATCAACCGGGGCATGAAGAGTACATTAGGAGGAGTTCTTGTCCATAACTGGGTTAGGTTAACCCAGACATTATCAGACCTCAGGTTGGAAAAGTCTCCGCTGCAAAATGTTTAACCCAACCATTTGAAACCATGCCCTTCTGGGACTGCTTGGAGTCAGTAGGGCTCTTAATGGCTCAGCTCTTCCACTGACCTATTTATTTCTGGGGTTTGGCTCCTTTGGTAGTAAGGGAAGGAACACGGCATCTCGGCATGGTAGTGTGTTTATCCGTACTGAGTCCTTCCTGAATAAGGAGTAATAATAAGGAATTCCATCTGATGTTCACCTGCTCATAGGCACGGGGAATCAGTGATAGGCCCAAAAGAAACAGAGGGGCTGCTGCTTCCTCTGCCCTGGCCTCCTAGGGATTCCCCAGCTCTCAAGAGGCCCCAGGAGAGCTTACAGAAGTTCCCTGGAATGCAAAAATGGGTGGAGAGCCACAGTTAAGGCTCAACTCATAGTGCAAACATCAAGATAGTTGGAGTTCAAAGTGCTACCCCACCCCGACAGTTGTTCAGGTGGCAGCAATTGTAGAAATGGAGAAAAGTGCCAGGTGTCAGGTACCAGCCTAACTAGGACAGGCTGAGCTGGGGAAGGGCAGTCTGTGGGGGCAGGAGGACATCTCATATCCTCTCTCCAACAAAGAGTTGCTGTGTGTTTACAATGAACAGGGAGCTGACCATACATCCAAATATGGATTCAGAAAGGAGAAGTGAAGTGAGGGGGGGAACACACCCTCCTCTTGTCCCCACAATGTGCAGGGGACTGACTTGGAATAATGACTTGCTTTTAAACATCAAGGGATGGTGCCATACTGAGACATTTAGAAAACGTGAAAGAATAAAATCACACCATCACTCTGACGCTTACAACCCACCTAGCCCAGCGCCCTAACCACTGAAAGAAGTTTCTCAGATAAATTAAGCCATGGGCAATCTGTGAACTTAGCATCAACTCCTGTAAGAAACACACATTCCAAGGCTGGGCCTTCCAAGCTAGATGCTCATCACTTTTCATTTTAATGAATACAGGAACCACACTGCCAGGTATCTGAGACGACAGACCCGCACCACCCCAGGAGGGAGTGCCAGTGTTCATAAAGCAAGGATCTCTACTTTTCCCAACTTTTGTTCCTCTCTTGCTACTTCCTTCAGGAACTACCTCTCATGTTTTTCTCTTTCATTCTAAGACAAACCGGGCACTATGGATTTATTAGGAGTCCTTGAGTGATTGATTCAGGAAAGTTAATCTCATGGGAATAGGCTTGACCTCTACAGCCCAGGTATTGGCAGGTGGATCCTGAAGAAGCTATAGTGTATAGTCTGTACCAACAAGCTGAATGCAGACTGTTCCATGTTTTCCTTGCACCCTGACCATATGAATCTGACCATCATCTTCCTTGGCCTTAGTCCTCACATCTTCCAGGTCCTTGGGGAAGAAGGAGGTGTAAATTCTCTTGCTTGGTAGCTGAACCTGTGGATATTGGCATGTCGGCATACAAGAACTTGAATGAGGGGCTGTGGTTGTGGTTCAGTTAGTTAAGTGATTGCCACACAAGCAATTGGACATGAGTTCAGGTCCAAGAATCCTTGAGAGAAAGCTGATTAATGGAGTCTGTGCTTGTAATCCTAGCACTGGGGAGGTAGAGGCAGGCAGCTCACTGGAGCTTGCTGAATAGCCAGTCTAGCTGAAGAGGTGAAGGTCAGACCAAACAGCGATCCTATCTAAAAACTAAGCAAATCAATAAATATCAAACAAACAAGGTGAGTGGCATCCTGAGGAATGACATCAAAGGTTGAACTCTGACCACCATACACACAGGCACCTTCCACCCCCATATGCATACACAAAAGAATTACATTTAGACCAAAAAGAAAGGAATCAGAAATTAAATTTAGACCAAAAAGAAAAGAATCAGAAGAGATGGTGCATATAAGCCCTTTCTATATTGGCATTCCCTGGTTCCAGGATGGATTCAAGAGAGCATAAAACTCTCAAAGATTCAGGATTTGGGGTTCAATTCAGAAACAAATGCAAAGGTTCCAAAGCTGACCGACAAACAGAAGAATCAAGAGTAACTGATAGACAGCAACATCATCTGGAGCAGTTATTGCATATCTTCTGATTCCTCAGAGTCCCAGCCATCCGCAATAAGACTTCAAAGGGAATTTTAGATTGTTTTGCTGTTTAACATGAACTCATGAGAGAAAAACTGTTATCACATCTATATTCTTGCTACTACAGATTAGCAGGTACCCTTCTTTCAAAATATCCAAGGCTTTTGTTATAGAGCCAAAATTGATCAAAGGTTACAACAATGTAAAAACAAAAGAAGGGGAGAGAGAATTCTCTGGTTAACCAGTTGCTAAGCAACCCTGTCTGTCCTGGTAACTGGGTCCGAGGGTCTTCCCTCTCACCTGCTGATTTTCACTCCATATATAATATATACCAGCATGTTTATTTTCCCGTAGATGTCCTGCAAATAGAAAGCAATGAAGCCCTTTCACTAAAATTATTCATGTGCTAAAATCTTTTATCCACACCACTGGTGTGACTGACAATATCATACCAGCAAGCTTCCCAAGTCAGTTCTTATTCTAGTATTGTACTCCTGGGATTTCTTTCATAAAAAGAAAAGAGAGCTACAGTTTTATTTAAGCTTTCTATAGTCAGACATTATGGCTTATTGGTATTAATGATTAAGATGTCATGTCTATTCCAGGCACTTTTTTCTTCTCCTGGTTGGTGTCCACTTTCTAGAAAATCATACCTTTTGAATGGTTTTACCCCCCATTAAAAACTTTCAGCTTGACTTTTAGAGCTAATCTGCACAAGAGAATTTGAATGAGTTGTTTGTACATTCTGGAACCTTCCTGGAAATCCAAATGCAATATTGCTATGCTTTGCCTTAGGAGCAAACTCTTTTGGGTCCTTGACCCATCTTCATCCTCTACTTCCAAGAGACCATCATCCCTATCCAGATGACCATGGCAAGTAGTGCACTCACTCACTGTCACTGGTTTTAGCTATAAGAACTCTTTGCAGGATGTCTATTTAGCTCTCACTGACCCACAGAAACTCAGAAACTTGCTTAGTTTTCTCTTCTCCACTCACATCATCTCATGTCATTGCTGCTCTGCTACTGGGAAGACTTAATTATGAGCCTGAATTCCAGGGCTTTGCCCATCAAGCGAGAGGAGTCTCAACCTGCCCTCAGAATGCCAGACCTTAGAAGGAGTTCAAAGAAGCAAGAACCAAACCTCTGGCCATACATGAATTTCTTCTCTTCTTTCTTACTAACTTCTTCTCCCCTCTTTCAACTCAGAAGTTTCTACTTCCTTCTCTGGGTGAACATGGGGGGCACACTACTAAGCCCACAACCTAAATCCTTGGGGTTTAAAGTTAAAGGAGATTTATTATAAAACAATAAATTAATGACTAGAGTTAAGAAATTTTAGGAGTAACAAATGGTCTTTCTTTCTCATGAGACCACCTATGTTCTGAGTCCTTGGAACCAGACAAAACGAGAATATACAGCATATGTAATATGAATAACAAAATTTTTACATTTACTATGCCTTCAGGTAATATAGAAAATGTCCAGCCAAGTGTCTTTGCAGTGCAGGTCAAAGTCTGACGTATCTTGCTGTCAGCTTGTGGTAGTCATTAGGAATTCTGAAATTGGCTCTTAATTGCCTGTACTAGTTGGGGCTGACACAGAACTATTCAGAGCTTACCCCCAAGTGACTTAAGTTAAAGGAGGGATGAGTTAACTTGCATAATGGAGCCTTGTGTAGGTGTCAGGCACAACTAGATCCAGGACAGCCAGTGATGCAGTTACAGCTCTATTTCTCCATTTGTCATTTCTTCCTGTCCAGTCTGCCTATTATACTGTGCAAGGCTGTTGCTTGTTACTCTGAGTTTATGGGGCCTTGCTGAATAATCTGTGCAAGATCTCCTGAGCATATTGGGAGTAGGAGGGGGCAGTGACTGGAGAGGGAGCCAGGAGAAAGAGAAGGGGAGCAGAGGAAAGTATGTGGGACTAGGAAGATTGAGCCAGGGGAGGAACAGATGAGAGAAAAAAAAGAGAGTGAGAGATACCATAAAAGAGGGAGCCATTATAGTTTTGAAGAAAAAACTGACT
Organism: Cricetiscus sungorus; assembly: GCA_030556225.1. NCBI lineage: Eukaryota > Metazoa > Chordata > Mammalia > Rodentia > Cricetidae > Cricetiscus > Cricetiscus sungorus. The sequence continues at coordinate 100,626,411 of JANBXA010000651.1, read as the reverse complement.
CTAGAGAAATGTCCAGAGACCTACAAGGATGACCCCAACTAACAATTTGATCAGCAGTGGAGAGACTACCTTAAATGCCTTTCCCTGATAATGGGATTGATGACTAACTTATCTACCATCAAAGAGCCCTCATCTAGTAACTGATGGAAACAGAAGTAGACACCCACAGCTAAAAACCGAGCTGAACTAGAATCCAGATGCAGAGAGGGAGGAGTGATAAGAAAAATAGAGCAGTCTAAGGGACCTCAGACAGTGGAACCAGAATGTATTCCTGGTGCACAAAGACTTTGGGAGCACATTCCCCATGGAGAGATACTCCCTTAGCCTAGAGGCAGGAGGGAGGGCCTAGTCCCTACTCCAAATGACTTGACAGATTTTGTTGATCCCTCCTGGATAACATCACCCTCCCTATGTAGTGGGGGGGAATGGGAGGGGGATGGGGGACATGGGATGGAGGGAGAGAGAGAGGGAGGGAGAGGGAACTGGGATCGATATGTAAACTAAATAAGAAAAAGAAAGAAAGAAATAGATGGAAGTATACACACCCCTGTCAGAAAAGATCTTGGCTCTCATTGGCTTAGCTTGAGGCATATTCCAAACTTTGCTGCATCTACCAGGCCACAGATGTGGAAATCTGAACCAAAATGACTACTATGTACTTCCCATCTGTGGCCAGATGAGAAGGGATGTTCAGGGCAACTAACAGTAACAACCTCCCCCCACCTTAGAGGCCCTTCTGGTATTCTGTTACACCTTCACATCAAGAGCTACTGTGCTAAAGCTCTAACAAAACTGTGTTCTTTCCTCAGGAAGCTTTCCCACATCTGGTATTTATCAAATATTTATTGGATATTACCATGTTCCAGGTGCTTACTGGGGTTTGAAAACAGTTGTGAGCAAATAAGCAGTCCTTGTTTGGGGGTACTTATTTTAGTACAGGCACTTCCTCTAAGCCCTGCTGCCTTCTGCCTTTGTCTTCAGCCCCATCTCCTCCTCTGCTCTACCAATCAGCAGTTCCAGCTTTAGAAGACTGCCCCCCATTTCCGTCTTCAGTTCTTTCTATGCAGTTCCATGTGACATCATTAGCCTAGGTCATGTGACATCATTAGCCTAGGTCATGTGATATCATTAGTCTAGGTCATGTGGCATCATTAATCTGGGTCATGTGACATCATTAGACTAGGCCATACATCCTCAGATTTGCTTAAACCTTTTGTACTGTCCCATATTCCTCCACTTCCTCATGCCCACTTAAACATTCCAATCCTTAGTACTCCCCCTTCACTTTTGTACCACATGGGTACCATCCTCAGTCATATTTTTATCTGCTACTCTTTCACCAAATCTGAAGACTTTATAAAAATAGCATGTCTATGGGCAGAATCAGTGACCTATGCAGCCACAATTTAGGTCTAAGAAGCATCTGCTTTGTTCTAGGCACAGGACTAAGCCCATGGCATCCATTGCCTCTTATTCTCTTCAATCCGGAAAATCAAAAAATCTTAATCTGTCTTTCATAGATGAAGACATGAAGATTCAAAGAGATTAAGCAACATTCCCAAAAGCTCTTGGGAAGGATGTGGTAGAACCTCCAATATTATTAGATTATGAAAATTCTAATTTAAAGACAACACTCTTCCCCAAATATTGAGCATGAGAAGTGCCAGTCAGGCATCTGTAACTCTTAACCTTGCATTGCCATCTGTAGAAGGTTGCTTTTCAATTAATAAAGTTAGAAGTAACATAGCATATAAAATTCAGAGTTATAAAGGTCTTGAAAGGGTGAGATGAAGGAAAGAAGATTGATGACCAGGGTGAGACTTGGCCAAAGTGAGTAATATCAGAGAATGGAACCACGATGTCTGGAGATTAATATGTGATATGTGTAAAACCAGGATACAGCAGAGGTGCCTTCTGGAAGATGCTGATGCATTGAGCTTCCACTGGCTCAAGTTTGCCTTGAGACAACTTTCTTCCCAACATTCAACCTTTGGGAAAGTTTGAATCTGTAACTTCCATTTGGTATTTCTCCTTCTAAATGATTTTCATAGTGCCAGCTCAGGAATAAAAGGAATCCTCTTCCCCAGTGGGACACTGTGACAAGTGCTCCCAAAGGAAGCTTTGTGTAGTTTCCAGGCATCAAATAGTTTAAACAGTCATAATACCCACATACAAGTCTTTTGCACATCCACCTTTAGGTGGAATTAACTATTTTTTCACATCTTTCACTAAAAAAAAAAAAGCTTTAACCATAGAAAATCCTAGTTAATTTGATACAAGAATTGTTTTCCCTAATTTTCATGTTTCCAGTGCATGATTAAAAGGAGAAATTTCCAAACAGGCCTCTTCAAACCTCACATGTAATATTGACTGATTCTGCTAAATAGCTTTTAGATGTGCTGTTCATGTGTTATTTGATGAGGGTTGATGCTGGTGTCAATTTGTAACAGAATCCTACAGAATGTCAAGTTCTATTCTGACTAATAGATATCTGCATGCAAAAGAAAGGATTCCAGTGCTTCTGTGGATCAGCTATCTCTTCTGCAACAGAGCTCATGAACTCTGTTCCTCTGCATAATTCTTTGCAAGCCATCCTGGCACCAATTTTTTTTTACAGGCACATGCTTCCTTTTCTTCCTTCCATCTAGGTATAGTTCCCTTCAGAGTGAGGCCTGACTTTTTCATAACACTGTAGGTAGGCTAAACTATCTTGATCAAAAACTACTGATTCAGGGATAAGAGATTCCTCTGTAGGTAAAGATCTTGCTGTATAAGCACGAGGATTTAAATTTCAGTTTCCAAAACCCGTGTAGAAGCTGGGTGGATTGCCTGAATCTGTGGATTTCTATGGCAAGAAGGGAAGATGAGACAGGAGCATCCATCGCAGCTAATCGACTAGCTAGCCTGAGGTATTCATCAGCAAACAATGAAGAGAACCTGTCTCAAATAAGGTAGGAAGTGAGAAACAACACCTGAGGTTGTTCTCTGATCACATACACATGCCCCCCCCCACAAACACAATGCACATAGAATTTTCTAGAATATTGCATCAGTTAACTAGCTTGAATAGAAAAGCATGGTTATTTAATTTTACAATGGATTGCATGTATTTCCTAGCCTTTGTGGGGGACGGACAGTATAAATGGAAAGCCATTCTGATCCTGAGAAGTGAGCATGTAGGGCCTGTCTGTGGACTAATCCTGTAGAAGTTAGTAAATCAAATCACCCACAAAGAGTATAAAACGCAAGACATAAATGGGGACATGGAGAAGTATTCCTCAAGGAAACAGAAGAAGATGGCTATGACAAAGAGAAAATACAATAATATGCTGGGACAGTCATTTTCAACCTTCCTAGTGCTGTGACTCTTTAATACAGTTCCTCATGTTGTGATGACCCCCAGCCATAAAACTATCTTCATTGCTACTTCATAACTTTAATGTTGCTACTGTAATGTATTTAGCAGGTTGAGAACTGTTTGTTAGGGGGTGTGTCTATTAATCCAGGTCAGCTGCATTCAGTGGGGCCAAAGAGATCAGCAGGAGCAGAAGAAAAGGTGTCTGGGCTTGTTCACATGGGGACACTGGTGAGATGGAAGACAGGAGTAGGTAAGTAATGAGTGCAGGAAAAGAATTAGGAGAAAATACAAATATGGCTCTCAAGACATTCGGCTATAAGATGAAGAAAAAAGTGGTAAGGGATAGGAGCAGGTTTGTTTTTCATATTTTAAATGACCTCATCATGAAAATGAGTGTCAACCCTGTCTTTCCCCATAAGCTATATAGCCCATTCATAGAAAATTCACCGACAAAAAAAGTAAAACCCGAAACTGCCACTTCGGCATCACCAGTCAGCCAGCCATTGTGGTTGATGGGCCAGTTGCATAATGATACTTCAGACATCTCTTCTAAGAAGGACAGGGGGCCCTTTCCATAGGAAACAGAGGGCCCAAGGCCTTTGTATTGGTTTGAGTGCTATAGAAGAAATACATATTTCACATAAGCACAAACAAATGAATTGGGATGGCTAGAATGATCATACACTGGAAGTTCCACAATGGCCATCTGTGAGTCGCAGAAACCTAAAGGCAGCTCCTCAGACCAAGCAACTAGAAGTCTCAAAAGGGAGTGACAAGGGGCTTTGCCCCAGTCCAGGGTTGAAACTCCTTGGATGACTGGTATGACTCTCACTCAAAGGCTGGAGAAGCAGGAGCCTGATACCTGTAAGCAATGTGTCAGCCACGATGAGTGTGCTCAAGAAGAAACAAGCTCACAAACAGGTGGGCATCCTCTTCTGTATATTGTATCTGAGCTCCAGGCCATTGATGATACTGCCCATATTCATGGAGAGACTTCCCCCTCAGTTTGCTGACCCTCTTGTTTCTGGCAACAGCCTTATAGACACAACTAGGAATGTGCCTTGCTGATTTCCTAGCATTTCTCAATTCAGTTGAGTTGACAATCAAGATGAACAAGTTCACTCCTGCCACAAAAAGTCCCAGTGTCTGTATGGCCTCTATCCCATGAAATCTAAAGACTCATCACCAGCCTCCTACATCATGCACTTTCTTTTTCTTGGGAAGTGGAAATCCTACAGTTGATTTTACGTTGTACTTTATACCAAACATTTTGTTTGTGTGTGTGTGTGTGTGTGTGTGTGTGTGTGTGTGTGTGTGTGTGTGTGTGGTGTCTGTGTGTCTGTGTGTTCGTGTGTATGCATGCACATATATATGGAAGGCAGAAGAAACCCTTGGCTGCCATTCCCCAGATGACAATGGCTCACTAAGTAGGCCAGTTTTACTGGTCCTCAAACCCTAGAGATCTAATTGTCTTCACCCCCAAAGGTTTAGGTGCACAATCATGCATCAGTCACCACCACTAACATTTTTTATGTAGGTTCCGGTACTCAAACTCAGACCCTCCTGTTTGCAAGACGGGCACTTTACCAACTGAGCTGTAAGCCCAGCCTATGCCAACCATTTTTAAGTCAGAATTTTGATTGGCATATTTGTTACTAGACCCCATGTCTCCAAGGCAGGAAAAGACCCTCCCACAAAATAGATATGTTGCTTTAGTTTTCCTCTTTCTTTATGACACTAGCTTCTTCTTGGATTCAAAGAGACTTTGGGCTTGAAACCCATAGATGATTTATTTTTCTGTACCAGTACTATGTCCATCATTTATAGAGAAGGAAAACAGAAGGTAGAGAGGGTGAGCGACTTACCAAATGCACTTAGTATAAACCCAAGCTCAAATCAGCATATTTGTCTGCAGTACACATTGACATGCGTCATTGACAGGTTTGACTGTGTTCTAGTGGCCTGACAAAAAGGAGGAAGGCCCCAGAGACTTGAAATTGCCCAGTGTGTTCCCTCTGGAGAAGCTCTATGCTTCCCAGCTATAAATATTGAGTCCTATGGGGATTCTTCTCAGAGCTGAAGGATAGCTAATGAAGTTTTCAGTTTTGTGCTGTCTTTGACCTGGAAGAAAAAGAATTTGAACTCTCAGGTCCATCAGAATGAGAAGCTTTTCCTTGCCCTGATCATAATGAGGCAAGTGTGCTCTCCAAGCAAATTTTTATGAGTGAAATTTATGGAGGCATGAATAGCTGCTTGTGGTCACCATGGAAACCCCCCTAAGTACCCACCTGTAATGAGCACTGGAGGAAAGCCATCTTGCCTTCTTACTCCAACTTCTCCAAAGAAGACATACCCCCGAACCTGCCAATTTTTATTACCCTGCTCCAGCATTCAAAAGCCATTTGCCCATAGTTCGACCAACTTGATTTCTTTGTCACCTTCACTATGGCCATGGCCCATTTTCCAACATTCTTGGCGGTTTCAGTCAAGATTTATATTTTTTTTCTAATGCTACCTCTTGATAGCCAATTGCCCACTGTCACCTGCCATTATCTCTGTGAGTCCTTTCCAGAAAGCTGGAAGCACAATTTTAGTTTCTGTGACACCTGGCAGACATAACTCCTCACAGCATCTTTTTATCCAAGGCCACTCCTACTTCTTAGATCTTTGTTTAAAGATTTCCATTAAATGAAAGGGAAGGATGGCTGGGTAAAGTGACACTGCACATGTGCTTTGGGCCATTACCTCTTCATCTTTGTTGCCTTTTCTGCCCCCCTAAATCTTCATGCTCTGCTCAGTCATCGTGACTGTCACCATCACACTAATTGACACAGGATTCCTTAAGGTCATATCTCAAGTGCTTTATCTAACCACCCTACCCACATTTTTCTACAGCATTTGACAACTCCCTCCCACCCTCATGTCATACAACAACCCCCTCCCATATCTACTCCCACACTTCTTTGAAATTCTCTCTTCCTGCTTTCTGTAGATTTCTCTGAAAGCTTCCACTACCTCTGTCTTACTCAGTGTGAGATCTTCACACCTCTCCTCTGATATATTCTCTGAAGCATATGTAAAATCACACTGTGGTCCTCCCTTCAGACCCACTCTTCTGTTTCTTGAATAGCCTTATCTCTCCTCATTCCCCCAGACTGGGATCCAGGAATCCTGAGTCTTTCCTATTCTCAACCCACACATCCAACTAATCTGCAGGTGCCACTAATTCTCTCTTCCAAATATCCCCAGACTTACACCATCCCTTTGTCTCCACTCTGTTACTTCTTTTCTAGCTTGTTTGCTCATCACCGAAGAATGAACCTCCTTAGCACACTCATTGGATCGTAATGAAACTAAGGTTCCTTCTCTATATTTTGAAACCATTCTCTGTACTTTGAAAACACTGGTCCCATCAGGTAGCTTTATTCCCAAATTAGTGTGCGAATTATTTACTGTAGTCAACTACTTGACATGTTTCTACCATAATGCAAATGAATGTGTTTTGCTCCCCCTGACTACCACAGACTGACATGGCTTCCCTCCTCATCAGAAATTCCACTCCAGCTTTCCATATTCATTGCACAGAGACCTCATCAAGCTTCTTTTCCTTCTTTGTAGTACTTAGTGACATTTGGCCACCACTATTTTAGTTCTAATTCCTCTTGCTTTCATGCTGATAATTCCATACTAAAACATGGTGCTGATTATTTTATGATGGGTATAACTATAAGTGTAATATATATGAAAGACATATTTTGAGCATATCACCAAAACTGGATATTGCTAATTCTGAAGAAGGTATTTGAAGATTGGTTTTGATGTATTAATGGAAAGCTTGGTGGTAGGATGACAACACCTCAACTACCTTCTGTGTATTTTGAATTTTTGTTTTCTATTTTGGTTTTGTTTCACAGGGTAGCCCAGGCTATCCTCAAGCTTGTCATTCTCCTGAGTGCTGCAACTATAGGTGTGGGTGACAATACCTAGTTCATCTTCCATTCTTTACCATAAATGATTAATAGGGTGTACTAACCTAAAGGAACAGAATGAATAGAGTGAACATATATTTATTTATCATGAAAAGTAGAAATATTAGAGTGGTTTAAAGACTGTGGTTCAACAATTGTTGTCTCCCAATGGAAAGGTAGTTGTTCAGTCCATGAGACTGGATGTCGAAGCAGTCTCAATCTGGTGTTGACATCCAAAAGGATTCCTAGAGAGTGGCTAGTCTTCCATCTACATTGGCATCTGGAAGAAGTAGGTTCTAATATCAGTAAAGGAATGCCTCAGAAACAGAGCAGACGAACTTACTAGTGAGAGTGAGGGCAAGCAGGCAAAAATCAAGAACTTCCTTCTTCCATGCCCTTTTATATAGACTGTCACCAGAACTTGTGGTCCAGGTTTAGGGTAAGTTGTCCTGCCTCAAATGATCCAATCAAATAATTCCTCACAGGTGTGTCCAGCTGCTTGGGTTTTTGGTTGATTCTAGTTGCAGTCAAGGTGACAACCAAGATCAGTCATCACATGAAGTTTTATTTGTTTATTAAAGCTCTGCAGACAATAGAGCTGGAACATTTCTTCCCATCCATTTGGAAATTCTAGAACCTCCCATAGTCAATGAAGATTTAAAAAGAACACTGTGTAGAATAGACTCACTGACAACTATGTGATACAGTTGGAAATCTGGAACAAAAAGATAAAATACAACTACACCTGAAAACTTTCAGATAAATTTTCAATCAGCTCTTAAATCAAGCTTGTGAGGAAACACAAGCACATTGAAAACCATTTATTATCCAACAAAAGCAGTCATGGGATGAAGCCAAGGTAGTACTCATAATTCAATAGACATCACAGAACTCTAGTAGGACATCAGCACACATACATGCACTCACTCGAGCATGCATGTGCTTACACACACATGCAGTTGAGAGTGAGCTGAAGTTAAATGAACTGAACTCTCAAATTAGAAAAGTAATAAAATATTCCAAAGAGTGTAGGAAATGGAATTACAATTTTTAAACATAAATTATAATTAATAAAATGAAAAACCCAGCCTTTGTGAAGAACCATATTTGGCAAATTTCACCAAGAAATAAATCAGCTGAACACATGGTTCTTCAGAAAGACAGAAGGTTAAAACTTCAGAGCCTGAATTTCAGTTGCAAAGCATTTAACTATGTAGTCTTGGCAAGTTCCTTAAATTCTCAGCACAGACTTGCCATGTGCAAAATGTAGATAACAAAAGAAGCTTGCCTCACAAGCTGCTGTCAGAATTAGACAACAAGAGATTGTCAAAGATTGCAGCACAGTGCCTGGCTCACAGAACAAACAATAAACAACTACCATTATAATGTCATCTTAATGCCATGACCTTTAAGTATGACCCAATTCTAATCTGGATCTTTGAGGTAGGAAGATCCACCTTTGATTTGGACCATACCTTCTTGTAGCAGCCTACTGAGTTCTCAAAAGAAAAAAAATGGTTAAGAAATATTTTTTAAAAATGTTCATTGTGCCTAGTAGTTAGAGAAATGGTGAGTCAAAACAACTTTGAAATTTTATCTTATGGATTAGACAGCAGAAACCAACAAAACGACCAATCACAAATGCTGAAGGGTATGGGGGGGGGGATTCCTCATTCATTGTTGGTGGAATTGCATCCACTGTGGTGACTCTCAAAAAGGCTAAACATAGATCTATGAAATGATCCAGTTACATAACTCCTTGACACTCTGCATCATAACTCTACAGGTATTTGCTCAGCCATACCCATTGCTGCTCTATTCACAATAGCTAAGAATTGGAAACAACCTAAATGTCCTTCAGCTGATTAATGAGTAATGAAAATGTAGTGCACATACACTATAGAACACAGCTGTAAAGAAAAGTGAAATTTGAAAGTAAATGGATGCAACTGAAAAAGATTAGAGACAAACATTGAGTTTTCTCTCTCGTCAGAGGTTCCCAGCTCCATATCTATGTGAGTAATATCCTGGAATAACTGCAGAAACCAGGAAAGAAAAAATTGACTACTGCTAGAGTGGGTGTGGGAGAGTAACAGTAAGGGGCATAGCAGGATACAAGTGATCTGATAGGGAATATGTGGGAAATGGGGGGACTCTAAGTATGGTCGGATAAGGGAGATCTGAAAAAGGAGGGAGGAAGGTAAAATAGAAGTAAATATTTTTAGAAAATATTACAAGGAGCAATGCTATTAACTTTCTGTATAACAATACTTATAGTGTACATAAGTGGGTATATAAATACACATATATAGTTCAAATGAAGATTTCCCATCCAGGCTGACAATGCTCCCCCCAATACTCAGAGACTACCTAACAAAAACCCCAACACCAGATGACAAGCCCTCTTTTGATTTATTGGCCAAGATTATCTAAAAAGACCCCCAAAATATTACAAGGTATTGCTGACTACTTGGGATTGAATAGCCTATCAGAGAGCTCATGCCTGAAGAAAAAATTATTTTCTCATCAACCACTGATTGCCCATAGCTTTGCATCTATGAGGGAAGGCCTTGTGAAACTTTCCTTATCCATGCTGGCATGTCATCTGGTGTTGTGATTATGCAGGTCTTGTTTAGGCAGCTGTATTGATATTTCATACATGCAGTTTGCTTGCCATGTCTAGAAGAAACTATCTAGTAACAGCCCTAGCTCTTACAACCTTGGGTGGGAAGATTAGATTGCCTTATAGATGTTCAGTTAGGGGTGGGCAACCCACATTCACCTAGTCTCTGAATTTTGACCAATTTTGATTCTTTGTAATGGTCTCCATCTACTGAAAAAACAAGCTTCTTTGAGGGGGTGAGAGCTACATTTATTGGCAGGTATAAGGATTACTATTTAGAATTTAGTTGGGAATTTATTGGTTTGTAAACATGGCAGTAGTAGATTCTCCTTTAGGGTCTATGACCTCTCTCCAGCAACATGTACTTGGCTGGGTTTACAGTACCAGGCATGAATTCTCTCCCATTGACAACATGTAGTTGGTTGAGTTTACAGCATCAGGCATGAATTCCCTCCCATTGAGTACACCTAAAGTTCATTTAGGCAGCTGTGGGCTACTCCTGAGATAAAAGGTACCATGATTACATCACTGGGCATATCTTCTGGGGCTGGTTGTTTTGTGGTTCATGAACATTATAGCTGTATAGGACTATTGATTACTTTTATCCGTAGGTAATAGAGAAGACTTCCAGGTCATTTCCAGCTGATTCTTCTAAGTCAGTGGTTCTCAATCTGTGGGTCATGACCTCTTCGGGGGTCAAACAACTCTTTCACAGGGGTCCACCCAAGGCCATCAAAAGACACATATATCTACCTTATGACTCATAAAAGTATAAAAATTACAGTTATGAAATAATATAAATAATTTTATGGTTGGAGTCACCACAACATGAGGAATTGTGTTAAAGAATCACAACACCAGGAAAGTTGAGAACCACTGTTCTAAGCTCTGTATCTGAATAATATGGTCTTGATTTCAACTTCTGAGAATCTACTAAGGGCAGTGGCAATGTCTTGTATTGGTTTAGGAGTCTCTTGGGCTCTCTTGATTAACAATTTGAAGAGGTTTCCCATGCTTAACATTGGGTTTTTGTTTGACAATCTACAGCTCTTGAGTAAAACATATGTTATCCCATGTGATCTAATTCTATTCATGTGCATGTAAATGTGTGTATGTGTGTGTGTGTGTGTGTGTGTGCAAATTTATAAAATAATGTGTCCTTGTGGTTTCTTCAGACATACTTAATGTTATCGCCTCTCTTGTCTTCTCTTCCTCTGCATTACCCTCATTTCTCCCTTGCCAGTTAAAGTTCCCCAACTCTTCCCATTTCTCCCTTCATAGGACCAGTGTCCTACTAATAGCCCTCACTACATTCCCCTATCCACCTCCTCTACAGTCCCCTATCCACCTCCTCTACAGTCCCCTATCCATCCCCTCTACAGACCCCTATTCACCCCCTCTACAGTCCCCTATCCACCCCCTCTACATTCCCCTATCTACCTTCTCTACAGTCCCCTATCCAAACTCTCTCTCTCTATGGTTCTTTTCTATCGTCCTGGCTTCTGTTGTTATTTCAAGATCAGCTAGAATCCATAAATAAAAGAAATAGAACATGTAACATTTGTTTTTCTGGGTCTGGGTAAGCTCACTCAGTGTAATATTTTTCAGTTTTATCCATTTACCTGCAAATTTAATTATTTCATTTTTCTTTACAGTTAAATAGAATGCATTGTATATATATGCCATATTTTCATAATCCATTCATCAACATTTAGATTGTTCCTATGTCCTAGCTATTGTGAATGTGGTTGAGCAAGTATCTGTGGGATAGGTTATCGAGTCCTTTGGTTATATGCTAAGGAGTGGTGTAACTGGCTTGTATGGTAGATTCACAGTTAGCTTTTCTCCACTTTGATGGCTGTAGAGGCTGCACCACTTTGCAATGCCACCAATAGTGAATGAGGGTCCCCTTTCCCAACATCCACACCAATATTTTCTGCCAGTTGTTTTCTTGATCTTAGCCATTCTTATTGAGGTAGTTTTAATTTGCACTTTTCTAATCACTGAGAATTCTGAAAACATTCTAAGATATTTCTTATTCATTTTGTTTATTTTTAATTACACACCTTTAATTTTTCATGTAATATATTGTTCATATTCTTTCTCCTCTCCCAGATCCTACTCATCTCCCTCCCACCCATCTTCATGTTCTCCTTCCTTCTATTCCCCTCTCTCTTCCCCTCCCTCCCCCTCCTTCCCTCTATCCAGGATTAGGTCAGCAGCCCCAGATTTTCCTGTGTCCAGTGGAGTGATGTTGAGAGAGGATAAGTGACTTGGACAATGACATTCCACTGGGTCACAGGCAGAGCCAGGATTCCTGGTCGAATCCAGTTTCTACTTACTACATAGCAGACACTCCCCAACCCTCACTCCCCCATCCACCCCCACCCCCACTGTAGTGACTTACAGACCCCAATGGTTTGGGAAGGAAAGGGTTAAGCAGCAACCACCTCTCCATCAGACACTGCTTTTCCCCTTCCAGAAGGAGCCCTGCTCAGGGATTCCTGAGCAAGTCAATCCTCCTCCTTTTTTCACATGGGTCAGGCAATTTGGGACATGTGACCTTTGGTTGAACCAAGGTCTGATCCACAGGCCAGCCCATGCAGCAGCCTCTGAGCCTGTCACCAATGCTGACTGACCTTGTCATCTGAAAGCAAGCTGGCAGTGTGGGAGTTCAGGAGGCAGACAAGAAAATGGAGCAGGGTGGGGAGTAGAGGGGGAAGATATTAACAGTTTCTATTTTTTACTATGAAAAGAGATTTTTGACACATTAAGTAAAAGAATTTTAATACATTAGCATATGGGGGACAGCTTTCCTATTTCAATTTCTGAGGTGCTTAATGGCTCACTCTTTATCCTGGCCTGCCTCTCCCCTGAGCATCTCAAAACATATTTCTTCCTTTTTTTCCTATACAAACAACAAAGACATGGGAATTCCTAGCTATACAATGAATGTACACACACGTGCGTACACACACACACATACACATACACACACACACACACACACACACACACACACACACACACACACCACTACATATCCCTATACACACCACTCTTCAGAACACACTGCTTTTGCCACTTCAGAGGATGCTGAAAACAAAGTTATCTCCTCTGAAATGATGCAAGTATCAAATTAAGATGTTTTACCACATTTCAGTGTGGAAAGTAGTTAGTTAATTAGTTAGTTAGTTAGTTATTCTTTGCTCATACAATACAAGATATCCCAACCACAGCTCTCCTCCCTTCACTCCTTCTAGCTCCCTGCCTCACCCTACCTCCCTGCTCCCCCAGACCTACTCTCCTTGTTTCCCTTCAGAAAAGAGCAGGCCTCCCAGGGACATCAACCAAACACAGAGTAACAAGTATAGTAGGACTGGGCACAAACCCTCATTTTAAGGCTTGACAAGGCGACCCAGTATGAAAAAAAGGGTCCTAAGAGCAAACAAAGGAGTCAAAGCACTAGGAGACAGAGGCAGGTGGATTTCTGAGTTTGAAGCCGGTCTAGTCTACAGAGTGAGTTCCAAAGGTCTTTTTTAAAAGATCTATAGTTTAGCCCAACAGATTGGATTAAACCATTCTGCTATAGAAATTTGCTATTTAAATTCTTCCTCTCATCTTGTCTTCATCAGGCTTATATCCACTTATAAAAATCAACTTGAATAAACTTAAAAACCACTGGAATGCTAAGCTGGAGAGTAAACTCTGTGGCCTTTCTGACTACAGAAAGGCCACAGTATTGCTCTACTTTAAAGTTTCACATTGCTTATGACCAAATAGTGCCACTCTATGAATAGACCCTCTGGAAATTGTCACACATGTGTGCAAATGTTTATATACAAAGAATATATAGTATCAAAATAGAACAAACAGAAGAATTATCTATTAACAAATAAGCATAGTTTTCTGAGTGATGACACACTTCTATGAGAAGAAAAATTTTGAAGTCAGTGAAAGTGATCATGTTAACATAGAAAGTCAAGTAAAAACTGAAATAGGATGCAAGTATCATAGAAACACCTATGTCAACATCAGGAAAAGTCTGGCAAGATAAACATGAAAATATTCACAGTGAGTTATTGCTCATTCATGGAAGTACATGTGACATAAATTCCACTTGCTTATGGATGTTCTCTAGATTGTATTCATTAAATGAAGTATCAGTGCCTCAAAAAACATGAACAAATAAAAAAAAAAACTAAACTCAATTTTCCATCTCTGAGATAATTTCAAATACTGTGCTGTCCCCTCCCCTCTATGGCAGAACCACTCACTAACATATCAGCTGCCTTGGCATTAGCAAGAGCTCCCTGAATGGGAACCACCAGCTCTGAGCTTGCTCAGAGATCCCTAGTGATGAGGCGAAATTTTCACAGTTTATGATATTTTAAAAATACTGGCGTAGTTTTTGGAAGACACATCTATTCCACTCTTCTCTTCCATCTTTCCTGGGGAATAAAAAAAAAGGGAGGCAGGAAACCTGGAGGGAGAGTCTGTACTTGATTTGAAAAGCTTTTTATTTTCATGAATTTTTTAAAGCATGGGTATAGAAAGAACAAAGGCTTATCTTTAGTCAGCATGTCGCTTGATGCCTGAGTCATTGGAGAGTGGCCCAGAGCACCTTGAACCCCAGGAAACTAGACCACAGTTAGCCAGCAAGCACGCCTCACCGGCCACGAGGCTCAGAGCTGGGGCTCCCCCTCAGCAAAGGCTGAGTGGTAGTGTTTGTGAAAGGCTGCAAGACTCATTCGTTTAATCAGAAAGCTCCCAGATGATGCTCGGAGTTTGCTATGGATCATTCCAGCCTCTCAAATCGATCACTAAGTATTGACTGAGTGCTGACTGTTTGCTGGGCTTCGTGCTAGGCATTTTGGGAGATGCACCATGAACACCCTGTCCTCCTCAATTAGCACCACAAGCCCATGGGTAGCCATGTGGATGCAGCAATGTGAGCTAAATAGATGCAGAGATAGAACACCCTGAGGGCAGTGAAGCCAGGAGGGGGCTTCAGAAAAGAGAAAGACATAAGCTGAAATCAAGGACAGAAAATACTGCTTGTTGAGGAAATAGGCATGTATTAAGGAGGATACCAACTGCAACACACTCACATGTCAGCACCTTTTCATGGTAAGAGTATTTTCTGACACAGAAGGTGGGCTACAGGCTGTGCTTTTTCTCCCTGCAATTGTTCAGAGTCATGGTTGCCAAGGGTTCTACTATCTGTAATACATGTTCTTTAAGGCCACCTTGGGCATCAACACAAGGTCAGCAAATAAAGGGAACATAACCTAGGATCTCAGAAGGATGCTTATGTAGTTCAGGCATACCAGCAGCTCACATCGCTTTTCACACATGTCATTGGCCTAAAGTTAGCATATGGCCCAACCTAGATAAATAAGGAACCCAGTGGTACTCAGTAGATCAGCCTCTTCCCTATAACAATTCTCTTAAAGTGGCTATCAAAGTTGCTAGAAGGCCAGCCACAACAAACAAAGGCCTATGAGGAGCAAGATGCCAAACTGCAGGTAAACAATCATGCTGGGATGACCAGTGACCAATAGGGACGAACAAGATTCAGATTGGGAAGAAAGACATGAACACCAAGTGTGAGAAGACCTCAACCAAGCTTCCAATTCTTTCCCACATAGTCTGGGAAAGTTCCATCCAGGGCCTACATCTGGGCCTGGGATCCCCCACTGACAATCATTCATAGTGTCTCCTGGAAGGCCCCTCAGAGTGTGTGACCTCTTCCTTAATATAACTCAGATCTTAATGTTCCTGTGGCTGATACCAACCAAGGGCAGAGCAGGAGCAGTCAGCTGTGACGGAGTCCCCCAACCTCCCCACCCCCAGGAAGTCTTCAACTACCTTATAAGATTCCACAGAAGAGTTCTAGAGATCCAGAGCTTCCTACCTTGAGGTTGTGGGAGCTTAGAGATAATAACTCTTTCACTGTACCCCAAAGCAAGAGCACTAATGGGGTGCTTTCTTACAGGTCTCTCTAGCCAGGGTTTCATCTTTTGATTTGTGTGTCTGTTTTCAGTACAGAGGATAGAACCTAGGGCCTTGAATATGCTACCATTAGTCCTGCATTGTTTATGCTGGTAACACAGGGAGGGTAGCCCTTAGCAAGCCACTGAAACCTCCAGGTTTCTGCCTTTTATAAACCAAGTATGTTTCACACATAGTCCCTAAACCTATTCCCAAATGCAGTATCTTGTGAATATGCAGTCTTCCCCTATAGGAAGCATACATATTATTTAACAAGGTCATAGCAACTTTACAATTCAAAAGTAGAAATGAGAAGAGGAAAATTAAATACCTTGGACACAGCTACACTAATACTCCCTAAAGTGTATTTCAGGAAATTACAATCTCTTAATTGGCCCTGTGTATGTATGAGTCTATAGTGTGTATGTGTGTGTGTGTGTGTGTGTGTGTAGTATATCGCACCATTATATATTACTATATATTACTTTGAAAACTAATATACACATAGTATGCCAATAGAGACCAATGTCAACCTTCATTTATGATATACAGTAGGATTTGATATTTGTACAATATGTCATATGTAAATGCTATTTAAAGACATTTCTGTACTTCATCTTTTAACCTCTCAAATCACCATTTTATGCCTGAGAAAACTGATGTTTAAAGAGTTAGGCACGTGCCTGAGGACACACTGACTGTAAATGGAAGGAAAGATGATGAACCCAGTTATGCCTGACAAGACTCTACTGTTAGCCACCACAGTCCACTGCTTTCTGAGGACCTTTTGCTCACAATGACTTGGGAATTGGTTTCTGTTTGATGCAAAACTGCTCAGAACCTAGCCTCTCTACCACATATTCACACAGAGTGGCATAGTGATCAAGAGCCCAGATTCTAATGCAAGGTAGTGTGGCCTTAAACCTCTGCTTCTTCTCTCATCGACTGAATAGTCTTGGGCCCATCACTTCACCTCTCTGTACCTCATTTGAAAAAAGAATGTCAACATCACATGCATCCCAGGCTGTCTGAAAATCTTAAATAAGTTACTATACCATGAGAACAAAACCAAACATTCTTTCGATATTTTACACTAGAACAGACAGCAGTGCCAACTAGATGGACCAAGAGCCACAAATTCATGGAGCATCCTAGGATGGAATATGGCATGGCTAGGACTATCCGTCTCAATAATGACAAAGTATATGCTACAACCTGGACCAGTGCCCTCCATATAGGTTGCTAGTGAAAGAGCACCTATAAATCTACTTTGCCTTTCTCCAGCAGATGCAAACATTTTCTGAAAATCTAATTACAGAATTACAAATGATGCAAAAAAAATCACAGCTTTAGATATTCAACCCTTAAACAATCATTGAATGCTCAATACAGGGATTTGTGTTTCATCAGAACCAAAGAAACTGGCTTGAAAGACTTCTACAGCAGCCCCTGCCTTCCCAGCAGAAAGTCTCTTTAACAACCCTTTGAGCTGCTTTCAGTAAGATGATACTGTCCACCAGGCTAGGCACTTACGGCCAGAACTCACATACCGAAAGCTGTGGAAAGAGAAGTCATCCTTCTTGTAACCTCCCCGCCCAGAACAGGCTTTAGAAAACAAGATCAAATGTGACAAAAAGCCATGCACATTGAAAGTAAAATTAGGGAAGGAGACAGCTCAGTCTCAAGCATGAAGACCTCTGTGATTCCCAGAGCCTCTGTAAAGATGCTGGATGTGGCAGTGTGTGCCTGTGTTCTCAGCCCTTGGGAGGCAGAAATAGATGGACCTCTAAAGTTCACTGGCTTTCTGGTCTAATCTAATCCATAAGCTACATACACACACACACACACACACACACACACACACACACACACACACATTTTGTGGAAGTCAGCACATTAGGATGATACTACGCTAATCTGCATGATTTATGATGTTTTATATATCTTACTGCTCAGCTTTGCATAACAGGAAATAAGGGACCTAAGAGTATAGAGGCAAGGACTCCACAGAGCAGTCAGACCATGACTGTGACTCTTTTTTGGGCCAAGATATTGTTTCACCTGCTCTCAGGGTTCCATTGTACCCAGAAATACTCATTGTAGCACCCCACTTGGCAACCCTCTTTTCATCCTGATTATATAAGAGAGAACTCACTTCACATAGCATCCTCTGCCTTGTGCTTAAGATATGACAAGCTTTCAACCATAGGTCATTGGCTACTACCTACTGGTTCCCAAGTGCCATATATCCTGAGTACCTACCTGGACCAAATGATCAAATGTTCAATAAGGCAGAAGATTTCATGTGCTAACTAACTGCCAGTGACCACAGGAATGGGCTACAGACATTGGCTTTCTTAAAGGACTTGAGAAAGTGGACTTTATTAATGAAGTCTTCCAGCTTGTGTCAGCTTCTTTTTCCTTCCTGGATAAGACATACACTTGGTACAAGAATACTAAAAAATATTTGCAGCCAATGACAATCACTTAACTAGTATGAGTAGCTAAGCATTGGCTAGCCCCCTCCTCTGGAATCTAAATAAAGTAGTCTTAATTTATTAAGCAAGGAGAGACACTAAGTATGCATATTCTATTACTGCTTTTCCTGTATACCAAGGAACCTGAATTAAGTGATCTATCTTCTTATCATGTGCTACAAATAGGTTCAGGCCAAGTGTATACAAGGTCTAGGAATGAAATAGATGAAAAAATGTGTTCAGAACATCCTGGCTTTCCCAGTACAACTCTGTCCACTTATTATTCCTCTCATTCATCATCTCTCAAGAGATGGTTTAGGAACAGCAGCAGTCCACACAGGCGGTCACAGCCTAAACAGCTGAGGGTGCCCATTTACTCAGTAAGTACTTGAGTACTTAGTACCTGTTAGACATCAAAGACAGCTATAAGGGATATAGTACTGTCTATGCCTCTCAGATCTCCTAGCAAAGGTCTCCAGAGCTTAGACTTAACTCAGCTTTCTCTTTTTTATTTTTAAGTTGGGAAGCTTACTGGGAGAAAGGAGTGAGGGAAGGGAAGGGAGAGAGAGGAGAAAGAAGAGAACGACAGAGACAGAGACAGACAGAAGGGAGAGAGACAGAGACCTGCCTGTCCCCTCAGAGAGGAGGTGGAAAGAGAGAACACTCATCTCCTTTTCAGACATGAATTTGATACCCAGAGAAGAGAATGGTGGCCACCTCACCCTATACATCTATATATAGAGATAGGACATCTATATATAGATGGGACATCTATATATAGAGATGGATATATAGATATATCTATATGTCTGAGATGGGACAGAAACACACGTCTGCCAGCAACAAGCTAGGTTGTACCAGGGCATGCTGTTCTCCAGTGCTCTCTGGCTACCCTCACTGAGTTTTCCTGGAGCTAAGGTAAAGGCTAGATTAACAATAGATACATAGGGAAGCTCACACTGGAAAGCTATGATGTTCATGTACCTTTGGCTTTTGTTTACTATAGGTTCGTGCAAAGTACTTCTCCAAGTACTTTGAGGCCTTTATGATACACAGCAGATGAATATAATAGAGGCCAGAAGCTTCACTTGGAAAAAAAATTAAGGTTTTTCACTAACAATTTATAAACAATCAGAAAGGTTTTTCTTCTTGCCAACATGGGTTGCAGATAGTCCCCACAATAAGTAAAACAATCAGCTACTTATAGAAAAATCATAGTTTTGGGAGGTCCCATTTATTAATTGTTGCTCTCACAATCTGCTATTGGTGTTCTACTTAGGAAGTGATCTTCTGTGCCTGTGTGTTCAAATGTATTTCCCACTTTCTCTTCTATGAGGTTTAGTGTAAATGGATTTATAGTGAGGTCTTTGATCCATTTGGATTTGAGTTTTGTGCATGGTGATAGATAAGGATCTATTTGCATTCTACATGATGAGAGCCAGTTATAACAGCACCATTTGTTGAATATATTGTCTTTTTTCCATTTTATATTTTTAGCTTCTTTGTCAAAATTAGGTGTTCATAGGTGTGGGTTGATATCAGAGTCTTCAATTTGACTCCATGTCCGTCCACCTGTCTGTTTTTGTGTCAATACCAAGCTGTTTTCATTACTATAACTATAAGTCAGGGATGCAGGGATGGTGATGCCCCCAGATGATTCTTTATTGTACAGAATAGTTTTGGCTATACTGGGTTTTTTTTTTCCATATGAAGTTGAGTATTGCTCTTTCAAGGTCTGTGAAGAATTGTTCTGGGACTTAATGTGAATTGCATTGAATCTGTAGATTACTTTTGGTAGGATTGTCATTTTTACTATGTTAATCCTACCTATCCAAGAGCATGGGAGATCTTTCCATTTTCTGATATCATGAGGCCACTGGCAGTGGGTCCAAGACCTAACATTAATGCGCAAACTGACTTACTGGAGCCCATTCTACATAGAGAGATACCATGCCCAGCCTAGACTCAGGGGTATGAGGGTGGAGAAGTGCCTTGGCCCCTTCTCAAGATGATGAGATTACTACTTAGTAGACTTCCTATGGGAGGCCTTATGTTCTCTATGGAGCAGATGGGATTAAGAGGGAGTGGAGGGAGTGGGAGGGAAGGAGGAAGGACGAACTGGAATTGGAACGTGAAAAATAAATTTTAAAAGAGAGAAATCGTGGTGTCACTACTAAAGGGGGTGTTGCTTCTTCACATCCTTTTAAATTTTGACTTTTTATAATAATGCTTTTAATTTTTGAAATTATGATACAATAACATCATTCCCCCTTTTCTTTCCTCCCTCCAACTCCTCCCATGCATCATCCTTGCTCTGTATCATATGCCGGTCCTCTTTCTTTAATTGTCATATACAGATAGATTATTCTTAAATACATAAATAGAACCTTCTCACACACACACACACACACACACACACACATATATATATATTTATAACTTCAGACATATATATGCATATTATATATATTAGATAACCCATTGGGAAGGTCTTTTTTCTGGAGAAGTACATTTTTCCTCATTTTTAACCTTCCCTAGTTGCTCATAATTTTTTGTTTAGGGTTAAAACACCTCAAGTTTTCTGCCTTCCATGTTAGCATGTCTGTTACCGCAGGTTTTTCCTCCCCGCCGGCCTCCGGGTCCTGCCGCCACGGTCCCGCAGTCACGTGAGCCCCAAATAACACTCAGAGACTCTGTATTTGATACAATCCTGTAGGCCAGTTACCATTATTGTTTATGGGCTAGCTCTGTCTTAATTATTAACCCATTTCTACTTATCTAATTATTTCCACGTGGCTCATCTTATCCAGGAGCCGCGGCTGGAGTCTTCCTTCCTCCCTGGTCTACATCTTGACTCCTCCCAACTACTTCCTCTTTCCTCCTCCTGGTCTCCTAGCCCCACCTATCTTGTTTCCTATTGGCCACAGGCTTTATTAATTAACCAGTATGAGAAACATATTTACAGAATAACATCTCCCATCACATGTCCATTGACATCATCATAAATATTTAGCATGTTGTTAGTAGTTAAGCTGGTTTAGTAGTAAAGTGGAAGTTGTAGGTTCTCCTCCAAGGCCTATGATTTCACTGTCAACTAGATGATTAGGAGTCCAGTGCCAGGTATGGTTTTCCACTTATTGTGCAGACCCCAAGACCAATTAGAGAGCTGTTGGTTATGGACAAGGTATGCAAGCTACTGCTATATGTGCTGGTTATTGGTGTGGTTCCTTGGTGTCATATCTGGATATGATTGCTGTTTGCATCTCTTTTTTGAAGGCTTGTAGGGAACCTTCTGATAACATGAAAATCATACTTATCAGTTCCAGAAAAGGGATTTCTGGGCTCTGTACCCGAAGTGCATGGTGTCTTAAACAATAAGGACTTAATTTCCATCTCTGAGAAGTAACAGAGGACAACACCAATAGGACATATGTTTGGGAAATCACTTGGACAACCCTAACCAACAGCTCAAAAGAGGCTTTCTCATGCCTGGGGTTGGAATTTTCCACAGTCTACAGCTCTTGGGAGGACCAATGTCAGCCCAGATAGGAAGATGTCATTTAATGCATACACACACACACACACACACACGCACACACACACACACGCACACACACGCACACACACGCACACACGCACACGCACACACACTCGGGTGTGTGTGTGTGCGTGTGCATAATTTTAGATAGGTAGATAGATAATATGCTCTTTATGACTTTTTCAGACATCCTTGGTGCTATTCTACCCTCCTTCTTCTGTATTTAGCTCCTTTCCTACTCTGATTTTCCTGTTTCCTCCTTCAAACCATTTGTACTCTTCTAATCCACTCTTTGTTTCTCCCCTCATGGTTCCCCTATACTTTTTCTAAACTGCCTCCAAGGGTTTTTTTCCCTCTAGATTTTCTCTTTTTAGATTCTAAGAAACTTACAGAGTAGTAAGAGGTGAATTAACTTGAGGTGGGTCTCAGGGGTAGCTCTTAGAGGAGAAATTGCTCCGATTCAACTATCAGCCTCTAGACACCTGTAATTTTTGAAATTGAGATTTCAAAGTTAGAAAACCAGAACCAGGTGGAGTGCACATACCTTTAATTCCAATACTCCATGGGCTGATATAAAAGGATTCCAAGAACCAAGCCATCCTGAACTCTAGAATAAGATGCTGTAATAAAGAATAAAATAAGATACATTTTAAAAACAAACAAGCAATAAAGAAAAAAAAGAAGGAAGCCACATGAAAAGAACACAGCGCTGGCTAGTATTTATTATTCACCTTCTCCCTGGAGGTCTGCTGCATTCCACATGGCATTAAACCCCATTACAAGCCCATGAGTGGGTATCATCACCTCCCTTCATAAGTTACTCAGTCAGTGAGTGGCATTTGGCTCCACACCAAAGTCCATCTGATGCTAATGATCATCGCTTGTCCAGCATATAGCAATAAATGGCAGAGCATTTCTGGGAAGCTGTGATGAGAATGAGAAAAGGGCCAAGACTGAGGCAAGGGGAAGGAAGAAGGATCAGGTAATAAACCAACGTTTAATGAGCACATGTGACACATGAAACATTCTGGCAGGTATTGGCTATGAGGATGGGCAGCACATTCATTCCCCTGCCATCCCTAACCAGGATGTGGGCTCACCAGTTACTCGTCAAGCAAGGAACTGAGGCAATACCTGTGCCTATTCCCCGTCCTTTCCCTTCTATTGCCAGTGACTTCCATATGAATTGTCTTGCATACCATCTGAGGATAGTTAGGTGCCTACATACATGCATTTCCATACTGTATAGAAAGCAGTTAGCATAGCCCCTGGTACGTAGCAAGTTGTCAGCCAATGTTAGTGATCATTATAGTATTTGCTTTGCCAGAATACAGAGATAACAATGAAACTGAGCCACCAGAGTCCTCAAATAATTAAGTCAAATTAAACCAAACCAGTTGGGTGGGTCTGTGAATGACTGATCTACTATCTTGCCCTATATACTGTGTGATTTCACATGTCCACATTTTTCTTCATGCCAAATTCCATTGTCCTTTGTATCCAAGTTTATATCCTTCAAGATCTAAATTTATTCTGGGATTATACTCCAGAATAAGATGTCTTTTAAAATAAGACTACACAATAGAAATATAATATAATCCATATATGTAATTTTAGATAGTTTTATTCCAGAATATTCCAAGCATTATCATGTCAGCATGTAATCAATTTAAAATTAATAACAGTGTGCTTTGTTTCCTTTTGTCCCACCAAAGCTTTAATATGTGGTGGTTTTTCTTGTACACTCATAGCACATTTGAATTTGGACTAGCTACAATTTTAGCAGTTCAAGTAGCCACATGGGACCAGTGGCTAGTGTTTTAGACACTTCACCTTCAGAGCAAGCTGATACCATTCCTTTAAAAAGCAAAACATCTCTGGCATTAATTGTGGGTGGAGGGGTGGATCATTAGAGTGGCAGGTGGCCCCATGGTCTGTCTGCCCCTAGGGAATCTAGAAAGAAGTAGTCTGTTTCTGCCCAAAGCAAATCACAGGAACCCATCTAAGGCCCTGCTGATAATACATTCATAGAGTTTCACACCCCAGCACACAAACAGGCTCCAGCTAAACAGGCTTTTAAAGAAAATACCGTCAGGTCTGTAATCACCCCACCACTGCCACCACCACCCATAACCAGGGTCACAGTCCAAGCACTCAGCTACATCCCCAGCACTCCCTTGTACATGAGCACAGCACTGAAACACATAGTTTCCCTGATAAAGACACGGTTCCGAATAACTTACCCATTCAAGTTTCCTGTGCACCCACTATGCTCTCCATTGAATAAGAGACGGCTCCTGACTGGCTTCAAAAGGGACCTGGGAGTATTGTGCAATTCTTACTAGTCCCTCCTGGAATCATTGTGAATGTATCCCTGAATGATTACTACCTGTGCCCAGAACTGCCT
The DNA here is from genome assembly GCA_030556225.1 of Cricetiscus sungorus. Lineage (NCBI taxonomy): Eukaryota > Metazoa > Chordata > Mammalia > Rodentia > Cricetidae > Cricetiscus > Cricetiscus sungorus. Next base: position 100,602,046 of record JANBXA010000651.1, on the reverse strand, counting down.
TTGCCTGTATTTTTTTTTTGGTTGCATTTGTTCACATCATATATATCCTCTCCCTTCTCAAGTACCCATTAGCTACCTGCATCCCCTCAAAGGCACAGGAGGACACTTGTGACAGTCACACATCAAACAGATGCTTGCTGGTCAAACCAGGACAAGCTGCATGAGCCTTGCAGATTCCTTTTGGAAGCCAGACAAGGGTGCTAGTGTTTGGGGGATGTGACACACTGAAATCACATTCTATTATGCCCATGAGGAAGCCATCCACCTCACCTCACTTGGTGACACGGGGAGTTTAATCATTGCACCACATGCTGCCAGGACCAAGTATAGATTTTTGCAGGAAAACAAAAAAAACAAAACAAAACAAAGCCTGGTTATTAGCATCTGAAAGAAAATTACCAAAAAGCCCAGATAGAGGCGGAACCAAAGAACTAAGTCATCTCCCTTCACCCAGCAGCTCTTCCAGAGGCTCACCAGGGTAGTGAGCAGCTTCAGACTTGCTGAGCCAGGTCATACTCCCAAGAAGACAAGGCCTGTTGGGGAGGGGCACAGAGTGCTCACTCACACTGGTGGCTCAGTGTGTTGAGGAAATATGAGGACATGTTGGGAAATATGCTTCCTACAATCCGGGTGCTCTACTCTCCATAACATTTTGGAACCACCATCACCACCTTCATTTTATAGATATCAAAGCTGAAGTAGAGAACAAACCAGACTCCCTAGCCTGGAAAGTAAGAGGGAGCTTTGTCACTTTTTTTTTTTTTTTTTTTTTGTCACAGGGGCCAGACTGAGGATCCTTCTGTTCTATTTATATGGAAATCATGCAGCAACTCCCTTGGTGCTGACTGAGCTAACAACCAGAGGGTTGCTAGCTGGGCTCAAAAACCCAGAGCTCCAGGTACTGCAACAGATTTCAGCTTTCTGCAGTTCCTCCCTGGTTCCTCTCTGAAAGGGCTCAGCTACTTTCTCACATCTGCCAAGGAGATATGCCCTGTTGAAGCAGCTAGAAGAGGTTCATGACTTGCTTGTACTCCCATTGTAATTCCACCAATTACATATAGCCTTTGGAATACGTGGTGCCCACTTCCACCAATCATCAGCCTTAAATATCCAACAATCCTAAACCACAGTTTTTGCTTTGTCACTGGGCAGGTGTGGATGATGCCTCAGGGTGGTGATTGCTGAGTGATAAGAAGGGAACCCTATATTCCTTTGCAGAAGTTACTGTGAAAGACCAAAAGTAAATTTAAGGGAACCCCCCCACACTTAAAATAAAGGACAGTCTGACCTAGAAAGCTCACAGGCAACTTTCTCTCACAAGGCCCTAAGATAGCAGGATACCAAGAATTCACACTGCCCCTCTGCAACTCTGGTTTGCCCAGACAAGATTAATTAGCACACCCTAAGGCCCTAAGGTCCTGCTGATCAGAACAGTGAGACCATCAGGCCTCAAGGAGAAAACCCATGACTGGTCAAAGGACAGGGGGTCACAGCCCCACCCTAAGCTTGTGGTTTTTCCCTTTAAAAGTACCCATGACCAAAAAATGTTGCTTCTCTAGCCTGTGTGCTGAGGGAGCCCATTTGCGCAAATGTATCCCGTTCATTAAAACCTCTTGCATGTTATGAACTGGACTGGACATTGAGTTCTTGGAGGTACCGACCGAAACGGGGAGACTCCTCATTCTGAGGGTCTTACAACTGGAAGAGAGTAAAGATCAGGAGTTGAGAAAGTGGGAACAGAGAGTCTGAGTATCTCTTTTTAAAATAGCTCATAACATAAGAAATGAGTGAAGAAACTGCTTGCTGCTCACAAAACAAAGGAAAACTTATTCAAATGCCCAAGTGTTGATGCTGAGCACCAACAGACTACTCACATTGGGTTCATGAGGAGGAGTGGATGGTAAAAATAAGACAGAGCAGAGGACCCAAAGACTTCCTGGGGTGTTTGGCCAGAGTTCATCACTGGGGAGAATGCTAATTCCATAGTAAAGTGGGCAGGGCCATCTAGAGTTTCCCAGAGTTTATTTATTATACTTCTAAGGACCTGGTGTGGTCACAACTGGAGTGAGAACTCTGAGACAAGGGAATCATGGCTTCAGCAACATCCACGTTGCAGTGATCCTTGCAACTGAAGTGGGATTTTCTAAGAATGATCCTGGAGTGTTCAAAACAGCTGAACTGTGGGCTGGACAATCTATCCCCTTGTCAGACCCTTACAAGAAGGACTTAACATGGCTGCAAATGAACTCGATGTTTGAACAAATGTCTTCTCACGGCTCTCTAACTCTCCCCTTGAGATATCTGACATAGCACCCTCACCCTGCATGCTAGCCACTCTCCTTCTGTCACCTGAAACAGGGCTGATCATCTTATTATCGTTCCACCCATGTCTCCATCTGAAGTTGCCCTGGAGTCTTTGGAAAACTTTGGGCACAGATCCGGAGTCAGAGCTGATAGGGTTTGTTCAAGTCCTACTTCTAGTTTTGGTTGCTCTACCTGAACTCCTGGAGCCTCTGGATCTTCTCCTTTCTTTTTTCCCTTTTATGTGGAAAGGATATTATTTTGGACTGATTTCAGAAACGCTGAATTTCTTTCTAGAATTAAAAACTCTGTTTAACTCTCTACTTTGACAAAACAGAAGACACATCATCCAAGGGTTTCAGTAGAAAGTGGATGTGATTGATCCATTTCAACATCCACTCATGATTTTAAAATGCAAATAATCTAGGACTGGCTTGTACTTCAGTGGTAGAGTACTTGCCTAGATTGGGCAAGGTCCTGGGCTTCATGACCTACAACAAAAATAAGAATTAAAAAATAGAGGAAAACTACTGACCTGGCATGGAGGCTGGGTTATCACAGGAAGATTGGCAAGGCCTGTGCTCCAGTCATGGCTGTGAGCCTCTCTAGCTAAATCAGTCCTGGCCCTACATGGACAGGCTGGGTGTCCTGGATCACATCCTGTTGTTTGGATCAAGCTGGGTCCATGGATATTAGACCTTCCCTAGGGAGCTCCATCCTAGTATGCAGTCAAGTAACTCTGGTCAGAGCAAGAATGAGAACAATAATCCTTTATTCCTCTAGCTTAACCAGGGAACTGGCAGAAACAGATCAGGGTTCTTGTGAATGCAAATCTGTCACCTCAAAAAGGGAACCTTAAATTATCCTGACCTCTAACTGTGCAGTCTAATCCAACATCCCAAGTTAACTATCAACTCCCCTCAAGAAAGGGAGGCAGGATAGGCAACCAAGGCTGAGAAGTCAGTGACCTGGGCAATGGTTCTCAGACTGGGTGAGATGCTGGAATCTCCCACCTCAGTATGAAGCTTCTGGAATAACTAAGACCAGCTGTTTTATTTTTCCATTTTACCATTTCTTTTGTTTTGTAAAATTATAACATAATTACATCATTTTCCTCTTTCCTCCCTCCCATATGGCCCTCCTTTCTTTCACATCTGTGGCCTCTTCTCTCTCTCTCTCTCTCTCTCTCTCTATCTATCTATCTATCTATCTATCTCACTCTCTCTCTCACTTGCTCTCTCTCACACACACACACACGCACGCATGGGAGTGTATATATATATATATATACATATATACATATATATGTATGTATATATACATATATGCATATATATACAAATACATATATATGTGTGTATACATACATATATATATACATATATATATATAATCCTAAATACAACCTGTTCAGTCTGTAAAATGTTACTTATATGTATGTTTTCAGTCGACCTTTTGGTATTGGTTTATAGTCCTTCCCCCAAGCAATACTACTATACAGCTAGAGTGGCAATCCTCTGATTTGTGGCACAGGAAACTTCCTAGGAGGGAGAAATATTCAAGAAAGGAGACAAAGCAAAAGAAGACACAGGAAGTTAAAAAAAGAAAACCTAAAACCTTCTCCCACACAAAGGGCTTGCCAGCTTTGGCCCTGCACTGAGCTTCTTAAGCGGCTCTAAATCTTTTCTCTTCTAATTCCCACCTCCCTCCTAAGTTCAAAGCAGCCGACCAGAAAGGAAAAAAAAAGGAGTAGTCTAAACCAATTTTTCCTTGTTAAAAGTGCTCTATAAGGATTGTTTTATTGCTTTATTTGGAGTTTGATTTTTTTTTTCAGCATACCAAGCAGAAACAAGCATTAGTATTCTACACACCCGCAGAGGTGACCTTTGATATTCTAGGAAAATAGCATAACAGACTACTCACATTGGGTTCATGTTTGGTGCTATTTCTTTCCCCAATAATGAGTCCATAATTCAGATCATTACCTGGGAGCATTAGACGGGCCCTTCAAGGCTGTCTATCCATCCCAGCATCCCATGAGGGATCAACAAAGCTTCATTCAAAGGACATCAACTTGCCCTTTGATGAACTTGAGTTTCTCCCTCAACATAGCCCCTTTCTAACAATAGGACCCTTATTTTACTGGTCCATAAAATAGAAACCCTGAGTCTCACCTCCATGGTATCACATAATTGAGAAGGATAAAAACGAGTCAACAATAAATGCCACTTCTCTTTATTAGAGTCTAAAATCCAATATGTTGACATTTGATTTTTTTAAACCATTACCACACACAAAAGCATTTTATGTTTTTACCACTAATACCTGACATGTTCTTTGGCACCTGTCTCATTTGGAGATGGACTCAGGGGCCACCTTGGCAGGAGTTTGCATGTGTCAAAATTATTTCCCCTAGAAGTTTGCCAGAGTGCCAGGAAGTCATTATTGATACCCATTAAGGAGAACGCAGTATGATAAATTGGAAGGGGGACTGTGCTAGCTAGTTTTATGTCAACTTGACCCAACTAGAATCATTTTGCAAGAAAGAGAACCTCAATAGATTGGCATGTGGGCAAGCCTGTGGTAACATTTTCTTGATTAGTAATCTACATGAAAGAGCTCAGCTCACTAGAGATGGTGCCACCCATTGGCTAGTGGTCCTGAGTATTATAAGAAAGCAGGCTGAGCAAGCCACATGGAGCTAGTCAGTAAGCATAAGCAACATTCTTCATTGGCCTCTGCTTCAGTGTAGGCCTCCTGATTCCCACATTCAATTCCTGCCATGACTTCCCTTCCCAAGGGAGAGTTATGTAATAAGTCCTTTCTTCCCCAAGTCACTTTAGCCATAATGTGCTATCACAGCAATAGAAACTGTAATTAACACAGAAGTTAATAGCAAGTGGGAAAATATTGCTGTGACAGATCTGGCCATATGTTTTGGAGAGGATTGTGGAGGTGTTTGGGACTTTGGGTTGGAAAAAGCCATTGGGTTCTCAGAGCACAGTAGGCTGTTCTGTGGGAGCTTGGATCATAGTATGCTGAGAGCAATGTAGATGATGGATGTCTGGCTTGTGAAGTTTCAGAGGGACGTTTTATGAAAGTTCCCTTATTTTTAATTAAGAACCACCCATGTGAGAACTCTGCTTTACTGGAACAATGAGTCCTAGTCAACTGTGGCTGAAGAATCAGTTGTAATCAAGAAGGAATCAGCATCATCGAGGCAAAACCTTCTGAGAAGTATTTTCTCTGCATTATTCAGAAACTGTGATCCAGAGTGGGGTGAGGTTCCATCTCATGCTGTCAGCCAAATTGGCAGTGTAAAAGTCACTCAGGTGGTCCTGGTTTGGAAAGCATCAGGAGGTCATGGAGAGCTGCTAGGGCTTGGCACTATGTACCAGGACTGGAATCCCCAAAGAGAGGCTTCACCATTGGTCACAGTCCAGCCTCAACTGCAGTAGAAGGAATTAAAGGGGTCATGGGAGAGAAGTTGAAGCTTGACACTGTGTAGCAGGGTCAGGGACCCTGAAGAGGAGCCCTGGAGTGACTAATGGTCAAAGTACAACACAATTGTAGCAGGAGAACCAGCATTTCAGAGGTGCCAGAACCACGGGAGAATCACCGAGGACAGCAGAAGCTATGAAAATAGAGCCATCCTAGACCCCTCTGGGTCTAGGAGACAACGTGTGTGTTGCAGAGGGTGGGCTAGAGAAGTGGAATCAGCTGTCCTGGACTTTCAAGACTGGAGAATCATGAGTGGGTCCCAGACATTAGACATTGAACTTGTTAACACTTGAATTTTTAGTAGGCTTCTTGTTTCTACTATGACTATACTCCAGTTCCCCGCCTCTTTGAGTAAGAAAGTATGTAACTTATTTTTGTTTTACAGGAGTTCACAGTAGAGGCATTTTGGAATTTCAGAGGATCTTTGCAGTTTTAGAAAGACTTTAGATATTGTAAAGAGACTGAACTTTAAAAGTTTGAGTTTTTAAGAACTGGAACTTTTAAAGTTTGGGATATGTTTTATATTGCGATGTTGGTATTAATATGACATATTGGGGACAAGAAGAAAGGAAAGGTTATGGTTGAACAGTGACGTGTTTGTGTCTCAAGTTGACAAGGGGTCACTTGTGCTGGCTTGTTTTATGTCAAATTGACGCAAACTAATCATTTTGTCTCCACAAGACTGGCCTGTGCACAAACCTGAGATGTGTTTTCCTGATTGATGATTGACGTAGGAAGGCCCAGCCTACTGTGGGCATTGGTAGTTCTGGGTGCTATAAGAAAGCCAACTGAGCAAGCCATGAGAAACAATCCAGTAAAACTCATCCTTCCATTGCCTCTGCTCCAGTTCCTGACTCCAGACTCTGCCTTGAATTCCTGTCCATCCTGGGCTCCCTCCATGATGAACTGTGAGATGAAATAAACTCTTTCCTCTTCAAGTTTCTTTTGGTGTTTTATCACAGTAACAGGATAAGAGTCATCCCGCACACATGGGTATTATAAAGGTTAAATAAAATTACACATGGTAGAAATTCTCAATTAGCTATTTGGCATCATCTGGAACATTAGGCATCATCTGGAGCTCCTTTTAGTATATGTGTAAGTGCATACCTGTGTGTTTATAATGTGTATGTACATGATCTTATATATTTATGCATGTTGTGAATTCAGGCACATGTTTGAAAATCAGAGGACAAACTTGGGTGTGAGTCCTCACCTTGCACATAGTCTGAGGAAGTGCTCCTGATTTCACGGCTATGTAGGACAGGCCAGCTCGTCCACAAACTCCTGAGGATTATCCTATTTCTCATCTCACCAAAGGGGTACTACATGCTACCACATCTCATTTCAGATAGGTCCTGGGTATCTGAATTCTTGTCCTCAGGCTTGCACAGTAAGCCATCCCTTCAGTCCTGGAGACACTTTAGATTGTCACAACAAACATGTAAAAGAAAGAAATCCTGCTAAATATTTTACAAAGACAACCTAAACCTTACAAAGATAACCATTTCATCTGAAGTATTAATAATCTCCAAATTGAGAGAGTGCTTGCAACTTGGAAGAACTCAGACATCCTAAAATGCAGGTCATTGAGAGAAGGGCACCAGAGTATTTCAGAGCTATTACTATCTTTCTTCCAATGGTTACTCAGCCCTCCTCCCAGTGGGAAGGAGAAGCACACACTGCTCAGAAGCCTTATTGGAAGCAAGCTCACAGAACATGGTAGTTGTCTACCATGGAGGGACAGGCCTGAGTACGTAGACGTCCCAAAGAGAAAATGTAAATAACATACAGAAACTGACCTTAACTCCAGGTCAGCATGGGGTTCATGCCACAGGACCCCTGCCTCGATCTTAGTTGCTCTCTCACCTTATTTTCCAGATTAACTTGATTCATTTCTGTTAATTCCTGCTCTCCCTGCAGATTGCAGATCCCAGGATCCAGGCACTGCTCTCTGGGGAAATAATTTGCTGGTCTCCTTAACTAGCTCGTTCCATTTTCTTATTTGTTCGTTTTGCCCTCCCTTCTGTACAGCACCTCCTGCACTGGCTATTTCACTTAAATACACAAACTACTCTTGGGTCCAAGTTCATCTCCTTCATTTATGATGCCATTCCTTCTGCTTTGATGCCAATCATTATATTCATCACACAGAGAAAGCACAGTGGTTGGCACAATTGGAACTCTACAGGTTATCTGTTGAAGGAGGAAATAACAGTTCCCCGGGTTAAGTTTAAAAAGAACCACTAAATCCAACAAGCAAGAGCAAAGTAAAGAAGTCAGAGCTAGATGGAGAAGGATTAAAGCTTCTCACTACATTGTGAGCCTCTTCTGTGCCAAGACCAGCTTTTGCAATGGTGTCTTTCTGGTACAATGTCTCGCTATTTCCCTTTTCCTTGGAACACATACAAGTGTGTCACAATGAAAGATTATCAGGAGATATGTTCCCCAGAAACAAATCCAGCAGCTGCTGATAAAGTCACTGACAATGCTTCTCTCTAATGTAGAACCGCCTTTTTCACTCCAAGACCCCTCGAAGGCAGCTTCAAGCCATAGCAACTCTTTATCCAAGCTACCAGGCTTGTTCTGTTGAGGCTTCTTGTCAAGGAACTCTTGAAGATTACAGGACCAACCTCAGCTTCCACTGACTGTGAAATCCATATCCAGCAACATGACAGGACCAGGCTCTGCTGCTGAGGTTGGGTGAAGCTGGCCTGCAGATAGGGAGGTAACCCTCCTGCTCCCATCTACTCCCATCTGCTCCAGGAGTTTCCTGGGAGCTCCCAAGGGGTGCACTGGGCTTCTTGGCATCACATTCTAGTGATACATTCTAGGACAGGGCAACCTTGAGTAATGTCTTGTTTGACCTTTGGTTTTCCTTTTTTAGAAAATAATACCAAGCTTCTGTCCAAATGATATCCAAGCCAACTTGAAAATTGAAATGTCCTATTGTTTTTTGTTTGTTTTTTGTTTTTTTTTTTCTCCCTAAAGTCTAATCAGTGTGAAAACCAGCAAAAACAGGTTTCCACATACTGTAATATCTATTGTGTACGCTTCTAGTTTGAAGCGGGGTGGGAGGTAAGAGGCATTGAGTAGAGGACAAGAGGGAAGGAAGGAGACACAAAGAAAGCAGGGAGAAGAGGGAGAGAAATAGGAACAATGAGAGAAAAAGGGTGTTCATTCGGAGGGTTTCCTTTTATTATTAAACTCCGACACCAGGAAGCTCTGTGTACATGGCTGCCCATTCTCTCTTGCTGAAGCCTGAAGGCAAACCGAGATGCTGTGTCAATTACAAAGAAAATCAATGAAGATGCTGTTTGGGAGTCCTTTCACCATTCTGCACGGATGGCATCCTTCACTCTCCAGCACTGATTCATTTACTTTCGTCCTCTCTAGGGGCGGCTGACATATTGCTGCTATGGAGGCTCTGAAGTGAAATCACCTTTATTTCTTACCTTAACTTGTCTCTCTGAGCACTTTGCTAAAGGAACATCACATGACCTGGTTGGGACTATAGGTCAGAAGGGCAAGACCTCTCAAGGTCAGCCTTAGGTACTTCCTCTACCAGACTGGCCTCTGCCCCCACAGGTGCCCCAGGCCTATGAAGCCTCCATGAATTTGCATACCTGCTGTTCTCCATCTCATATCTGTCTAACCCTAAACTAGTGCCTGCTCCAGGGACAGCATCTTCCCAACTCAACAGTTTTCACAACAGAAACTTCTAGCAAGATAAAACCAGCTGCGGTGCAGTGATAATGGAGGAGCTAACTCCAGAGGAACACTCCTGAACAGGTCCTACTGTCCCAAAACTCAAGGAAAATGGATGCAGAAGAAGATGGCTAATAAAGCTCAGCAGCTGGGAGTGAAATAATACAAAATTGAAATAATCAAGTAACAGAAAAGAAAATTACTTCCTTAGTAGATCCCCAAGGCAGTGAAATAAATAATGTCTGTTAAAGATAACTACAAGATTCCTGAGTTGAAGAAGAACGCAGCTACATGCTGTAGGGCTGAAACTCTTCAATGGCTGAGTTTTGTGTTTGACTAAGTAATTCCCTTATCATTTGGTTCCATGGTCAACTCCAAGTATTTCTAAGAAGATAAAACCATCAGCCCTCACTTCAGCAATTTGATACAAGCTAGCTTAGAATAACAGGAACTTACTCTCTTGTACTTTTGGGTTGACCAAAGTCCAGATGGATCAACCGAACCAAATTCTTTCTAGAACCCTTGGGGAAGAATCTTACTCCTTGCTGCTTCTCTTTCCTAGGAGCTGCTGACATCTTTGCCTCAGAAACTTCTTCCATTTTGAAGAAACAGGAAACGGCCTCCCTTTCCATCCTTCCCTATTCTCCTTCCTCTTTTCTGGCTCTTTCTGCCATGCCCCTCTCTCATGGCACCTGCTGCTTTCACTGGGCTACCTGACTCTCCAAAATTCCAAAGTCTTTAAGCACACCTGTAAACTCATTCTTTTTCCATCTAAGGAAACAGGGTCACTGACTGAAAGGATCACAACCTGGACCCCAGGGGAGGCATTTTCTTGTCCATCACACCCCCTAACTTTTTAGCATCATGGATGGTGTAAGCAGATTCTTCCTAACTAAATGGCAGGAAGAAAAGGCGGAAGTTGTTAAAAACTGGGTGAAAGGGAACTGTGGTACCTAATGGGGATGAAAGCGTGGATTTCAGAGGCAGGACTGACAGGGTTGATTGGAAAGATTTATGTCCTGATTCCTGGGAAGCATGGCAAGGTGTTTGATTGTGTTGGTGTTTTGCAGTCTCCCAACACCTATGTTTTCTACAGCTTTGTCAGGGTGTTGGGAGATCTGGGCTTTACAAATGCCTCCTAGGCTCAGTGATCCATTCTGGGGAATCATTAATGTTACCATGGCCTGAGATTCCCATGCCAGCAACCACTAAGCTCTGATAGGTTTTCCTTACGGCAAACTACGCCCCCAGACCAGGCTCGGTCATTGCTTTTGCTGCACAGCAAACCACTACCACATTCTTGAGGATAAAACAATGCATTTCACTTTGATGGTTGATTCAGTAGCCTCAGCGTTCAGATAGACACTTGCAAAGATGTGAGGGCCTCAGCCTCGGGCAGCTCACAGGCTGTGATGGCCTTGGTTCACGTAACTGAAGACTCATGCTGCCTACACTGGCAAATGGGTTAAATAATTTCAATTTGTTTTTCTACAATGAAACACCATTCAGCTTTAGAGAAGGGATTCAATACTAGCACCCTTAATGAAATAGATTTATCTCAAAAACATTTTGAGTGAAAGACATTAGACAAAATATATTCAGAATTGTCCTGTTTATAGGACACTGAAAAACTAGGAAACTGTCATGGAAAAAAAATCAGTGGAAGAGGAGAAGCCTGAAAGGAGGTAGAGGGGATGTTTTTGATTGACCGGGATTGTGGCTGTCTCAAAAGGGTATGTGTAGAGCAAATTGCACACATGAAGTCTAGGCATCTCACCGGATATAAATTTTGCCTCAAGTTTAAAAAGCTAAATAATAGTTAAAAATAGAATAGATTGAAAACCTTGTGTGCACATGTAGTCAGATTTCTCAACAGACGGAACTGATGGGAAAGCAATTTTCAAAGAGAAAATAGCTAAAAATTGATGAGAGATGACAAGTCCTCAGCTAGAAAGCATGGACCAAGTGCCAAGAAGAATAAACAAAGATAAATTTCTGCTTAGACATTATATGGTGGCACTGCAGAATATTATAGATAAAATCATAAAAGCTATGAGAAAGACAGAGAGAAGAGAATTACCAAAAAAAACTGTTCATTAAAATGAACTCGGTTTTTTCATCAGCAAAATCACCCATTCATTGATGCCAAAAGACAATTGAATAGTATCTTCAAATTGTTGAGGGAAAAAGGTAATAAAACTCATATATGCTGGTAAATGATTGTTCAAGAATAAGGACCAAAAAAGGCATTTTAAATATGTAAAAGAAAAAATACCTTTTGGATACTTTCCCACATATTCTCCACCTCTGAGTGAACTACTGAAAGGCTTTACACAGAGAAATGAGAGATCAAACTACACACAAGGACTGTGTGCTCCGATAATCCCAGAAACTGTGGAATAGCTTGGTAACTTTTCCTAGTTTGTAACTACAGCCAGCCAAAAAAGAAAAAACAAAAACAAAAACAAAAAAACTTTCATTTTGTATTTTAAAAGATAAAATAGCATGGGGCCTAAGAAGTCAGTACAGTTGGTCAAGTGCTTGCTAGACAGAAAGAAAGGCCTGAGTCTAATCCCCAGGACTCACATAAAAATTCGGAGCATAAAAGTGTATGCCTGTTGGGCTGGAGAGACAGCTTAACTGTTAATAACACTGGCTGCTCTTCCAGAGGACCTGAGTTCAATTCCCAGCAATCACATGGTGGCTCACAACAATTTGTAATGAGATCTGATTCCCTCTTCTCCTGTGTGTGAAGATGGAGGGTCACTCAATACATAATATATATATATATATATATATATATATATATATATGTATAGTATATATTTTAAAATTGTATGTCTGTCACCCCAGGTGGAGGGTTTGCTGGCCAGCAAAGTCTAGCCAAATCAGTGAGCTCCAGGTTTAGTGAAAAACCCTGCCCCCAAATTAAATAAAAGTAAATTAATAAATAAATAAGGTATAGTTGATTTAGATGCTCTAAAATCAAACTCTGGCTTCCTCACTAGTACCTACAATTACATAAGAACACACACACACACACACACACACAGAGAGAGAGAGAGGGGGGGAGGGAAAAAGGGAGAGGACAGAGAGAGAATAAATGGAACATAAGCTGAATATATTTAATTCTAAAATTCAAACTCTGAAATTCTTCAAACTCAGAAACTTCTGGAGTACAGACATGAAGCTACAAACGGGAAGTCTACATCTGACATCATTTGGTGGATTATAATCAAAACAGAGTCACAGTAAAAACATTGTATAAAATCCCAGTCTGGCTATGTGTACTAGGAATATATAAAACAGAAAGTAACTTTGGGTCCCATTCCCAATGTGTGTGTGTGTGTGTGTGTGTGTGTGTGTGTGTGTGTGTAATATTCCAGAATATGGAAAAAAAGTAAAAATCTAAATCACTTAAGGTTCTAAGCATTTTTGGTAAGAAATACTTAATGAATATAATGATCAGGGTAGACAACTAGAAAATCACAGAAATTGATAAAGAAGACATTTAAATTACCCAGAGCTGAGTACCCACAGACCACACTGCTCTATATATCCACTGGCTCTGATGGATACCCTATGCCACTACATATTCCTCTCTAGATAACTTTCAATTATATGGTCTTTTATATTAGACTAATGTTCCAGGATGGATAAAGCACATCTTACATTTTGAGTTCCTTCTGCATTCACTATTTTCCATGATGTTCTAATAAATATGCCTGTGCATTCCTCTTTGTAAGAGTCGCTGCTTTGCAAAGGTTATCACTATCATACAACACTCTGACCACTGTCACAAATTCTGGCCTTTTGGAGGCAATGGACCATTACAACACCCTTGAAGCATCTAGGAAGTGCAAATAGTACTGACTTGAGTGGCTGAGATGGGATCTGCCTGACCCTACCCCAACCACACTGTGTACAACCTCTAGACTTTCCTGAGTGATGCATTCTTGGTTCTAGTCCAGCCTGGTAAGTCCACATGATTTTATCCCACCTTTGCCTTCCTTTGTACCCAGGCACAGCCCTGGTTGCATATCCTATGCAACAGGCCAGTCGAGTGAGCCCTAACAGTGTCATTCCAACCTCCAGGCTTGGTGTCAGTCACTTATCCTGTGTACCAGTGCAGTCTGAAGGACTGACTTGACCCAAGTCTACCTGCAACCTATATCCAAACTCAAAGCCTAACCTGGGCCACAAACCCCATGTACTGGTTCAGTCTGATGAGTCCATGTATATTAGTCTACCATACCAAACCACTAGACTTGCCCTAGATGCACCATCCTACTCTGGTGAGTCTGCTGGATATTTGTCCTCCCACACCACATCCAACCTTCCTGCTTAGCACTGGGTTGCCCACCCTGTGTGCTGATTCAGATTATTAAGTCCCAAAACTCTTGCCCTCCTGCACTATAGCTGATATGCCTATTTGTGTGTTGAGCTAGTCTGGTGAGTCCCTGAAACTTCTCCTGGACTTGCCACCCTTAGTTGTTCAGCCTGTATGACATCTTAGCTGGCTGAGTGTCCATGATGCTAGCCCACATGTGCCATGTTTACATTCACAGGGAAAGCTTGCATAGTACAGTTTGCAAACCAGCCTGTGAAGACCCAGACACTACTTCTATTTTTGTGGTATCTAGCTTTTACTGAGGAATTGGAATCAACCCTATACCTCCAATGGAAAATCAACACTGAATTAATGAATACCAACTCCTGATATCTGCTCTGTAATCAACCTAGGTTGGACAACAACAAAACAAAACTTCCACTCAACAGAGGCATCTATCTTTGAGCCTCACATTAGACACATAATCAGAAGTCCACATGTCCAGGTTTCATTGTAAACACACAGATGATATGAAAGATCAAGAAAGGCCCTTACAAACTTTTACTAGTCCTATAAAAATTTTCTTCAATGGTAATTATCTAGATGAATTCTAGGCCACAGAACTTTAAACACACACACACAAACACACACAAACACATACGCAAACCCAAAAATATAAACTTCATCAAAGTACTCAAATAGCTTAAAGAAGACACCAAGGAAACAGCTCAAGGAAGCTTTAAGGTAAATAGCAATGAATGAGTGAATGAGGCCCAAGAAAGCACATAATATGTATGAATGAACCAATAAGGACAATTCAAGATTTGAAAACAGGATTCAATAATAAAATAAAAATATCCAAGTGTTCATAAGCTATAAATAAAGATGAAATTTTAAAAATTCAATAATCGAATTAGAAGATTCTGGAGAAAGCAACCACTAGAATGGGTCATGTAGAAAATAGAATATCAAGGATTTAAGATAAAATAGAGAAATAAGACCATGTAGGAATGTGGGAAAATATGAACAAAACATTTGGGATTTGTGGAACTCTGTGAAAGACAAAATCTTTCTATTATCGGCATGGCTGAAGGAGAAGAATCCCAAATCAATGGCACAAAGTGAATCCTCAAGAGAATTATAGAAGAAAACGCCCCCCACAAAGGAAAGACATCAATACAGAATCAATGACACACACAGACACCAAATAGACAAGACCAAAAAATAGACTCCCCATGGCATATTATAGTTAAAACACAGAGAGTGTACTGAAAGATGCAAGGAAAAACCAAGTCGAATATAAAGACAGAACCATAAGAAGAACAGTTGACTTCTCAATGGACACTTGCCAGAAGAGCCTGGAACAATGTGCTCCATGTTCTAAAAAAAGCACAGAAGCCAACCTAGACATAGCCAGCAAAAGTATCTGCCATAGTTGAAGGAGAAAGAAAGCTTTTACCAGACATAAACAGGCTGGTAGAATTCATGTCCGCCAAACATGCCTACAGAGAATCCTGGAAGCAATACTTGGAATTGAAAAGAAGAATGAGCAAAATGAAAGAAAAAGAAAGAAAAAAGAAAAGAAAAATTGGAAGAAAACAAATGAAGCCATAACTAATGAAACACAAATTAGGTCTAAGGACACAAACAGAAAAAAATGGCTACAATCAACAAAATCTTTCAATAATAAGAAAGTGTTAATTACCTTAACTCCCTACTTGAAAGACACAGGTTAGTTAAATGGATTAAGAAACAAAATCCATCTTTCTGTTGCCTTAAAAAAAATTCATCTTATTTTAAAGATAACATCCATATCAAACTGAAATTATGGTGAGAAGTAATTCAAACATATGGAGTTAGGAAGTTAGTGGGTGTCTCTGTCCTAATACCTGACAAAACAGAATTCAAACTAAAACAAATAAGAAGACATAAAGAACACATCATTCTCATGGGAACAATTTGCCAAGAAGACATTAAACTCTTAAGCTTGAGTGCACCAAACTGTGACACACCTAATATCATTTAAAATAACAACAAAACAAACAAACAATAAATAAATAAAACAACCCATACTTCTAGATCTGATAAGCTCCACCTCAAAAATAGCAGATTTCAATTCCCAAATTTACTCTAGTAGAGAAATTACCTGGGTAAAAAAATAAACAGAAATCTCTGAAATCATATAACATGGACCTAACAATTAGAATATCACACTTAAAAAACAAAGGATATACATTCTTCTCAGCAGCCTGTGGAGGTTTTTCTACAATAGACCACATACTGAGATACAAAAAAAAAACCAATAAATCCAGGAACTTTTAAATAATCCTGTGTATCCTAACTGACCACAATGCAATAATGCTCAAAGTCAACAGCAAACAAATCTCTAGTAATTACCTGCACTCATGGAAATTAAACAACACACTACTTAGTGATGATGAATGGGTCAAAGAAAAAAATTAAGAAAGAACTAAAAAATTTTGTAAGTAAACAAAATTAACAACATTACATAGCAAAACCTCAGTTTAAAATCAGTCCTAAGAAGGAACTTTATAGCTCCAAGTACCTACATAAAAATTAAAAAAAAAAAAAATAGAAAAGGCACAAATAAATGACCTAATGATGCAACTCAAGAATTTGGAAAAGATGAATAAACCAAAACCAAATCCAGTAGATTGTTGGAAATAATTAAAATCAGAGCAGAAATTACTTGAAATAGAACAAAAAAAAAATATCAAGGAATCTAAGAGGAGGTTCTTTGAGAAGATAAATGACATTGACAGAACCTTACCACAACTAACCAAAACAAAGAAAAATATGACCCAAATTAACAGAATCAGAAATGAACAGGGAAACATTACAACAAATGCCAAAGAAATTCAGAATATTGTAGGAGAACATTTTTAAAACTTATACTTCATTAAATTAGAAAATCTAAAAAGAAATGATTACATTTCTAGAATAATCCAAAGTTAAAACAAGAAATGATCAATAACTTAGAACTACAACAAATAAGAAAATCCAAAGTATAATAAAATTTCCTCCAAGAAGTCCAAGCTCAGACAGATTCATAGAATAATTCTGAGTCTTTGAAAAATAAAAGTCTACAACTAATACTTCTTCAATTATTTTTCTTTTTAAAATTTAATTATTTCTCTTATGCTTTGAGATTATAATATAATTATGTATTTCTTTCCCTTTCCTCCCCCCAAGCCCTCCCACTGACGTGTGTGTCTGTGTGTGCGTGCGTGTGTGTGTGTGTGTGTGTGTGTGTGTGTCTGTGTGTGTGTGTGTGTGTGTGCAAAAAGAATACTTCTAAACTTCTCCTATGAAGCCAATAATACCAAAATCAGCTAAAGACTACAGGCCAATACCCCTCGTTGACAGAGAGTAAAAGTTTGCAAGTTGAATGCAGGCATCTGTCAAAAATATCATCCACCATTATCAAGTTGGCTTTATCCTGGAAGTGCATGGATGATTCAGCATATGTAAGTTAATAAATGTAACAAATCATTTAACTTTATTTACAGACAAAAACGACATGATCACCTCAGGGTTATAAAAGGGCCTTTGGCAAAATCCCAAATGCCTTCATGGTAAAAGCCCTGCTAAAAGAGAATAGAACTAGAGGGAGGGAGCATATCTCAAGGTAATAAAGAGCATATGTGTGTGTTTTGCCCCTTTATCAAAACTCATATTGGTGTAAGAATTCAGACTTTTTCTGGTTCCTCAGTTCTACTCTGTTGATCCATATGTCTGTCATTATGCCGATATCATCCATACTGCTTTTACTAATATTACTCTGTAGTGTAACTTGAAAAAAATGGAGTGGTAATCTCTCCAGCAGTTTATTTGTTGATCAAAATCTTTCCTTCCTTCCTTCCTTCCTTCCTTCCTTCCTTCCTTCCTTCCTTCCTCCCTCCCTTCTTTTCTCTCTCCCTTCCTTCCTTCTTCCCTTCTTCCCTTCCTTTCTTTTTTAATAGCTGTGCTGGTGTTTTTTGTTTGTTTGTTTGTTTGGTGTTTTTGGTGTGTCTATGTGAGTGTGTGTGTGTGCATGTGACTGTTTAAGATTAATTGATGAGAGCCATGTGGTGGTGGTGCACACCTTTAATCCCAGCACTTGGGAGGCAGAGGCACTCGGATCTCTGTGAGTTCAAGACCATCCTGGTTTATAGGAGATAGTTTCAGGACAGGCTCCAAAGCTATACAGGGAAACCCTGTCTTGAAAAACCAATAAAATAAAATAAAATATTGATGGGGGATTATGCTGTGTCTATAGATTTCTTTTGATAGATGGCTGCTTCCTTAATTTTGATCCTATCAATTCATGATCACAATCCTTTCCATCTTCTCATATCATCTACAGTGTCTTTAAGTTTTTATTGTAGAAGTCTTTCATTTCCTTGATTAGATTTCTTCCAAGATTTTCTGAACTATTGGAAATAAGACTGTTTCTCTGATTTTTTTTCCCAATATGTTAGCTCTTGGAGTACAGGAAGATTATTGACTGTTGTTTTGATTTTATAACCTGTTAATTTGGTGGGTGCTTTTATCAACTGTGAGATTTTCCTGAAGACGTCTTTAAGGTCTTTCATATGTAGGATCATAACATCTACAAACAAATATGTTTTCTGTGTCCAGCTGCTTTATTTCCTTCTCTTATGTCTCTAGCTAAGACTTCAAGGACTATATTGAACAGGAGAACTATGGATATCTTTGTCTTGTTCCTATTTTTAATGGAAATGCTTTCAGCTTTCCCCTATTTAGGATGATGTTGGCTGTGGTTTTGTTGCATATTGCCTTTAGTATCTCAAAATGTGCTCCCCTATCCCTATTCTCACCACAACTTTTATCAAGAATAGATGCTGTGTCATGTCAAAGACCTTTTCTGCATCTAATGAGATGACCATGTGCCTTCTTTCCTGGAGTCTGTTTTTATGGTGGATTACATTATTGTCTTATCTATGTTGAACCATCCCTGCATCTATAGGATGAGACCAAGTTGATCATGGCAATCTTTTTTATGATTTGCAATTATTTTGTTGAGAATTTTTGCATCTATGTTCATCAGGCAGATTGCTCTCTCTAGTTGGGGTTTTGTCTGATTTTTAGTATTAGGGTAATGTTGGCATCACCAAAGGAAATGTCCCTTCCTTTCTATTTTGTATAACAAAAGTGTTAGTTGTTCTTTATAGGCTTTGTAGGCTGGGAGGAAGAAATGTCACTGAATCTATCTGGGCTTTTGTTTGTTTGTTTGTTTGTTTGTTTGTTTATTACTTGAAGAAACTTTTAATTACTACTTCTATCTCACTAGATGCTTTGGGTCTATTTAAATTATTTACTTCATCTTGATTTATCTTAAGTGGGGCATATATATGTAGAAATTTGTCCATTTCTTTTAGATTTTTCTGGTTTGGCAGAATATAACTTTTTAAAGTATGTGCCTATGATTTCAGTGTCTGTTGTAATGCCTCTGTTTTTACATCTAATTTTATTCATTTGGATCTTCTATTTTTTTGTTAATTTGACCAAAAATTTGTCAATCTTGTTTATTATCTCAAAGAACTAAATCTTTATTTTACTGATTCTTTGCAGTTTTTCTTTTCTGTTCCATTAATTTCAGAACAGACTTTGTCATCTTGTCTCATCTACTCTTCTTGGGTGTTTATGATTCTTGGGTCTCCAAGGCCATCAAGTATATAATTTATTAATTTAAGATTGTTCAAAAATTTTTATGTAGGCACTTAGTATGTGAACTTTCCTTTTAGTGCTGCTTTCATTATGTCCCATACATTTTGATACATATAGTTTTATTTACATCCAGCTCTAGGAATGTTTTAATTTCCTTCTTGATTTCTCCCTGGACCCAATTTTCATTTGGTATTTTGTTGTTTAGTTTTCATGAGTTTGTGTACTTTCTGAAGTTTCTATTTTGTTGATATCCAGTTTTATTCCTTTGTGATCTGATAGGATGTAGGACTATTTTGATTTTTTTCTGTGTCTGTTGAGATTTTGTGTTATAATATGTGGTCAGTTTTGGAGGAAATTCCATGGGCTTCGGGAAAATCTATTAGTGTTTGGGTGGAATGTTCTGTAGAAGTCTGTTAGACCCATTTGATTTCATTTGCATTTAACTGCAGAGGGTCCCTAATCAGTTGCTATATGGATGACCTGTCTGCTTCTGAGAGTGTGATATTAAACTTACCTCTATCAATGTTCTGTGTTAAACTATGTTTTAGGTCTAGAAGTACTTCTTTTATGAATTGGGTGCCCCTGGGTTTCCTGTATAAATATTTATAGTTGTAATATCCTCCTGGTGGATTTTTTCTTTAATGAGGATGGACTTTCCTTTTCTTCTGACTAGTTTTGGTTTGAAATGTGTTTTATCTGATATCTGAATAGACATTTGTGTTTTTTTTTTTTTAAACTTTTTCCACTCCTTTAGCCTAAGGTAGCATCTATGGTTTGTGGTGGTGTATGTTCCTTGAAGGCGGCAAGTAGAGACATTCTATATTCTAATCCAATCTCTTAGTCTATGCCTCTTTATAAGAAAATTGAGACTGCTAATGTTGAAAGTTAATGTTAAACAATGTGTTTTAATTTTGTTGTGATAGTGGCGTTTTCTTAGACTTCCTTTGATTAACTCTTCTAAAATAGATTATTTATTCCCTATGCACCTTATATATATTTAACCTCTTCAGACTGAAGTATTCTATCTAGTGTCTCATGTAAATTTGGCCTGGTGATCATTATTTCTTAAATCTGTTTGATTATTGAAGGATTTTCTTTCTCCTTCCATTACAACAGTTAATTTTTCTGAGTATAATAGTCTGTGATCTTTAAGAACTTGTAGAACATGAGTCCGGGCCCTTTTGGCTTTCAAAGTCTCCACTAAAAAGTCAAGTTCTGTTCTGATTGGCCTGCCTTTATAAGTAACTTAGTCTTTCTCTCTTATAGCCTTCAATATCCTGTCTTTGTTTTGTGTACCTAGTGTTTTATTACTATGTGATATGGGTAGTTTCTTTTCTGGTCCTGTCTATTTGTAAGGATCATATGTCTCTTGAACCTTATTAGGCATCTCTTTCCTTAGATAAATGTTCTCCTATGATTTTGTTCAAAATACTTCTGTGTCTTTGACCAGAATCTCTTCTCCATTCTCCATATCTATAATGTATAGGTCTGATTGTTATAGTGTCCTGAATTTTCTGTTTCTGTTCTGTCATTGTTGCTGTTATTGTTGTTGTTGTTTTGGATTCATCATTTTCTTTGACTGAGTGAACCAGTTCCTCTACTTTGTCTTGAAGGCCCAGTGGTTGCTAGTCCACCTGATCCAGTCTTTTGGTGAGGCATCTCCTCTGATCTTTTTATTTTGCTTCCTGGGCTTTTTATTTCAAATTTTGTTTCAGTTTGGTTTTGTTTAGAGATTTTCTCTCTTTACTAAATTATGTTTTCATGTCTTGAATTGTTTTCTTTCATTCATTCAAATGTTTATTTGTATATTGACTCTTTATTACAGAATTTTTGCGTGTATCCTCTTCGAGTTCCTTGAACATATTTATAGTTGCTATTTTGAAGTCATTATCCTGTGCCTCAACCATGTTGTGTCTCTTGGGAACATTATTATTTCTGCAATGTATTGTCTTGGTTATTCATGTTTTATTTTACAGTGTGACCTAGGAACCTGGAATTAGTTTTCAGGTCTCACATTTGTTGAGAGTGCATTAAGATTTTTGTTTATTATGACCACAACTTCTCTGGCTGTGGCCTAGCTGAATGTCACTAAGGCTTCAGACTTGGGTATCTCTGTTTATATGCAAATGGGATGTCACAAGTAGTCCCACTCCAGCTAGGGATAGGTGCAAATTCTGAGTCTGGCAGCAAAACTTCAGTAGCTAGAAGATTCTCACTACTAACTTCTTTAGAAGTCTATGGAAGGCTCACCAGATTCTACAGGTGGTCCTTGAGTGTCAAGAGCTGTGATTACAGTGAGAGTGAGTGGTGACTTTTGGGGGTGGGGCTCAGGATGCCACACCATCCTCATGTAAGAGGTAGGTGTGTTGGAGTTCAATTTGGGGAGGTCCCTATCTAGGGTGGTGAAGGGTAAGGGCAGGACACTACACAGTCCAAGGTGTCCTAGTGGGTGGGGTGATGGGTGGACAGGTGGGTAAACTGGCATTGGAGGTGTCTACCAAGGGTTAGGCATAGGCATAGATAAATCTATGGTTTTAGGTCTAGCAGTATTTTTTTTTTTTTATGAATTGGGTGCCTCTGGGTTTTTTATATAAATGTCTGGAACTGTAATGTCCTCTTAGTGTATTTTCTTTTAAGGAGTATGGAACTTCCCTCTTTTCTGACTGGTTTTGTTTTGAAGTATGTTGTATCTGATATCAGAATAAACACACATGTTTGTATTTTAGTTCCCTTTGCTTGGCTCAGAGGATACCATGCAGTCTGCAGGGAGTAGTACACTGGGTGAACTAAAGGTGTTTGTTTGTTTGTTTGTTTGTTTGTTTGTTTTCAATAGCTGTGCTTTGGGAATGTTCAAAGCATCATTCTGGAAAATCTCTCTTTACTGAATTAGCTATCTCTCAGAGTAACTTGGTGCAAGATTATAACACAGGAAAGAAATATCCCAGATAAGAAACTAAATAATATTATGCCTTGTAAGCCTTGAAAGAATCAAGGAGCCTGGGCCATGGTCACCACAGGAGAAAAAAAAAAAGAACAAACAAGAAAAAGCATGAAAGATGTATTAAATGTCATCACAAAGAGATGGAGAGATAGGTAGACTATCTTCACTCTTCAGTGCTAGAATTGCAAGCATATGCAAGCTATGCGTGGCTTTTTATGTGGTGCTGGTAATTCAAGCGTAGGTCCTCACCCTGGCAGAACAAGTGTCTTTGCCCACTAAACCATCACACTAACCCAAGAGCACAAAAATCTTTTGAGGAGTTTTTGCTATGAAGGGAATAGAAAAGCAGACTGGCAATTTAGAAAGCATACAGAACCAAAAGGAGTTTTTCTTAAGATGGGAGAGATTAAAGAGTGCTGGAAGAGAACCACCAGAGAGCAACAATCTAACTCTGAGACAGAAGAACTGCCCAAGCAAGGGTAGGTAGATCTACTGCACAACAAATACAGAGCTGACAACACCCTGTCTGCAGAAGACAGAGTAGTTGGTGTTGGGCTGACACATGCAGCCTGTGATAGAACATGGGCAGCTGTGGACAATCCACTCTAAATGCTTCTGTTTTATCATTCTGTGGAGTCATCAGTTGAGAACAAGACCAGGAATCACCAAGAAAGGAAGGAAGGGGTATGCAAGTCATCCATGGGAGTGGAACAAGGCATAGCTCAAACAAAAGAACAGAAGTAGAATCTCAGGGCAGCATCTCCACTTCCTTTACAGTATGTTAAGAATTTGGTCTGATGACATCTAGACAGCACTAAGATGGGTCCTTGATACAATGAGAACACAAGAAATATCTATTTGAATTTCTTTCACTTTCCAAATTCCCTTAATAACCAAGAGTTGTGACTATTTCCACAGCTCTTTGACTGAAGCACTATCTTGTCTCCCTCTGATGCCTCATGAAAAGAAACACAGGAAAGAACTCAAACTTTATTTCACAACCACTAGAGACTATACCTGCCAAGAACATTTTGCACATACCCCGAGAGGAACCATCCCTGGCAAGCAGCCTGTACTGGCAGCAGACATGACAAGAGAACACTGTGTCTTGTTGAAAGGGGAGCCTTCCCATACAGGTAGCTTTTTGTTACTAATGACAAGTCTGTGTGGGGGTTTCATCAGGACCTGGTGAGAGTGTTGTTGAGATGCCACTTCCAAGCACTTTAAAGCAGAAGTGTGAATGGTACAAAGAAGAAGTAATAAGCAACCACCTCTGGGCACATTCCAGGAATTCTGTGCAGGGAATTCCTTATGATTAAATGTTAGCAGTGAAGATGAAGCTGGGACTTAAGATATAGCTAGATTGCTGGCATGCTCATCTGGTATGCACGAAGTTCTGAGTCCAGTCCCCAGCACTATAAAAACTAGAAGTGGAGGTATGCTTCTATAATCTAAGCATTTGGATGATGGAGGCAGGAGGTTCAAAGTTCAAGATCATCCTCAGTTACATGGGGAATTTGAGATCAGCCTGGAATACATGAGATCCTGTCTGAGGAATTTAAAATTAAGCAAGATAACGATGATACCAGTGATGATATCCTCCGTTGAAGCAGAGAGAGACTGCAAGAGAATGGATTTCTGTCAAAACACTTTTGAATGTGAGCTCCAGAAACCATTCTCCATGATGACTCACTTTGGTTTGTATCCCATGATGTAGGCCTGACCCTGGTCTGCCACAGTGAACTTCCTCACACACACACACACACACACACACACACACACACACACACACACAGAGAGAGAGAGAGAGAGAGAGAGAGAGAGAGACAGAGACAGAGACAGAGACAGAGACAGAGACAGAGAGAGATGTGATTAAGAGAGGAAGAAAGTTGTTTATCACAAAGCAAGGGAAATACAATGATAATACATTCAACACCAAACAAGTGATGCACACAAGAGACAGTGCAGACAGAAGAGCTTGCAGAGCATAATGCAGCAGAACAAAAGAAGCTGGGCTTTAACAACACAGAGCTCCATTTACTCCTCTCTTTCCCTAGAGTTCACTGGAGGATGTTTATAGCATTCACTGGGCCCTCTAGGGATCCAGATCCAATAGATGAAACCCAGTCCATGTTTGGTGCATTGGGCAGTTCGGGGAAAACCCACAAGAATTCCAGGCAGTGATACCTGCAGTCACCTGACAGGGGTCTGACCACAAAGGTGCCCATGAATAAGAAGACTAACTTCTTTCCTTATCAGTCCCTTACCTATAGCCTCATTTCCCTCTCCCTTTCTCTCACTCTCGCTCTCTGGAGACCTTAAGTTCACTGAGCTTGAAAAGGTTGGAACCATGGAAGAGAAGCAGGGCTAAAAGGAATTGAGCCCCTGCCCTCAGCTATCACTCATAGAAAAGTCCCTCCTAAAAATATCCCAAGAGATGTGTCCTTCCCTCTCAATGATGATTTTGGTCATGGTAGTTCATCACAGCAATGGAAAAGCTAACAAAGATGCTACTAAAAGTAGTCTACAGATTCAGTGCAATCTCTATCAAAATTCCAATGCAATTATTCAAAGAAATTGAAAAATAAACATAAACTTCATGGCCAAAATAATAATTAATAACAACAAAAGTAAATACACAAACAAGTAACCTACTGGAGGCATCATGATCACAGATTTCAAGTTATACTATAGAGAACTATAGTAGTGAAAACAGCATGGTACCAGCAGGGGAGATAATGCCCCTGCTAGATACCACAAGCTACCAAATAAAAGGTCAGTGCCTGGAATGGGATATTTCTTTTGTAATCATCAGCCAATAAGTTCACATAGACCCTCAAATGTTATGGGTTACTGACAATGCTCTTGGATACCCTTCAGAACTTAAAAGTAAGACCCATTGCTGAAGACACCACATACTTGATTCATAGAACATAGAAATATCAGGTAGGTACTTACCTGTAAGCTTCATCCCTACTGGCTAGCTTTTATAGATCTGAGGGTGTTATAGAAGTCACTATAGGGGAAAAGTAATCATAATTCCTACTAAGCTGTGAACCCTTAGAGTTAACATAATGGCTGGCCTGGCAAGATACGCCCACCAGTACAATTGTGGCATGAGTGTTGTGGGAGTAACCACACAATTCTGGTTTGTTTTGAGATTTTCTCCACAAGATGGATAGAAGCCATACCTGGCACTGTTATTGGGACCAAGAACCTATGGCTAGACAGGTCACAACCACTAGAGGAAAATCTACTATTATTCTAAACCAACTCTAGCTGGTGTTAAATCAACTCTAATAATTAATCATTATACCTGTAGATTGATACATCTCTTAAACCCTCATTAGAGAAGCTTTTATTTGCAGTACATGGCAATTGACATGAAATCTACAACTGTCCAAGATGCAAAATTAAAAGACTGTGAAATACCTAGCTCTAAAGAGACAATATACTGAGCCGCCTCAGGAATCATCTTTAAAAAAAAAAAAAAAAAAAAAAAAAAGTGGAAAGAGTGTTAAAGCCAGAGGTAATAGATGACTACAAGGAAAAAATATCTTCTGGACACAGCAAGGCAGTTGCACATAGGAACTCACAGTTGTTGTGACAGCATGCGTAAGACCTGTGCAAGCCCAAGGCCCAAGACTGACCAAATCTTAGCATGGAGAGGAGAGTTGGCCATGAGTTCCCACCCCTACTTGAGGAGTTATTTGTCTGGGCGAGGGGGAGTCAGTTTTCTCTAAGAGTAGAAACCCTGATAATTCAACCATACACATATCTAAGATACATGGGCAGCATAAATTTGTCTGATAAATTTAATTTTTTTAAAGGGACAGAGACTTAAGTGGGTAGAGAATTGAGTGGACCTGGAAAAGATTGAGGGGGTATATATGATTAAAATACATTGTAAAAAATTCTCAAAAAACTAATAAAAATATGTTTAAAGAAGATGGAATTGTCACAGTGGGGTCAATGTATTTAGAGTGGCTGGAGGAGGAGATGCTTGTTGGGGAATCTGCCAATACTGCCTATCATGGGTGCCATTCAGGAGTGATAGTCTGTTATAAGGTACTAACTACAAGTTGCAAATGCTCTAGACAACCAAATTTCAGTGTAATGATTCCATTGTGAAACTCAAAACACAAAGAGTGCTTAGTCTTAAGTTGTAAGTGTTGGGAAGATACATGACTGACGAAAACAGAATGGTAGGTATCAAGATTAAGAGGGAAGTTGCTTAGAGATAGTAGTAATGAAATGTGGAGCAAAATGAACACTTAGACATGCACAGTGATGAGTGTATCACAGACATCCACGTACTAACTCTGTTCAGTGACCTCTGAGAGTTACTACTAGTTCTCTTGTAAAGCTGAAGGTCAGGAAAGGTCAGGTAGGAAGCTTTTTGTACTTAGTCATCACTGTGTTCTCTCACTGGTCCTCAGTAAAGTTGACCCCAGATACAACCTGATAACTTAATTTATGTTCCATTCTTAATCTTAAGAAAATAAATGGGTTTTTTTTTTAAAAAAAACACAGATGAAGGTTCCCAGATATTAAACTACTGAATCCAAACAGAAGAGGCAGCAAATAATATGGATAAGGGAAATAAGAATAATCAAATAGATGTGTTATAAGATCATTAACTGATTTTAGCCTGGTCATTAGGGTTCTGGTTAGAAGGTACAGTAAGAAAGGAAGAGGCCAGGCATGATGACACATGCCTTTAATCCCAGCACTCAGGAGACAGAGGCAGTTGAATCTGTGAGTTACAGGTCAGACTGATCTACATTGTGAGTTCCAGGACAGCCATGGCCACATAAAGAGACTCTGTCTCAAAATAGGAGAAGGGAGAGGAAGAAGGAAGCAAACCAGGCATATTAATAAAAAAGGGTTTACCAGGTCAAGGCCAAACTGAGTTACATAGAGCCACTGCTACTAAAGCAAAAATAAGAGTGGCATAGAGGCAGTCACAGAGACAAGAAGCAAATGAAAATGATATTTTTAAAACAAGAAATATTAGTACTATTAACAGTAATATGACTGTAAATAGACAGAATCTCATGTTGAAAACCCTGGGAAAAACTTAATTTCTTTAAAGGATTTGTGGGGACCAAAGTGTGAATCTAGCAAGTTACTGGTGTCCAAGCAAGCAGGTTCAGAAGATACTCTTGTATAGCTACCAATCAAAACTCTCCAAGCCTTCCCTCCATGGTCCAAAGAGAACTGAGAACCTATAACAACAACTGGACAATAAGTGTGTGACCACACCCTGGCCCAGCCACTGCCCAGAATAGTCTATCAGAGGCCACAGGCATAGGAGGGTCAGCTAAGTGGAAAGATCACAATGCAAGGGAGAATACAAAAAGAGAGTCAAAGCTGATCAAGTTGAGGCTCACATAAGTAGACATGTGGACGCCAACATTTAAAAGAGCTCTGTGGAGATAGAGAGGTTGCTCAGTGGTCAAGGACCGTGGCTGCTCTCCCAGAGGACCGCTTAAATTCCCAGTAACCACATGACAGAACACAACCCTCTGTAACTTCAATCCTAAAAGTTCTGATACCCTCTTCCAGCTTCCATGTGCACTGCATACACACGGCATACTGACATGCATGTAGGCAAAACACTCATATCATAAATTTCATTTAATTTGAAAATAAAAGAGTTATGCTTTAGGAGGAAAGAAATTGGTGTGACCAATTTTGAATGACCTGCGTTTAAGATGTTGACACAACTGAAAGATGCTGCTGGACAGAAAGGTCTGGAGTACAGGCTAGGGCTTCACAGAGGTGAGAATTGGTCACTGAGATGTGGTCATCCACTTATTGAATGTGTGCATGTCACTGTGGTAATTTTTGAAGATGCAGCCTCAACTCTGCACAGTTTACACTCCACTGTCCAAGCCTTTGAACATAAATAAGCTTTTTCACAATGACATCAATAATTTCCTCTTCTTTGTATGACTATTTAGTACAAAGAGCAAGGCTGAGGGACTGTTGATGTAGCTAAATCAATAGTGTTTGCCCAGCATGCACTAGAGTTGTGCTCAGCATAGAATAAACTGGATGTTAATCTGTACCTGTAATCCCAATGCACAGGAACTAGAGACAGGAGGATCAGTGGTTCAAAGTCATCCTTGTCTACACAGAAAATCAAAGGCCAACCTGGGGGACATAAGATACTGCCTCAGAAAAGTTAAAAACAAATTAAAAAATAATGAACAAAGGAAAAAAATGAGTTGGGGTGGGGGGACCAGGTGTGGTGATGCATGCCTTTAAACAGGGAAAGACAGGAGGATCTCTGTAAAATCTAGTCTAGCCTTGTCTACATAGCAAGCTCCAGAAGAGCCAGGACTACATAGAGAGAACTCAACAGGGGAAAAAAAGAGGTAGGCAAAAAGATAAGAAAGAGGAAACGTCATCAGAGAATCCGCTGATTGTCATTTCCTAGAAGCCAAAAGAAAAGTGAATCTAATAAATTGCCCAGGCTATCATCTGAGGAAAAGTCATAGACCTTAACATTAGGGCTGCTGTTGATGAGTTTCTAACAGGGGTTCTATCTCCACTGAGCATCTGAATCACCAAAAGCACATGAATACCTAGGAAATGTCCCTAGCATCTGGCTCAGTTGAGCTGGTGCTGTGATGTAGGCTTATGTGGTATTTTTCACTGGTCTAGGTTCTGTGTAGGTAAAGTTGAGAACTACTTTAAAGAAAAGGAGTCATGCTATCTTTCAGTTGTGCCATCCTCTTAAACCCAGGACATTCAAAAAAGAAAGACGTATGCATCTGTTTAGTAGACCAGTTAGTTATTCCACAATATGTACAAATTTTTAAAACATTGTAGGGTACAGAATAAATGTGTGACAGTTTTAAACATCAATTTAAAATTTAATTGAAGGAAATTTGAGATATTTGTTAAAAGCAAGCAATTCTGGAAGTGCAGTAGAGAATAGAGAAGGAACAGAGAAAGGAGTTTTTCAGTAGAGACACTCGCTAGCAGTCTTAACATTGGGCATGGATGTTTTAGCCTGACTCCTGTCTTACTGTGTGACTTAACATTTTGTGTCTTATATGTGAAATCAGGATGAAAATGCTGGCTGTGCCCAACTCACAGTTTCCTTGGGAGGCCAAGATGGGATAATAGATGTGAGAGCACTTTGAAAAAAATAAAGGATTGAAGTGCTATAAAAATGTAAGATTTATATGGCTGTCAGTTTCTTTTCCTCAAAGATGGCCCTAAAGATAGTGATTATCAACTGTAAAGACCTTCGAGGAACCAGCAGCCCCTTCCACACTGAGCTCACTAAGACGGTATCCTTTGATAAGTGCTCACAGCTACTATCTGAAGGTCTAATGCTGTTTGCAACTCTTGCTTTTTCTCAGCTAGACTTGTACCCAATCTATAATAGATGCACTTTCCAGAGTCTAGCAAATCCTGCTTAAAATTACTAAATAGACCAGCCTTCTAACATGAAACTAAAAAGAACAAAAGTGTTACCCCTGTAAAAGTTTAAAAACGAAAGTTAAATGTTATATGGTTCTCATTTAGTTCAGTGTTGTGCTTATAGAGAAAGGGGAAGACAGAGACTGGGGGACATCTGGGCAGCAGGCAATGCAACCAGTCAGAGAAGTATAATTCCCCAGGATGATAAAGGAGTATCCCAGATCTGAGCCAAAAGCACCATCAGAATTCAGTGACCACCTCCAGGTCTCTCTGAGTACCAGACATGCCACCTATATGCAAGACACCATGCTGGATCTGCAATAACCAGAGCAGAAACCCTTTCGGTTACCTGTCCTGAGTGAACAGTAACACCTGCTCTGGTGGTTACAGAGGTTCTCTTCAATCATATATGACTACAGGTGTTCTTTTGGTTTCATGCTGTCCTTATATAGAAAAATATTAGCAAGTATAGTTCTTTGTCAAAGATACAGCATACCTAATGCTTAAACTTCTTTATTACTAACAACTTGAGTTCAGAGGGAAAAAAAGAAAAGATGGATCAAGTCTCAACCAGGAGTTAAGACAGGTATCAGGTAACCAGTGTGGGTACCTGGGGGAAGATCAGTTCCTTTCCGCAGTTGGCTGTGTCTGCTCTACTCTGGTTACTATCAGGGAGAAGGCACTGATGCATTGATCTGCCCACACCTCCTCTGCTTCTCAGACAGAAGTACAGAGCCCCAAGGCCAGCCACTCCTACATCCCATACCACCCTCACAAGACTTGGATTTTTCCCCAAGTAAGATGATAAAGCTATAGGATTTTTTAAAGAAAGTCATAATGGACACTTTTCAGATTTCCATGGGCATTCTCATCCATGCAGGAGTCACATGTCTTGTTCATGGTGACCAGAATCTCTCTAGAAAATTCATCCTTGGCTTCTTGCCTAATGAAAGCATGCACATTAAAGAAGCACCTTTCATATTCCAGTGTCTGTAGTTTAGGATTCTCACATGGAAGGCAAGCAAGTTTGGTGAAAAAGGAATAATTCTGTGGTCATTCTAGCACTAAGGTGGCAGAGGCAAGAAGCTCAGGAGTTCAAGGTCACTAGATATAAACAGAGTTGGAACACAGCCTAAACTAGATGAAATTCTGTCTCAAAATTAAGTAAATAAATAAATAGGTGAATAGTTGCTGGGACCTTGAACAAGTTAGCTGACCTCCACAGATGTCTATGAAAAGTAATTTTTTAAAAATAGTATCTTTTTTAGCACCACTATAAATGCAATGGCAAGTCCACCAAATAAAAGATGCCATGGTTCATTTGTCTTGCTATTACTGAGACTGAATATCTTAATATAAGGAAGTATGGTGGTCTTTAACCTTTGTGAGTCCCTTGGGCACAGAAGACAAGAAAACTCAGCAATAGGTATGTGTTTATCATGGCATCCCAAGCCCAAGGAAGGGAATGCTTGGCAGTTCATCTCCAACAATTCCTATTGTCTCCTCAGAGGAAGCAGCACTCATCAATAAACCAGCAAACAGCAGCACACTTTTCAAAATTACATGGAAATTTTACCACTTTTATACTGTTATAATAGCAGACAAACAAAACGGTTGTTTCTTTCTCCTGTCCTCAAAGACATGTTGTTGATGATTACAGTTTCAGAAGCACAAAGAAAAAGCAAGAAAAAAACTATTCAAAAACTCAAGATGAAAGGAAAAATTAGATTTCTTTTTTAAACTCCACCCTCTCCTAGTCTCTCTTGGTAATGCTTCAGTGCTTTAACGGTGGGAGATTTTCTATGCCCTTAGTCATTGTGATAAAGAGACATAATAAACAACTGAATAGCTTGAGACTTAACTGTAAGATTATTTTTCAAGTAGTTTCTCCAAGTATAATAACTTGGCTTCCAAAAAAAAGTAATCACTGCAAATATTTGAAAAGTCGAAACTCTGTGCAAGGGCCTGAGAAATTAACACAATTGAACATAATAGCTCCTTCCAAACCATTTCCCAGGGACTAGAAAGAAAAAAATTCCAGCCTTAAGACAGCATCTCAAATATATTTTATTTATTCAACCAAGAAAGAAGACTGTGAAGTTCTATTCCTTTCACAGTGACTCTTCTGAGTTTTCAGGAAAGCATTTTTCTACAGACACAAAATGAGTAGGTTCTTGGCTCCCAGAAAATGTAATCACCAAAAACATCTGAAATGTTAAAAGCTATGTAAAAGGTCTTTGCAGAGAGACAGACAAAAAACAAGTATTGAAACAAGAATAGTTTAAATGGATCTCATCATTTACCTGTGTACAGCAGATATGTCTCATGTGTCTCAGACAGATTGCACAGAGCATATCCAGAGAACCAGTGGCTGACTGTTCCTAGGGAGGTCACTAGGGAGGTTACTGAGACCCTGAGAGTGGGAGGAAGCTTTCCTGCCATTGTCCACCCTTCCATTGTTGCACATATGTGTGTGTATTGTTGTATACATGTGTATGTATTAATGTTAACCTAATTTAGTGTGATTATTTGATTTCATTACTGATGGCCTCTTAGGCGATTTGGACAGCTCACACATTCCAGGGATCTGTGATCCACCTCAGTGCTCAGTCCAGGACACCAGCATTCTCCCTGGCTGGCCTTCAGGCATGCAGTGAGGCAGAAGGCTTCCAGTTGCTTTCTGCACTGAGCTCTGAGCCTTGGGTGCTGTGTTGGCATTGACTGGTTGAATAAATAGAAGATACTCTTTCCAGCCCACACCACAAGATAGTTAGCTCAAATTGCAGCCCCGCTTTGCCTTCTCCCCACCCTGAACAGGCCACAGAGGGAGAGAATTTTGGTTTTCTCTTGACTTATTTCATCCTTGCACAGTTGCTTCTGTATCTCTATTCCTTCAAGAACTTAGATATGCCATAACTAAGGCAGTTTACTCTCCTCCTCTGGGCTCTGTGATCACAAATCCCTTCTGGAGCACACTAACAGGCAAGGTTTTACTCTCTGAGATTTGGATCTTCCTTCTTAAAATGTTGGAAGTCATTACAGGAACTCCTGGGTTATAATAGGATTGCATTCCTATAAACTCATGCAATGAAATTATCATGGATTTAGATGTATTGAAAGTGTTCATACACCAAGCATCACACCCAGTCTAGCCTACCTCAAATGCACTCAGAATGCCATCATTAGTCTCTGTTTCGTAAAATAAACCAATGGGAAGCTTATTTTAGAATAAAGAGTTGACTATTGCCTGTGGTTTATTGGATGTCTCAGCTGTTCACTCTATGACTGTGTGTTTTAACTTAGGATCTGTGATTTTCACTTGTCACTAAGGAAGGCTAGCCTCAAAAACAAATCAGAACTTAATATACCTTCCTGTTGAATCCATGTCATTCCTGTGTCATTGTAAAGTTGAAACTTGTAAGTTGAACTAGGATAAATCAGGGACCTTCTGTGTGTTCTCCAAGGAATGAACAGAGATTGAACAAGGTCAATAATGGAAACACCTAGTACCACACTCCACACACAGTGAGACAGAAATGTTAGATGAATCACCAGATTCATCATCTTCATCATCATGGATGGTAATAGAAAAAAAAAAAAACTAGTCCATGTTTTCAGCTTCCCAGGGCTACTCAAATGTCTAAACCTCCATCTGTCCTAGGACTTAGCTATAAACTGTGTGGTCTATCAGGAAGAGTGGCCTTCATAGCCAGAGGGATTTTACCTTGAGGAATTCTTAAACCGGTCTATGTTTTTGTTAACATAGAGTCTTACCTTATAGCTCAGGCTAGCCTCAAACCCATGATCCTCCTGACTGAGCCTCCCAAGTGCCAAGATTATGGAAGTATGCCACCATACCCAGCTCTTAACCTCTTTTAAGATCCATTGTTTTTTTTTTCATCCATGAGGTAAAGACAGTTGTATGTCTTGTACTCCCTTGTGGTAACTGACACAATGAACAAAAAGTGATTATGCTTAAGTGTTCTATAAGTCTTGCTCACCCCAAAGTAACCCATCTGCTCCTTACTCCCCACCAAGCCTTTGTTTTCCTAGATACACACTTTAGCTCAGCACAGCTGTTCATGCCAGCATTACCCTCTCTTACCATCCTATCTCTGAGAACCTCATGTATCTGTCCAAGCTCTATTCATCTGAGAGCTTTTGTGACTTTTCCTACCAATTAATTCATATAGTGCTTATCTTTAGGAAAAAATAAGAGTTGAAAACCCAGGGGACCCCAAGAACCTTCCTCTGCAGCCACTGCTAGACTTATTAGAAACCAAGATGTCAGTCAGTAACAAGGAGAAAGAGTTCCAATCACACTTACAGAGATCAATTTCCCAGTAGACTCTTTCTGAGTCCTGGGTATGGCCGCTAGCCATCCAGGAAGTCAACTTCTCAATGCTCATTCAGGAGTAGTTTATAATGGAAATATGCACTTGTTCTCTGGCAAATAAAAATACACTGAGGCTTATGATGTGTTGAAAGGCTAGAGAGTCATGAGCACATCCATGGGCATCTGCATGGGCAGCAGTATATACTATCCCAAAGTCCTGTGTCCAGCTGCATCTCTACCCACTCAGAGGAAGCCACAGTCATTACCGTATGCGAGCTTTGCACATTTCTGAACATCCCTGCTCTATAAAGGGTACCTGTCAAGTTAGTGTACCCCTAAGCCCTTTACCTGACTTTGACTCCTTTTCTAGGCTCTTCTTTTGGGGTACCTGTCTCATGTCTCTCACTATTCCCATAGCCTACCATAATCTTTCCTGCCTTCCTCCTCTCCCTTTATCTGGGGTGCCTTTCTGTCTCCTCTGGCTAGCCTGAAGTTCAATTTGTAGACCAAGATGGCCCCAAACTCATAGATACCCACTTGACTCTGCTGGAATAAAAGGTGTACACCACTACACCCAGCTGGGGGTCCCATTTTAAACTCCTTCACTGGATGAGTTCTACTTTCTCTTTAAAACCCAACCCAAGGGGCTCAAGAGCTGGCTCAGTGATTAAGGGCGTAGGTTGCTCTTTCATAGGACTGGGGTTTTTTTTTTACTCCCAGCACCCACATGGCAGCTTACAACTGGCTGTAACTCCAGTTCCCAGGGTATCTGACACCCTCTTCTGGCCTCCACAAATGCTATACTCACAAGGTACACATAATAATATATACACATGTAGGCAAAGCATTTGTGTGTGTGTGTATATCTTTCAAATTCAACCCAAAGGGTGCCTGGTGTAGAACTCCACTGATATTATGCAGATATAGATCAACACCACATTCTCTAATGAGTTCACAGTGGTCCAGCTTTCTACAGAGCACTTCTTCAAGTGTTCATCCTCCCCCACGAGATGAACAGCATCATGAAATCACCCTGACCAGCATGACTATAAATAACCAATGCATTTTATTTAGTGAACTGACTAAAGAAAACAAACAAACGGCTACTGATATTTGTAATCAAAAGTACCATGCTTTCAATGACTCCCAAGGTCTTGGTACCTGGAATTCACTCTTGGTGAAGAGACACAGAATAGTAAAGTCATGTTTACAAAATGTGAGCAAGAGGAGGTCAATACTCTGTCCAAAGTAACCACTCCCCTGGAAAAGTTTAAAACCCAAGTATTCTTTATTTCTTCTCTTCGCCCCTTTACTTCCAAACAGAGATGATTTCCAAAGTGAAATTTTAAAATCTTGATAGGCATTTTTGTAAGTCTTAATTATTTTTAGCTTAATAAAAAGCTACAATCCTAGACTTGAAAAGCCTTGTACCCAGGAGCTTCAGTTGCTCCCTGAAGTGCCACCTTCATGATTAGAAGAGGTCCAGAGCTCTGCTGAGCAGAAGTAATGTAACTTTTAAAATTTCATATGTGTAAGTGTTTATCTGCATGTACGTATGTAAGCCACATGTGTGCAGTGCCCGAAGACACCAGAAGAGGGACACTGAACTTAAATTACAGATAGTTGTGAGCAGCCATGTGGGTTCTAGGAGTTGAATCTATGTCACCCAGGGAGCAACAAGTGCTCTTAGCAGGTGAGCCATCTCTCCAGTTTGTTTATAGCTATTTTTCTTTTTTGCTTGTTTGTTTGCTTATTTGTTGTGATGGGGTGTCTCTACATTCTGGCGGTCCTGGAGCTCTCACTATATAGACCAGACTGGCCTTGAACTCACAGAGATCCTTATGCCTCTGCCTCCCAAGTGCTGGGATTAAATGTGTGTGCCACTACGCCTGACACCTAAAACAACGTTTCAATCCAGGCAGAGTGAATTGCTCTCTTATGTCCCAGGAATGTTTCATGAAATAAAAGGGAGTTTCTTGATCTTTACTATTTTCTATAGGAAATTACCTCTCATCTGGTATATCCTTCTCTATGCATTCTGTGACAGGGCACTTAGAGGTTAAAGAAAGGTGTTAAAAACTTGCCCCGTTTGTTTCACTCATATTTAACAAACACTATTCAGGCAAAGGTGTTTGATCTCACTCTAATCCCTGGTAAGTTTTCTCTTAGTTCTGCTAATGAACAGCTTGAAGCACAGAGAAGCTAGTAACTCAAGCAATGCCATAAAGCACACAGATGCCAGAGGCAGTTCTGAAGTCAGGTGGGGCTCTGCCCCCTCCCCAGCCACCTCCCTGTCATAACTTCCTAAATTCAATAAGTATTTTTCCAGCATATGGAATTTCTGGATTGCTCATTAGGTCAAGATGCTTTCAACATTTTATACCCATACAATCCTCTCTTTAAAATACTAGAGTGATTATTTAGAGTTATAATTTCTTCATCCTATTCCGGTGTCATCATTTCACTCTGAAAGCCCCCCCCCGCACCCC
Organism: Cricetiscus sungorus; assembly: GCA_030556225.1. Taxonomy (NCBI): domain Eukaryota; kingdom Metazoa; phylum Chordata; class Mammalia; order Rodentia; family Cricetidae; genus Cricetiscus; species Cricetiscus sungorus. The sequence goes on along the minus strand of JANBXA010000651.1, from coordinate 100,565,309 downwards.
AATGCCTGGCTTTGAACTCTTGACTACTTGACGGTGCTGGAGAAACTTTGGGATGGAGGCCTGGCTGGTACAAGTGGGTGTCTGAGGGCAGGATTTTGAAGGTTATAGACTGGTTCTGAGCTCAGAGGTGTGGTGATCTATTATTTATGATTTATTAAAGCTTGCCTTGCCTGAGGATTCAGAAAGCAAAGTCAACCAGAAGATATAGAGATCAGGAGTGGTAGTACACAACTTCAATCCCACCGCTTTGGAGGTAGAGGTAGCCAGATCTCTGTTAGTTCAAGGCCACACTAAACTACTCAAAATTGATTCAGTCCTAAAGAGAAACAGCTCGCACAAAGGTGATCTCAGCACCTGGGATCAGGTGCCTTTAATCAAGCCCTAGAGAGGTATATAAAAGACAGAAGTTCAGTGTCTCAGACATTTCTGAGAGAGTTTCTGGGTTCTCTCCAGCTATAGAGGAAAGACAGCAGTTTGATACTTGGTGAAGAGCTTGTAGATCAGCCCTTTCAGCCTGAGCTAGAGGTAAGAGCTAGTGCCTTCTACTTTGCTTTTCTTATCTTCAGTTTGAAGCTTAAATCCCAATATCCATCTCTGGGTTGTTTACTTTTTTATATTACGCAGAGTTTTTTGATTCCTGGTCTGCATTGAATCAAAGCACCTCTAATGCATGAACCTGCCCAAATCTTCCCCACCATAGTGGACTGAAACCTGAGCAGTGAGTCAAAAGAAGCCTTTTCTTCCTCTAGTTGTTTCTGTCTGGCATTCTGTTCATAACAACACAAAAGCAACATGCATTAAGTACACAATGCTTTACTAAAATTGTGTACGTATACATGTGTTTATGTGGGTACAAGTACATGTGAGTGTTCATGCATGTATTGTTCACGGGTTTCAGTTCCAGAGGTTGGCATCAGGTGTCGTCTTCAATCATTTACTATTTTAATTTTTGAGACAGTCTCTCTCACTAAACCCAGCATTAACCCATTGGCTTAAATAGCTGCCCAATGAGCCCCAGCAATACACATGCTTCCTTGTTTCCTTCCCTTCCTTTCTGCTTAGCAGGGCAGTGCCTAGCTTTTATGTGAGTGTTAGAGATCTAGACTCAGGCCCTCATACTTGAGTGGCAGGCACTTCACCGACTGAGCCATCCCCTGAGCCCCTGAATCTTAAGTAACAAAAAAAAAAATCTCCTTGAGGAAAAGATTACCTGTGTCTTGTCTTGTTGACCCATATCTTGGTATAAGCATCTTTAGTGGGAACTAGGTGGTTTTCTTTGTTGTAGGCAACAGAAGTATCCTGTGTGCTGCTGACCACGGCCAGACATGTACTTGATGAGTGATCTTGCCTGATTTACAAACATTTAACGAACATTCCCTCAAGATTCAACAGTACCAGAGGTCCTTGCTCTGCAGGAGCTCACAACCCAAGAGCCCTCCCTTTTTTGTGATTTTACAGTCCCTAAGGCAGCACATACCACTGAATGATCCCACCTTCATAAAGGCAAGAAGCACAGAAGTCTCTTGAAGCAATCTCACCTTGCTTTATGGAAAAGACTCTTGTCTTAGGATTTCTATTGCTGTGAAGAAACACCATGGCCACGACAACTCATATAAAGGAAAACGTTTAATTTCAGAGGTTTAGTCCATTATCCTGGCAGGAAGCAAGGCAGCATGCAGGCAGACATAGTGCTGGAGAAGGAGCTGAGGGTTCTTATATCTGGATCCACAGTCAACAGGAAGTGGTATGAGACAGTGGCCATCGTTTGAGCATCTATGAGATCAAAAAGCCTGCCTTCACAATGACACACTTCCTCCAACAAGACCACAACTACTCCAACAAGGCCACACCTCCTAATGGTGCCACTACCTTTGGGGGGCCATTTTCTTTCAAACCACCGCAGCTCTCAAAGGCCAACTTCTAAACTTGACCTTCTTTCAATGGTGCTTTTTGACCAATACAAGGATGACCAAATCACTAGTAAAGCCAGAGTGGAAGAGACCATAATCTCACAGCAAACAGCAAAGCTGAAGAAATAAGTGAGCTGACTCTGAGTGTGACTAAAAGTGAGTGGATTTGCATTTCTAATGAATATTAATAAAGTCAGCATGTGATAAAAACAATATGGTCAAGCAACACAAAATGAATTTTCCTACCACCCTCCAGGCAAGCCTCTCCTACCTGAGTCTTGAGCTTATGCGAACGTCATTTTGTGCATTTTTAATGACCCTGGCTTCTGGAGGCCTTAAGCCACCTATCCAGAAGGATAAGTGGACTTAGGATAAGTCCCAATAGTGAGCCACAGAAAGTCAATGCGACCTAAATGTTCCAATCCTGCTGTTGGGGTACATAGACCAAGCAACGAAAAGCACATGAGGGACAGAGAGGCAAGCCTTCCACACTTATGTATAACTTTGCTAGGCCTTGCCCATCCTTCATGGGTTAAGTCTATAACAGGGAGCATGGTGAGATCTTCTAAAGTGTTCTTAAATGTTCCCAAGGCAGGCTGGCCCAGCTGCCACTTGGATCTTTCCTTCAGGGATGCTACAGCAGGTGCCTACTGTGGGACTAGGGATGATGCCTGATGGGGATGAGAAAGCCTTTAAACGTTTGCCTTCCTAAAAAAAAACATCCTCATTATATCTCCCAGACGTACCCAGCTGGTGTTTATCCTCCACTGTAACAAGTCAGGTTATTTATCGTCCTATTTCGTGATGTATTTTATAAAGTAATGAATGGCTCATTAAACTAAGTTTGGCCATCCGTCTCCTGACAGCCACCAACTCGACTGTACCCTTAGCGGGGGGTCCTGGAGGCCATTGGAGTGGGCTCCAGCCTCACTTTCTCCACCCCACTTCCCCTCTGCCCTTCTTCCCCCGCACCCCTCCTCCAGGTTATTTAGGAGATTAGAGTTCATTAATTAAATCCTGTGCTTAGATCGAACAGTAACACTATTCCAATCACATTTATCTTGCAGGCGGCAGCGGAGATGGCAACCTCGCTGGAAACGCGCGGGGGAGCCTGAGCCGGCAACCGGAGACGCACTGCTCTGCGTGCTCCGTCGCCCCACCGCCGCCTCGCAGACCCTCCATCTTCCTGCTCAGTTCCGGGCCAGTCTCGCCCCTGCCCCCGGGGTGGGGTGGGGGCGGCTCCCGCTTCTCCCGGGGTTCCAGGTCGTTCCCCACCCCCTGCCCTCTGCGACTCAACTGCCTGGGCCCCCCCTCCCCCGCCACACACACTCACACGCGCCCGCGAGCACACACGCACGCACACACACACTCACACGCCAGCAGGGCTGCTGGCCGCTCAATGGACCGATTTCCCCGATTTCCCTGAATCCAGCCTAGCCCGGGATGAGAAATTGCAAAATGGCCCGAGTCGCCAGTGTGCTAGGGCTGGTCATGCTCAGCGTGGCCCTGCTGATTTTATCGCTTATCAGCTACGTGTCCCTGAAAAAGGAGAATATCTTCACCACTCCCAAGTACGCCAGCCCGGGGGCGCCCCGAATGTACATGTTCCACGCGGGATTCCGGTGAGTGTGGGCCCCTGTTTGAGCGCCCTCGGGTATCTGGGGTGGGTGATGTGTTTGGGGGACAGTAAGAGAAGGGTGTTCAGGCTTCTCGGTAACTGCGTGATCCTTTCCTGCTTCTGCTTCTCCCTTCCTTCTCTACTTTATTTTTTAATCCAAAGCCCCTTTAAAAGCCTTTGTCCTAATCGATGTGATTGAATTTCTCTTATTATTCCTCTGTGTCCCCTCCCCCCACCCGTTGCAAAACTGGGGTGTTGATGGTAGAGTGAGAGGCGGTGTTTGGACAGCGGGAGGAGGTGTTGGACCCTGAGATGGGCAAGACAGGAGGTGGGTGCCCTGGCTGTGCGATAGCTGAGGGCTCCGAAGGCCTGGCTGGGGCGATTTAATGGCGCAGGCGCCAACTGCTCTCACACCCCTCCCCTCCTCCCTTTTCTCATCTAATGTTGCGCAGGTTTATTCTCTTGAAGCCCCTAGGGCTTTTTCCTCGACCCTCCCCCCCCCCACGCTGCCACCCGCCCCCTCCTTTCCTGGATTTCTGCAATTCCTCGGCCCCTGCGGGAAGCAAGCCTTATGGTGAGGGCCGCCCACCCTTGCCTGGTCGAAGTCACCGCGGGGCGCAGCTCGGGCACAGAGCCCCACCCGTACCTGTGCCCGCAAGGAGCTCTCCCCACACCGCATCCTGATGGGAGGGTGGAAAGCACAAGCTGACCCTGTGGACCAGGCCGGGCCAGGGATGTAGAACCTGAAGAAGCCAGGCCTGGACAGAAGAGCCCGGCTGCAGGCAGCCCCTTGGGGGATCTCCAGCTAAGGGCTGAGGGTGCAATCAGACTCGGGCTTGGGAAGGAAAAGGTTAAGGCTGGAACCCCCCACCCCCACCCCTTTCTCCGGAGTCTCGAATTTCCTCTGCCCTTTCTCCAAAAATCAATTCTAGGGGCGGGTGGTTGAGTCCGGCCGGAGAAGGCTGCTGTCCGCGGTGCTGACTCAAAGTACCCCGCTTCGCCGCGGACAGCAGCCCTGCACCGGCCTCCGACCCTGGCTGTCTGCGTGACCGCCATCTTTTTATGGTCTTTCCTACTCCCTGAGGGCTGGACAATGAGGGAGAGTTTCCCCTTTTCTTCCTTTCTTCCGGGTGTGTGTAAAAACACAGAATGTGCCAAAACAGAGGGGCTGTGCGGTGGGCCTGCCCGTGTGCCAGCTGCCCCTTCCGGTTGTGGTTGGAGCTGTCTGTCTCACTCACTGCTCTCTGGCTTCCCCGTGCTGAACCCAGCGCCTGTCTGAACTCATGCTCCTCTTTAGGTCACAGTTTGCGCTGAAGTTTCTAGACCCGTCATTTGTGCCCATTACGAATTCTCTCACCCACGAACTCCAAGAGAAACCTTCTAAATGGACATTTAATCGGACAGCGTTTTTACATCAAAGGTAGGATAGGAGGAGAGAGGTTGGTTGGTGGTTGTTGTTGTTGTTTTTAACTTTGAAACTCAATAAAACAAATCAGCACAAAACAAAAACCAAAAAGCAAACAAAAACAAGCAAAAAAAAAAAAAAAGAAAAGAAAGGAAGGAAGGAAAAAGAAGTCACAGTTCATCTCATCTCACCCACAGCTTTGTCCTCTCCTAAATGCTAAACGCAAGAGGTGGTGATGAGTAGACATCCCTCTCAATTGCTCCCAGTGCCCTCTAAAAAGGAAGACCCAAGATGGTCAGTACCCTTCCGAATTTGGCCTTGCCTGAGCACTGTGATGTAAAATCTGGCTACATCAAAGTTGCCTATAAAAAAATGTTAATTGCAAGCAGATGATCCCCCACTTTTTTAAAAAATGTAATTATACAATCGTATTGAGACACAGAAAATATAATGCAACCTTATTGCATCACTAGTGGAGCTATGGGCCCAAATAGATGCATGTACACATGATTTTGTTTGGGTTTTGCTTGTTTGTTTTCAGTAAGCCTCTGCAGCTTTAATAATTGTGGTAGCCTGTTTTATACACAAAGAAGTTTTGTCTTTATTGTTTGGTTTTGTTTTAGTGGGGAGAGAGGAAGGAAATTAATAAAATCTCAGTGATTCTTGTCTCAGAACCATAGACTCACCCTATCCCTTTGGTGAGATTGTTATGCCACTAAATGCAATGTGAGCCACCTAGTGTATTCATTAGAGTTGTAATACTTTACAAACCATTAAAGGACCTGTATTTTTACCCTGACATTTATTGTCACTGTACTTTTTGAAAAATTATAATCTACTAACAGAATCAAAATAAGCACATGGTTTCAGGAAAAGTACTTTTAAATTGATATAATCATAAGAGTATGATTAGCATTGTTTAAGTATTTATGCTTAATTATAAACTAGTTTGTGACTATTAATTCTAACTCATGAAAGTGCTTTTCAGCTTTGGTCTTTGGGATTTTCATTTAAATTTAATTTTGCAGACAATACAGACAGATTTCAAGGTAGAACACCTTACACCAGTCTCCCAAACACATCTCCAACTTGAGTACAGTATTTTCCTACACTGGGCCGAGTATCCCTGTCTATCAATCAAAAGAACTGTGACTTCTCAAAACTTTCTGCATTTAAATTTATTAGGAAGCCTGTAATTAATTTTAAGAGTATCATTTGAAGTTGCTTTTATAACCACATTTAAAAATGTGCTGATAACTGGAAACTGAAGTGACTGTGCCAGTCTGCATTGTCCTAGATGTAGCATGTAAGTTTCCGCCAGCCCGCCAGTCTGGGCCCACAGCCGCGCCAGCCCCAAATAACACTCAGAGACTCTGTATTTGATACAATCCTGTTGGCCAGTTACCATTATTGTTAATGGGCTAGCTCTGCCTTAATCATTAACCCATTTCTACTTATCTAAGTATTTCCACGTGGTCGTCTTATCGGGGAGCCACGCGGCAGGCTTCCTGCTTCTTCCCGAGCTACATCTCGACTCCCCCTACTACTTCCTCTTCCTCCTCCTAGTCTCCTAGCCCCACCTATCTAGTTTTCTATTGGCCACAGGGCTTTATTAACAGTATGAGAAACATATATACAGAATCACATCTCCCATCATCTCCTCTTTTCTGTCTAAAGTAAAAGAAGGGGTTTAACCTTAACATAGCAAAATATACCATACAACAGTTATCAAATAAGAATCACAGTTAACAATATTTAGTCCATTAACATTTTGTAAGACTTAAAGAAAATATCATCAATCCTATCTTTGCGAGTCTAAAGTCCTATATGTAACTTATCTTTAATCCTAACTAAGGAAAACTATAACTATAACTATCTGTCTTCAATCCCTTCAAAGACCATAGAAGGATAATATATAAACTCTAGAAATGACAGAGACAATTCATTGCCTGCTCAGTCACCCGAAGTTCTTCTGAAATGTTCCATCTTCAGCCCATAGGCCATAGTGTGTGTCCAGACTCCTCAACAAAGCAGGAAACTTTTCTCTGTGTCCTGTAGACTGTCTAGCTGTCTGGCAGCCTCTTCCATGAAGCAAGAATCCTGTAGCAATGTCCATCTTGCATCAGCAGTCACCTTTTTGTGGGTCCTGCATGTCCAGTTTCTACAGCATAAAGTCAAACAGTCCAGAAGAGCAATACCTTGCCCAAATGGCTAGTCTTGCCATATTAGAAGCAAACTCCATAACACGTTTCTTCGATATCCATCTTCCTTTCTGACGCAGGTGGTGTTACCAGGAGCAGTTGTGCCTCACTGTCAAGAAAAACCTTAAACCATTTTAAATGCCATATTCTGTAGGTCTTTGAAAGGTTTGAAGAATGTCTAGTCATCTCAAATACATCCATCTCTGCATATCTAGAAATCCTAACTAACTTAACTCCAAGTATTGACTATCATAGGTAACTCTTTAACTGTACTACATTATACATTACATTTTTCAATGAGCAATATAAACATACTACCTAAACAAGAGGAGAAATATACATATCATAAAAATTGACCTTAAATTGTATCAATAAAAGAAAATCCATTCCAAAGCAAAATATTCATTTCCATACCATAATTCCCCTTTTCCCTTTAAAATGATTACTTGTGGTCATTAACCATTTATAACCAAGCCCATATAAATGAAAACAAACATTTATAAACAATATTTGGGAATTTGGGCGTCATTCTTTCCAAACTACTTCCTGCTGGTAGAGGGCGCTGTCATGGGGGTCCAAAGAAGACGCAGAAATCTTGGCTGTGGTCTGCAAGGCTTTGTCTCAATTGCTTTGAATGTTGGATCACCTGGGGAGCTGTTTCAGGGGGTCTGGCTTGATCAAACCATATAAGTCTGGAAAGAATCCATAGTTTTTCATTTTCTGTGGAAACAAAAATAGAAATCCTTTTCCCCAGTACCTTGTCCTTAGGCTTGAATTTTGGAGTCAAAGCATTTTTAAAATATATAAATTGAATTAATCTAGTAGCATTTCTTTTATTAGTAGTTGTTTTCTCAGCAATCAAATAATTTAAAGACAACAGAAGCACGTATAGTATCCAAAATTTCTCTGTGTTTTCCATCTTTACGTGGCTTTTTTATTATTCTATTTCTTCTACTTCTATTTTTACATATTTTGAGACAGGGTTTCTCTGTGTAACTTTTATCTGTCCTGGAATTCACTGCATACCAGGTTTACTTTGAAATCACAGAGATCTGCTTGCCTCTGTCTGCCGAGTGCTGGGATTAATGGCATGTGCCATTACATCCATCCATTTAATTCCTTTTTTCTTTTTAAACCATTGTATCCCGTTTCTTTTTCTCTCCCAAGCCAGCGTATTTTTTAAAACATAGTGTAAACCTTCATTGCAGCTCTTGTACACACCAATGAATTGTTAGCAGAGCTCTTTAAAAGCAAGGCGGTTTTCTTGCCGCTTATGCTAATTTTGGAAACCTCCCTTAAAGGAGCCACGCAAATCTCTGTCTACAACAAAACAAATCCAACAGAGAAAATGCTGCTACTAAGAAGTCTTGCTAGTCTCTGTTCCTTTGTTTCTAAAACATTTCTTAAGCTCTTATTAGTTTTAAGTGAAAGTTCTTATAGCCACGTTGGGCGCCATTTGTAGCATGTAAGTTTCCGCCAGCCCGCCCGCCGCTGGTCTGGCGTCCTGGCCCCCAATAACACGCAGGAGACTCTATATTTGATACAATCCTGTTGGCCAGTTACCATTATTGTTAATGGGCTAGCTCTGCCTTAATCATTAACCCATTTCTACTTATCTAAGTATTTCCACGTGGTCGTCTTATCGGGGAGCCACGCGGCAGGCTTCCTGCTTCTTCCCGAGCTACATCTCGACTCCCCCTACTACTTCCTCTTCCTCCTCCTAGTCTCCTAGCCCCACCTATCTAGTTTTCTATTGGCCACAGGGCTTTATTAACAGTATGAGAAACATATATACAGAATCACATCTCCCATCACCTAGAATTTGATAATATTTCTTTTCTTCCTACTGTGGTCTAAATAGAAGGCATGGGTGTTTTGGTTTGCTTTCTTGCCACTGCAGAACATGAAACAAAGTAGCATGTCACCTGCCTCTTGACTATTTTAAGTCCTGAGACTTGAGAGGAGACAATTTTACAAAAAGCTCAATGTGAAATCCACCTGAAGGCAATCCTAAGTATCACTTTTCTCTTGTTCTCTTGTGTTTTTTCAGGTTTTGATGGCTTTTTTTAAGCTATAGTATACTAAATTGCAATTCTGTATAATGAAGCAGAAAAATAATCCATGCTTCACTATTCAGCAGACCTGAATGGAGATTATCATCTCGTTTCTATTAAGTATTTTGCCGTACCCACTGCTCTTCCCATCTCCATATTTTAACAATAGATAGTACTATACTGTGCACAGACCCATATCTACCTATTTATTTGGTCACTTGTAGTATTTTATATTGGACTACACTCCAATAGCAAACAAGTAGTCCCTAGCTGCAAACTTGAAGTCACCAATCTGTGTGCATTAATGTGAGTCCTTGGAAGCCTGTGTAAATTGTCTCCCTACATCTTCTAACATAGTTTGGCATCTGTCTCCTCCCTAATCAAATACACTATTTGAGTAGACCAGAATAACAAGAAATAGTAGCTAAATCATACACTGAATTTACTAACATCCAAAGATCCCATTCAGAACTTGACTAAGATATATTGCATGCCTGTTCATTATATATAAACAAACAAAAAAACAGTCCTCCTTTTGAAGCCCACAAATATGAATGTATGCTCATACTTGAATTGAATGTGCTTAAGATTCTTGTCTGAATTAAATAGAAGCATAAGATGGAAACTTTGTTCTTTTGAATGGAATGCATTTAATGAATCTTTTTTATTTTAGGCAAGAAATTCTTCAGCATGTCGATGTAATAAAAAATTTTTCTTTGACCAAGAATAGTGTTCGGATTGGACAACTGATGCATTATGATTATTCCAGCCATAAATATGTTTTCTCTATTAGCAATAACTTCCGCTCACTGCTCCCAGATGTGTCGCCTATTATGAATAAGCGTTATAATGTTTGTGCTGTGGTTGGAAACAGTGGAATCTTGACAGGGAGTCAGTGTGGACAAGAAATAGATAAATCAGATTTTGTTTTTCGATGCAATTTTGCCCCTACGGAAGCTTTCCAAAAGGATGTTGGGAGGAAAACCAACCTCACAACCTTCAACCCCAGCATCCTGGAAAAATATTACAACAATCTTCTAACCATTCAGGACCGTAACAACTTCTTCCTCAGTTTAAAAAAGCTTGATGGGGCCATTCTTTGGATCCCTGCATTTTTCTTCCATACTTCTGCAACCGTAACCAGAACATTGGTTGACTTTTTCGTTGAACACAGAGGTCAATTAAAGGTACAATTGGCTTGGCCTGGAAATATAATGCAACATGTCAACAGGTGTGTATATTTTATTGCATTTAACTCATACCCCCACCAGATGGCAAATCAATATTGTAATCTCTTGGGCATGGGAGCCATCCAATTCACTAGATGTGTGGTTGGTTTAGCTCTTGAGGAAAACTCTTATCTTTTTAATGAATGAATGAATCATTCTAGTTAAAAAGTTCAGTTTATTCCTAACTGGTAACCAAGTGCTAAATGAAAGCACTATTTGTCACTCAGCCCTTTATATTTTTCCTGTCCCCTTCTTATTGCATGGCCATAGAAATCCCTGTGTGTGTGTGTGTGTGTGTGTGTGTGTGTGTGTGTGTGTGTGTGTTTGTATGTGTGTGTGTGTGTGTGTGTGTGTGTTCCATCCTGGTAACACTAGTGGCTGAATTATACAAAGCAATTTTTTTTTAAAGAAAAGAACAAGTTTTAAAGGAAAACTTGACTTAATATATCCTTTTTGTTTGATGCTTAGATGTTTGTAGATCTGCAAGATTAGGAACTCCCTTGGATAAATCACAAATGGCATAATATGATTTTGTGATCAGATGTTTGTATATGTAAGGAGCTCTGTGCTATGCATTATAGCTTGACAAGAAGACTGGCTGGAAATGTAACATTTTTATCTAATCCAGTAACTTTCAGTTCTGGCTGTTTATTTAAAAAAAAATCAGAGTTTTAAAATACAATACTACTACCTGGACTAAGCTTGAAAGAGTCAACATGGGCAGGGAGGTAAGGATCCCACACTTGGTATGTTTTTACCAACTGCTCAAATAATTCTAATGTACAGCCAGAGCTGAGACAATCAGCCAGGGCATTTGTAAAGGAAAGATTAGTTGTAGAACTCTTTTTCTTTGACTCATCCAAGCATTGCCTTAACTCCCATGACCTCCTATGTAAGGAACCCATTCATCACACCAGAGCACAGATCTTATTATAAATTTGAGTGGGTTCTAGAAGATCTGGTAACCAGATGTGCATGATCTAATAAATAGTCCTTTCCTATTATTTCCTAAAATCTTTCAAACTTACAATCTTCCACTGAAAGAGAACTCGTGGTCTAGAAAACTGATGTTTCTCCAAAAGGAATGGTAATTGTATTATTTATAGTCCAAACTGGGACCTTTTCTTTGAGAAAATGTGTGTGATGAATAATTCAGCAATGGTAACATGTAAACTGGTACCATTTCCAAGAAAGTAAGAGATAATAGAACTAGACCCCAATGTTTAATGGCTAAATACAGTCCAAAGTCACTACTGAAAATGAAGAGAACCCAGGTCATCCACCATTCTATCCCAAAGCTTTGACTTCATAATTTTTCTCCATTCTTGTTCACTTTTTTTTAATGACATTTTAAATCTCATTTAGAAGGGGACAGGCCAACGTTATGGGACTGGGAAATGTATCTGTCCATGAACCCTAAATAGTCTAGCCAAATCTTGCTCCCAGCCCTGCCTGTTAACTTATCTGACTGAAACCATCAGCACCAGCCACTGAATCTACCTGTACTTATCATTCTCCAGGTACTGGAAAAACAAACACTTGTCACCCAAACGGCTGAGCACAGGTATTCTTATGTACACTCTTGCATCTGCAGTCTGTGAAGAGATCCACTTGTATGGATTCTGGCCTTTTGGATTTGACCCCAACACAAGGGAGGATCTTCCATACCATTACTATGACAAAAAAGGAACCAAATTTACCACCAAGTGGCAGGAGTCTCACCAGCTGCCCGCTGAGTTTCAGCTGCTGTTTCGAATGCATGGCGAAGGGCTCACCAAGCTCACTCTGTCACACTGTGCCTAAGAACTCCAAATGGAAAGTGCCAAATGGCTGTTTTAAAAGTGCCCCCAAACCAAATTGAATAGTCTCCAGAATAGAACCCCAAAGACAATCTGGCAAAGCTTGTCTGCCACGTACATGGAAGGATGGGCTTCTCTTCTGCACCTCTCTTTGAATGGTCTTAGCAGACTTAGGACAGGTGCGTTGAAGCCACATGAGTTAGACTTGATTGGTAAAGGTTATACTGCATTGGGAAGTATGCTGCACAAAGAATGGCTTGAAATAGTTCCACATTTGTATTTTAATAATAAACTGACTCCCATGTGGATAAGCGGCCACCATCTTATCCATGGCTATCATCTCCTCAGCCCTACTCCTCATAATCAGAGAGTTTGGGCCAACTTCAGCAGGATTTCTTTTGCCAGGGGTATCAGTCTTCAAAATAAAAAATCTGGTTTGCAGATTGCATATCTTCTCTCTCTCTCTCTCTCTCTCTCTCTCTCTCTCTCTCTCTCTCTCTCTCTGTCTCTCTCTCTCTCTCTATCTCTCTCTATTTCTCCATCTCCCCCTCTTTTTCACACACACACACACACACACACACACACACACACACACACATACACACACTCACACACAATTCCTGTTGCCCTGCTACCATTGAATTTAATAAGTTCGGGTTAGCTTTGCTTGTATGTGTTTGCATCTGTACTTGATGTGTTCAAGGCTCTGGGTAACTTTGGTGTTTCGTGACAAACTGAACAAATTATGATGACTTCCTTCATGATGAATTCCATAGGAAATGACCATATCAAGTACTCACTTGTCCATAATGTTATTCTACAGAAGGGTGGTCTATCTTGGTAGAGCGGCATGTGCTACAGCCTCTTTTTCTGTCACAAAGCCCACACTGTGGGTTGCATTGCATTTGTTGGCATGAGTGAAGTTGTGGCAGATCCTACAAAGGCCTTCTAGGATAGACCTTCCACTATCTCAGTTCAAGCACTGGGCTGGGCACTCTTTCAGAACATAGAGGCATTGAGTTGATTTAAAAGCCTGGGGAATCTGAAGAAAAGAGAAGATGTGTGCTTGCAAGTTATATACTCTATAAAGTGTTGTGACCATTTGAGAAGCATAGCACTATAGTGGAAGATAAGCTAGAGCTTTGGCCAGACTGACCCCTGTGTGACCAATGTTAGCATTAGTCAGGTCAGGTCCTTTCTGTGACACCCCCACCAATGACCATCTAGACCTGCTTGCTTTCTTTGAGATGGTTGCAGATACTATTCTCTGTTTCCACTGAAATCAAGTCTGTGTGCCTGTACGTTGAACATTTCAAAAGGAAAAGCCATTATGCAGTAGCAAGTCTTGGTCCTAAATAGCCTTTGGAATTTGAGATCAGCTGGCCATTGTTCACATTGTTTCGGCCGTATCAGTAGAAACGACATTTCTCCCGTCCCAGGCTTTCACACTGAGCAGCACTTTGTTCTTCCAATTCAACCCAAAGTCTGGCCAAGTTGAGGTTAAATTTTAATAAGAGTGTCTTTCCTTTCTCCAGGTGCCTGTACAGCACATTTGTTATATGTTCCAGTGGGGCAGCCCATTCTTTTCCAGAAATCTCATCTACATTGCTTACAGTGTTGTAAATCCCTTTGAAAATCTTTGCTATAGTTTAGTCATCAGTGCCCTGGCTCTCGCTGGGGAGAAGCAATCATGCCTAAAAAGAAGTGCAATAAGGAGACACACAGCCCTTATGCTTGTGTACTACCTGGTCCTGAAGCTGCATTGTTCTTTGGGAGAAGTTAAATCTGACCCAGATACAATCTAGTGAAAGAAAACCATTTGGATCCAAACACAGGGCTCATTATGCCCTGTGAATGTCAATAATTCAACTAGATGGGAGGAATTAAGGGTAACTATTTCAAATTAAGAAGCACGAACTAATAAAAAAATTCAAAAAAAGAAGCACTAACTATACACAGAATAAGGAAATTAAAATTACAAGCTATTTTTTTAAAAAAATCTTTAAAATTCAATGATAATTTTATGAGCATGAAAATTATACCATGACTGTGTCCTGTCATTTCAAATGACACCATGGTTGTCCCCTGTTACTTTAAACCACAGCATGGTTGTCCCCTGTCATTTTAAACCATAACATGGCTGTCCCTCACTTTAAAGAGCATGGGATACCATGCAGCTACACTCCAGTCATGATGAGTTTGGGTCATGGAGAGACTGATTACTGACAGAATTGCATTCGTTATCATCAGGATTGAACAGCTATTCCTGAATACTTAGTTCATTTGGTTGCAGCCCAAGGATATTAATTCCAAGATTATCCAGACCCAGTTCTTATTCAGAGCTTAAATCTCAACCTGCCCGTTAGGCCTTAGTAAATATAAATTCAAACTCTCTGCACTAGACAAAATGAAGTTCCAAAAGACCAGAAAATCCCCAAAGCTAGTTAATCATTGCAAGATAGTCTATTTAAATTTGATCTCCTCAGAATATTGTGGGTTGATTCTTTTTAATTCAGGGAGACTTTTTAAGTCTTACCATAGCCTTGCTCCCTAACTTTACATTGAGAAATCCTTCCTGCCTTTACTGTCATTTCTACTATAAATTGAATAGGAGTTCAAAATAGTAGGGAAATGGACTTCTCAGACCCAGAAGGGCTTGGAGGCTAGTTCACCCCTGCCTCTCGGAAGGATTTCTCAAGCTGATCCCCATGCTCTGTTTTATAATATTGTTTTACAACAATAATAAATTATCTGAAAATGATCCTAATCTAATCATAAATTTACACTCTTAAAAATTCCTTTACAATGTAGATCCCTCCTGTTGTAGAAACCTTAGGTACAAAATGTTGGCAAGATATTTATTACAGTTTTCGCTGTATAATAAAGGCCTTTCTTGCTTTTTTTTTTTTTTTTTTTCCATCTATCATACCCTTGACCTGCTGTTCCAGTGATTTGGAAATGCAGCCATCAGCTGATTCTACAAAATCTTTCTGTTCTACAAGACTATTTCAAACTGTAAACCTATGTAACCGCTGTTATGATGGAAAGGCTTCCTTATCAGAAAGGCACCCAGGGCTTGTCAGCCTCCAGCAGTCTCCAGGCATATATGCAGTGGACAGAGCAGATGGAGCATTGGTCTTCCTGTCTATGCTGCTATATATTCATACGCCTATCCTTCCATGCTGACCTCACTTGGTTTGGTCTGGTTATTTTATTCTTTTTATAGAAACATTCTAAATTTTTTTGGCTACTTAGAACAGAGTATTCTATCAGCTATGGGAATAAATGTCACCATAAAGCCCCCAACGATGTCTGAAATGACTAATTAAATTGCAGAGGAGAAAAAGGAAATCCACAAAACCTTGGTTGCATCCTCATTGCTAGAACTTTGGTTTCATCTGTTGTTCTGAGTGTCATGATTCCCTCCAACACCCAGACATTTTGGCTTTGTGTGTGAGTATATGGAGCTGGGGATAAAGCCCAGGACCTTGTACATGGTAGACAAATGCTCTACCATTGGTCTGCATTCATAGACTGTGTTCTTGTGCTAAGCAACTTTAACCATTATAAAATGCAGTGTGTTTCGTAGTTCTGTGTGTCTGGCAGTGATGAATATGACCACTGTACCATCTGTCTTTGACCTGAATATCAGACACCTGACCATGTGCTACAGCAAGGATGTGTAAAGGAAGACCCCACTCACTCACCCGGCCTCCTGGTGCCAGGGCTATCAGTGCTGATGAACTTGAGTGCCCAGACAAACTGATGTTTCAGGGAATTCTATGAGGACAAATACATGCTCTCTAACTACAGGCAAGACACCAAACTCTCAGACAATAGCTCAAGGGCCCCACACAAGCAGGAGTCATAGAAAGAGAGGAACCTTTGAGCTTCCCTAGCCCTTCTTGACTTGGCAAATCTGCAAGTTGAGATGCAGAGATTCCCCAAAATTTACATAGATAATTACTGGAGAAATTATAATTTTACATCTTAACCTTATCAGTATTGAAGAGAAACTCAAAGGAAAACATTTTGGGTCTAGAATCTTTGGAGTACAAACATAATGGAGAAGAGTCTAAGGGAAGAAGGGGGAAAGATTACTAAATATACCTGGCCAAGTACACAGCAACAGGGGAGATACTTGCCCAGTATACAGCAGTCTGCTGAAAACCATCCACTCTCGCTTAAAGTGAGAGAAAATCCACTTGTTATATCATTGTCTGATAAACCCCAGTTCGGTTATTGATGGTAATAGCTTACAGCTGAAATTGTACCTGGTAATAAATTCATCTTTTAAAAAAATCTTGTTTTAATAATCTGTATGCATGATTTAGAAGTTGAAGGTTGAGTGACTTATTTTTCCTTGTATATAACTTTCAGCAGGGACCCCCTGAGTTAATAAATGTTTTCCATGTTGTAAGTAATTTCATCAACAGACTTTGAATTACTGTATTCTTTTAATTCGATAAGATTGTACAAAGAGCAGTGAATAACTTTGGTGGTTCTTCATTCCTTTCAAATGACATTCTGATAACTTTTCTGTATAGTTCTGGGTCCTTAAAGCCTTCTTTCTTGTAACTGTTTGAATGCATCAGGCAAACATTTGCTTAGCTTCTATTACTTCCCAGATGTGCATAACTGACCTTTTGACTGCAGAGTCAGGGCTGTGTATTGTGGTTGAAGAGTTCTGATGAGACACTATGGGTGCTGAGAATAGAGGGCATCTTGGCCAGTCTGTCTAGGCCACTTTATCTGTGGGCTATTTAATTGAGGCCACTGTTGAGTTGATACCAAGGACCAAAATGACTAATCCTGCCTCTCTCACAATATTGACCGCTTTGCCACAAAAATATAACATTTCAAATGGCGAATGTTTGAGAATGTTATTGTTTGCTATGTATTTCTGAACATTTATTTTTATTGTCATGCTTTGTTAAAGATTTATGTGGTTGAATAGATGTTTTAATCCTTGATGAAGCTCCTTCTCTTATTGTCAGTAGAATCAGCGAGAAGTCTGGGGCCGAGTAACTGACTCTACTTTCAGATGACAGTGGGTACTGGGATTAGGACCTGGTAGGCGCCAATGATGTATCAGCAGCAATGTATATATTGAGGACCACCTTGAGATAGAATTCTTGCTTCTCCATCAATATTTCAAATCATTATAATCTGAGATACGCCCAATCTAAATAAATCCCTAATTGGTTCTGATGTGACATAGGGAAACTCATAGTGTATTTCACAAATATACAACTTTGACCAGAGCAGTTGAATGTTAATAATCCCTGGTATAATTAGTATTAAATATTCCTCAAAGCACATGACAATATAGACAAAGTCTTAGTAACTCAGCTGCCCACTTCAAGCCAAACTGACCATCTGCTAATTTTTAAGTGCATAGTAATTTGTCAGTGAAATCAGAATAGATACAAACTGGCAGACAAAGTGAGGAACATAGCTTTAGTGTACTTCACCCCAAGGCTAATTCTTTATATTTCAAATAAAGAGGTAAATCTCAGGCCATTCATCCTTATAAATGGATAAACCAAGAAACAGAGAAGTTAAATGATTCATTCAGATTCAATTTGGGATTCATTCCCAGAGGCTAATGTGTTCCTCAGGTGGCCTGATTTCTCAACATCTGAACAATGCCTCAAATGGAGGAATGCCTCCAATGCTGTGGTATTTGAGCTAAAATGAAATTGGCCCCCAAAAAGAATTTGTAGAGTTAAAAAAAAATCTAAGACCAAAACACATAAGCAAGGTATTCAGTTGTTACTGGCTGTTGGGTTCCAGCCCCTGTTGGATAAGGTGTCACCATCCTTTTGAAGTTTCAGCCATGTTTCTCTCTTTACTATGCACATGAAAAGCCCCTGGTCATCACAGGTACTTCTGTGGGGTCGAGAAAACAGTTTTATCTCTGCTGTGCAGCTAGATGTTTAACAACTGCTCTGGTAAACCAGTACTTACAAGTTTCCATGTGTACATGGATCAGATCCAACTTCAAGCTACTCACAACATCAGCCAGCTCAGATGTGCCAAGGTTCCCAAGAGCCAGCATAAATTGGCTTTGACATATGAACTGGATCCAGCACAGCAATGCCTGAACAATTCTGAATCAGTGAGTATCAGCAAGAATCTGCTAGCAGTGGCTTTGAAGGATGTTCAGATGCCCCTATCAATAAGACAGCAAATCTACCTTAGTCAGTTCACTAATTCCCATTTTACAAAAAAGAAAAAAGATAGAGTGCATGTTACTATGCCCTTTAGGTTAAGGCCTTAAGGTCTCCAAATATTTCTTAGCCATGTGATGATGAGAGTCTCTCAACAGGTCCTCGGCGAAGGAGATTGTCAGCCATGACTTTTCTAATGTCAAGGGGTGACCTTCTAGGTAAAGACTCTCTAGTTTAATTGCCAGTTAAAACCATGTTTGGATGGGTTTTTGCCTGTCCACTTGTCGTCCTTCTGACAACACAAAATTCACGGCATCTGTCAGGCTGCAAAGAAACAGATAAACAAGATACTATTTAGCTTATCTAGCCCTATACACCTATAAAAGCTCCCTGGCTCATAGGCTGCACCCCAGCAAGGGATGCTCAACCTCACATCTGGAGCTTGCATAAGTAAACAGCTGAACACTTCTTAAAGATTGAGTCACAATGATTCAAAGACACTACTGTACTGGAAGGACCTGTGCGCATCTTCAGAGGTGGAGAAGATAAGGTTGGCAGAAGAGTAAGGTGCTGTGTACTGCTAACTCCACAGCTTAGCTTCTGAAAGAAAAAAAAATCTATCAAGCAATTTGCTCAGTGGTTCTGGGGCACTGAGTAGCAAAGATGCTTTCCCTCCACACCATTCGATATGAATGCACTCCCTACTGGGGATCTTAGAGTCAAACACGGTGATGAGACAGAGAAGAAACTTGGTTTTCAAAGTGAGAAGTCCTCTGGTGGGAAACATTCTTGGGTGGGTTTAATTAAACCCTATGAAAGATGATGATGGGAGAAAATGTCCTCAATTCCTCAGTGAATGGCAACAGATTTTCCTTCTGTGTGGAGTGAATCAAGGTTAGATCACAAAGGACCAAATCTACTTTCTTCACATAAAATATCTACCAGGTCCTGTAAGGTATTTCTACATAGTATATGTTTGAAATCCATGTTGGACATTTTCTGCATTGTGTTTAAAAGGCCTAACTGTATCTATATAGAGATACCCACTATATAGTGTACCTACTATATAAACAGGAGGTTGACATCTAATTCACAGAGATCCACCTACCTCTGTCTCCTGAGTCCTGGGATTAAAGGTGTATGCCACTAGTCTTGGCACTGCTTTCTGTTTTCCTTAATTGTGATTGAAATGAGCTTGTTTCTTTATACTGAACAAGCTACATTTTGTTTCAAATGGATCAGGTATGTGTTCTAGGGTTTTTCAGACCTCTTTACCCTCTGACTCTTACTGACCAGCTACAGGCAGAAGGGATTTGACCAGGAAACTTCATTTTACTATGAATATATTCGCTGCTACCCAGCCTCTTCCTTGTTGGATAGGAAGGTGGAGGAGGAGAGTGGGTAGACAATGGGAGAGAGGTTTGAACGAGAAGTGGAATGTAATCATATGGTACTTACAAAAGGTCAACAGTTTTCTCTGTGAAGTCTGGAATCTTTGTCAGACCTATATTAGGAATGCTGTTGAACCACATTTCAAGATCAAGGGCTAAGCACAGTCCTGCCACCAAGAGCCCTAGGAGAATATACATATGAGCTGAATTTTCTCACTAGAGCAATGTCCACTCCAGTGGAGCTTATGGCCAGCTGAGGTGGAGTCATCAAGCATCAGTAACCCACTGAAATCCTCCCAGAACCTGGGACAGTGGTTCTCAACATTCCTAATGCTGTGGCTCTTTAACACAGTTCCTCAAGCTGTGGTGACTCCAATCATAAAATTATTTGATTGCTACTGCATAACTGTGATTTTGCTACTGTTATGAATCGTAATGTAAATATTCGATATACAGGACATTTGATGTACAACCCCTGAGAAAGAGTCATTCAACCCCCAAAGGGGTTGTGACCCACAGTTGAGAATCACTAATCTAGGACAAAGAAATCTAAGCACCACAATGCAAGACCACCTATTCAAATGAGCTAATTACTTAACACCACAGCAAGACTTCACGGGTCTGGAGCATTTTTATTCCAACCGTAGATCAGCATCATTGATGCTGAGGGTCAAAAGTGTAATCTCTAGCCAGCTAGAATAAAACCACAGATTTCATGCTATGCCCAGAGATCTGGATGCTCAACTGTAAAAACATGAATTGGAAGTAAAGACAGAACATGTGACACTTTGTCACACTTAACTTACTTTGTTTTCACCTTCAATTCCTGTAATAAAGAATGAGATGGAATGATGTAGAACAAAGCTCTTCATATTTTAATGATAAAACTAAAAGGTTAAGATATGAGGGGATTGTGACTGTGAGTTGTTAAAGAAATGAGCAGCATGAACATGTCAGGTGAAAACCAATGCCTCTTGTTATTGCCCTGGCAACCCTTCCCCCACCCTTGTGGATGCATTTATTTTGGGGAAATGCCATTGTATGTGGAAAGACTTTACCCGTGTTCAACAACAGTGCAAGCTTTGTGGTCTTCAGAAGAAGTGGAGCCTTTACCAACAGACTCACACCTGTCTTGCGACAAGCAACTTTACCTGTCCTTGGGAAGAAGTTGCTAGAGAGTGAAGACCACAGAAGCCTAAAAGAAGCCAGTGCTGCTGGGCTGAGTGCCATGTAAATATCTCCTGCCTTCTAGATGAACAAAGGTAATCACCTTCCACAGAGATACCTGTGTGTGTGTGTGTGTGTGTGTGTGTGTGTGTGTGTGTGTGTGTGTGTGTGGTGACTGTAGTTTGCGAAGAAAATGCAAAGGTTTGCTTTGACAGCTTCCCAAATTACCTATTAAGTATGAATGTGCCTGCCTTGTTGCCTCATGTGCCAAACACAGCACTGGATG
This sequence comes from Cricetiscus sungorus, assembly GCA_030556225.1. Classification (NCBI taxonomy): domain Eukaryota; kingdom Metazoa; phylum Chordata; class Mammalia; order Rodentia; family Cricetidae; genus Cricetiscus; species Cricetiscus sungorus. The sequence continues at coordinate 100,544,076 of JANBXA010000651.1, read as the reverse complement.
CATTTGTTTTTAAATAAACTGTGTTATTGTGCATTGGAAAATGTTGCTGTCTGTCTGTCCAATTCAGAAGGCCCACACATCTGTCAGCACTAGCACACACTCACATGTAAAACAAACACATCCCCCTCTTTTCATTCCCAGTGAGGCTTTCTCCCGGAAGCTTATGTATGAGGCAAGTGCATGCAGGTTTCCCCTGGTTGCCTATAACCATGGACTATCAGTGAATGCCAAAAATGCCTAGATACAATTTCTCCATAGGACCCTTGAATGACATGACTACTAATCATTACTCCTGACAATTAACAATGATAGGCATCATTTTATTTAATCAATAATTGAATGAGCCACAAGGCTGGGGAATGAGCTCAGTTGGTAGAATTCTTTCCTAGAGTGCACAAAGCCTGGGTTCATTCTCAAACAATGCATAGATGGTGTTATTTACCTATAATCCTATACTACAGAGGACACAGCAGTACCAGAAGGTCAAAATCATCCTTGGCTACATATTGAGTTCAAGGCCATCCTGGGCTGTATGAAACCCTGGAGGCATGGAGAGAGAGAGAGAGAGAGAGAGAGAGAGAGAGAGAGAGAGAGAGAGAGAGAGAGGGGGAAGGAGGGAGGGAGGGAGGGAGGGAGAGAGAGAGAGAGAGAGAGAGAGAGAGAGAGAGAGAGAGAGAGAGAGAGAGAGAGAGAGTTGGGCAAGCCAGATGTGGTTTTCTATGCCTATAAATCCCAAACTTAGAGGCAGGACGTTTAGGAGTTTATGGATCTCTTGCTACATGAGATCCATCTCAAAGATGAAAGAATTGGGTGACAAGAGCTCAGTAGTAGCACATTTGTCTATGTTCACACAATTTTGGTTCAATCTCCAAGAGGGAGTAGAGGGAAGAAGAAGAAAAGAGTGGGGAAGAAAAAAAGGGAGGACGAGAGGGAAGAAAAAGTTTAAAAAGAAACAAAAGAAAAGGAGTTGAGTGTGAAGGAGATAAGAAGTTGGTCCATGCTACACCTAAGAATTATTCAAAATGAAAACTGAGTCTGACTCTCAGCCTTGTCTCTTCTACTCCTAGAATGTCATTGGGTCACCCTTCATAGCACCCCCTTGGCTGTCACCATCACCCTCTTCTCTGTGACGTTTTTCTCATACCTAGAAATGATAGTTACATTGTTTGGCTGTGTCTTGTACTGTATTATAGGTTCTACCTTACATAAAAGCAGGTAACTTGGTCTGTCTTATTTATGCTGTGGCCTCAGTGCTGAGAACAGTGCAAGGATCTCAGTAAGCTAACAAGCACTAGCTACAGGATGGAGGGACAGATGTGCAAATAGGTGGTTGGATGTATAGCATAGTATATGCACTCCTTCAATTCTTCCTTTACCGTCTCGCTCTACATCTTAGTACATGCGCCACTGGTGCCAGAAGCCCTGCAACTCCTCTGACTGTACTGTCTCAGACAGCACTCAACAAAAATAAATGAAGGAAGGAAGGAAGGAAGGAAGGAAGGAAGGAAGGAAGGAAGGAAGAAAGGAAGAAAGGAAGAAAGGAAGAAAGGGAAGAAAGAAAGAAAGAAAGAAAGAAAGAAAGAAAGAAAGAGAGAGAGAGAGAGAGAGAGGGAGGGAGGGAGGGAGGGAGGGAGGAAGGAAGGAAGGGAGGAAGGAAGGGAAGAAAGAAAGGGAGGGAGGGAGGTAGGAAGGGAGGAAGGAAGGAAGGAAGGAAGGAAGGAAGAAAGAAAGAAAGAAAGAAAGAAAGAAAGAAAGAAAGAAAGAGAAAGAAAGGGAGGGAGGGAGGGAGGAAGGAAGGAAGGAAGGAAGGAAGGAAGGAAAGAAGGAAGGAAGGAAGGAAAACAGAGAAAAGGGAGGGATTGGAACAGAAAGGAAACAGGACACAAAACTGGCACATAAGTTCTTGATGCCTGTCTTGAAGAAATCAAAAGTCTTGTTGGGGAAATGCTTCAACCTATCACCACAGGGGGTGTATTTTATCCTGGGTGACTCAGAGGATGCTGGAAATACAGGTGAAAGCACACAAAATTTGCAGAGGCAGAAGTTGTGGGACTAGAATGCACAGTGAGACCCCCATCTTGGGAGAGGAGGGAGGTGGAGGAGAGAAAGGGTCAATTCAAGTAAAGACAATAAAAATTTTAGAGCAAATGGGATGTAATACTTGGAGTTTTTATTGTCTGAAAATCATATTTGAAGATTTCCCTCCCATCCTACACACTCAGAGAAAAAAGAAGATAGGAGAGATGGGGCAATCCTAAAACAGAACACTTCACGAACTTCAGCAAAACATGAAATTGACATCAAGCTTATTGCAGGCTCTTCGCCTGGGGCTGATTAGTACAAATTAAATTTTTTTAATGGAATTCTTTTCCTAAGAAAGTGCATTGCTACAGCTTGATCAAGACAAAGAGGACTTGAGAGAGAGAGAGAGAGAGAGAGAGAGAGAGAGAGAGAGAGAGAGAGAGAGAGAGAGAGAGAGAGAAATCCCCTTCATAAAAGAACATTCCTGACCCTATGGCCCCCCAGAGCAGGGAGGAAGAACAGTTTTCTGCTTCCATCTAAGCAAGTATTGGGGATCCTGTGCTAACTGGGCATCCCAGGGGCCCAGTGGAAGCTCAGGGGTGAGCTGGTGCCAGCCTCGGCTTGCTGCAAAGGGGCCACTGTGAGTGTGAGATTCCAGTGAATGAGATAAGCTCATAGACCATACTTCTCCTGACTCCAGCTCACCAGGAACCCAGGGGCTCTGTCAACTTTATGCTCTCCATTGCAGGATTTTGCAACTTGGGGCAAGGGGGTGGGGACCTGACTGTCCCAATGTGTTATCCTAACAAGCTGTGATTGGAGCACTCCATCAGTATTCAGAGAAAGGGAAAGAATTTTGCTTTTATGTCAACTCGTAACTCTCCACTCCAGATAAAAATGTTTAAAGAAACACAAGGATATCTTCAAACCACTCAAACCTTCCCCCTGTTGTTCTGCATATGTGTTTATTATACAGCATATATTCCCCTGTTTTTTCTGCCTTTTTTACATTTATAAAGAGACACCAAGAGCATTATTCTGTATTATTAAACATTAAAGGATAACCTCACAGAATGAGTGTTACAGCACTATAACTTATTTAACCCTTTCTCTATTATTGCTTCAAATTTAGGCAATTTGTAATTTCTCATGGTTATAGATAATGCTCTGAGAAATGTTGCATGTTTAATTATTTCTTTGGGGAAAATGTCTTGAAGTAAATTTTCAAGGACTTTAAACAAATTTTAGTGAGAAGAATTTGTTTTAGGATCTGGAGAGGATGCTTAATCAGTAAAGTATTTGACATACAGTCACAAGGACCTGAGTTCAGTTCCCAGAACCCACACTAAAAAGTCTGGCATGGGATCAGAAAAAACAGCTCAGTAAATAACTGCACCAGCCTCTAGGCCTGAATTGGATCCCCAGAACCTACACGGTGGATGGAGAGAAAACCAGCTCCGGAAATTTATCCTGTGATCTCCATGGGTGCAAAACACACACACACACACACACACACACACACACACACACACACACACACACAAAATAAATAAATAAATAAATAGTTTGGAGGAAGGGGTATGGTAACCTGGATATAGTAGCATGCACCTGCAACCCCAGCAGTAACGGGGCAACAGAAGGAACACCTGGTTCTCGCTGGCCAGCCAACCTAGCTAAATCAGCAAGCACCAGGGCAAAAAGAGACCCTGTCTCAAAAAACAAAATGAACAATACCTGAGGATGATACCCAAGGACTGACATCTGGCCTCCACATGCACACATATGCTAAGAACACCACACACACACACACACACACACACACACACACACACACACACACACACACACACAGAGAGAGAGAGAGAGGGGGGGGGGATCTTTTCAGAGCCAGGCAGAAATGTTCAAATAGAAATTCAATGATCAAATTTCTAAATGTTCTCCTAGCAAACTTGCAAAGGTTAGAAGAAAAATCATACATTGTCATAACTTCCTTAGTGGAGAAATGATGAGTTTTATATGCAAAACTCAGGTAAGTAGATAAGCTATTGTAGGCTTCTTATATTCAGTTTCTTTGTCTGTCCTTTAAGACCTGGGAGACCTTCACACTCAAGGAAAAACTCATCTGCTTGTATTCTCATTACTAATCAAATAAGAGGCACCTAGATCATGTGGGAAAGACAGTCCTTCAATACAATGATAGATAGTTCTTTTCTTTATTTTAAGAGTATGTTTATTGCTTACTCAATCTACCAAGCTAATAATGTTTCCAATTTACATTAAGTCCAAGAAGTCAAAATGAGGAGGTTGAACCAAACAACCTACCTTGAGGCTACATAAAATGTACAGTTGCTTTTAATCAATATCACCAGTTCTATAGGAGAGATATGCTTTAGCCAAATTCTAAACATGGCATAGATTTTTCAAGGTAGATATGATTAAGAGGAGCTAAAGTAGTCATCACAAAATCCCAACCACAATTGTTCCTTTGTGTGTATGTGTGTGTAGGGGGGAAGGGGTGTTTGAGACAGGGTTTCTCTGTGAACTCACAGAGATCTGACTGCCTCCGCCTTCCAAGTTCTGGGATTAAAGGTGTGCGCTACCACACCCGGTGTATTGTTCCTTTCATAAGTACATTTGCATTGAAAAAAATCAAGTAACATATTTATCACTGTGTGCCTTGTAGTTTCTGTCAAGGCAGCTCAACTCTGCTGTTTCAGCACAAAAGCAGCCACAAATCACATAAACAAATGACAGTGACTATGTTCTAATAAAACTTTATTCAGGCTATTGGGTCCTAATTTGACAACTTCTGCTTAGGTAACAAGCTCCTTCATATATGTTAGGTATTTAATCTGTTTTTCATCATATTGGTTTCTGGAGTTGGTCATAACAATGTCTGCCCTCTTGGTGGTTTGAAGCAACACACAGTTCTGGAGGACAAGTGTGTACAGTTCAGGTATCAGCAATATTGCTTCCTTTGACAGCTCTGCCATACAACTGTTGCATGTGTTTCTCCTTGCTTCTGACAGCTGCCAGGGCTCCTAGTAATCCTGGATTTATAAATGCAAATTTCTGCCTCCATCTTCCACTCTAAGGACTCACCACTGAACTTGGTACAACTGAGTCCAGGATGATCCCTTTTCAAGCTGCTTACTCTAGGTACATTTCTGTCTTGACTCTTATTATAAATAAGGTCACATAAGTTTTCGGGTAGACATATTTCCAGGAGCCACAATTCAGTTGCCTACATCCGTTCATAATACACACATACAAAGTAGTTCAAGAATCCATAGAGAGCCACAGAATGCACCCAAATGATGCATACAGGCTCTGCTACACTCTGTATATGGTTACCCCCTTCCAAGGTAACACATCATTCTGTAGAAGCCACAGTGTTATTGGGTGATGGAAGTTATATCTTTAAATTAATTAGATTTTACAGAGCTCTCCACTGTCTGTTGACAATAAGTGGGTGTTCTTGTAACAGACTCTGAAACAAATTACATCACACCAAACCAAAATCAACAAATTCTAAAGACATTCCTAGCAGACAAGATCTCATTTCCCACACCAAAGAGGTGTTCAGCACCAGTGATATTGATCTTGTGTGAGTGAGTTTTCTGGCTGGGGTCCAGGAACAATGTTTAACAGAAAAACACATGGATGAAGAAAGTATAAAAGTTGACCAACCTATGACATGAAGTGATAAGTTTAAAAGAAACTGTCTAAAATGTTTTAGTGGATGCATTTGTTCAACACCTTGAAGATCAATTTAAGACCCATTTTCATCTTCACAGCAGATAACACAGCTGTATAGATATAGATCTAGGCAACTTTAGTCACAAACACTAATATGTCTGATTTAGCTTCCCGAAACCTTGTGACCTAATCAGCAAACAGAGCTATTGGGAAGAAAAGTGGAAATTCAGTTGGAGATATTTTTCTTAAAAAAAAAAAAAAAAAAAAAAAAAAAAGATGTGTAGTCAATAACTGGCTGATTGAGTGACTTACAGGGGAGAAAAGCTAGAGTTCTATAGGAAATGAAGCACAAAACTTGCTGCCTTCCTTTGGAAGCACAGAGTCCTTCAAAATGGAATGTCTGTAAGAAAGTTTTCTCCACACCAGAATGACTGTGTAATGTGAAGCTCCATGTAAGAAAATGGTGTACTTTTCATAAAAGTAGCAAGGGGTATCCAGATGGAACACACATCACATCACATACCTGTATACCCTGGATGTCCAGAGTGCTACGTAGCTCTTCCTTTCCTTCTTTCTTTGGTCTAGATGAGACAGGAGATTTTCCACATGACAGGCCCAGCAAATAAAGGAAGGGATGGTGGAAGAGGTAAGTGCAGAAAGCCTTTGGTATAGAAGAAAGGAGTTTGGATTAATCTGGATACTATATAGAGATGCATGAACCACCACGCAGGGACAGGAGACAAAAGAGCTTTATCATTCACCCCCATCTTTGTTAATCTCTAGGTCCTTTCTGATGGGTATCTAGACTCTTTTTATCTTACAGGTGGAGTTCATTCTCTGCTAATCCTTCTGGATGACCTACAGTATTCTGAATGTTTGTGTTACTTCAAAACTCCTATGTTGAAAAACCAATCTCCAGTGAGATTAAAAAATGGGGCCATTGGGGAAGTGGTCAGATCATCAGATCAAAGCCAGGACAGGGATTATTGAAGGTGCTTCCTAAATATAGTCTCTTTCCACCACATGAGGACATATCTGAAGTGTACCATATGTGAACCAACAGATGGGTTCTCTAGGCAATGAACATTTCAGCACCAATCTTAGACTTCCAGTCACTAAAATTTCTGTTGTTCATAAACTATTGTTATAGATATTCAAATCCACTGTGTTCCAGAGAAAGAACCTTTGTTTTCATTCTTCTGTTGACCTAGACCTTTCTTGTGTATTCAGCCCAGAGTCCTTCCACTGGTCAGTCATCAGGGTTGTATCAACTTCTCTGCCCATGTGTAAGCTTAAGTAATTCCAGCTCCTGGCTCCATGTTATTTTTGTAACCAGACTTCTTTCATTTGCCTAAGTTCTGGCTTAGTGTACCCCTCCAAACCAAAACAAGGCCCCTGGAATGACTCACCCAGTCCACCGAAAGAAGACATTCAGTTATCAGACTATCTGGCTGAGAACTAGAAATCTAGGATCCTTGGAGTGGGAAGCCCAAGAGGTAATTGGAAGGTCATAGTTGGATGGGGAAAAAAGAGAAATAAACCAAGTCCCTGTGGCTAGAGGGAAACTACTTACAAAGAAGACAGAGAACACTTCACTATATTCTTGATGTCACAGTGACATCTTCAGTGACTGTAGTCATGACTTTTCATTCTCAGGCATGCCTGAGTGGGCCACGTCCACTTCTGTTGTTAAAAAATCACTGACACTTGGTGTTCATTTATGATTAAAGCATGGCCCAGGTTATCTAGATTAATATAATTCCTTAGACTTCAAATTCTCAGAAACAAGTACAACCACAATACACCACACACACAAAAAGGGTTCCAGTTTACTTCTTGGTGCTTCATTATAGACACTTCTGCCCAAATAAACCTACATTTTCCATGTGTATTCCCTCACCTGAATGAGGAATTTTTTGTCCTGACTGACCTAAAAGTTCTTACACTGAGTGTATTCTTCATATTTTCTGCTTTGTTGACTTTTCTGCTCTTGCTTTGTGTTTCTACTCTGTATTTTATAACCCAGTGGATATAGGCTCCTTAAGGATAAGAACCACATCCCATGCCCTTTGCTCTGACCCAGCAAAAGCAGACAGGGTTTGCTAATTGCAAAGTTGCTCAGACTTAACCTGTGTCTCTTCTTAGAGTCTCATCTTACGGTCTCTGCAGTAGCTAGTCCTAGGTAGCATCATTTATTTTAGCAGAAAGTCTTTCATATACACCAGAAGCTGGGAAGATAGATAGAGGGTGTGGCTCAAAAATGTGGACTTTGCACTACTGACATAGTTAAGAGGCCATGCCTGTGTTGTACCCCGGGTCCAGACACCTCTCATTTTCTGGTTCAATATAAAAAGGCGGCAGCTTGGAGCTGAAATAATCTCCATTGTGCTGTAATTTGTAATTAGTGTATTAATATCACAGTGGCAGCAACAATGGGTCCCTCTAAAAATTAGAACACAAAGAAAAAATAAAGCAAAGCAGGTTTAAAACACAACTTAGCAAATGTGGTCATTGGCACTAACCCTGAGTTTTCTCTGTAGAAGAAAAGGCGATGGTGAGAAATATCTTGTCTTTGAGTAAGGCATTACTTCGTACCGCAGTGCTTTTAGGCAGAACCTTACACTAACTTCCTAGTGATAAAATTATGTACCAAGGATTGTGTTATAATATGTAAACACACTACTCATTTTATCCTCCCTAAACATCCTATAAAATTGTAGGACACACACACACACACACACACACACACACACACACACACATACACACATACACACAGGCTGAGGTACCAGGAAGAACCCTACATTAATGTCCTAGTGATAAAATTATGTACCGAGGACTATGTTATAGGATTTAAACACATTACTCATTCTATCTTCTCCAAACGTTCTCTATGTTAATCAAATAAGTCTTGCCTTTTCAGGGTGGGCCTAGTACCAGAACCATCTTTCCTGGTTCTTAACATAGGATAGATTCCCTAGGTGCCTGCTGCTGAAGGACATAGAAGTTCTATTTGGACATAGAAAATGTGGTGGTCTGGGACTAGGAAGATGGTTCAGTGAGCAATGTCCGTGTATTAAGCACGAGGACCAGAGCTCAATTCCTCAGAACCTACACACATGCTGGATGAGTATTATGACCTACCTGTAAATCCGCTGCTCCAAAGGCAGAGACATGGGATCCCTGGAGCAAGCTGGCTAGCTAGACTAACAATCCCATTATCCAGCTCTAGCCTCCATTGTTGGACCCTTCCTCATTGAATGAGGTAGAGGACAGTTAAAAAAGGCTCCCAATGTCAACTTAAGAACTGCACACAAATATAAACATATATACATCACACACACACACACACACACACACACACACACACACACACACACCTTTAAAGTGGAAAACTATCTCCTGCTATGACTATCAAAGATACTGGGTGTTATTAGTCTGTCATTCTATGAGTAGGGTACCTATTTTATCTAAATCTTACTTTCCTCCTGTAACCTCAACCCTAGGCAGCATTTCCCAGTAGTCTCTGTTGCTTCTTACCTCTGTTTGCTTTTATACTCAGATTTATATTACTCATTGGATATTCTCCAGGACTAAATTTCAGTCATCTGCCTATTTTAGTAATGTGGACTCGATCAACTTTATGTTCCAATATTTTATAATGTCCAGAGCCTTGTCACTTAGGACCTGTACTGTCCCTTTAAAGCTTTGGCAATGACAAGGTAATTCTGACAGTTTACTGACTCTTGTGACTCATAAACACAGGGTAATTGTCTTCAACATTTGGGGAGAAGTGACTGTTGTAAAGTAGAGCCATTATTTTCATATTATCAGGGCAACAGAAAGCAGAATCCATTTTTCATCCTGTCGAAAAATTAGCTTCATCACAATAGTTTTTAACCTAGAAATGTCAATATCAGAATGTGTGAATTATTTGGCCAGTGTGGAAAACCCATTGACTGCTGCAGGCCTTTATACTCTCTCGCTAGCTTGCAAGCAACTGTGATGATAGAGCGTAGCAAGGCATCAAATCAGACAGAATCCTTGAGATCTCTCAGATCAGCCAACTTCTAGATGCACTGCTGGAGCACCACACAGGCACCGGCTCTTGTTCAGGCTCCTGTTGATAGGTCAACTGTCCATTTCCACTTGCCTAGGTGGGGGCACTTTCACAACACTTCTCCTGGTGTAATTATCCCTTGAACTTCACTTCACTCTCTAGAATGCCATAATTCAGATGAGATGCAATGCTACGATCACGTTATTTGTTGATCATATGGACAGGTCATTTCTTTCATAGAAACATGACTGAGAGATGCCATCTCAGTAGGCAAGATGATGACACTTGTCTCATTTCCTTTTTCTGTTACCATAATAAATACTCTGACAAGAACAACTTAACGGAGAAGGGGTTTATTTTGGCCATGTTTCAAAAACACATTCTCTTCCAAGAGGGAACTCAAGGCTGCAGGATCTTGCAGCAGCTGAACATTTAGACATGCCTGTGGGGTTATCTTGATTGTGTTATTTGAGGTGACAAAGCCTGTTCACTGTGGGTAGTGCCATTCCCTGTCTGAGATCCTGGACTGTATAAATGGAGAAAGGCAGCTGAACAGCAGCAAACATTGATAGATTTCAGCTTTGGGTTTGTGAATCTGATGTTAAAGACCCTGCCCTCTCTAACTCTGATCATTCTCTGTGACTAATCCTATCACAGTTCTCTCTCTTTACCACAGAAAGAGTCCTACCAGTTGACATACTTATAATATTTGGGTATGCTAGATGTCTTAGTTTCTTTTCTGCAGTTGTTTTACAGCTAAGCTACCAGATAGAGAAGTGAGGACAACTCTGATTTCCAAGTCTGACCTTAGCTTTATGTTTATTGAAATCTCCACCTATTTCTCTCGGTCTCTCCTCTTCTCTCCCCTCCTCTTCATCTCTTCTCCCTACTTCTCTCTCCTTCCTCCAACCTTCAGAAGGTCATTGTGAAAATCCTAAGTGCCCTTTGCTGCTCTTTCTTTATCAGCAGATCTTACCTGATAAAAACTGGAAATCTTCTTCTTTTTTGCCCAGCCCTCCCCCCGCCAAAAAAATAAACTTCAATAAGACACTATGATGTGGATCAAGGTGTCCTAGTTGGACTTCTCTCAAGTCACTTATTCTCTGCCATTCTCTCTCTCTCTCTCTCTCTCTCTCTCTCTCTCTCTCTCTCTCTCTCTCCCTCTCTCCCTCCTTCTCTTTCTCCCTCCCTTCCTCCTTCTCTCTCCCTCCCTTCCTCTCTCTCTGTCTCTCTCTTTTTCTCTCTCTCTCTGTCACTCTCTCTCTCTCTCACAGGCCCAGCTTTGCACTTTGGCAAGTACCCATGATGTAGAGGAATTTCTTTCTTAGCCCTTCCACTCTTGGCCTTGAATGTAGAGATTGAATTTTGTTTCCCTACATATCTGATAATGTGACCTTGGGAATGAAGTCATAGCAAATATAAATCATTGAGGTCATATTAGAGTGATGTGTTCCTTTAATTCAACACACTTATGTTCTATTTTAAAAAAAAATAGGTAACTGAAATATAGAAAACATAGGACTTATGAAGATGACCAAGAAGTAGGTGATACTTCTATAAGTCAGTGAACATCAAAAATTGCCAGCAAACAACCACAACCTTGAGAAGGGTCCCAGAACATATGAGTTCTTTCTGCCTTAGAAGGAATCAATTCTGATGACATCATTATCTTGGACTTCAAGCATCCCGAACTAAGAGACAATAAGTTCATGTTGCACATGCCCCTCAGCTGTGGGTCTAGGTCCTAGCAACTCTAACAGACTTGTTAGGTTGCTGGTCTTGCTGACCTCAATGGAGCCCACTAGAAAAAGTGTACTAGAAAAAGTGGGTATAGACCAGACCTATAGCAAGGGTCCTTAAGATACATGATCATGTCTGAACATGTGTGACAATAGATTCGAATAAGCACGTTAAAAGGTGATCAACATTGTTATCTTGGCTCAAACTCATGGTGATCATGACTCCTTACTGAGGGGATTACTAGGGTAATTTATCACATCTAACTAGCTGTTGCACAGTTTCTTAAAAAGATAAGTGCACATTTCCCCTGGCATCTACTCAAGAAGATAAAGGCTTGCACTCAAATGCTTATAGCAGCTTCATTTTTAGTAAGCCCTCCACCCCAGAAACAACAACAACAAACTGATTAAAGAAGAAAAACAAACCTATGGTATAAATGCTGGGGTGCCGCACCCATGCGGCCAGAGTAGCAAGCTGGTGGAGGGTGCCGGGATTGAACCCTCCAGGGGATGGGCTAAGCATAGGAGGAAGTCATGCACCACCGACACCTGGGGTCAAGGCACAGGCACTGCACACTGGAAAGTTATGAGCACAACGTTGTTTGCTCAACCTTGAGAGCATGGGAGTTCTAAAGCTGGGTGGGGAGGAAGAGAGCTGTAAGGAACAAATACTAAATTTTCCATCAGTTCCTCCCTTTTTATTTTTTAAATGAAGCAATCCCTCTCTTAGGTCACCTGGAGAACAAATACCTTACCCATCATGGGGAACGCTCTCATCATTCCCTGTTTTAGGCAGCATTGATCCCGATAGGAGTTGCCTGTCATTGGTTATCACTTCTCCAGCACCTGTAGCCATACTTAGGCTGATTCAGGTTACACTTCCAAGGCCATGAGTGCCTGTCGGGTGACACTTGCCTGTCTATTGTACTGGTTGTGGAATCCGGATGCAGGAACCGATACCCAGGACCCCAAGTAGAGATAACGCAATAGATTTCCCCGACCAGTGCTGTACCCATTCCCCCCATATGGGACATGAAATTTCACCAATCACTAGCTTTTACAGGATCCACACGAGTGGCATTAATCACCTAAATAGTGTGGCTCAACTGTAGTGAAATTGACAAAGGTAACATTCCATCAGAAGCATTAACATTTCCAGGAGTCACACTAACAGAATGATAGTAAGACAATTTGTTGATGAATCCATAAATAATCAACCTGTTCTTAAGCTAAAGCCAATTGTCAATTTAAAGTCAATATTCCTAATTGAACATGAGTACTTAAACTATTTTGGAGGTCCAAAGCTTGGCTAACTTTTTCTGAGCTTTCATTTACAACAGCTGAGGTCTGGACATTTTGAGAAATGGCAAATCTTGCTGTGGTGGAAATGGCGATGATGATCACAATTGCAGCAGTAATTCCAAAGTCCCCTTTTTGTTGATACAAAGTTATTGTGGTCCTTCCATCATCTAGAACAGGCTGTGGAACCACTGCAGGAACATGTACCACCATGGTGTTATCTTCATGAACCCAGCAATTGGTCAAGGAGCAGTTTCTGGAAGAACAATTAAGAGTTTCCCCCACATACACACAGACCCATTCCAAATAACAAGGAAAAAATGGGGGTAGAAGATATGGGAAGGAGTTGATAGAGAAGTTTCTAAAACCCCTTTTTCAGTAAACAGTATTTGGGAATTTGGGCATCGTTCTTTCCAAACTGCTTCCTGCTGGTAGGGGGCGCTGTCATGGGGATCCTAAGAAGATGCAGAAATCCTAGCTGTAGTGGTCTTCAAGCCTGCCTTGTCCCAGCTGTTTTGAATGTTGGATCACCTGGGACACTGTTTCAGGGTGTCTTGCTTGATCAAACCATGTTAGTTTGGTAGGCATCCACAGCTTTTCATTTTCTATGGAAACAAAAATAGACTTAAGTTTGAAAGTCAAAGCATTTTTAAAATATATAAATTGGATTAATTTGGCAGCATCAATAATCAAGTGTATTGTAGCAACTGTCCTTCCTTCCTTAGCAATTGAAAAATTCAAAGACAACACAATAACATAAAAATATCCAGACTCCCTGTGTGCTTTCCATCTTCATGTGGCTTTTTTATTACTCTATTTCTTCTACTTTTATTTTTTCATTTATTGAGACAGGGCTTCTCTGTGTAACTTTGTCTGTCCTGAAATTAACTCTGTATACGAAGTTCACTTTGAAATCACAGAGATCTTCTTGCCTCTGTCTCCCTCAGCAAATCCTACCGGTGTGCACTACCACAACCAGCTACTCTCTTTGTTTACCCCAATACACTCCTGCTGGCTACAGAGCAACCTGTCCACCATTCTTCACTTTCCAAATCTCAGTGGAACCTCCACTTGCCACGCCCATGTGGCCAGAGTACCAAGCCGGCTGAGGGTGTTGGAAGTGAAGAGGAAGCTGCTGCTGTTTATTACAGAGAGTAATGGGTTTATATACTCAAACCAGGGGATGGGCTAAACATAGGAGGAAATCATGCACCACCTACACCTGGGGGTCAAGGCACAGGCACTACACACTGGAAAGTTATGAGAACAACCTTGTTTGATCAACCTTGAGAGCACAGGAGTTCTGCAGCTGGATGGGGAGGAAGAGAGCTGTAAGGGACACACACACACACACACACACACACACACACACCAACACAACAGAAACAAAACAAACTAGCTACACAATAAAATACTATTCAGCAATAAAAAATGTGAACTATTTGATTATTGATATACTCAGCAAAAGTAATGAATCTGAAAATAGTACTGAGGAGAAGGCGATCTAAAAAAATACATAATACATACTGCAATATTTTAAAATGTTAATGCCAGATGTGGTGGTTAATGCTTTTAATCCCAGCACTCAGGAGGCAGGGCCAGCCAGATTACTTGAGTTCAAGGTCAGCCTGGTCTGTATAGCAAGTTCCAGAACAGCCAGAACTGCATGGTGAAACCTTGTCTCCAAAAAAATTTAATGTTCTTATTAGTGAATATTAATTATGTATAATAATGACTTTCACCTGCTTCCTGATGATAACATTTTTGAAAATTGAAATTGTGGTGAAATCTTAGCAGGTCATTGATTGCATGACAAGTGAAGAGTTCATAGAAAAGAGCTAGGGCAAAGACAGAAAGAAATTTTTAGAGAAAATCAATAATTCATTCTTTTGATTTTGGTTGCTAAGACTTGGATACAGCATAATCATGTCCAAGCCTATGCTCATGTTTAATTCTTAATGTGGTGGTTTGGAGGAATATAGGGTAGTTCATGAAGGGATTAATGTAGTTCCAATGAGAATGGGTTAGTGGTTACAAAACAATGTTGTACAATGAGTTTTGCTTCCTCACAGAGGAATAGCATTCAGAAAAACAGTTAATAATACTGAGATAAACAGTAAGTTCCAGCATCCAAGTTCCCACATCTAATGTGGTGTTGCTGACAAATTTTAATGACTGCATTCCTTTCATATCATTAGCTGCAAAGGAAAATCCCAATATAGGGCTGGAGAGATAGCTCCAGCTGTTAAAAGCACCTGCTCTTTTTGCAGAGGACCCAGAGTTTGGTTTCCGACATCCACATTTAGTGGCTCACAACTGTCTGTAATTCCAGTTCTAGAGAATCAGGCACCCTCTTCTGACTTGTGGGCACCTGCATGTATGTGGCACACACACATGTAGTGGATATAGATATATAGATATATATGTATATATATATATATACACTCAAGGCATGTACACATGTATATTAACTACATTAATTAAAAAAGGAAAAAGCCTACCATATATTCTTCAGATACTTCCAAGGCTAAAATATATATATTTACAAGTTTTTAGTGAGTGCAAATTAAGACCCATTTTCAAAGTAAGCCTTTTGTCATACAGGGCTACTTAAGGTCACTTTCATGTGACCATATAATGTACTTAAGCATGCTGCCCATCATGCATTTCCTTTCACTCCCATTAGTCCCTTTTGCTCTTCACAAATTTTTACATCTACTTTTGTATCATTGATAGAGGACATAGATGTCTATAGAAGATTCTATGTGTCTGTAATGTCTAGGACACACAAATGAAAGAAAAAATGTGGTGTTTGTCTTCCTGAAACTGGGTTTATTAAAAATTAAGCCCAAAAATATTTGAGTTGTTGAAGATACAGAAACAATGAAGGCCTGATTCTATCTTCAAAGTGCTATTTAATCCATCAGTTAAGGTGATAGGCAATGGGCATCTCCTCTTTGTTTATTGTGGAATGATATCATTTAATGATAGTATGTTTATAGTCAAGGAATAACCAGTTTAAATTCTAAAAGTTCGGGAAAAGTCTTCAATATAGCCTATGCCTATTGAATCTCTGCTGAGATGAAGCAGGATTGCTGGAATTAGAAGCCCGTGTCTGAAGATGCTCGCCCTAGCAGATTTGCTGAACAAGATGGATCCTCTGTCTTGTGCACCCACACCCCACAAAGCAGCCACAGCTGGAGGCTATATCATACAGAGGACAGAGCATCCTCTCCCTGAACAAGTCTGACAAGCTCATTGCATTAGGTTGTGACATACAAAATATGGCATAATTGTAGGCTCTAATCATCATGATGATAGCTGCCTTGATAAGAGAGGTCAAATCCCATTTTTATATCCCGAATTTCTAAAATATTGTTTCGTCAAAAAAAAATCAATTTCTCATTTTTCTAGTGTTAACTTGAAAAGGGTATAATTGATCATGCCTAAATCCCTTACATCACCCAGGACTGTGTGAAAGGCTCACACACCCAGCAAGCCACTTGAGTTGGGGGCAGGCGGATAACAGTCATCTTCAGCGTCTAACACCCATGGGCCCAAAGGGCTGCAAAGCAAGAACACATTTTACATCCTTTGGTTAAGACTGTGGGGAAAATATCGGCTCATGTAATATGCTCAGCTGGCTCATTGGGGTTTTGTGGTCCAATTTGCGGATAAGATATTTATAAAATCCGGTGATTACAATGCCATCTCATTAACATTTGTTAAGTGAAAACCACAGAAGGCAGCATTTGAGCTCTAGCCTGAGAGGAGAGGATAAATAAGGAGGCTGGCTTCCCTGTCTCAGCACAGCAGAAAGACACCCTGATGGAGAGATACCCTCTTCCTTCCTTATAGTTTGATTTTCTCCTTACAGAAGGAAAAGTCTGCAAGGATAAGGAACATTGCTTTTGCTTTCAAGCACATCAAAATTAAGTCAAGACCAAATCCATTTCCCCATAAATTTACATTCTCCACTGCTTATATTATTTTCCAAGAAGTCACTTTCTCCAGGATGCCTGCCTAGATTAGTTATCACACTAAGTGTTTGCAAGTTCAAGGAAGTTCTAAAATTGATTGGATTCACAGTAATTACAGTGCAATTGCTCTCACTGCCTTCTGCTTCCCTGTCTCTAGTCCTATGAGCTCCAATGCAAAAAGGGCTAAGATCCAGTTTCAACTCTGGTGCAGGTTGGTCCTAGAATCTCGGATAATGTCTACTGTGCAAAGGTGTATACAGTAGCAGGGGTGGAGAGCATTATACAACTTACACAGTGAACACGCAGGCAGCAGGAGTACAATTACTGTTATTATATAGATATCTGACTTTCTCCTCTAGTCAGTCTCAACTTCACAGGTAGTTTAAGTGAAGCATCATGCATAGAATCAGTCCTGGGCTTGTATGATGGACATCCTGCAACTACTGACCGAGCATGTACTGTGTCCAGAGAAAGTGTTTGGAAGTTGGGTTCCATGTTCAATGACTAATAATCCAGTGATTATTCCAGTGATACATACAGTGACTTTACTTGAGGACTCTGCAAAAACCTTCAGGCAGCTCCCTTTTCTTGATCCTCCTAATGTCTCTACAAAACTTTCTTCCCCATCATGAACATCTTTGTATATGGGCATGAATATGCAAAGAAGGGTAAGAAAGAAAGGATGAGGAGAGAAATAGGGAGAGAAGGAACAGAAGCAGGAGATTTGCTCAGTGGTATTTACAATGACTGAACATATAACAGACACTCTGAATAAAGATGCCCAGGCCCAGAGCAGAAGGCTGGACTTCATCAGCCAGTTTGGATCCATATTTGTGGGTCTTACTCTCTTTATGTGTCTGGGAGCCAAAGTCAGAGAGCCATCAGCTAGCAAGAACTTGTGCTTCAACTTGAATTACATGTTGCCTTCTGTACTTGGCCCCTGCGGGCCAGTGAGTCAAGGCAGTTAGCCTTCTTTAAGCCAAGCACAAAGCACCAGGTTGTTATGCCACTTCCAACAAGAACAGAAGACTGACTCTGTCCTGAGAGCCAAATACCATAAACATTACCATGAAGACAGTTTCCCAGCCTTACAGGTCCAGAAGCCATCAAATGGATGAAAGTAAAATTCTTGAGATGATAACCCAGGACATATCACACTAGAAATACATGGGCATGGCCAGCCTCCAGGGCTCGGTCTCCCTCTCAGATCTACAAAGCAACACTGTAAAAGGCTAGAAGGGAGCTGAAGAGATGGCTTAGTTGGCAAAATGCTTGCTGAAAAGATTTAAAGACCTGAGTTTGGATCCCCAGTACCCACATAAACAGCCAGGCACAGAAGTTCATGGCTTCTCCAGCACTGGGGAGACAGAGACTGGCAGATACTGTGAGCTTGGTTGCTGGCCAGTCAGACTAGTTTAATCAGTGAACTCCAGGTAGAGTGAGAAACAATGGAAGGGTGACGTGCACTCCACTTATGATAACATACCTCCCTGGTTATAGTGAAGACATCTGTAAGCTATAGTAAATGTTATTAATAGAGACAGTTTCCTTGTGTTGTTTTTAATAACTTACTGAGTTTGTTCTTTGACAATTTCATGTGTGCATAAAGCATGTTGTGATTATTGTAACTTCCCATGCTCTCTGTCTTCCTCTTGTTCCCAATCCCTTTCCAGCACCACGACTTGTTACTGTAACTTTTCTGTTTGTTTTGGTTTCGAGACCTACTAATTTAACCAGGATCAGCTGTGTGGTCCTGATGAGCATCTCAATGGGTTCACAACTGAAGACAATGGCTGCCCCTCCCCCAGAATCCATCAGTAGCCAATACTTGGGCAGGGAGGGGTAGGGCCCCATAAGATTCTCCTCAGTCCATGATTGATTGTTAATAGGCCAGAGCTTGCACAGGCCCAGTGCTACTGTGAGATCGTGACTGCATGGATTGTTCCATACACAGAATACAGTGTTTTCAATCCCTCCTCCTTACCTTCCCACTTCCACATTTCTTCTGTTTCCTCTTCTGCAGTGATCCCTGAGCCTTAGAGGGGAAGAGACACACTCTTCTTAACGGACAGGAAGACAAAAATCTCCATTCTACTCATTAAATGTTTCATCAAGAAAGCTATCCAGAGATCTTTTCGTGTCATTTTTCAGCATCAGCACCTGAGTCCTTGTCCTCTGATGGCTTCTTCCCACAATTATCAATCTTGATTGCCAACTTGATCTGAATGAAAAGCACCGAGGAGATTACGAAGCACATTTCTGGGCGCATCTGTGAAAGTATTTCCAGGAAGAAAAAAAATATATCGTGAGGGTTGTGAGTTAGTGAATGCTTTGATCATGGTGGTTTCAAATTTCGGAAAGATGGTGGCAAGGTAGTGAATCCTAAACATTGGACCTAGCTGGACATGTCCTGGGCAGAGGGAGGGGGGCTTGCTCTTCCTAGACTCCTTCTGGCTATTGCTTTGTTCCACTTCCTATCCACAATAGTGTGAACTGCCCTGCCACCTGAACACCCCTTGCTGAGATCGACAGAAACCCGTGAAACTGCAAGCTAAAGTTATCTGTGTTGGGTGTTTGGTAACAGCAATAATAAAGCTAACCCTTTACCAGAGCTGAAACGTCCTAAACTCCCCATTCTCTTTCCCAGACACACACTCTTACTGTGCATATTTCTCGCTCTCAGTTTTACAGCACTCTGAATAATTAGGAGGAACAGCAGAGAGCCTAATTGGAAAGACATTAAAATTCCTTCCCACTGGAAATCTAGTTCATCTGGTTATTTGCTGTTGCCCTTGAAGCAATGACCTTCAGAGGCAGAACTCTGGGTTAAAGCAGCTCTCCTAGCAAGACATGGGTAAGTGCATGATAAACACCATACATACTGAGGTACATGTTATCTCAAGAGCCTCCGAGAAAATGCAGAATCAAGAAAAGGGTAGAAGGTCTGGATGGGTGGAAAGATGAGTGTGCAAGTGAAAGATAAACCATAGAGGAAAGAACAGCAAATCCAAGAGAAAGCACCAAAGTCAGGGAGAGACATGAGGTAGCCTCAAGTTCTGGAGTAGAGTAGAAAGAAAATATCCAAACATGAAGGGCACAGAGGAAAGGTTTAGTTGGTATTAGTGCATTCATTCACTAGTACGCATTTCTACCAAGTGTCTACCAAGTCTTCAGCACTCTGGGCATTACCTGGTTGAGTGAGAAAGCCCATTGTTTGGTCAACCAAGGGTAATTTAATTTGGTCCTGGCAGGCAGGAAGGCCTTTTTTGTCCTGCTGTCATTCATCACAAGCAGAAACTAACTGCCAGGTGCACCACCAGGGACCTCTTGATGCTCCCATGCTCACCACTGAATACCAGATGGACAGGGATAGCAGTCACAGCCTGAGATAGGCACAGGAATCTCCGGCTCAGGACCTGAGTTCAGGGCTCGGTGGACTCCAGAAGCCCTACCACCTAGACCAACACCAAGGCTAGTCAGGGTTAGAGTGACAAACTGAGTTTTGGAGAAGGGCAATAATGTTCTTTGAAGTCAGCTGGCCAGCCCTGAGATCAATGTAGCAACAACAGCTGGAATATTCCTATTAAACCTGCACAGGTGAGGTCCAAGACCAACTAAAACTAATAATAGGTATTTCAGTAGGGGGGAATTTATAATAAGCAGTAAAAAAATAATTGAATGCCACTAATGTGTTCCACTGAGGGCCCCTCTCATAATAACACTCATGACCCCCCAACTGATAAAAATACTGGGTGCTGTTGATCTAAGCTGAGTGACCTTCATCTCTAAGTTGTTTCATGATAAACTCTCCCAGGGAAAAGCATCTGACCAGTGATCGGCTTCTGTAGAGACAGAACAATACTCAGGTCTCCACGCTTCACTGTGCAACATCTCTGAAACAGAACCCAGCTCCCTGCAGAATCAGCAGAGACTACCCTGATGCAGGACTTCAGAGCATTTTCTCTACCCACCCACTCCTTCTTTCCTGGTCACATTGCAGATACATATCCTGAAAAGACTATAAACTTTCTGGTGAAACTCTGCCTAGACATTTATTTCCAAGTCCAAAAATTAAGAGGGCACACATACCACATGTCCCAAGCCACCAAATTTGTCTCAGAAATCTAGATGCCTTGTTCTGGGCTGATGAGACTATACTAAAACTTGGTCAATAAAGCTTAACATGCAACTTGCTTCTTCTAACACAAGTGGCCAGTAAAGAGGAAGTGAGAGGCATTTCCACAGCAGAAAGTTACTGCCTTCATTTCATCGCGGGAGACTGGCCCATGAGAAATGGTTAAGAAGAAGCTACCACTAAGGACAAATGTATCTAGCTAAGTTCTTCAAGTCCCACCAGACTGTTTCCTAACCTGTTTTTTTTTTTTTTTTATTCTTTCTGTTTCCTAATCAA
Source organism: Cricetiscus sungorus (assembly GCA_030556225.1). Lineage (NCBI taxonomy): Eukaryota > Metazoa > Chordata > Mammalia > Rodentia > Cricetidae > Cricetiscus > Cricetiscus sungorus. Next base: position 100,522,866 of record JANBXA010000651.1, on the reverse strand, counting down.
TTTTAAAAGCTTTTTCAGACCACACTCAGAACTTTCTTTGTGAATGCCTGTCTCCTGGGGTACTGAGAACAATTAAATGAGGTCTTGTAACATGACTTTTCTGCGTAGTACACACTATACTTACGTCTAGTATAAATAATATACTTGTAAATGCACCTTCAGAACTCCAACAGGTAACAAAAAGTGCAGTTATGATTACAGTATATCACATCTGATATGTAATACTATACAGGTTTTTAACCTTGTCTCCATAACAAGAACCTTTCTCTCCCATTTCATTTCACTTCAAAGCAACTAGTATTTTTCATTGGTTATATGCTGTAGTGTTTTCCTTGACTTTCAGGTCAGTCAGTAGTTTAGTGACATACCTTGTGGCTGCCAGAAAGTTCAACTGATTCTGTAATGTCCCTTTAAAGTGACACCGGGCTTTTGTTTTGCATCAGACTAGAAAAGAAGACAGAGAGAGCTGCCTCCCCCAAAGTCACCAGAAGTGTCATCCTGAGGTTTCAAATGCATCCCCCTGTCTGAATGTGTCCCAACCAAGACCTACTTCTAACTACCCAGTATCTCGGGATGCTGGTGTATGTGCACCCAGATCCATTTGTACCTTATTAAAAGAGGAATTGGGATTGCATCTATCCTACACTAAAACTTTGTAATGGAATAGAAATCCTTCAAGGATTATCTTAAATCTGAGCAATATTGTTAAGTGGGACCTGAATGTAGCCAAATAGCAACAAGGTTAGAAAAAAAAAGGGTCTCTTCCTCCTCACAATGATCCCATGAATCAGAGTTCCTGTGTCACTGGTCCACTTCAGTGTTGGTACATATACTATGAGGATATTAATTGATGGGAGTACAAAAACTACTGAGAAGTGCCAGCATGCCTCAAAATAAGAATGGTTTGGAAACCCCATCAGTGTAATTTATCCCACTGAATCTCATCCTTAGGAGGCCTTAAATCGCAGGCACCTACCTTTCAGCTGAACAGAGCTAACTGGTTTTCTTGTGCACGTCATTGCCTTTTCTGTACCAGCATCCTGTCCCTGCATCAGCCAAACAGCTTGCTTTCCTGGAGTTACCTCCAGCCTTATCTCTTCCCACCATACACTGAATTTTAGAACCCAACTCATTTAAGAAACATGGGGGGGGCTGGATTGATGGTTCAGTGGTTAAGAGCATCAGCTACTCTTCCAGAGGACCCAGGTTCAATTCCAAGCACCCACATGGCAGTTCAAAACTGTCTGTTACTCCAGTTCCAAGGGATCTGGGAACCCCACATGCAGATGAAACACCATTGAACACAAATAAGAATAAATAAATCACTTAAAAAAGAAAGAAACTTGGAAGTATACCCCTCCTTAAATGAAAAAAAAAAAAGTCAGGAATGTGACCAGTCTTTGTGCCTCCCTGCAGGCTAGTTGCAAATCATGGGCAGCTACACATCATGAAGTTCTAATAATCATAATAACTATTTAATACACTAAGTGGTTTTTGGTCTCTGAGTGACAGGTCTTCATTTTACAGAGAATATAGTGCCAAATATCTTTGTTCATTCCTATGACAAAATGCTATTTCTTCCCATTAATTATCTACATTGGCACTGTACTGGAAGAGTCATAAGATGTTCTGGGAGGTTGAGCACAGACCCCCCCCCTTAAATTACAGTAGTTGTGTATCACCTGACATTTATACAGCGCCTGAAAACACTTCCCCTGAGTTTTACCCCTTTAATAACTTCTCTATACTAGAATAGTGTGATTGAAACAATATGCTGAGGACTTTGTAGCCAATTGCCTGTGTCTTTTCAGGAAGGTCTCTGTTTTTTGTTGTTGTTGTTGTTGTTGTTGTTGTTGTTTTTGTTTTTGTTTTTTTTGTTTTGTTTTGTTTTGTTTTTTCACAAGGTCCACACTGACTAACCTTAGAGGAAGAAATAAGAGATGGAAATGTTAGAGCTGTAGCAAGCCAGGAAAATAGTCACATTTGAAAACTAACATTCAGAAACATTACCAAATCATATCATGTAGACGGTCACTTTTAGGTCAAGAAAAGTCTTCAAACCTCTCAGATGTTGTTTGTCACAAAATGTAAACAGTACAGTTGTGTGAACACCCAGGGACTTGTGAGAAGGGACCAGTCTAAGAAGCAATGCTCTTCTGGATCCTCAGACCAAGAGATAAGATGAACAGCTCCATTAATTTGCCCACTGTGCTGCTGCCCGAGGTACCGTTCCTGTCTTCTCCTTACCTCACAGGCTACTTGTGGATATCCTATTGAACCCCCGGTGCTTCTAAATAATTAGACTTGCAATGTGCTGAACACATAGAGTGATAACTAAGATCATGGTCAGGCAGATCTCCATTCAAATTCCAGCTTCACAACTTACTAACAATATGATCAAAATACTAGGTCTAATCCTCAGTTTTTCCTCCTGTGAAATGGGAGGGGTGGTAGCCCTTCCTATTTCACAGGCTTAGTTAAGGATAAATGAGATAAATGGGTAATCATTAAGAGAACACAGCCCACAAAAAAGGTTCAATCACTGTATTACTTTAGCCAATATTTGATTGCCTAGAAATCCTGCCACTACACAAATATACCAGGAGCAGAATCATCATTGGTATTTTCTTTCTTCTCTGACCATAACAGCAAGGACAGTTGAGGGTGTGAGGAGGCAGACAGCTCTGAGCCAGAGCCAAAAGACAGAACAGGTTCTGGTCCTTGCTTTGTCAATAGCTAGGTGATTTCATGGAACTGACAGGCCTTTCTCTAGGCTTTAAATCCTTTCTAGATAAACCAGGAGTGAAAATATCACATATGTGCTACAGGGAGTGATGGAGACAAGTATGATTATTTATATTAACAGTACACTGAAACTGCAATGTGATGAGAGGGTGTGTTTATTGTATGAAACCTGCAGCAAACAAAAATAATCAAACCAATAGTCTTTAGGATGCTATTCACACATGGAGTCAGACCCTCAGCCTCCCACCTCTCTAGATAAACAAAACCATCAATTCAACTGAACCAGAGTCTTTGCTGAAGTCTTGTGTTATATGAATTATAATTGCCTGTCCAACCATGTTTGGCCATAATAATCTGCATTGGTGGATTATCCTTCTTACTGCAAGCCATTAACACGATTTCTGTGTGGAATTCTAACAATAAAATCTGTCTTGTCTCACTCATCCTTGGGCTCCAATGATTACACAGCAGTTTGAAGTATGTTAAGTACTGGTCGAATTAGTGAGTAAAAGTGAGAAGGAGGTAAAAGAACAAACTGACAATAAAGATGACTCAGGTCTAATTGTGTTCCTGAGCAACAAGCTCTAAGCCTTGTGACAAGGAACCCACTCTTAAATGCCTCATTTGTGAAATATGAATAATTACATACCATCTCTTGATATAGAAAGATGAAAGGAATGAAATCTTATTGTATAGACTAAAAATGGGAGCTGCTACCAACATGTCATTACAAAGGTGGGGTCAAACCAGAATCCTAGGTTTTGGTCTTCACAAGGTCTTCTTCTGATTCATTATAGGATCCAAAACTCTCTGGACACCACAGCTCTTTGATGAAAAAGGTGCAAACTGAGGCATGGAGAAGTCATGCAGTTCTGACTAGGACCCACACATGCTGATGTCTAGGCCAGAACTTCTCTCCTAGGGAAATCTGGGAGGCTAACCAACCCAGCTACCATCCAAGTCCAGAGCCAGGACTATGAGTTGACCCTCCCCAACATCCACCTCATCTATGAGCTGCTGGGGTATGTGAAGGGGCCAGACCTGCAGATCCAAAGCTGCAGGATCTCTGTGACACAGGGCCGCAATAAGATTCAAGAGGAGTCCCAGGGCCCAGTATTGATGATGTGGCAAAAACCAGAGACCTTGAACCAGACCAGTGACTCATTGCAATGAACATTTGCAAGTAATAATACATTACTAATGGGTATACTATGTGCACCTTGTCACACTACAGCTTTCATGAGGTGGCTTTTTTTTTTTTTTTTACTTTTTTTGTTGTTGTTTGTTGGTTTGGTTTGGTTTTGGGTTTTTGTTTAAGTTTCATTTTATTGGACGAGGGAGGTTGCAAGGGCAGAGGGCTGATATGAAGGGACAGAGAGATGAATGTGATTAAGATGCTTGGTGTTGTTGTGGTCATGGTGTCTCTTCACAACAACAAAACCCTAAGGTACACATATATTCATTAAATAAAGGAATACATAAATAGTTTAAATGGGATCTATATTCTCACAAAATTATAGTAATACCTTTAATGAAATAATATGTATTAAGTTGTTAGGGGGAAAGCATTATTTCAAAAAGCCAGTAGTCACCACATTGAGATGAAAATGTATTAGAAGTTTTGTTGGCTGTGACCTTAATCCCAGCACTTGGAGGCAAAGACAGGCAGATCTCTAAGTTCAAGACCAACCTGGTCTACAGAGAAAGTTCCAAGACATCCAGAGCTACACAGAAAGCCTATCTTGAAAAACTATGTATGTATGTATGTATGTATGTATGTATGTATGTATGTATATATGTATGTATACATATATATATGAGAGAGAGATAAAACAATATATACTATTAGAGATTAAAAACATCTACTCTAACTATCCTTAATTTAACAATCATATGTATTTAAAACAAATGAGAAAATAGTCTCAAAGGATATAAAGAAGCCAGTGAAAAAATAGTTTAAAAATAAAAAAACATACAGAAGAAAAATAAACAGTCAATGAATTAGACACAAGAATGGAGGGAGTAATAGAAGAAAGAATCGGTAGAATATAAGACAGTACATTGAAAATCACACAATCCAAACCATAGAAAGAAGATGGGCTGAAAAACTGATAGAAACTATAACAGAAGAGTTAGCAACCATGGAATCAGAGTCCAAAGAGAAAAAAGAGGTTCTGATAAAAATAAAATAATGTAAAGAGGCTCTTAAAATCTGGTGACATGTACACACTTAGAAGTAAAACTCAAACCATATAAACTCAAATAATCCCCCATCGAGATAAACCACAGTCAAACTTCTGGAAACAAGACGCAAATAAAGAAATATTGAAGGCAGAGAAATAAATGATGGCCTGCCTATAGGAAGAGAAATCACTAAATAGAATTGATTTTCAACAGAAATCATGGCAGCCAGAAACAAACAAAAACATATAGCCCAATATTCTTTAAGTAATGGCAACGACAACTGTCCAGCAAGGAAGGGCATCACATTCAGCATGCCTTGACTGGGGCAGCAAGAGAATGAAGAAAGGACGGACATACAGACACAATGAGTGCTCTTTGTCGGTGTGGAATCAAAGTAGCAATCTGTAACAGATACAGGGAAATTCTCAAACCCTCGCATACTATACTATACACTTCTAAATAATCCACAGGAAAATCCCAGAAAGTTTTAAACACACACACACACACACACACACACACACACACACTCACCTGAATAAGAAAAAAACTCCAACAAAACAAAATACATAGGATGCAGGTGAGGCAGTGCATAGCACTTACAAACATAAGGCAAGATGAAAAGTTTCAAATGAATAATATAAGGAACTATGTAACAAACCTGTAAGGAAAACAATGAGTAAACCAGAAGAGGAAAAGATGAAATGGGCAGAAAACAGTGGAAATGCAGGTTATTTGAAAAAACGAATAACTAGAAGTGGCCATCTCAAAGCAACTAAAGAGGAAAAGGCACAAATTAGTGGTATCAAGAATGAGATGGGATTGCAGATAACAAAAGGATAATAAGGAGATACTATGAACAGTTCTACACTCACAAACTTGACAATTTAGATAAAATGGCCCTATGTCTCAAAAATCATTCATGTATAACATGAGATAAACTAAACAGTCCTCTTGTCACAAAGGAAATTGACTTTTTAATTTAAAATCCCCAGTTCTATTCTAGGTAGTCTCATTAGATACCTCTAGCATTTGCCTGGTTTATTTAACATATTTTCCAGGTTCATCTTTATTGTTACAGATGACACGATTTCCTCAACTTCTAAGGCTCAGTTAGATTCCATTGTGTGATTATGTATGTGTGTATAGATATGTGTACATGTATATGTGTATGCATACATATACTTATACATATGGAATGTGTACGTGTATGTCACATTTTCAATCAATTCATCTTAGCTATTGTTAATTATTGTTAGCACTATAATTAGTGTTTAGTTTTTAGGTGTAATTAGCTGATTTGATATCGTTTCACTGTATATACAAATATAGTTCTGTTTTAACAATTTTAATGACCTTACATACTGTTTACCTAAAATTTGTATTAATTTACACTCCTTCCTTCCAACCTAAGTGCTCCTCTTCCTATAAATCCCTTTAAATCTTAGCTCTTGGTGTGTGTGTGTGTGTGTGATGTGTAACTACCATCGTGTAGAGTGATTAACACTAAGTCTAACACTATCTTTAAGAATAAGAGAAGTCTTCTCAACTTATTTTACAACACAAAGATTATCCTGATTTTAAAACCAAAGACAACAATTAAAAAAATAAATCTATGGACCATTATTCCTCATAAATACAGAAGTAAAAATCTTTAATAAAATATTATCAAATAGAATCTAATAATATACAAAAAATGATGAACTTTGGCCAAATGAGTTTTATTCCAGGAACACAAACTAGTTCAATACTATCAAATCAATCTATGTAACCCCCTATATTAACAGAATAAAGAAGAAAATTATATGATCGTATCAGCCAATGGATAAAATGCATTTGATAAAATTGGACACCTAGCCAAAAAGTCTTATAAACAGGAATATAAAAAACATTCTTCAATTTCAAAATAAAACCTACAAGGCCTTACAGCTAAATTATAATAACTGATAAAATAAATATGTTTCATGCTAAGACTAAGAACAAGGATGTTCACTGTCACCAATCATTGTGTTAAACACAGAAGCTGTAGTGAGAACAATCTGAAAAATCAAGTCATGAAGACCAGAAAGGATAAAATAAAATCTGCCCTTTTTTGTAGATGACATAAATATCTATATAGAAAATTCAAATAAACCTACAAATAAAATAAAGTAAAACCAGTAAATTGCAAAAGGCAAAGCAAAATATTTATTATGTCCTACACAGCAACATTATATGTATGTCAACATTTTAAACATGATGTGATTTAAAATATCTACCACCTAGAAAAGTGAAGTTCTCAGGAAAAATAAAACATAATTTTCACACTGAAAACTAAGTGAAGAAATGAAACAAGATATTAAAAAAAAGTCAAAAAAGAACATGTTATATTTATAAAATAGTAGATAGAGAAGATCTCAGATGCTTTCAAAATGATATATGGATCAAAATAATATATGGCTTAACATAATCCTTATCAAAATCTCTGAAAAGATTTTTGTAGCTATAGACATGATTATCCTAAAATTTAAATCAAAGGTTAACAAAAATTGGTTAAAACAAGTGTTTAAATAGAATAAAAAGGGTGTAAAAAGGGTTTCAAGACTTACATAGCTGGAGTAATCAATAGTATGCAATAATAGTGGAAAGAAACATAGACTAATGGAGAACAGAGAATTCATCAATAGAGAGCCCACATGTTTATGTCAAACCAATTTTTCAAAATGGCACAAAGACGATTCACAGGAAAAAGGGTAGGCTTTCCAATGTACAGAGCTGAGGCAATTACACACACACTTATATGCAGAATAAAATGCTAAAAAGTATTATAAATCTCCTTTATACAAAAATTTGCTTAAAATGGATCACAACTGTTACGTTAAATACAAAAACTACAGGGGGAAAAATGTGTGAGAATATCTTTGGGATCCAGGACCAGGGCAAATTATTCTTATCCTTGAAGCAAAACCCATAGTCTGTACAAAAAATAATAATAATAATAAATTGAATTTGATGAGAATTAATATTGAAATTGTGGAAATTTCTATTTAGAGAGCAACAGAACATTAAAAGTGGGTTAAAATACTTATAAATAACATAGTTGGTAAAGGACACTTAAAATTCAATAATAGAAAAACTATCAAATATGTCCAAAAATGGGCAAGAAAATGGGTGAGATACATGAGCAGACATTTCATTGACACACACATATACATGACACATACGTAGAGGTCACAAATAAACTCATGAAAATATGTGCTACATCGGAGAGAAGCCAATAATGTGAAATTATTACACTCTGCAAAACTGTCTAGTCTCCAACTAAAACAACATCAACACTATCTATGCTGGCAAAGATATGCAGAAACCAAATGACACTCATGTTGCTGGTGGGAAACCAAAGCGGGGTCACTCTGATGGAGGTGAGCTGTGATCACAGCTCAGTTGGTAGCATGCTGGACTGAATGCTGGGTTCTCTCTCCTAAGCACTACATAAACAGGGTCTGGTAGTTTGAGCCTGTAATCTTAGCCCTTAGGAGGTGGAGGCAAGAAAATCAGAGGTTCAAAGTCATTCTCAGCTCAAAAGTTAAAAATGATCAGAATAATAATGCAGGCAATGACAAGGTAACCCACTAACTGCATTAGTGTAGAGGTTTGAAAGAGAATATCCTCCATAGGCTCACTTATGTGATGAGCACTTACTCCTCAGTAAGTGATGCTGTTGGGTTAAGTTTAGGAAGTATGGTCTTGCTGGAGGAATTACATCACTGGGGACAGGCTTTGGGAGCTTATGGTCTCACACAACATGTAGTTCACTTTCTCTGCCTTGTGCCTGCATTTGAAGATGTGACTTCTCAGCTCCCTGACACACTTCTCTGCCATGATGGACTCCTCTCCCCCTGGAATCATAAACCCAAATAAACTCTTTCTTTTGTATGTTTCCTTGTTTCTCAGTAGTTTCTAAGGTAACTGCTGAGCGCGCACGCGCACACACACACACACACACACACACACACACACACACACAGTGTATTCATAGAACCTATACTTACAATAGTCTCAAACTGGAAACATGCTTTAAAGACTGAATGATTACAAAAGTTAACATCTGTATTACATGCTACTGTGAAGTATTACACAGCAATAACAATCACACACATAACAACTTGGGTGGATCTACAATTAAGCAGGGCGAAAGTCTATCTCACAGGGTCATTTACTGTACAATTGTACCTATATAATAGTCTGGAAACTCTAAAATTACAGAAAGCTAAAAACAATAGAAATGTGAGAGAACTGAGTTTAGTTATAAACCCTTGAGATGAAGAAAATGTTCTGTGTCTTGACTGTCAGTATGAATATCCTGATTCTGTGCTTAATTTTCTAGTGTTTTCATTGGTGGAAACTGCACCGAGGGTACAGGGAATCTGTCTGCATTATTTCTTGTACATACATGTGGATATACAATCTTAGAAATAAATCTACTATTGCCACTTTGCTAGATCAGCATAATTCCTTTCTACATTCTAAATCTTATCCTTAGATTCACAAAAAAATGTAGCCACCACCCCTCATCAAATAAGGCTCTCTTTAGAGTAAATGGAGGCCATCACAGAAAACCACACTGGACACAATGGACATGGGAAGTCCAGCCCCAAAAGTTTCTGCATCTATATCTCAGAGAACATGAAGGAAGAGGGGGTAAAGCCAGAATACCGGGAAGTCTGCTGTAAAACAGTCTCCCCTAGAAATGGCTACATAAACAAAACCAGAACAAAGGCAATATCAGTGGGCATATTAACATGGGAAGAGGAAATGTTCATGGGGTTCCATTCTCTTTGTCACTTTTTCCAAATGTCACTTTTTCATCTTTAAAATGGGAATAGTAAGGACTAGAGAGCTGGCTAAGCAGTTAGGAGCTCTTAGCTACTTCTGCAGAAGACCTTAGCCCACAGAACACACGTTGGGTGGCTCACAACCACCAATTGATCCAGTTCCAGGGGATCTGAAGACAAAGAACTACTGGCAACTAATGACTGCTGAGGGGAGGAGAATTATCCTCTCTCAGGCCCATTTTTACTTGTCTAATACAGAGTGACCAGTCCTGAAACCATATATACACTACCAACAAAAACAGACTCATCAGATTTTATTTATACATATTTGTACACACACACACACACACACACACACACACACACACACACACACACACACACCACGTAGAAAAGTTAAAGAAAAAGAGGCTAGAGGCTATCAATTTAGAAGGTCAGGAGGGGGTCAAGAAAGGATAGCTGGGAGGGGGTCGAGGGAGAAAAAAGAGGTAGGAGCAATGTAATTCTATTCAATTAAAAATATTTTTAAATGAATTTTTAACAAATCTCTGATGGGAGATGTCATTCTGTAAATATGTTTCTCTTATTGGTTAATGAATAAAGCCCTGTTGGCCAATAGGCAAGCATGATAGGTGGGACGAGGAGACAATTAGTCACTTGATGTGTTAAACAACAGTTCTCAGTAATATTGATAATAAGGTAAAGATGCAACTAGAATCTGAATCAAAGCCTTGAATCCAAGTCCCATCATGACACTTACTAGATGCATGATCCTTAGTAAGTCACATAAATTCCAAATGTCACTTTTTCATCTTTAAAATGGGAATAGTAAGGACTAGAGAGCTGGCTAAGCAGTTAGGAGCTCTTAGCTACTTCTGCAGAAGACCTTAGCCCACAGAACACACGTTGGGTGGCTCACAACCACCAATTGATCCAGTTCCAGGGGATCTGAAGTCCTGCTCTGGATCTGAGGCACCTGCACATAAGCTCACACAAGTGCATGCATGAATACACGCATGGCGAACACACACAAATTCACACTCATACACACACTCACACGCACACAATGCTAATAAGGAAATGCTTTCAATTGAAATAAAATTAAATGGGAGCACTAATATTTTCCCTGCTGTCTCCATGTATTCATTCTCTGGAAGCTCTAATGGCTGTGTGATTATACTAAGGAACAGTCTTGGTCTCGTTCATCTCTGTGGCACTCCTGCCTAGCTGAGGGCCAGCAGGAACAGGTATTCCATAAATGTCTACAGAATGAATAATAGTTTTAGGAAGGATATGTAAAATGAAAGTCATTAATTGTGATACTAAATCCTTCTGCTCTGCCAGCCAAGTGTGCTGGGCCAGCTTCAAATAATATCACATATTCTTCGGGAAGAGACCCTCGATACTGACCATTTTGCACATCTCTTCATAAAATAAATATAGAAATGGCAGAACAACTCACTGCTTCATTATGTAGTATGGATTTGTCAGAGTAAATTCTTCCTCTGGCAAGTTTTACAGACTTATTTATTGTGTTCAAGAATTATTCTAGCATGAGGGGATAGTGCTGTATGGCACATGATTTAGATTTCAGGCCAATGAATTCAAGGCACTCTGAGAACAGAAATATCTAGGTAAATGACTACTAATACTATATTAGGGTGCAATCCTTAGGGCAGACATTTTGGAGTTATGCTTGAAGTTTCTCAGATATTTGAAAGCTATTCATGATAAGTATCAAACATTACTGTCTTCCAGTAGAATCTGCATCAGTACCCATACACCAAACACAGCCATGTCTGCAGACACGTGTATGGATATTATTTTGTTTTGTTTTGGAAGCAAAGCCTCAATATGTTGCCCTGGCTGGCCTGGAACTCACTATGTAGACTAGGCTGGCCTCAACCTCATGGAGATCTGCCTGCCCCTGCCCCTGTCTCTTGAGTGCTGGGAGGGAGTTTAGGTGAGTGACAGCATGCCAGTTGGGTAAATATTACTTTTAAGTAGAACAAAGATGACAAAATATCTCACATCAGTTAAGATTATTTCAGCAAGGATGGAACTTGAAGAAACCATCCTGAATGAGGTAACTCAGTCACAAAAAGAGGAGCAGGGTATGTACTCACTCATATATGGATTTTAGACCTAGAGCAAAAGATCACCAGCCTATAATTCACACCGCCAGAGAAACTAGGATACAAGGAGGATTCTAAGAGATTCATATAAGGTTTCTCACAGAATGGGAAAGGGACAAGATCTCCTGAGCATATTGGGAATGGATGGGACAGTGAGTGGAGAGGGAACTAGGAGAAAGAGAAGGGGAAAAGAGGAAGGCATGTAGGACTAGGAAGATTGAGTCAGGGGAGGAATAAACGAAAGGAGAGAGAGAGAGAGAGAGAGAGAGAGAGAGAGAGAGAGAGAGAGAGAGAGAGAGAGAGAGAGAGAGAGAGAAAGAGACCATAAAAGAGGGAGCCATTATGGGTTTGAAGAGAAAACTGAATCTAGAGAAATGTCCAGAGACCTGCAAGATTGACTCCAACTAACAATTTGAGCAACAGTGGAAAGGCTACCATAAATGCCCTTCCCTGATAATGAGCTCAACGACTATCTTATCCACCATCATAGAGCCCTCATCTAGTAGCTGATGGAAACAGAAGCAGACACCCACAACTAAACACTGAGCCAAACTGGAATCCAGATGCAGAGAGGGAGGACAATCCAGGCTACAGAAACCCACAGAGACAGCTGACCTGAACAAGGAGGAGCTAATGGGCCCCGAGACTGATAGCTGGGAGTCCAGCAGGAGACTGACTCAGACCCCCTGAACATGGGTCTCAGTTAGAAGGCCTGGGCAGTCTAAGGGACCTCAGAGAGTGGAACCAGGATGTATCCCTGGTGCACCTTTTCCATGGAGGGATAATCCCTTAACCTAGAGACAGGAGAGAAGGCCTAGTTTCTACTCCAAATGACTTGACAGATTTAGATGACCCCTTCTAGATGGTATCACCCTACATGTGGAGTGGGGGATATGGAAGGGGGGGCACATGAGAGGGTGGGAGAGAGGGAAACCAAGAGGGAGGGAGGGAGAAGGAACTGGGATCCATATGTAAAATAAAAATAAAAAGTATATTAAAAAGAATTAAAATGTAATAAAGAGAATAAAAAGAATAAAAACAAAAAAAGATTATTTCAGCATATGAAATCCAAGAGTAATTGAGTTTTTGGAGCTCTGTTTAATTGTAGAAATCCAGGCAACAAATAAATAATGAATTTATGCTTCTGAAAAGAAATGCTTTTGCAGTGCTTTGTAATAGGAAAGGACTCACTCAGCATGTATATTTCAAATGTATAAGCTTGAAAACACTCGGTTTATTTTTAAAGCTATCTAAATCAAATCACTTTCACTGTTTATGGTTTTTTTTTTTTAAAGTCACTTCAGCACATCCTGTGGCTCAGTTAGAGATGACTTATTTCAACCTGCTGCCTAGCTCTGCTGATCCCTACACTAACTGCCTCCTAAACCAGCAGTCTCAGAGCCTTGGGGAAACATTCTTTACAAGTGGAGAACTTGCTCTGCTGTATGGCAATCCACTGCATTCTCAGGCAAATGTAATTACTGGCATCAAAAGCAACCTGCGTTACCCTTTGCTCCCAAATCTGAACTGCATTTAGGAAAAGCTACGTGACCTGTCCCTGCCATGTGACAGAGTCAAATATTTGAGAGGGCAGGAATATACCAGGTCATGAGCCTCTCTTCCAGCCTGAACTTCAACTCCAGCTTTTCTTGTCCCTGCACATCCTGATGCTCTGTCCTGAGCTGTAATTTATCAATGTCCAGATTAAAATGAAGTGACCAGAGTTGAATAAATCACCAGCCTAGAATATAGGGTAGCCATTAGCTGCCTTATAAGCTGTATGTCATATTTTTCTTTTATTTTTATTAATTATTGTGTGTGAGAGAGTGTGTGAGAGAGAGAATGTGTGTGTTAAAAAGAGAGTGTGTGTGTGAGTGAGAGTGTGTGTATGTGTGTGAGAAAGAATGTGTGAGAGAGTATGTGTGAGAGAGTGAGTGAGAGAATGTGTGTGTGTGAGAGAATTGTGAACGTGTGTGTGAGAGAGTATGAATGAGAGACAATGTGTGTGTGAGAGAGAGTATGAGAGAGTGAGTGAGAGTATGTGTGTATGTGAGATAGAGTGTGTGTGTGTAAGAGTGTGTGAGTGAGAGACAGAGTGTGTGAGAGAGAGAAAGAGTGTGTGTGTGAGTGAGTGTGTGTGTGTGTGAGAGAGAGAGTGTGTGAGAGTGAGTGTGCGAGTGAGAGAGTGTGAGAGAGAAAGAGAGAGGGAAAGAATGTGTGTGAGAGTGTGTGTGTGAGAGAGAGAGAGAGTGTGTGTGTGTGTGTGAGAGAGAGAGAGAGAGAGAGAGAGACATGAGGTGTATGTAGGAGGTGGAGTCTGAGATAGCTTTATAAAGTTGGTTCTCCCCTTCTACCATATGACTAAACTTAGATTGTCAGGCTTGGCAACCAGCACCTTTACCAGCTGAACCATCTAAACAATTAGGTATACCATAGTTTTCATAAGCAGTCTAAAGAATACTGTGCAGCCAAAGATACCTATTTTGTACTAACATAGATTAAGCATGTTTAGTCTGAAAATCTGAAATCTAAAACTCTTTGAGCGCCAACATGGTACCACAGGTAAAAAAATTCCACACTTAAACTCTAGTGTCACAGACTCCCTGAAAAGATTGTATAAGATTACTTTCATGTTATGATGTATGTAAATCACAAGTGAATTTCATGTTTAGACAAATAGATCTCATTCAAAAATAAACACTCTAAAATCCCAAAACTCACACATCAATCACTCTGGCCTCAAGCACTTGGAATAAGAGATGCTCAACCTACAGCAAATTACCACCATTGTATTTTTTACACACATCATTGCCACAGTCTAGGTTTATATTAATATCTTTCAACTTAAATAAAGGGTGTTCAATTGTTCATTGCTAAATTATGTCGTGTTGTTTTGGTCCCAACACTGGCATTTCATGTGAACTCTGACTTTCTGCCCAGTGTGTTGGCTGTGACCATTGTGTTGACTCTCTGCTTCCTGAAGCTTTAACGAGTAGCCCTTCTAACCTGCAGCAAAGACTTCATTGAAAGCATTATACAAAGGAGAAGCAACAGTCCTGTGACTTGCCACTGGAACCTTCTTGGAAAGGCAGCATCCTGAAGGAGCAGCTAACAAAACGGTCAATGTTGCATATGCAAACAGCAATGCCAGGCCAAGCCTCAGATGATGTGTACTGAATGTGTATGTGGGAGTGAAGGGACATGCAGAGAAGAAAGCAGTGTATTCCTGAACCATTGGAACTAATTTAAAACATGAGTTTATCTACAGGAAGATGTATTTCTTTCTTAGAAAATGTAAAAGATAGAACATGAGCTCATTATGTCAATGAGACATACTGTTAATTCTTTTCACGTTAACTGCCCCAATATAAATAGCCAAGCTGGAAATCAACCTTGGTATCCATCCACCAATACATGAGTGAATAGAGAAACTGTGATAGATACACAAATAGTTCATAGTGTGCGTAAACTGCATGATAGACACACACACACACTATTCAGCTTCAGAAAGTTCTATGGTTTTACACGGATGAACCTAGGGTAACTATTTTAAGAGAAATAAGTTGCACACAGAAAGACAAATGCTGCATTTCACACTTACATATGAAATCTTAAAAAGTCAAATTTATAGGAACAGAAGGGTAGAATGATGGCTTCCAGGGTCTAGAGAGAATCAGCTGGGAAGGTTTTGGGAAATTCAGTCAAAAATTATAAACTTTCCATTAGAAAGGATAAACTCAAAACCCCTGTTGCACCAGGGTAACTCACTATTCTAAACACACACAGAGTGAGTTAACACACATATTAATCAGCCCCATTTGGCCATCCCATTATATATATATATATATATATATATATATATATATATATATATATATATGTGTGTGTGTGTGTGTGTGTGTGTGTGTGTGTGTCTGTGTGTGTGTCTGTGTGTGTGTGTGTGTGTGTAAAATATATATATATTTCAAACTAACAATGTTGTGCATTGTAAGTATATACAGTTTTTGTCAACTGAAATATTTTAAAATTTTCTTCAGGTTAGCAAGATGGTTCATATCAGGTAAAGGTACTTCTCCAAGTCACCAACAGCCTGGGTTCAATTCCTGGGGCCCACAAGGTAGAATGAATGAAGTGGCTCCTTCATGTTGTCCTCTGACCTCCACGGGCCTGCACACAAGCACACTAAATATATAAATGTCCTTCAACGGGAACTTTTTTTTAAGTGAAAAAAATCCTTGAGACAGAGAACGAGAAAGAGAGAGAATGAATGTCCTAGGATGGCAACGATAAATTCATTTCCTACTATGAATCTCATCTAAGGAGTTGACAAATGTGGCATTAAAGGATGAGTAGGATCTGAAGTAGATTAGAAGTAGGGTAAAGAAGCTAAGTGGAAGAAAATCTGGGCCCATTAAGAATTAAGAAACTCTTTTAGCATCTCCTACTGTCAGCTGCAGTCTGTTCAACCCACACCCCACCACTGTTAGTAACTACCACATAGAGATCAGTGCTACAAATGTTTGTATCTTTAAATGGTTTTCTGGTGTCTAAAGAGATTATTTGCTTTTAAAATGAGTCCTATAGAGAACTAATATACAAGGCAAGTAACTGGTTTAACATATGTCACTTGATTGATGCCCCAGCTTTTAGTATGCCAAGGATGCAAAGAAATCAAGGGCTGCTGTTGTTTGTTTATGTTGGGTAACAAACCTAATGTTAAACATGACCCTTGCAACTGTTCTCTCTTCTTTCCAAACCAAGGTACTTTGATGCTAGAATAAATATCAATGTAGTTCCACTTTGAGGATACAGGGGTTTTATGGAAGGATTTCACCCTGTCAAGTAGAGGGTTTTGTTGTTGTTGTTTGTTTGTTTGTTTGTTTGTTTCCACAAATAGCTTAAAATTCTCTTTGAAAGAAATACTTTAAAATAGAGTAAATTCCAAGAGTGGCATGAACTGAGACAATCGTTTTAAATTGGGACAGCCCTCTGGTTCTCTTACATTCTCTGTTCATCACTTCTGCCTTTTTTAGCCTAAAAATGTCATAATTGGAAACTGAAGCTACAACCCGGCAGCCAATATAAATCATTTGGACCTAGTAATAAAATTCATTTTTGAAGAAAAAATTCTGAAGGCTTTCCAAGACATAAAGTAATTTCTTACTTATAATTTATTCATCACAAATAACTTAAAAAAAAAAAAAAAGATTTAAGCCAGGTGGTGGTGGCAGCATACCCTTTAATCCCACT
Source organism: Cricetiscus sungorus (assembly GCA_030556225.1). Classification (NCBI taxonomy): domain Eukaryota; kingdom Metazoa; phylum Chordata; class Mammalia; order Rodentia; family Cricetidae; genus Cricetiscus; species Cricetiscus sungorus. The sequence goes on along the minus strand of JANBXA010000651.1, from coordinate 100,505,741 downwards.
GCTCTGGAGGCAGAGGGAGGTAGATCTCCAAGTTCAAGGTCAGCTTGGTCTACAGATAGAGTTCAAGGCCAGCCAGGACTACACAGAGAAACCCTGTCTCCAAAATAAGAAAAAAGATTTATTTAATTTTGTTTGTATCAGTGCATACACATAAGTACACATGTGTGCCTGATGCTGAGGAGGCTAAAAGCAAGCATTAGATGTCTAAGGACTAGAGTCATAGATAGCTGAGTCGAGATGTGAGCATGGGGAACGGAACCCAGGTCCTCTATTAGAGTAACAAGTGCTCTTAAAATGTGACAGGAGGAACTGGGGGAGGGGTGAATGTGCTCAAAATGACATTTACAAAATTAATAAAAATATTGATATAAAAAGTAAAAATATTTAAAAAATTTAAAGACACATTTTTGTAACAGTTGACCCATGCCAATAAGGCTTTAAATGCTGGGAACCTTGAAGAACCTCAAGGCCCTTCATCAACTGGCTGAGCAATAATAAGAAGGGACTAAAATTCAAGTCCCTGTCCACTTTGACCTTAAGATTTAGAGTCATGGACTAAATATAAGAGCCTCCTGACCAATTTTTTTTTTCAAGACATGGTTTTTCTGTGGCTTTGGAGGCTGGCCTGGAACTAGCTCTTGTAGACCAGGCTGGTCTCGAACTCATAGAGATCCACCTGCCTCTGCTTCCCAAGTGCTGGGATTAAAGGCATATGCCACTAACGGTTGGCTGAACCAATAAATTTTAACTTCTCCTCACCAACAGCCAATCACACCAAAAAGAACAAAAAGATAAAATATAAAATGTTTTATAAATAGGATATGAATAATTCTTTGTTGTTTTTATACTTTACATTTTTTAAAAAAATGAGTAGTTATTGTTTTACTGAAAATACAAGGTCCATGAGAACAGGGCTCACATCCAGACTGCTCCCTGTTTATCCACAGCATTGTGTAGTTACAACGTTCTGGAAGCTCTGTTTTGCTCCCACTCTCCAAATACTCTCCCATTTGGAGGGGATATCCTGATGTTACACTGCAAGGGGACACAATGCTCCCCTTTTCCTAAAATCCTAGTAGGTAGGACTCTGGTATATGCACCAGGGGACACGGACACACACACACACACACACACACACACACACACACACACACACACCTGCTTTCATCATCTGGCTCTCCATATGGAAGCAGGACTGAGCACCTGATCTGTAAATCCTTAAAAGTGTCTTCACTCATAACTGTCTCCTGGCCTCCTAAAAGAATCTACACTAATTTTAAAAGACTTGTTCTTCAGAATCCTACATTGCTATCAAGGTACGCCAAGGTTAAGAATTTACCAGAATGTGTCCTGCTTGGTTTGTATAAGTACAAGCCCCCAATTTTAAAATCCATTAAACCAACCCAAGTGAGGAATAAAGGAGAGGACATTTTCTAAAATCTATTTGATCAGCAGGGATTCAGTGCTGGCCACCCCAAACCCTCACCCCCACTCTCACCCCCACCCCTGCCATATCTGTCTCTGGGGAGCTGGTGCTCAACCCTAACCAAATAAAGTCTGAAGAATACATCCCACCAAAGAAGATCGCTAATACTTAAGAGAAGTTTTTAAAAGAGAAGTGGCTGGGGCGCGGGGGGTGGGGGAGGGAGGTGAAATACTGAAGGAGAGCTTAACTTGGATATCCTGCTTACCCCGTGTGTTTTCGACATAACATGATTTCTATAAAAAATTAAGTATAAAAATTCAAATCATGAAAGCCACGGGAAATACACGATTTCCCGTGGAGCAATGAAGAAACATGAAACCTATATGTGGGCTTTCCTGTGTTTTTCTGCTGTATGCACGGAAGACAAAGGCCTTGGGTCAATGGATTCATCAAACACGTTCTCTGTTGTAGCATCAATTATGCAGTTCTAACTATACTGGCCCTTTAGCACGCACCCTCCGCTCGCACTCCCTTGTTCCGAGGACTCTGGCATTTCTTCCCAGGACAAACATTCATCTCTCAGCCCTGGGATAGAAAGCCAGGGCCACCCACTGCCCTGGTGGCTGCCAAGACCCAGGGACTTGTTGCTGGTGGCAGGTTTTCTTGCCCTGAAGGACGCAGAGCCTGGAGTCCGCCATGCTCCCTGGGGCTCATCGGGTGAAGCGTGGGTGGGGACGATTGTCCCCGCGAGCCCGCCGGAGGGGAGGGAAGTGCTGGACAGGCTGCGGAGCTCCGAGCCTAGCCCTTCTGCCTGCCGAGGTCGCTGGGTCGAGGGCACCCGAGGGCCTAGCCTAGCTCCTGCCTTCCCGCAGTCTTCCCGCCCCCATTCAGGCCTGGAATCAATAGTGGGCGCTGATTTTTCACAATTGCAGCTGTCTGATTCATCAGTGAATAATTAAATCAGAGGCAGCCAGGCCTGCCTGGTGTCGGAATATAGGGGGCCCCTCCTCGAAGACTTCAAACTGGGGGTCAATGGGAAGCTGAGAGGGCGCCCAGAGGACAAGCCTCTGCCTGAGTCTAGGCTGAGAGCTACCTGGCGGGGGTGCCTTGCTGGGTGTGGCTGGGGAGCCAGGGGCTGGTGTGCCGAGCAGGCCTGGCCGCTGGGGAAGGTGAGGGAAAGTGAGGCTTTCCACAGAGGTCCAGCTCGGGTTCCACTGCCCCCTTCCTTTTGACCACAGACACCACCCTCAAGTCCCTGGTTCCCAGCAGCGGCCGGGATTTGTGCAGACGCCCTTCTCAGGCTGACTTTCCGAAGGGACAGGAAACCCACCCTCGGAAAGCGAGTTGCCTTTGAGGAAGATAGAAGCGCCTAGAAACCGCATTGATTTAGACATCAATCCTGACCTGCTCCCTCCTCCTCCCCACTGGCTGGGCCGCGCCGCCCCTTCCTCGCAAAGAGAACCTTCGCCAGCCCCAGGGCCGTGGGACTCGGCTGGCCCGCAACCAGAGCGCTCCCTCAAGCCCCCACACCCTGCAGGCTCCCAGGGTCTCCCGCCTACTACCTCCACAGCCTCGACACCTGCACCCACCATCCCCACGTCCACCCGCCACCACGACCTGCACACCCGCCCCAACAACCGTGACACCCGCCTCTATGACCTCCAAGCCACCCAACACCGCCTCCAGCACCCAGGGCCTCCAGTCCCTACAGCATCAGCCTTTCTCGGAATCTGCCTCTGGGGTGTGGGGCCTCTAATACCAACCCCAGAGCCTCGACGCCCTCCACTGTGGTCTCTACACTCACCCCCACGAGCTGGACTCACTTTCCACGCTCTCCATCACCACCTCCAGCCCGCTCCACTCGGTAGGCCTCCACGCGTGGCCGGCCGAAACAGCCGGCCCCACATCGGGGCGTCCGCCGCCCTGCAAATGCTACTTCCTTGGGGCCAACAGGTCTTCCCGGCCCTACAGGTCGTGGGGTGGCCACTTTGCTCTCTCAGCCCCGGTTCTGGAGCTCAGTTTCCTTCTCCGCAACCCTACCGATTGAGTCCGGCCAGGGTGCACGCTGTGCAAGTCCTGCTTCTAGCATGACTACATATAGCCCCTCGGCCACCTGCAACTCCCCGGCCGCCAGTCTTGATTTCTTACAAGCAAAACGACTGAGAATTCGTAAGGTGACAGACATCGAGGCAATTCTGCGGTCATGAAGTTTTCCTAAAAATAACCTTAAAGTGCCCTGTGTTTTTTAATAGTGTTACCCCGAAAGATCAACTCAGAATGACTTGATTTTTTTTTTATTCCTTTGATAGCAGATAATAGAAAAACCTTTTTTAAAAAAAAAAATGTACGAGTTTAATAAACGGACCGAATGCACATAAATATTTTGAAACCCTTGTTATATTAGTTTCCGACTTTAAAAAATATCTATTTTTAAATCGAAAATTCTATTTCTCAAGTCTCAATGCTGGCCATTGTCTAAAATACTCTCTGCTGAAAATCTCCTCCCGTGGTAACTACACAAATGAAAGGTATTTTAAACTCTCGTTTTCATTGAGAAAGTAATAGGTATTTGTAGTAATGGATTAATAATGCTAAGTCCTCAAAATTTGTGATTTCTAAAACAAACAAATGGTTGTTTTTAGAGGACAATAAATAAAAAAGTGGTACCGCACTTAGTGTCTCCTGGCAACTTAAAAACAGCTCCTCTTTCAAGAAGCTAAATTTGTCCTTCTTACAACCAACTGCAACTTTTGCCTTTCTTTAGAAAAGACAACAAAAAGATTTCACGGGCAACTTGATCAGGACAAAGGGACCTCACGCCCGGTCCCCTTTTGTAAGGTGACAACTGACAAAAAGGGAAAACTTCATCTTCAGCCCACTTGAGTAGTGCATCTGGAGACCCTCTTTACAGAGAAAGCGCAACGGAAGTTACCCACAGACTCCACACCGGGGCCGAGGGGCTTTGAGGCGAAGGTGACAAGCAACCAATAGAACTAAAGTAGGAGAGGGGAGATTCCTCCTTTTCAGGCTTCAAGTTGTTTATTTATAAGTGCCACGTAGTTTTAGAGAAAACTAACCTTCTCCCGTCTGGGAAAATGCCACAAGCTCCTCCCTCCCCCATAGAAGTATTTGAGCATTCGCAAGTTAAGAGTCCTCAACTTCCCATTATTGTTGTAGTTGTTGTTATGTTTTTACAAAGAAGAAATTGTTTCAGCAATGTTGGTAGTCTGGAAAACAGACAGGGAGAGGGATATGGATGGACATGGATTCTGTACACAAAAAGTGTCTTGGCAGAGCCTACTCTCAGATCTGTCCAGCTCAGATCTGGACTTCACTACCCACTGCCACTAGAACTCCTCCAGCCTGGAAGAAAGGGGACTGGAGAGAAAGAGAGGCAGTGATAGAGACTGAGAGAGAAACCGGGCACCAAACTTTAGCAGTCTCCCAATCTATGAGGGCAGAGAAGGATTAGGGTTGGCTCACCTAGTCCTTGGCTTTCTTTAAAACCAAGCAGGTGGATCTGCTGCTATTTCAGCTCAGCTGAAGTTTGATTCTGTTTTTAGTTGTCTCTGCAGAATTATCAATCCCTGAAAGCAGGTGTCCATGCTCTTTGGGTTGGTAGTTGTCCCTCTCCTACTTTCCAACATACCCCCTCCAAACTCTCTCCCCCCCCTCTCTCCCTCCCTCCCTCCCTCCCTCCCTCCCTCCCTCCCTCCCTCTCTCTCTCTCTCTCTCTCTCTCTCTCTCTCTCTCTCTCTCTCTCTCTCTCTCTCTCTCTCTCTCCAACTCCACCTTCTACTCTTAAGAGTTGAACTTGTAACTCCAAGAAAAAGCTTCTCCTGGAGCTTCTGGAGTTTTAGTTTCTCCCCTAGGAGGCCAGATAAGCTGATAGAAAAGACTTACACCAGCTCACTGCACCCCTGAGCAAAGTGTCATTTGCCAACCTTATGCAGTTAGGGGCAGGCATTTGAAGGGTCTGCTCACCTAGAAATACTTTAACACGGCCCATAAGAGGAGGTAGGAGTTTTTGGTTTTTTTTTTTTTTCCCCAAAGAACAGATTTGGCTTCAGCCATTAGAAAACTTTCAAAAATTGTTATCATTATTACTATTACTATATTGTTATTATTATTATTTTAATTTCCTAGATCCAGCAGGCCACTTGAAAGGCATCAGTGGATTTACAGTAGGGGAAGCTGAAAGGGCATAAGCTGGGCTTCTGCTTTACTTTTAGTTTTCTTCTTCCCGTGTTCAAGCAGCCCAAGCTTTCAGACAGAAGAAAATTGAAGCTAATGGAGATATCAAACCGAGCCACAATTCTGAAGGCTCCCTCTCTGCCACAAACACCCACCGTGCATCTACACGTGTAATCACAGAGACTTGCTGGGTCTTCATTACTAGAGACTCTGAGACAAGGGAAGAAAATCCTCCAGCGTTAAAAGGAAGCCTCTATTACCACTATTATTATTTGTGTACAGCAACATAAGAATTTCTTTCTCTTCTTGAAATTCCCCCACAATATTAAAACATCATTTGTTGTCCGATTCATATAAACGCTTAAGGCCTTACTGGAAAACTATTACCATTCAATGGCTAGAAAATTGCTCTCCTTCCTTTAAAAAAAAAAAAAATGAAAGAAAGAAAAAGAAAAAAGGCTGTCGAAGCAGAAGCAACAGCAGCTACACACACACACACACACACACACACACACACACACAGAGAGAGAGAGAGAGAGAGAGAGAGAGAGAGAGAGAGAGAGAGAGAGAGAGAACAAAAAACTTTCTCCTGCATAATCCTCCCTCGCACAATGACAAAGAAATGATATTGACTTACCCAGGAATGGATGATGTGTTTGATAAGGGGGGGGTGCTTTTTGTGTGTGAAGATTTCTGTCCCGGAGCTACACAGACAGCTGCAATTCATGGGCGATGCTGATTGCTAGAAAGGCTATGGATTGGCATGGGGTCTGCAGCTCACACACCCTGATCAATACCCCTACACTCACACGCCAGATGGTTTGGAGAAGGGCAAAAATAAAATAGTCCAAAACAGCCCACCATTATGCCCCCCCTTTGGTATTGCTCTGATAAACCTAGCTGTGGCACAATTGTTTTGGGAACAACATAAAACCTGGGTATATACTGAGTGTTTGGATGTTTTTCTAGCCCCATGCTAGGCTATGGCTACTGTTAGATTTTGTTTGTTTTGTTTTTGTTTTGTATTAAGTGAAAACAAAGCTGTTGGTATGTTCTCCAGATTGCACTGATTTAGGGTGTTTATATTTTTGTGAATAATTTATAGAGTTCCTGATTTAATAGAGCGCTCCCCCAGTTTTAGCATGAAAACTATAAATGAAAAACTGACAGTAAATATTTTCAGTGTTTTCATGCAATTTCTAACGTAAGCTCTGAATTTTTTTTCTCTCCTATTGTGCAAAAAAAATCTAGCTGTGGGACGTTTATTTTATCTGTAATCATTTACATTTGTGGTTACGAAGGATATCTGACCTGCAGATGTGAGACACACCACGAAGTGGATCTCCGTGTCCTGACACAAAGCCTGACCGCAGTTCCCCAGATTCTAACAGAAACGGCTTGCCTGGCACTACATTTCCATAGACTATTTGTGAATCAAATGCTGCAGAGGGAGGGAGGGAGAACAGAGTGTAAGTTCACATTAAAAGGCAAACCCCTGACCTAAAGGACTTGTTAAGCTTTGAGCAGAGAGTGGGGCTAAACAAGGGAGGGTTAAAAAGTAGCTCTTCCCTTTTGTTTTATTAAAGACATAATGAGAAGGAAACACCAGACTATTTTAAAGCATATTCCAAAATCTCATTAGTATTGCTACTGTTAAAATTATCTTGAAATGGAAAATAAATAGTTTTCCCTTTTTTTAGAAAGGAAGAGAGAGGGGCATCTAAAACCCATATCAGTTAAAAAAAAAAAAAATTAGGGTGCTGACTAAACAAGCATTTTCATTCTCCCTTTAATCAGGTCCTGAGCTGGAATGCAAAACGTCAAAGCTATTAGAAAAACGTCGTTGAAAAAAAAAATCTGCTTTAATTTAACCCAATGAAATTATATACAAAGAAGCCCAATGTGATTTCATCATTTTCCTGAGATCGTCAATATTGATTGGGGGGGGCGGGTGAGGAATGGAGGGAGAAAGGGAGGAGGGCGGGAGCCAGGCAGTGAGAAAATGCATCTCACCTTTCTGTTCTCAGCATAGAAACACAATTCCCAGGAGCAGAATTGCCTTGGTGGTCTGGCAATTAGTTTATCATTTTGAAAAATATTTAAGTGGAAATGTATATGCTTAGGGTTCTGTTTGTGTGCAGTGTCAGCCTAGGAGCTCTCTGGCTACTCCTTGAGCCTGAAGCCAGGGCAACAGCAACTGGAAGTTACCTTCAGCATTGGAGTCCATCAGAGAGACCTTTTCCAGCCCTGACCTTCCCTGTTGTTTGGAATTCTGTCACTGAGCCTTGTGGGACCAAGGGAGGTTGCTATCTGGAGAACTTTTGTTTGACAAGGTGTGTTTTTCAAAGTGATTTCAAATTATCCTGTGCCCAACCACTAAAGATACAGTGAAGGAGGCAACATGGGGGAAAAACAAAGTCACAGAAAACTGCATTATTTTTATGTGTCTCTTTTGTGAAGCTTAAAATGTGAACAGCTAGGAAACTAGAGATCTGGCGAAGACTGGGGTGTGATGCTTTCCTACCCAAGCTTTGATGTCACAGAGGATGCTATTTGAAAGAATAATTGGCAACATATTGACCAGAGCTCAATAAAGTTGATCTATGAATAACATCGCCGTACATTCATGAGTGGTGGTTGGGTGCGTCTGTAGCTGGAAAAGAGAAGAGACCCGCAGAAAAGGTCAAAAAAGAACTATTTTCCAAATGAATTAAATCATTCTTTAGTTCCAAGAAGGCACATACAGTATTCCGGGCTGTCCTTGTTTTCTTACCAAGTTTTTTCTAACAGCTGGAAATGGTCGGAGGGGGCTGTCTTAAGAAGACCCCCTGCTCTTCTTTTGACAGCTGATCAAAAGAAAATAGGTCACGCTTCTCAAACTTATGTCCACCCTGTCCTTAATTACTGTCTCTTTAAACAAAGGCAACATCTGCGCAACCTCGAGCTAGCTTGAATCTTCGGAGGCAAACGGAGCGCAACCTGCTTTGGAAGAATCTGTTACTTTTAAGGCTTTCAGTGCCTGGTGTTGGCCTCCCTGGCTGTCTTCTATCACCCCTCAACCCCCACACAGTTCGCGGAAATTACTACCTCCTCCACTCCGACCTCCCGACCTGGGTTTGTCAAACAACGGGAATTCTAGGAAGACGAAGGTGTACATTTTAAAGCTACAGCTTTCAAGAGCATTCTCCCTTGTAGTCTACGCCCCAGGCTCGAATCTTTTTAGAAACCAGAGTTGAAAATGCAAATGCCAGCGGAGTCTCACCTACCACAGCAGTAAGCTAGCGTAGACAGTTCTCTCTAGAATTTGAGATAAGCGTGTGTGTGTGTGTGTGTGTGTGTGTGTGTGTGTGTGTGTGTGTGTGTGTGTGTGTGTGTGTGTCTTGATAAAGGAAAGATACGTGGGTCTTGTCCCCACTATTTTGCATACTCTTTGCCTCCAGAAGTTTGTGGGGCTGTGAATATCAGTAACACTCTTCACCCGCAACCCCTCTCCCCCTTCCAGTTCTACACTCTCCCCCCCCCCTTCTTCCCTGTTCTCTGAAGGAGCAAGCATTTGGTCATCTCAAAATTGCAGCTTCTGGAATTTTAGTTTTGTTTTGCAATGCAGTAGGGCCCTTCTGAAGCATCATAACTGGGAGATTTATGGGGTGGCCAGTAATTAAATGATGTTATTGTGTTAACTTTGTATGCATTAGGGTTGCTTGCGCCACCGCCAGTGTGAACCTTCCGCCGCCGCCGGCCGCAGCTCTTAGGCAGCCCAGGCGTTCGAGCTGCTGTCCCCCCATAGATTATGCACATCCCAGTCTCGGAAATTTACCGTACATTAGAACACATTAGCGCCTGCATTTTAAAAGCTAGACTGCTAGCTCCCGGCGAGGGACTCTCGGGAAGTGGCTAGCTAGGAGACACGCGTTTGTTTTTACCGTACCACAAGCTCACAAGAGTGAAGAAAAGCTTTGAGGTGAGACTAAAGAAACAGAAGCAACCAACCCAAATCGCAGCTGCCTGTGAGGAGCAGAAAGCAGCATCTCTCGCATAATCCCCCTGCCCCCCACCCCGCACTCTTGCATCTTTCTCTCTCTCCAGCACCCCCCCTTCTCCTCCCTTCTCCTTGACGCTTCGTTCCAGGAGCAAAAAAGGGGGGGCGGGGGGGAGCGAACCGAGCTGTCAGCCAAACCTGAAACGTTCGGCCCCGCCCCTCCACATCAATTGGCAGCTGCTTCGAGAAGGTCTGCCTTCCGAGGCAGCTCCTGCTGCGGATTGGTTTCTCCAGCTGCCCATCGAGCACGGTCCCGCCCCGGGCCCGGGAGGATAGGTTGGCTGCTCCCGCAAGCGGCAGAGCCCTTCTGGACAGCTCCCGCTCACCCAAACAGAAGACGTCGGCGCCAGAGTGGGCTCGGACATGGCGAGGCAGCGCGCCCGCACAAGCGGCGGGGCCCGGTGATCCCTCCCTCCTTCCCTACCCCCTCCCCTCTCCCGCACGCACGCCCTGTCCGCCCCCACCCCACCCCCACCCCGGGCGCGCCCGCCCGCAGCCCGGGGCACACACCCGCACGCACGCCCCGGCACACACTCCCGCACTCCCACGCCCGCCCCCGAGCCCCGTGGCCGAACCACGCCACCCGTGCCTAACCAGCCCGCCGGCAGCCCCCGCCGCTCCCACCGCCCCCGGGCCCCGATGGACTGAATGAAGGCTGCCTACACCGCCTATCGATGCCTCACCAAAGACCTAGAAGGCTGCGCCATGAACCCGGAGCTGACAATGGAAAGTCTGGGCACTTTGCACGGGCCGGTCGGCGGCGGCAGCGGCGGGGGCGGCGGCGGGGGCGGCGGGGGCGGGGGCGGGGGCCCGGGCCATGAGCAGGAGCTGCTGGCCAGCCCCAGCCCCCACCACGCGGGCCGCGGCGCTGCTGGCTCGCTGCGTGGCCCGCCGCCGCCGCCAACCGCGCATCAGGAGCTGGGCACCGCGGCGGCGGCGGCAGCCGCGGCGTCGCGCTCGGCCATGGTCACCAGTATGGCCTCGATCCTGGACGGCAGCGACTACCGGCCTGAGCTCTCCATCCCGCTGCACCACGCCATGAGTATGTCCTGCGAGTCGTCCCCGCCAGGCATGGGCATGAGCAACACCTACACTACTCTCACGCCGCTCCAGCCGCTGCCACCTATCTCCACGGTGTCAGACAAGTTTCACCACCCGCACCCTCATCACCACCCTCACCACCACCATCACCACCACCACCACCATCAGCGTCTGTCGGGCAACGTCAGTGGCAGCTTCACCCTCATGCGCGACGAGCGCGGGCTTCCGTCCATGAACAACCTTTACAGTCCTTACAAGGAGATGCCTAGTATGAGCCAGAGCCTGTCTCCGCTGGCTGCCACCCCGCTGGGCAACGGACTGGGTGGCCTTCACAACGCTCAGCAGAGCCTACCCAACTACGGTCCGCCGGGCCACGACAAAATGCTCAGCCCCAATTTCGACGCGCACCACACTGCCATGCTGGCCCGCGGTGAGCAACACCTGTCCCGAGGCCTGGGCACCCCGCCTGCGGCCATGATGTCTCACCTCAATGGCTTGCACCACCCGGGCCACACTCAGTCCCACGGGCCAGTGCTGGCTCCTAGCCGCGAGCGGCCCCCTTCGTCCTCCTCGGGTTCGCAGGTGGCCACGTCGGGGCAACTGGAGGAGATCAACACCAAAGAGGTGGCCCAGCGTATCACCGCCGAGCTGAAGCGCTACAGCATCCCACAGGCGATCTTCGCACAGAGGGTTCTATGCCGGTCTCAGGGGACTCTCTCCGACCTGCTCCGGAATCCCAAACCCTGGAGTAAACTCAAATCTGGCAGGGAGACCTTCCGCAGGATGTGGAAGTGGCTGCAGGAGCCCGAGTTCCAGCGCATGTCTGCCTTACGTCTGGCAGGTAAGACCAGGGGCATCGGGCAGCCGGCTCTGGGGAAACTGCGCCAGTTTGCGTGTGGGGCTGGTCTGTGCGCGGGCTCTGGTCTTTAGCTATGCCCCCTTCTCTCCTATATATGTCCCATTTCTTCTCTTTCTTTTTCTTCCATTTTCACTTTCTCTTCTCCCGTTTTTGGTTCTCTTGTTTTCTCACTCATTGCCTCTGAGTTTTTCCTTGCCCCCTCCTCCTTTTCATTTGGCCTCTTATCAGTGTGCCAACCCTTCCCCTCCTCCTACAGCGGGGAGGCGGGATCGGGGCTCTTGCTGTCCTCTAGATTTGCTGAACTCACGCAAATCGAAAACCACCCTTGGCCAAAACCGGTGTTCTTGAACTTCCGTAGGACAACACTTTCCGTTTTCCAGGGTGCCTAGTCTCCTTATGTAGATGCTTTTGACTGTTGGGGTGGGGGTTCTCCTTAGAAAAGAAAGTGTTCCCAATCGAAGCAGGCAAACTTCTATGGTCATTGGTAGGAGATACACCCTGGGAACCAATGACCAGGGAACAACACCCCTTCCACATCCTAGCCGAGGCTTTGGTGTTAGCCCTAGGACTTTATGACCCACCCAAAGAGCAAAAAAGAGCGGAGTCTGGCCGGCTCTAGTGTCACTGACCACAGAAAAAGAGGGTACAAAGACGAAGGTTGGGGGTGCCACATTTGTCACTTTGAGAAGAGACACCGGAGTAAAGAGCTCCCTGCTTCACTTGTCTGCAGCCTTTGCTGGGCTACACGCGATTTGCTGAGGTCTGACAGGACTTCGGGAGAGATTAAGCTCTCGGAAATGGGTGTTGAGAAATTAAGATGCGAGTTAGTTAATGCTTCTTGGCCGCAGCAGGCTATAAGCTCCGCCTTTGCATTAAGCGGGCGCTGATTGTGCGCGTAGCGGCGTGGCAGGGAGGGCTAGCAGCTCGCGGCAGGGGACCGGTCAACGCGCGGGTTACATTGTTCTGGAGCGGGCACGGCTCTCTGTGCCTCCTCTAGCGGCCAAGAGGCGAGGTACAGCCCTCTATTGTTCTAGGAACACTGAAACCTCCGGTGTGGGCGGTGGGTGCAAGAAGCGAAAGACGCAGCCTGAGCCGAGTCTGACTCAGTTGCGAGCTTTTGTGCACACAGACCCCTCTCCCAGAGTGCCAAGACTGACCCAGACAGGCAAGGGGCCCAGACCTCCCACTGGTGAGCACATACAATACCCAGCTGCAAACCTGGCTGGGCGACTTCTCAGGAAAGGCTTGGTGCTCTAGAACAATTAGTCTTGCCCTTCATTTGCATGAAACCCGCATTGAGCCTCGCGCGGTTTCGAATCAGAGGCTCACTGCTCACTAGCGTTCTGGATCTGCTAGCTCAGGTGTCCACTCCAGTCCCCAGGACTTTCTTCCACCTCCGAACCGGGCTTGTCGGGTGCATCCCACGGTTGTCTAGCAGAGCTAGGTAACTGCTCGGGAGGAGGAGGAGGCGTTTCCGCCTACAGCCCCCTCCTGAAGTCACTGTTGGATTTTCTTCACTGTTCAGTAACCTCCCCCTGTCAAGCTGAAAGGGTAAAGAAAAACAAACAAACAAACAACAACAACAACAAAAAACAAAAACCCGAGATTTTTTTTGTTCCAGATAACTCCATTCAAAATCGGTGGGCTGCGAACACTTTAGGAGTTCGAATTCGACTTTATCTTTTTTGTCAATAGTTTATTCTTCATCCTCTCCCATATTTCCTTCTTGTTTGCTCCAGACCCCTAGCAAAGATAAAACTGTGAGAACTGGAAGCTCCCATTGTATAACTCTTTTGTTTGAGATGCCCCTCTTCCCAATACAGGAGTAGTAGCTCAAAGAGGTCTTCAACCTAGGCTGGCTCCCAGCGCTTGGGAGCTAGAAGGAACTTGGCAGTTGCTCTTTGGGGTACAGTAAAAGGCTGGATGACAGCTATTCTACTCTGGCCCATCTCGGATCGCTGCCGCCCCCTCACGCCCGTCGGGCAAAGGACAAGGATGTTTGAAAACGCTAGCAGCGTTCTTCCTGTGTAGGTCTGTAAGTTAAGTCTGGCCTTGCTAGTCTTTGCTACAGCGCCCGAGGAAGAGTATGGTACCTGAGTCTCCCAGACCCAAACTCCTGCAGAGTTGCCAGGTGGCTCCTGGAGGCAAGCTTTCCAGACCACCAATGATGTGGAGTGATTTTCGGCGGGGATGTCGAAAGGGGAAGTGCGCTGAGGACCCGGCTTTGCTCAAACATTTAAATGTGAGTCTGTTTTATTACCCTAGGTGAAAAGGGACAAGAGCCTTCGCCTTTTTATCTCGCCGTTTTATCAGCAACTACAAGTGTGTCGAGTGGTTATTATTACATAGAAGGCTTTTCAGGATGGGGTCAGTAGATCAGTCTCTTCAGACACGGCGGCAAAAGCTGGGACAAGTAAATAGGTATTATGTGCTCAGTAGAGTAGGGTACAGAGGCACACAGAGAAAAAGGAGGCTTTTTGATTGTTATTGATCGATGGGAAACCCCGCTGGGAAGCAGCCGGACCCGAGCCTCTGGGACCCTGGGGTTAAGCAAGCCAGCGACTCCCTGGGATGCCCGTCCCAGCCCAGCACCTACACGACCTGGGGCCACATCAGGCCACCCATTCTTGATTCTTATTCATATATATACATATATATATATGAATTATATATATATAATTTGAGACCTATCTGGACAGGGGTCGGAGGGACTCTGAGTTTAAAACCTTTGATTTGGCCACCATTTTCAAGCGCTATCTTTAAGTCAAGTATATTCAGTCATCAGGAAGACTGGGTCTTCCTACCTGCCCATACACGCTTCCGGTCTCTCCGCTACCCTGCTACTCTCACAGCCAAGCCCAGATTACTCTAGAGAGGACACGGGAGGATGCTGGGGAAGCTCGGAGAATCCCAACACAAAAGTCAGAGAAAGGAACTCTACTATGTGCTTTGGGTGGTGAGAACAGCAAGCCACAGCTTCTGACCAAATAGGCTGGGAGTGGCCCAAGACGAAGTCCCGCTGTGCTGTTCTTAATACCCTTCCCTGAGAACAAACTCGCGCAGGTTTGAGCACACTTTCCTAGGGCTTTGATCTTCAGGGGCCTCTGTACCAAGCATGACAGGGAACTAGAAGGGACCTCAAGAGCTCAGAGAAGAGTCCGAGTCCATCGCCAGGTGGAGAAAAACCGAGACTTTACAAATGGGGGTGCTTTTTTATTTTTTACCCCGCAGGAAGCAATAGTGCGGCTGCTATTACCTTGTAGCTGAGGTTTCTGCCTCCTGGGAGCCCGGCCTCCCAGGTTGGCGCTCCCGGAGCAGGACTCTAGTGCCAACTGCGGGAAGACAGTGTGGCCTTCTCCAGGAAGCAACCCCCCAGACAGTCAGGATGGAGCACACTCAGTTCAGGCGGTCTAAGACCCTTAACCAACCCGACATCTTCGGATCCACTTGATGGCCGCCGTAGTGGTATGGACGGAACATTGTTTGACCTATGCTCCTGCCCAGGCACTCGTACGTGCGCGTTTCCAGCCAGGCGGGAAAGGTATTTAGATGACACGGGAGAGTGGTTTTTGTTATACTGAAGGGCTGGAAGAAGGCCTTCACCTTAGAGTTCCTTCGTCCCCCACATAGCCTTCTCCGCCACCTTGTTTATCCATCCCGGGGCCAGGCCTGCCACTCCCGGGGACTTAGTTCCGCGACCGAAGCCGGGAGGCCAAACCTTACACATGTCGGTGCAGAACAGACTGATCTGTTAGCCGGCTCGTTGATCGGATTAATAACCGGATTACTACCGGTATCGGTGCTTCAAGTCCCTAGTCTCCAAAGAACGCCTATCTAACACAGATTGCGATCAGTAGGAGCTTGCGGAGGAGGCGGGATATGAGGGAGCCGAGTGAATCCGAGCTGGAGAAGTATTCCAGGCCGCCGGGAGCAGTGGATTAGAGGGGCCTCGCATTTATTTTTATTCCAGGCTTTCCACCGTGTGGTTATGTCACTTTCTCAAACAAATGTGTATATGGAGGGAGATCGATGCTGATAATGTTTAGAAGATTAAAAGAGCATTAATGCTGGCAACAATAACGTAAACGTGTGGACCCAGATTTCATTGATCTGGAACCTGATCCGGCGCGCTTCCAGTAAGTCCAACGGCGGCGTGCTCTTCCCAGAAGAGTGCTCGCCATTGCCCAGGATCCCTGGCGCTCCGGCCACGCCACTTCGCCAGCTGGGGCCTGGTTCTCAGGTCTAACCGCAACTCCTCCCAAGAGCAGCCGCCGGAGCCAGCTCCATTCTCGCCAAGGTTTTCTTAGCCTTGATCAGGACTTGGGGGGGGGGGTTCTCTACCCCTGTCTGCACGCCCGCCCCGCTTTACTCTCTCTGCACTCCCTGGAGTGACTCAATTGGTGGCCCGGCGGCAAAAATGGGACTTTGGTTCTTCTAGCCCTTGACCATCGCACTTGGTTCAACGGCTCTCTCTCTCTCTCTCTCTCTCTCTCTCTCTCTCTCTCTCTCTCTCTCTCTCTCTCTCTCTCTCTCTCTCTCTCCCTCTCCCTCTCCCTCTCCCTCTCCCTCTCCCTCTCCCTCTCCATCTCCATCTCTATCTCTATCTCTATCTCTATCTCTATCTCTCTATCTCTCTCTCCCTCCTCAAAACCGTACTGGAAAACCCCTTAATTTTGAAATTCATTCTCCGATTGATAAAGTTTAGAAGTGATGTGTCAAAGTTGCTTGCGAACTTCGCGGTTTTATGGTCCGTGTATGCCACCCCTAGCACCCGCACCCTGTCCTTACAGGTTTCAACACTAAAAGTCCTACTTGCAGACTTTGCGCCGACCGATGCGTTAGTTGGACTGCCAAACTCAGCCTCAGTAACAAACGCCTGGGCTTCATCCCAGGGCCCGCGCTGCCGTGGACCAACAGGGTCAACCAGTGGAAGGACCTTGTCCTCTGTTTTGTCGTGGCTGGGATCTTAGCCAAGGCAACTAACTAGGAGAACACCCACCCCACACTTTCCCACCGCCAGATAAGAAAAATCTAGAACTTTTCCTTTTGGTCTATGAGTGAGTGCTACATTCTTTCTTTTCTTTTCTTTTCTTTTGTGTTTTAAAAGTTAATTGTTAATTTATTTTTTAACATTCCAATCCCAGTTCCCCCTCCCTCCTCTCCTCCCGCTCCACCCCCTCCAACTCCCGTCTGCTCCTTGAAGAGGGTAAGTCCTCCCCTAGGAAGTCTACTAAGAGCTACACTCTTAATCCCATTCTTTGCTAAATGGTGACTTGCTCTTTGAGAAGAAGTGTTGAGGGGAACTTTCTAAAGAGAGGGCAAAAGCTGATTTTATATATATATATATATATATATATATATATATATGGGGAAACTAGTATTTTTCTTCAAAGGGGTGTTTTCCTACTTTCTCAAAATGGGAGTGTGGGGAGAGATATAACTCTTATGATCCGCTTGAAATGTAGGAAAAAGCAAGTGGTTGTTCCTTATCTTTCCACCAGTGGCATCTCTTAAAACAAGGGAGTCCCTCAGTCTTGAAGATCACAAAGTACCCCTTCCCTAAAAGCCATGTGGTCACCAGATACCCTGGAAAGCATAGATGGTTTCCTTTTGGAGTGGAAGGCAACCGGCCCACTATCCACAAGCTCTGGATGATGGATTCGACACCCCCCTCCCAAGCCAAGTAAGCTTTTGTTGAGTGGGAGTCTTAGATTACTCCACCCACCCCATTTAGAATCTAAATGGTGGGGTTGCTGGTGAGGATTAAATTGTTCCACATTCCCTTTGTCTTGATAATGTCTTAGCAACAGTTCTTTAAATCAGGACCATCCAGACAGCCCAGGACCCCAGAGCTGCTTTCCAGGAATTCAAGTTCTCTGGCTTTAAAATACCCACTTGCACAGGAGACCAGAGGAAACGAGGAGGAGAGCTCTTGGGAAGAAAGTAGGGCATGGCTAGTGGTAAGGATTGTCAGAAAATATCTTTGGGAAACGTGCTGCCGTGGGGTTGGGGGAGAGCCCTAGAGAAATAAAAACCTCGTAGGAAAAGCAGAGAGATGTAGTTTCTGGGTTCTTGCCAAAGGAAGAGAAACAAAGAGGGCATAAATAGAAATAATTATCTGGATAAATGGCCCTGAGGAAGAGGCTGGGCATAAACTTCATCTGCACACACTCTCTGGGTAGGATTTGCTTTCACCTTTTTGGTGACTCTTTTCTTTCCACCGAACTGAGGGATGCCATTTCCTGGGAGGAGTAACTCCTCTTCTGGGCTGAATGCATCAAGAGAAGGGTTGTGCTGGCCTTTAGCCTGTCTGGTGCAGAGGAGCCAGAACAGTCACTGCTTTTTCAGTCTAGCCTTTCCTTCAACCAAGCTTAGTGCCTGTGAGGGAGATTTTCCCAAGCACCAGGCCAAACAGACTGTAAAGACCACACAGGGTGTGTTGTGGTAGGGAAGTAGGAGCCAGGGAACTTGACTGGCTATCCCAGACTTGTGAGTCCTCACGGACAAGGCACAGAGGCAGCAGAAATTGTCTCACTCAGAAAGTGGGATTCCTAGAAGCTGTGGGTGCTTGCTATGAATAAAAATCCCACACAGGTTGTCCCAGGGGGGCAGGAGGCTCTGCATTCCTCCTTAGTTCCTCTCTCAATACTAGAGGATCCATTACTCTTTCTGTAAAAAGCAGACTTTGTTTGGGTTGGAAGCACACCTCCAGTGTAATTTAATCAGCATTGGACTTTGGCTCCTGTAATCAAATATACATATACTTTCTCCTGTAGGAAGAAGAATAATTTCTCTGTAACTGGTATTGACTTGAAATCATGTAATTTCTGGAAGGCACCTCATTTTTAAAGGGGAAGCTAAAATTATGGGGGAAAGGACCCACCATTTTTTGTGGTTTGCCTTGTCATTACTGAGAAGACGCAGCTACCACCTAGGAAAGGGCAAACGAGCACTCACCGGGTGCAGATGTTCAGACTCTTCAAGTGCAGCTATCTCAGTGTAGCCTCTGTGCAATTGGCCTCTTAGATCTATATTGATAGGAAGCTCACCAGATCCCAGAACACGAGCTTCATATTGCCTCGACATTCTTACAGGACCCGGTCTGCCTTGCATGTTGCCCCCCTCTTTGGAGAGGTCAGAGGCAGTGAGATCTGGGTGTGCAGTAAGCCAGTTGTTGTTTGGTAGCTATTACCAGCATGTTCCCCACTCTTCCCCCTAGCATCTCCCTGGGGCAGCTTGGTCTCCCCACCTCCTAGGGCGAGGCTTTGGGCTTTGCCCAAGCTGAGTCTGTTAGGGAATCTGTTGTAAACACAGATCCATTGATTTGCATTTGTCAGAGAGTAAAGTTAAACCAGTGAAAAGAGAAGCCCTTACCCTTTTATGCAGGGCCAGGGAAACCTTTCATATTGATCCTATTGATCCAACCTTTCCCTTTAAGGAAACCACATAGTTAAAGACCCTCGTTCAATAGATTTACCCTCCGTGCTTATGATATTCCTCTAAGTGTTCTCATCTAGGATAGCTGGGCATTAAGCCCACATTCCAAGCCAAACAAAAATGAAAAGAGGAGTGGAAGGGGAGGGGGTTAGGAGGCAGAATTGTGGGAAGTGAAATTAAATCAGACTGAAATGTATAGTGACACAGCTGGGGATGTTTTGATCACTCTGAGATGACATGCAGAGATAAAGATAAATTAGATGCATTTAGCATCTTTCTCTCCCCCAGCCATGTTCCCCACAAATGAAAATCAGTTTCTATGCATAGACTAGCAATGTCTTAGGAGCATCATTTCCTAATGTAAGGTGGTCTCAATCAAACCACTAACTAGGCTCATTTAATCTGGTTCATGCAAAAGCACTGTTGCTGCCACAATAATTATTTGGGTTTGTTTGTAGAAAACCAAGAATAGAATTGTCCCCACAAATGCAATCTTGAACTCCATATATGATCATGGATGCCAAAACCACTTGAGAAATGGGGGTTTAGAGCCATGCACTCTGATGGAAGTGGTAGAAGCCAGTTTGAGAATAAAGTACAGGGAGAGTACTATAGATGAAGGGGAAGTAGCTACATGTGGCTTAGTGTTCCTCTTGCTTGCAGATATGAAAATGAAAGTCCCTTCGTCCCTTGAACTATTGGCACAACCCCATCCTTTCTTTTCTGGCCCCTTTTCTGTAACTCCATTTCCATTTGTGATTTATTATTTTTTTTTTCAACATGGCACATGGACTCTTCTCAATTGGCTATCTCTTGGGTTGGTTTTTAGACTTTCGTGTTTGTTTTATGTGATTGAAAAATATTAATGATTCCTTAGGTGAACTAATGTATTTATCTGCTGAGCGAGTTCAAAGGGCAGAGTTCAGCTATGGTTCAGATTAATTGAACAGGAAGCAGTGGACTCTCTGGGCTGGCTGTGTTGAACAAGGCGCTAGCCCCTTAAAATATCACTCTTAGCAAACACACAATTTCACTGTCGTTACCCTGGAGTCTGATGTAAGAGGCTCGGACTGACTTAAATTGTCTTTTTAAAAACCCGAAGCCAAGCACAGCAACTGCAGCCAAACCCGTACACTCCTCTGGGAAGAGGAGTCTTCTCATTGGCTAATTGCTTTATTGGTAGCCTGACCTGCAGAGCAGCTGCAGGGGCCTGGATGAAGGCTTAGGCCTTGGAATAATGTGATCCATTAGAACAGGGTAAGGCATTTTTTTGTTTACTCAATTGGAGCTCCCTGAAAAGTGCCATTAACCCCATCCCAAATGTGTGTGCGTGTGTGTGTGTGTGTGTTGCAAAAGTCAGAGGTCACACTGGTCATCTGTGGTGGAGCCAGCCTCTGCCCCTAGTCCAAGGGAGAGGGCCTCTTGCTGGCATTGCCTTCCTTGGAGTTTGGCATAGTCCTTTGGGCCCTTTCAGTGTTTTGACCAAAGCTAGCAGTTTCATTTGTTTACATTTCCCAACTGCTGAATCATGTTATTGCTGATTAAACAGTTTTGATCTGAACACCAGGGTGTATGCGCATGTGTCAGTGAGCACACACACACACACACACACACACACACACACACACACACACACACACACTAACCATCTCTATTCTATTTATGTTCCCTCCATTACTGTGCATTACAGTAAATAGAATTGTGCGCACAATGCTTTCAGCAGAAATATAGTGTGGAAACCTTACTTGGATCAAACAGAATGTACAGATTGGAGCAGGAGAGTTATGACTTGCCACACAGACACTACTAACTACAGCTTTACTTTATGTGCTAGAAGTCTCTTATCAACAGTCTTCTTCACCTCACCTCACCCAAGGTCACTGCCTTTACTTCCTTTCTAGTATTTGTGTCCCATTCCTTTCTTTTCACATTGCAGCCTGTTGCAAACACTACCTTCCTAAATATATCACAGGGGGACCTTCCCATGTTCATTTGAGCATCTAGCCTCTGCTTCTTCTAAAGCATTGCCAAGGAGGAAACCGATGAACAGTTCTGCCTGGAGTGAGGTCTTAGTCCATGGAGCTGTTGAGGTAACACTGGCCTTCTAAGTTGGGTGGTGTTTGGGGTGGAATGGCAGGGAAAACAAGAAATGTGTGTGTGATGAAAGAGAAGTGGTTACCTGTGGAAGAAGAATGGAACAGTTGATGGTACCAAGGAATGCCATGCCTGATGTGCAAAGGTAAACTATTGGAAAGGAGTCTAGAGAGAGTCTAGAGAGAAGGGGATATGGTGAGGGCTAGGAAGAGAGAAGCAAAGACCTGAGCCAGTGAGGCAGACTTGGATCTGACTGTAGCTTCATGGGCTGCAACTGTTTTCCAAAGACTCAAGTCCACCCCAGCCAGGAGCCTCACTCTGCCCTACCCCCACCCCATGTCTGTGGGTGGGTTGCAGCCCAATACCTAAAGAGCTTCAGCACCATGAACAGCGCCACATAGCCACCCTCCAGCTGCTGTGCCTGGCTGTGGGACCCTCAGCCAAGATCAGAGAGGTGTGCTGGCATGAAGTTTGAGTAGGAACGTAGCCCCAGTCCTATATATTTCCACGCCCAGAGTTAAAAATAGGGTCTTAGATTTCCCTCATGCTGGAAGATTTCTCAGGTGAGATGCTTAAAAGACAAACTAGAAAAACTCACCTTGCCTCCCAAAGGGGAAGAGCAGGGCATCTGTGCAAGAAGACAGGGTGGAGGTTGTCGTCATTTTACTGATTTACACTCTCACCACGTTTTTTAAGATCTAGGGTTCCCTTTAAGTTCTACTGCCTAGTTGCCCTTCTCGCCCAGGTATATGCGGGTTCTCCACCCGTATGCTTCTGGTTTTTGAAAACACAACCCTCCTTACATTAAGCATCATTCTCACAGTAAAATCAGCAGTGATGTTTCAGAGAGACCCAATCATGGGGCACTAGCTCATATAAACCTAGAGTCCAAGTTTAGCTGCTTGTGTCACTGGTGACTCAGTGTCCCTAGTGGTGGAGCTGTGTTTAAGAAGACATTTACTAGCAGATGTTCCACCACACAGAAAGAGCCGATATGTCGAGGCCACCCAGTGGAGAGTGAGAACTGACTTAGGCGCCGACCTCTGACCCTGCCAGTCCTTGGTGACTCAGCAGGTGAGTGCCATTGGTCAATAATGCATCTCTCTGGCTTTTAGAGAAATACCCCTCGATGCCCCCAAACTAATCAACATTCGAAGCCTTCTTTTGCTTTATTTCAAGGGACCCTAGTTTTGGCCTAATCTATTATTAAATGGCTATTGGGGAGGCAGAGTCTGGGGACAGAAGAGTGATTCCTTTACAAGAAGACTAAGAGCAAAATACATGAGTTTCTTTTCCTCTGGCAATTCATTTGAAACTTTAGGGGACTCTTTATGAAGATAACTGATCACATCTAAAAACTAGTTTTGAGTGCATTTGGGACGCTCTGATTAAAGTGGTTTCTTCAAGCTGTGTAATCTCAATTTTCAGTTATCCCTTTCTAAGCAGGTATTGGGTTATCTAGTAAAACATCAGTCAGCACATCCCCTTTAAAATCTCTCTCTCTGCCTCCCTCCCGCCCGCCCACCCTCCCTTCCTCCTCTTTTCCTCCCCCTCCCTCTCTTCCTCCTTCCATTTCTCTCTCTAAGGTATTATCAGTATGGCTTTTAAAATATACTTTGATAAGGTTTCACATAGTATGGCTTTTCCTGTATAGTCTTTGGTTCTACATGTTAAAAGATACATGGAATTAAATAGCTTCAGTGGTGGCTTAGAATCCTAACTCTAAAATATATAGAATGTTTTTTTTCATGGATTCACTTGCCTCCTACTGGGTACCAAAGTACCTCAAGTCACCTCAAGTCACAGTCAAGGTACAAGAGCAGGTCTTTATTTACCCCTAGCGTCTTACCCTTGATCTTTTCTTCCATTTTTTATTTTTTTCTGAAGAGGGAGAAGTGGTCTTGTTATTGAAGGCTAAACCCTCTGACTTTTTCTCAGCCTCTGGCTTTCCTCCCTCCTCAGGGTTCCACCTTTCCTTTATCTCTCCCTTAAGGTTGGCTTCATCGCACCAGCACCAGCGTTTCCAGGCTCCTCACTTCTGTCTGCTATTTAAAATGCACCCCACCCACCCCACCTTCATTTCTTTCCCCCATACCTGTAAAGAGCTTTTGTGGTTCAATGTGTATCTTGCCTGTATGGTTAGCCTCAGCCCTTGGCAGTCTGATCCCAACCACTCCTATATCCCAAACCTGCTCCTATTTATCCCATTACTGTCTTTGTAACTAAGTCCACATCTCAGTTTATCATATATTATATATTATTATAACCTGGTCTCTCTGCAGCACTGACACTGTTGGCCACCCTCATCCCTAAACTTTTCCCCCACTGGTTTCTGACATACTGTTCTCCCTCTCGTCCCCTCCCTCTTCCCCATTCTCCCCTACTACATCTGGGTACCACCTTCCCAGCATCCTCTCTAGCCTCCCTTAAGTGAAGTGCTTTTCCCTACGCTGCTTGATTTTTTTTTCATTCATCATACTCAAAATTGAGGATCTTTCTTTTTTTAATATTTTAACTTAAACTCTAAGAGAGAATACAAAGTAATGAGTTTCATTGTGACATTTTAATTAGTGTACATCATTACACTGTTATTTTTCATCTCCTCACTGTTTTCCCTCCCTCCCCATCTCTTGCAGGCTCTCCACCTTCCTCCCCAATAGACCCTTTCACAGAACAGATGAAAAGCTGGGATGTTCAGTGTTTACTACATAGAGTTAAACAGGGAGGCAGGGTTGTTACAAACAGCTGAACGTGGAGGTGGTATTAGTGGCCTACAGCTGGATCAAGGAGACAGGTTTAGCTAATCTCAGTGTGAGCAGTGTTTATATGGAACAGTCTTTAGGCTGTAAATATCCAGGGAGAGAAAGCTATGGTGGACATTTTCTGCACACACTATCAGCGTCCACACACAGACCAGAAGGGAAAGCTTTGCCATTTCCCTCTGAGCCTCACCCCAGGGGTGGGGAGGCTTTGCCATTACCCATGAGTCTAAGGAGGTTCTGGGGTCCTTAACATGGCCAGCTAATATCGACACACACCCACTTAGATTCTCACACACTCAAGGTTTCCTGCAGTTCTATTTATTTTTTTTTTTTGGAGGAAACTCAACCCTGATTTCTGCTACAGCCTTGCCAGTTTGCATTCCCATCAGCAGTCCATAAGGGTTCTTGTCCCCTGTAGCCTCTCTGGTATTTGTTACCATGTTCCCTTCATGATAGCCAATCTGGGATGAAATGGAACCATGATGCAGTTTTAATTTGCATCTCCCTGATGGCTAAGGATATTGAACACTTTTCAAATATTAATTGGCCATTTGTGTTTCTTCACCCTGGAAGATCTTATCAATGTGGCTAATATCTCCCTATACTAAGGATTTCAGGTCTCTCTAGCACTGGTATCTCTCCCTCTCTCTCAGGCTCCAGGAACCTGTTTCCATTTTTGCTTAAATGGCCTCAAACATGATTTATCTTACAGTGAGCTCATCTATTTAATCCTTCAGCATGGCTCAACCGTCACCAAATTTGAGACTTCTATTCTGACTTTGAATAACAATACATGTGCAAACTTTTAATTCAAAAGTCTGAATGTCAGCACGGATTTTTTTTTCTCTTTCTTCTTTGCCCATCAGTCAACCATAAATTAACCATGTGGACTACAACGTTTAAATATCTGTCTGTTGCTCACTTCTGACATCGACTCAGGTGGCACTATCCCCAGCATCACTAACCACTCACTAACTTGTCTCCTGTGTTACACCCTGTCATCCATGGTCCATGCTTAAATTAGAGTGATTTTTCTGGAATCCAATTCTGACCCCGTCTTTAACACTCTTCTTACCTTGAAACAAGTTCTAGTGACCTTATGCATGTTAGACAAGTATTATACAACTGAGCAATAGTCCCAGCCCTTTCCCCTTTTCTATCAGCTCTTTTAGAACAAGTTTTCTTTTCTAGAAGTGCAAAGACTGTTAATAGAAATGTTTGCTTATATAATTAAAAGTAGAAGTCAGTGTTAACCCACAGTTAGACATGAACCAGTCTAATGAGGATAATATAGTGCTCATAGTGGCTCACTCACTAGCAAAGCTGTTCTGCCTTAATAAAAAGCTGGACATGTACACACCTTAGAGTGTCAGAGCCAGCAGCCTGCCTAGCAAATCAGAGAGACTAGTTTGTAAATCATTTTAATTATCTATAACCTGAATGGTTCAAATGACCATAACTTGATACATTGCAAGTTCTTAGATTGCTGTTGCCTTAGTTTGCCTGAAAAGAACAAAGCCAGAGGTCAAATTTTCTGTTTATAAGCCTAATCTCATTTATACTATATTTTGACAAGCAAATACATAAATAAGGCTACAGGATATCTTTGGGACTCCAGTTCAGCATTTCCAGGATGAATATAGTTTTGATGGCACAGTGCTGGGCAGAGTAATTAAGAGTAGGAGAAAGTTAATCATATATATGGTAAAATGATGGAGACAGGATCTGGCCTGGAACTCACAAAGATCTGCCTGCCTCTACCTCCCAAGTACTGACTTGTAAGAAAGGCATGTGCCACTAATGTCCAGCAGCTCCCCTTCTGATATTAGTGAATTTTAAAGATTTAATTGCATACAACCACTATTGTATTTACAATATCCATATGGAGTTGTAGGGTGGGATTTACTCTTAACTTTCATAAGAAATAGTGAAACCAAAACAAGAAGCTGTGAGAGCTGCAAGGTGCACAATGTAAGGAAGTATCTTTGTGTTTGGAATTTGACAGGCTCAGGTATATAACTCTACCTTTGCATAATTCTAACTCAATCTCCTGAACCTCAATTTTCTCCTTTATAAAATGAGAGTAGTATGTTCACCTTGCAGAGCACATGCAAGTATTAGACATGATCCATATGAAGTAACTGTCAGGTAGCAGACTGATGCATCTCCATGGTTTTCCCATAGTATCCCCTGCCTAACATAATGATCCAAGAGGCAAGATGCCTTTGGGTGTTGAGGAGTAAGCAAGTACATGAAGTACATACATTATTGAAGGTGTGTTATATAGTAAATATACATAACATATCACCATCAGACTGCAGGAACCAGTAATTAATACTTATTTCTCATGTATCTGCAGGAACCAGCTAATATAGGCTGGTCCCAAATGGGTTTGACCATGCTATATAATGGTAGAGCTAAAATGCGCAAGCGACAACCATCTCTGTTATCCCACTGATGAAAACAAGTCACACAACTGAGCCCAGAACTAGAGGGGAGTTCATTATTTGGTTACATGGCAAAAGTACAGAAGGGTACACAATAAGGTGAGAGATTGAAGCTTTCAAATTGGTCCTGGTTCTCTGTCCCTTGACCCAAATTTTCAGCTCGTACGTTCTCATAGGAAAATACTCTCCTAGTGACATATGGATATCAAGGAATGTCTACTAGAATAGCACTAATGCTGGTAGCAAAGAGAAGGTGAGCATGGGAGCAGAAGCATCTGATATCTGTTAAGACAACTGTGTCTGTGGGTGCAGTAGGACATTCACAACCTTTCCTACTAGGTCACAGCAGTCAGAGACCCCAAGATCTGCCCTGCTTTATTTCCTCCTCAGCTTGCCACAGTGCCTAAGGCACTGTTAGTCAACAACATCCAGGAAATGTACATGGCTGTGTGACCTGAGCACAGCTCTAGTGTGTTTTGGTTGTTGGTGGGATTTCTTATTGCTGGAGAGTACTTTACAGTTCTTTAACTGTGTAGTTAGGTTGTGATTATTCTGTGTTGATACAGTCAAAACAAAGATGCCAATGCTGTGCAAAGTTTTGCAATGACTATATAGGCCATTTAGAGGCAATATCCAAAAATCATTTTCATTCTTAACTCTACAAAGCATCTCATGTTTTGTTTTGTTTTTAGGCCTTGGGTTCTACTTCTAGATCATACTTTTTTAAGAAAGTGGAAAGTAGCATTAAAACACAAACACACACACACACACACACACACACACACACACACACACACACACACACACACACACACTTGAGTGTTTTGTCATGGTTCTCTATGCAGGTGTTAAGGGATGTCTTCCATTAGTAAGCATGCCCCCAGATAACATTCATTTGCATTTTATTCTCTGCCTGTCTCTTAATGGTCTGGTACACAGAGGGCTACTTGAGCTGATTTATATGGATGTCAGCTGCTCTCATTTGTGCATACTTAATTCAGAGAGGTGATCCCATTGATTTCTGAGACCTGTATTCCAGGACACGGTACTAGCATAGATATTTCAGCTGCTCTAACTACATTGTCTGAAAAGGGAAAACACTTTAAACCTCTAGAAGTAATTTTGACAGACATCTCACTGTGCTCCATGTTACTCACATAATTAAATTCTCTTTACTTCAAGGTCTGTTTAAAATTAAATTGGAAAATATTTTTGAGTTCCATTGGGTAAATAACTTGGTTCTGCATACATATGAAATGGCACCTATAGCTCAATACACAGCTCCCCCTTCCCAGATACCCATGTTTGCTTCATTGTTGCTGTGATAAACACCTGTCTAAAAGCAGCTTGGGGAGGAAAACATTTTTTGTTTTGTTTTGTTTTTTTATTTGGCTTCCAGGCCATCATCAAGAAAAGTCAGGGCAGGTGCTCAAGGCAGGGATATAGAGTCAGGAGCTGAAGCAGAGACTACAAAGGACCACTGTTTACTAACTTGCTTTTATGTAGCCCAGGCCACCTGCCCAGGGATGGTCCTGCCACAGTGATCTGGGTGGCCTTACATCAGTTAGCAAGTAAGAAACTACTCAGAAGTCAGTCTCATGGAGGCACTTCCTCAATTGAGATTCCTTATTCCCTGGTGTTTTTAGGTTTGTGTCAAATTGTCAAAAGCTACCCAGTGCACCATGGGTGTGAAGAGGCATCACCCTTAGTAGGCAAATGCTACCTTGTTATATTAAGTTTGTTTACCCCAGAATTCCACAGACTTATGTTTTGTGCCTACTCAGTGCTTAGTGTTGAGAATACAATTTGTAATTTTTCCCCCTGTGGAACTCTTATTTAGTACAAGAGATGTGAATCCCAATGTCCTCAGTCTTGGGAAAGGAGACACAGGGGTAGTTGCCTCTGGACCTACCCTGCTACTGAGGACAGATGACACATTTCTTTTATCCTGGATCTCATCGAGATAACCATTCCATCTACCCTCTTTGGTGCTAGAAATGTAATTGGAGAGCTGGCATTCCTTAAGCACTGGATTAATAATCTGAAAATCATCCTGAAGAAGTGCACAGTTCTTTTCCTTTGGACACTTTAGAACTCATTAGAATAGTCAGTCTTTCAGGCTCTTCAAGGCTTATTTTATTTATCCCTGGGTTTAGGTAGAGTACCTTAGTGACTGAAAGTATATATAGAGATGCTTAGGCCAACTACCGTGTAGCAAATGATTGCTAATTGCTAGTAGGAATAATAGTCATTGCTAATCTTGTAGAGCTTCTCTGAATAATGACAAGAGACTGCCTCTCTCTCTCTCTCTCTCTCTCTCTCTCTCTCTCTCTCTCTCTCTCTCTCTCTCTCTCTCTCTCTCTCTCTGTGTGTGTGTGTGTGTGTGTGTGTGTGTGTGTGTGTGTGTGTGTGTGTGTGTGTGTGTGTTTGTTTGGCATTGTCACTGAGAACATGAGCATGGCAGTCACTTGCAGTTTTTCTCAGCCACCGTTACTATCTCTGTAACCTCAAGCACATCACTTCCCCCCTCTAAAGACCCAGGAGATTTTGGTGCTTACTTTAGTTGGTATGCAGATTGAAAGAGATATTGTGAGGATGCTCCATGCTGGCACATTCACCTCTGGTGTTCTTAGTGAAGGCATCTATTACACCTGGATACATCTGTTCTCCTGAGTTACCTGAGTGTCACTTTCAGTAGCGACATTAAAGGTGAATGAGATCTCCAGAATGGGCATTGTCCACTCCTTAATTCCCAATAACCCTTCACCACTTTATAGTTAGAGCCTTTGGCTAAGTTGGTGCTTTGAGCTCTGGAGTCAAATGTGTGTGCAATGGATTAAGCTGAATCCTTACTGACTCGTGATAGAAGTAAGTCCATTTTGTAAGTGTTCTGCCAATTGAGCCAATGTTCTCCACTTGACATATAGTAATTGCTACTGAGACAACAAGGTTCAGTTCAACCTTAGGAATAATGACTCCAGCATGGGAAGTGGGGTCTTAATAAAGAGTCACTTTCGTCAACACCAAGCAGGTCATGGGGCTACTGGTGCTTAGGAGAATGGCTCCCTCTTTCACAGCTTTGCTGGTTTCAACATAGCCCAGACTATGCCTCTTTACCATGCCAGCCAAATCTATTTCAATTGGCTTTGAAGGGCTTTGTTTGGGTTCACACTATAGCCTTTGTTTCCATGTTCTTGAATCTTTTCAAGAAGAAAAAATACAGCTGTTGCCTTTAATTTTTTTCTTTTAAAGCAACAACTAATATGCTTGTGTAAGATTTTAAAGCCATGGCCTCTGAGTTGTCAGTGTTCCCAGCCTGTGCAAACAGTCTCCAGAATCCCTGCCTGACCCCAAATTACTCCCAAGCATTAATTGTCCTGGTGGTTTCATGGCCACATTATTTCATATTCATTAGCGTTTTCATGAAAAATTACAACACTAATTAGAGCAGCTTCCAGTTAATTCACTTGATGATTCATTACCTCTCTCTTCTCTCGGTGTTCTGTATGTGGTCATCCTGGAGAAAGCATCCGAGAGGTAATTACAGTTGTATTCCCTGAGTGATCGCCTAATGCCATTAGTTCTTATCCACCTGCACAGCTCAGTAGCTATGATGGGGTCTGGTTACAGCTGCACCCTGATCCCTGCCCTGGGGATGTCCAGAGAGAGGGAAGGGAGAAGAGAAACTCACAGTGAAGGCCGGTGCTTAAGAAGGCATCCAGGACAGCAGACAGGAGCAGAGCCTCAGAGACAGGGAAGCCAGGAAGCTTAGGCATATGAACATCACTTTAGTCCCTTCTGCAGCCTGGAGTAAGGACAGGGTGTAGGGCATGCTTTGAACTTAACATGCATGCATACAGCCAGGCTAGACTTTTCCTCCTCAAAGCTCTGGTGTCTTGTTTTTTTAGTAAGAAGTTTTGGGGTTATTAGCATGGATGTTATAAAGAAAAATAAACTACAATAGGAAATAAGTGTTGGAAATGATGTGGAGAAATTGGAGGCTTACGCATCATCAGTGAAAATGGACAATACTGAAGCTGCAGAGGTAGCAGAATGGTAGCTCAAATTAATATTTTACTTAGAAATGGCACCTCTAGATCCATACTTTAAAAGAACAGAAAACAGGGTTCCAGGAAATATGTGCACATTCACCCATGTTAATTGCAAAATGTGGAACTTGAGCGTTCAGCAACAGCTGAACAACATGCAGTACATACATGTCTATATTCCACCAGGGATAGTGGCTCATGCCAACAATTCCAGTACTCAGAAAGCTGAGGTAAGGGACTGTGACTTAGAGACTAGGCTGGGTTACAGAACAAGAGCTTGTCTGAAAGAAGGAGGAAATTCCGATTCATGGTGTGACATAAGCCAGTCCCTAGAAACAAATGCTGTATATATACACTGCAGAGTGTCTAGCATGGTGAGTCTCAGAGAAACAGAAAGCAGAAAGCAGAAAGCAGGCATAGGTGTTGTGTGACTGTCATCTCAGCACTTGGGAGGTGGAAGCAGTGTGACCTAAGAATTCAAGGTCATCTTTGACTGTATAGCGAGTTTAAGGCCAGCCTGGTCTATGTGAAACCCTGTTCAAAAAAAAAAAAAAAAAATCAAAAACCCCCAGAGGTGCAGAAATGGGAAAAAATAGGATGGCAGTTGCTGGGAGGAAGGAAAAGAGAACTGCTTAGTGTGCTATAGTTTCTGTTTTGCAAGACGAAAAAGTCTGAAAGTCTGTACAGGTTTCACATAGGAAACGCTGTGATTCTGTGTTCTTTAAAGTGGTTAAGATGGAACCTGAGTGTGGTGGTGCGTGCCTGTAATCCCAGCACTGGTAAGCTAGAAGTGTTCAAAGCAGCCTACGCTACATTAAGGGACTCTGTCTGCCAGAAAATGTGTGTGTGTGTGTGTGTGTGTGTGTGTGTGTGTGTGTGTGTGTGTGTGTGTGTAAGTTGGTAAATTTTATGTTATAGTACATTTTACATAAAGAAAAAGTGATCATATTATGATGAGTGCTCAATTTTTAAATATTGGAAAATAGAAAACACAGTTCTACTGCAATATTTCTATTCTTTTTTCAGTTCACCTAGGCATTGCATCAAAATCTTGTCCATGCTGCTAGAGAGATGGTTCAGTGGCCAAAAGCCTGTGCTGCCCTTCCAAAGGATGTGCTCAATTCCCAGCAGCCACGTGGTGGCTCACCACACTTGGAACTTCAGTTCCAGGGGATGTAGTGCCCTCTTTTGGCATCTGCAGGCCCTGCATGCACACGGTACATAGACATGCAGGGAAAACATCCATACACATAAAAAAATAAACAGCATTGTCCATGTAAAAATCAAAAAGTAAGCAGTTTCAATAAATTATTCTCTACCTGTTCCCTTTAATCCCTTTCTCCCATATTACTTCTCCGAGGAACCTCTGTTTGGGCTGCAAAAGTTGCTGCCAATCTTGACATGCAATTAATTGCCTAGGTATGTACTTGTAGAAGTTTTATTATGTATGTGTGTGTGTGTTGTTTTAATATAAGGGAGTTCACAGAGCCCACATTGTTCCAGGACACCTCACTTTCACTAAAACAATGTCTATCAGCTCTCTATTTAGAAAGAGATCCTCCCAATTTCAGTCAATAGTACAGTCTACCATAGAATTGACAATTTCATTTAGTCATTCTTGTACTGATGGTCAGCTAGACCACCTTTATTACTGTTCTTGCTTGGGATAGGGTATTCCCATTTGGCTCCAACTTGCCTAGAACATACTGTCCTGCCCCAGGTTCCTGGTACTGTAATTTCAGGTGTAGACCTCTCTCACATACCAAATGATAAGGATGTTGATCACTTAGTTCTTTTACTGATCTGACAAACCACTTTGCATGAACACTTTTTGTGTACCAGTGGAGATGCTTCCAGGGGTAGATATTAAGGGGTGATTCTCCACACCTGCCATTTTATCTTCGTCATAGTCAATGTGCTAAAGTAGAGTTTGTGGCTTCTTTCTGGCTTATTTGCTACTTTTCATGATTTCTGGTGAATATGGAAATATTCACATGCTTTCCAGCCATATACACTTCCTTTTGACAATGGCCTGTTCCCATCTCTTTGTCCTCTACTAACCTCTCTCTATGTCCTTCATATATTATGCATACAAATCCTTTGTATTTTGCAAAATGTTTTCTCCCATTTGGTTTTGGTTGTTTGGTTGAGGTTGCTCTTGGCTTTGTTCACTTTAGTTTTGATTCTTTGAGATAAGTTCAGGCTGCCCTAGAACTTTCTATATAATCCAGGCTAAGCTTAAACTGACGATCCTCCTGCTTCAGCCTCTAGGGTAGAATTGTAAGTGTCTACCATCATACATGGTAACACGACATTTTATAAAACCTGATGCATCCCTTACTTTTCTGTTGCTGTGATAAATCATCATGGCCATGAAGAGTTTATTTGAGCTACAGTTCTAGAGGGTGAGAGGCCATGATGATGGGAAGAATGACCTTTGCTAAAATATATTTCATTTTGTCAAGGCTTATTTTTCTTCCTATCTTTGTTTGCTTTGCCTTCCTTACTCTTCCAGAAAATGATAGAACAGACTGTAACTTATAAATCATTTTAATCTTCCTGACTGCATATAGGTCAACGTCCCATTTATTTCAATCTTCATGTCTTCCTCAAGAAGAACAGTTTGAGATTTGTCCTTTCCACTATTTGGTTAAGGTCTTTAGTAGTTATGCATTACTGTTGCGAAGAAGTCATTTTTTCTGTTCCATTTTTAATAGATTAGTTCTGATACGTAGAAAAGCTATAGCCTTTTCAAATGTATTATTGTGAAGTAAAATACAGATTGAAGTACATGACACATTGGTGTGTGTGACATTGTTCCTGGGAAAACACATATAAATATCTGCTTACTCCAGACAGGGAGCAACAACAGACCAAAGAAAAGAGCCCCGGGCCCCCAAGATTCCAGCTTGTGAGGTTTCTCACAGGAATATGGGTAAGGGGTTACTTATAGGAGCAGAAATGACTCAATGACACCACCAGGAACCCACCCCAGTATGGGTGACTGCTCACAAAAGCTGGGAACCTGGAGCTCGCTGCTCTGTTTGCAGGCAGTTCAACAAGTTGGAGAGTGCCCTTTCTGGATGGTTCCATTGGTCTGAGCCTCTTCCAGGAAACTTAGCCAGTGTGGAGCCTCTTGTAGAAAGCTTGTCTTGTCTAAGAGTCTCTCACAGTCATCTTTGTTGCTTATCTATGCTTGTGGAGGAAGGAGCTTAGTGTTTCTGTTCAGTTTTAGAGGCTCCTGGAATTCTTTACTTCCTGAACTTCAGGAGCTCCCCTTAGGACACTCTGTTGTTTGACTTTTTCTAATATTCTATGCCTTTGCAAGCTTACTCCAAGACAGAAGTTTTAATGTCAGAGGAAGTATACACAGCACATACAAACACATACTTAAATTCTAGAGTGCATTGTCTATTGCCAGCTCTCTAGAGGGAATACATGATGTTCCTTATCAAAACTCCTTCTCAGAGAAGAGCAACATCCTCAATAGTCCAACTTGGGGGTATTGCCTCTTGACTTGTTTCACCACTCTCAACACTCATGAATGTGTTCCTACCCACCATAATTAACACTTTACTAGTTTTAACATTAATTTTATATATGTAGATTTTCCAGGTGTATATTTTTATATGCCAAAGTTCTTTTTGTTTTGTTTTGTTTTATGCTGTTACATGTCATTTCATGCAGTAGCTATGCCTTCTTTTTAAAGCCATTCCATCAAACCAGTATGCCACCATTAATCCATTGTCCTGTTAGTGAACTCTTAGGTTGTTCCCAGTCTTAAACAGAGCCATTATGTGTGGTGATATATTATGTATGATTTAATAAAAACTTTCCTGAAGATCAGAAAACCAAAGCAACCAGCCAGTAGCTCTTACCTCTACCAAGGCTGAAATGGAGATCCTGTCTTCCCTGTGACTGGAAACTGAATCTTACATGAGACTCTTTGCTTCTTCCTTATATACCTACCTAGTGCTAGGATTAAAGGTGTAAGCTTTGTTTCTCTTTTAGACTGATTTACTCTCGAGTAACCCAGGGTGGCCTTGGACTCACAGAGATCCATCTGAACCTGACTCCTGAGTCCTGGGATTAAAGGTGTATGCCACCACTGCCTGGTGCTAACTAGTGTGTCTGGCTTTGCATTCTGATCTTCAGTACCACAATTCTGGGTACTCCCAATGCCCATATACCCTAAGTGTATACCAGTGTATATTTCAGTGGGGTTTTGGATTTCCTCACGAGACCTTGTAACCATGACTTAAGGATGGGTAGTCTTTTTGAAAAGGGATTCTACAGAGAAGAATGATAATATAAACAAAGGAGTCAAGACCATGATGGGGAAACCCACAGAATCAGCTGACCAAAGCTAGTGAGAGATCACTGACTCAAGTCTGGCAAATGGAGAACCTGTATAAGACCAAACTAGACTCCCTTAATATAGGTGACAGTGGTGTGACTGGGACACTATATGAGGTCACTGGCCATGAGTCCAAGACCTAATACTAATGCATAAATGGACTTAGTGGAGCCCATTCTATATGGAGAGATACCTTGCCCAGACTAAACACAGGAGCATGAGGGTGAGGAGGTGCCTTTGTCCTGTCTCAACAAGATGATGAGACACACTTAGACTTCCTAGGGGAGGCCTTACCCTCTCTGTGGTGCAGATGGGTGGAGGGGGAAGAGGAGGTAGTGGGAGGTGAGGAGGGAGGGGGAACTGGGATTGAAATATAAAATAAATAAATAAAAGCGTTAAAAAAAAAAAGGAAAAAAAAAAAGGATTTTACGAAACACTAATGCAGTGGTTCTCAACCTTCCTAGTGCTTTGAACCTTTAATACAGTTCTCATGTTTTGGACATTGTTATTTTCATTGTTCCTTAGCTGTAATTTTGCTATTGTTATGAATTGTAATGTAAATATCTGATATGCAGGTTATCTGATATGTGATCCCCATGAAAGGGTTGTTCAACCCCCAAAGGGAGTCGCAACCCACAGGTTGAGAACACTAACAGAGGGATGGAAAAAAACGACAGAAAACTCAAGGAGAGTTGTTTTATGAGGTACATTCCCAGTGTCAGCAAACAGAGGTTGACCTTCTGTGACACTCTGTAACATGCCATAGAAACCACACATTATGGATTGTTGGGGTTTGGTGGTGGCTAAGTGCATAAAATATATTTGCTACTGAGTGTGAAACTTAAAATACAGTTTCACAGCCTCTGTTCTGAATGCCCATTCTAACCCTTCGGAAGTTCATTGAGTTGTGTAAATTAAAAATTTTGGTCTGGTTAGTTTTGGCATGTGGTTTTTATTTATGCCTCTTTAAATAATAAAGTTTGTTTAAGAAAGAAAGAAGGAAATAACAAGCATGCATACATTCACACACACACACACCTCAGAGATGTCCTACCCAACAGATGCCAGTTCATCTGTTAACCCTAATTATCCATTGATTGCGGAATTACAGAAGGGGCACTCTGGTCTTGTCTATGGGCAGGGTAGGATCTGGCATATAGAGAAGAGTTTCAAGCAGGGAAATGCCAGTGCTGGCACTTGTGGCAGTTGGGAGTGGCACTGACTTGGATTGCAATGGTAAGGGCCCCCAGGGGCATGCGCCTGTGCCGGCCACAAGCTGCTGAAGGAGAGTTTGTCTAAGAGTGGACTGCCAGTCATGGGGCCCCCATGTATTCACCCACGGCAGATGCTGTTGAGCTCTCCAAATGTACACTCCCAACATAGTCCGGGACCTTGCTGATCTTAAAGATGAAAGGCTTATACATTTCTTGCTATTGTGGTGTGTGATTGACATTTTAATTAGTATTGGTAGATTAGTAACACTTCTTGTAACTTTTTATACTTGTTGGAAACGCAGGTGTCTTCTGTGAAGTGCCTGCTGTAGTCCCATGCCTATTTTCATATTAGGATGTCTGGGTTTTGCTTATTGATTTCTGGTAGATTTTATATATTCTGGCTCTAAGCCCTTTGCCAATAACATGTATGGCAAATAGCCATGTCTCCCTTTCTGCCCTTATTACTGTCTCCAGTAAACAGACATTCTTAATTTTAATGGGTCCTAATAGATCATTTTCTTTTGGATTAATACTTACGAGTCTCAAGAGACCTTCCCCAGGATTATACAATATTATCCTGTATTATTTTTCTGAACATTTCATTTTTTAAATATTCACACTAAGGTCTGTGATCTGTACAGAACCTGTTTTGTGTAAGAAATGAAGAAAAGATTGAAATTACACCTTGCCTGGGATGGGGGGCAGGAAATGACTCAGTAGGTAAAGACCCTACTGTGTGCACATAAAGGTCTGTTTGAATATTCAGAATCTATAGATATCCCGGTGCGGGGACACACACAAGTCTGTCATTCCAGTGTTCCCACAGTGAGACCGGAGAATCTCTGGAGGCTTGCAAGCATATTTTGTCATTAATGAAGTACTCATGGGTCTGAATCTTTCTCTGTGTTCTTGGTTCTGTCCGTGGGTCTAGAGCTGAATGATTTCCCTTCTGCCATGCGGCACTGTGTGCCTTACCGAACATCCAGGTAGTTGGTACAATATGGCTTTGTCGAGAGCAGCTTGGGTATTTTTAAAACACTTTTTAATTTAAATTTTAAAATTTATTTTACATACCAACTACAAGTCTCTCCCCTTAATCTCCCCCCCCCCAATCCACTCCTCAGATAAGGCCTCCAAAGGGGAGTCAAATAACCTGGCAGGACCAAGTCCCTCCACCCTACATCAAGGCTGAGCAAACTATCCCACTGTAGGGAATGGGCTCCAAAAAGCCAGTTCATTCACCAGGGACAAATTCTGGTCCCATTGCCAGGAGTCCCACAAACAGACCGAGCCACACCATAGAGCTGTCACTCACAGAGGGCCTAGTTTGGTTCCATGCAGGCTCCCCAGCTGTCATTCCAGAGTCTGTGAGCTCCCACTAGCTCAGATCAGCTGTCTCTGTAGGTTTCCCCGGCGTGATCTTGACACACACACACCCATATAATTCCTCCTTCCTCTATTGGACTGGACTCAAGGAGCTCAGAACTTGGGCATTCTTTACCTTATTGTTTCCTGTACATTCCCAGGTTAGCTGACTAAAATCCAAAGAGTGTCAAGAATGGAGGAAGGGAAGGGCACTGGTATTCTGATTAAAGGTAGCATTGTATTTATAAACTAATATGGAACTCTTGTCGGGACCAAATGTACCACTCCAGTTACTTAGATCATCTGTAGTTCCTCTAAGAGACTGACAAAATTTCTGCCAGAGACTTGCACAATACACAGTGTTAGACTGATTCTATATACTTGTTTTGATATTGCTATAGATAGTAGTTTTGACTTGTGTATGTGTACATGGTGAGCATATGCATGTTTGCATGTGTATGAGCATGTGTGTTCAGGTATACATGCACATACACATACATGTGCAGGCTGAAGTAGAGTGTCCTATTTGATTTCACCCCACCTTATATACTGAGGCAGGTTTTCTCATCTGAACCCAGAACTCACTGATTTGCCTAGCCAGCTTTCTCCAGGGATCTGCCTCTACCACATGCACCTGGCATTTACATGAATGTTAGGGATCCGAACTCTGATCCCCATGCTTGCACATCGAGTGCTTGATTCATGGGCCCACCTCCCTATCCCTGAATCATAGTACTTTTTAATATTCTAAATGTATCATTATATCAAAACACCATTGATTTCTAACTACTGCCTCAGAATTTTTTAAATTCTTATATTAATTTTAGCAATCTGTTTACTTGCTTAGTTTTTTTTTAAATATATAGGTACAGTATTGATTTTTTGTGTTTATCTTGTTACTGGTCATCTTATTGAACTTCCTTATTAGTCCTAATAGTCTGTCTCAGGGGCTCTTGGGTTTTTCTAGGTAAAAATGAGATTATCGTGTAATGAAGGTCTTGCTTCTGTTTGGAGAAAGAGGATAGAGCAGCTGTAAATAAAACCAGTCCGGAGTCAGACTGCCCTAATTTCTCTTCTTTTCCTTCTTAAGCTTTATTTTATTTTTTGAGACATGGTCTCTCTGTAGCTCTGTCTCTCCTGGAACTCAAAATGTATACCAGGCTGGCCTTGAACTCAGAGATCCCTCGGCCTCTGCCTCCCAGGTGCTGGGATTAAAGACATGTGCCACTATTCCTGGACGTAGGCTTCCCTAATTTTTGTTTGTTGGTTTTTTGAGTCAGGGTGTCTCTGTATTCCTTTGGAGCCTTTCCTGGCACTTTCTTTGTAGACCAGGCTGATCTCGAACTCATGAAGATCTGCCTGCCTCTGTCTCCTGAGTGCATGTGCCGCCACCACCCGGCAGACTACCCTAATTTTTATTCCAGCTCTGCTAGTTGCTATGTGACTGCAAGTAATTTGCTTAATTCTCTTGACTTTGATGTCACTAATTATAAACAGCCTCTCATGGAGTGGCTGCAATAATAGATGACTTCTTGCCAATAGAAATAACTGTCAAAGAAAAACCAGGGACCTGTACAGCTTCTGTGATCAACCAGTTTCACTAATTTCTAAATCTCAATGTTGTATCTGTTTGTTTGTTTATTTGTTTGTTTGTTTCACTGTAATGGTCACTTTCCCAACATAATGTTAGATAGTAGTGGGGATTGAAGACCTCATCTAAAAATACTAAAGCATTTCCTTCTGATTTTATTGTAGAAATAGATATGTTTCCATATTTGATTTACCTGATGCAATGTGTGTTCAACTCGGTGAGGTTGTGTTATTCACATCAAAGTGGAAACATTGGTGCTGAAATTGTCTTTGAACACCACTGAGATATGAAAGGAGAGACTGCCCATCCTCCTCCCCATCCACACACCTCCCTACCTATACCCATCCACACACTTCCCTACCTATAGACCCATTAGTGTAACTTTTCCAGCAAACATGCTCTGTTATGTTGTAAACCTCCTGAGACTGTCCACAATGAGATCATCTCGGAGCACTCTGGCCCACTGTTTGAAGACAGTATCAAATTCCTGAGCTTTGTATTTCATTAAACTCTTAGTAACTTGAAGGGCATCTTCAAGTTATTTTTATTTTCAAGTAGAGAATACAGACTATGTTTCTAGAGGAAAGACCAGCTGACGAACATAGAAGTTCAGTATTGTCACTGTATCCATTATGCTTCAGTGCTACTACTATATTCTTGTTTCCTGCAGCGTTTTAAACATGTATTTGTTTAGTATACACACACATATACAAACATAAACACACATATACCCAAATATATAAATACAGCCTGCTTAGTCTGTTTAGCATCACTTGTATGTATGTGATTTCATGCTGACCGCTTGGTGTTGGATAACCAATTAGAGGGTTCATCCCTTGAGAAGTCTACTTCTTCCACTTTCAGCATTTTATACTTGCCTATAGCCCTTTGTCTTACTGGATCAGATGGGAGGACAGCTGCATTCTCAAAGCTCTGCCATTACCTGGCAATGGCTAGTACCAGACAAAACAAAGTCACCTTCTGGAATGTGAAAAGGCAGACATCTCAGACTTTCAGTGACTTTGCATTAAAAATAAAAAATAAGGACAGGAAATCAAGCTAGTTTTATCCGAAGACTGTCCCTGAGGCATCGGAACAGAGATCAGCCCCTGTACTCCCCGTCTTTTGTTGGAAGAGAAATGGACATTTCAGGGTTGTTTTGATACTTATCAAAACCAGCTTGCTGATAGCCTACCCAGCACTCATTCAAAAGCAGAGAATCTGGGGTGTGAAGAAAGAGCAGAAGTTCATCATCTATCATCCACATTTTCCAAAAGAGCAGAAGAGGGTAAAGCCAGAAACACCCACATGGTAAGAAATGTGTCTTGGGTCAGTAGCTCAGCTCAAAGCATAACACAGACATGTGGGTAGCACCAAGCCACTATGGCCTGCAGAATCTCTGAAGTTAAGGGTACTCCTTCCAATTAGACTCCAGAATGTTCGTGTGTATGCAAGTATATGCATATATTTGAAAGCCAGAGGCCAACCTTGAGTGCCATTCCTCAGGTGCCATCCATCTTGGTTTTTAAGACAGGGTGTCCCATTGACCTAGAATTCCAAATGTAGTCTAGGCTAGCTGAGCAGCAAGGCTCAGGAATGCACTTGTCTTTGCCTCCTTAGCACTGGGATTGCAAGTGTGTGCCCCATGACTTGCTTACTTTTATGCAGGTTCTGGGGACCAGGCTTATGCTCTTATGTTTGTAAGACAAGCAGCTGACAGAGTGGGTGATCACAATCTCCCTAACTGAGCTGTCTTCCCAGTCCCATGTTCCTTCTCTTACTCCTTTCTCTCTCTCTCTTTCTCTCTCTCTCTCTCTCTCTCTCTCTCTCTCTCTCTCTCTCTCTCTCTCTCTCTCTCTCTCTCTCTCTCTCTCTCTCTCTCTTCCTTACTAGCTCCTTTTTCCTCCCACTTACATTTGCTCTGATAGGCGCTGCGTTTGTTCTGAGGCTAGCATCTCAAGTGCCTCGTGTGTCAGGCAAATGTTTGAGGGTCTTCTTGTCAAGCTGTTGCCTAGACCCACACTTAGAAGAGTGTGAGAAAAATGGAATCCAGCAACGATGAACATCCCATGTCCATTTTTTGTTGCACACTGTTTCTTCTTTTGGCCTCCCAGGTAGATGTTTTTTGTTTTTGTTTTTTGTTTGTTTGTTTTTGTTTTTTGATATGGCTGGTTCAGTGGGTTGGTGTCAGTTCTGTAGCGACAGTTTCTAAGGAAAGCCAGCTTCCTCCTTTGAGACAAAGCCAGTATACTTCTCATCTGACTCTGACCAAGGTTATTGAGGGAACTGAGGTGGTTATGAGTTTAGCTTTCAAGAACCAAGTTCACAGCAATGTGTCTATGGTGACCTGGATCGTAATCCACCTTATTGGTAAGCCAGTAACTTGAAAACTACTTATAGTTTCTTTAATTCAGGTGGCACAAATTAATAGAATAATGATTTTCAACCTGCCTGGTGCCTGAAGTAAGCCCTTCCCTCACCCAGGTGACTTCAACTGGTCCTTGGTAGCCTGACATTTTGGAGCCTGAGACGAAGTCTCCCCTGCATCAGCCTCTTCTCCCCATGTCCTTTTAGCAGTGTGTTGGCACCTGTCCCTTTGCTGTCCCAAGCAGCATGCAGGACTAAGGCCTACTAGCATCAATGGCCGACTGGACATTAAATATGTACGAGCACAAAATGTGAGTCTTACTTGCTTCTTTGTTCGAGTTCCAGGGACCCCTTTATTCTCTTGACTGTGCAAATCAGTTCCAGAGGAAGGGTTAGCTTGCTACCCTGTCAGTGTTGGAGAGTCACCTCTTAAAAGCACAGAC
Source organism: Cricetiscus sungorus (assembly GCA_030556225.1). Lineage (NCBI taxonomy): Eukaryota > Metazoa > Chordata > Mammalia > Rodentia > Cricetidae > Cricetiscus > Cricetiscus sungorus. The sequence goes on along the minus strand of JANBXA010000651.1, from coordinate 100,464,056 downwards.
GTGAAGGGACTTAATTGCCTTGCTTCTTTTCTCAGAAGCCTGTAGACCGTACAGAGAAGGGCAGAGGCACACACACGTGTTTTTTGCCATTGATGTTTTCCAGCCCAGGCTCCCCGGATCTCTCTTGGGATGCACCTCCTTGCTGAAGGTCACTCTCTCCCCTCTTTGGAGCATCCCTAGCTTCGGGCTCTTGGGCTGAAAAGGAAAAGGATTTTCCTGTCAGCTTCAGACCTATAGACTTGCAGGTGCCGACAGATCCACACCGGTGATGGTTTGTTTGCCTCACCTCCACCCTCTGTCCTGGCAAAATCATAATGAACTCTTCAGGGGAGTAATTCCTGAATGCAAGGTGAATAGAGCGTGGCTGCATTACTTCTTAGGGGCTAACGAGACCCATCATACATAGAACGTATTTGAGCGTAAATTGGTAATAGGAAACAACTATGGTCAAGAGCCTTTTAGGCCCTCTGACACTGGCAAAAAAAAAAAAAAAAAAAAAGTACACCTCCATCTTATCTTTTACATGGTGCTGGGAACTAAATGAGAAAGTAAGGAAAACAAAACCATAAACTTTTATTTGCCATTAGCCCTATGGCAAGCTCATGTACTGTTGAGTAAGGTGCAGAAAATCATTTAAAAACATGAATTAATTTTTTTAAAGTTTTGAAAATGTGTGTTTATGTCTCTGTATTGAGTGTCTGGCACATGAGTGGGAGTGCTCACAGAGGCTGGAAGAGAGCTCCCAGAGCTGGAGTGACAGGCCACCATGAGTGGCCTCTCCGTGGGTTGTTTTCCAGCACTGCAAATGTCTTTAACCAAGGAACTCTCTCTCCAGCCCTTCAGATTGTGAACTTTAAACCTCACCTTCCAAACCCACTTTCCTTTTTCTCTGTGAAAGAGAAATTTACTGAATATCTGTGTACTGAATGTGATAGCTACCATCGTGTGTGTGTGTGTGTGCATGTGGGAACATGTATGCATGTGTGTGTACAAGCCAGATGCTGAATTCAGGTATCAACTGCTCTCCACCTTGTTTCTTGAGACAGGGGCTCTCACTGAATCAGTAGCTCAGTGATTCAGCTAAGCTGGCTAGCCAGTGAGCCCCAGGGACCCTCCTGTCCCTGTTCTCCTAGCAGTGGGGTAAAAGACATTATGGACATGCTTGGGTTCTTTTTCCCCTTGGGTTCTGGGGACCCAAACTCAGGTCCTCACATTTGCATAGAAGGCATTTCACTGACTGAGTCATTTCCTCAGCCCCACAGCTAGCCTCTTGATGTCCCGGGGTGGTAGAGTCCCCAGTAAGTACGGACATTCAGGCTGAAGGAAATTCAGCCACTAAGTGGCCCATGAAGAATTTGAAGCTTCTACCCTGCAATGGACTCCCCCCATGAGCAGAAAGGCAAAGGTCGTTATTGGCTTCAGCATCCACTGTCTCTCGCCGCAATTAGGTTGCATAACATAACCACAAAGCAGGTGGCAGAAGTCAGCATTTAGCTCTGATCAGGAGTCTGTGGGTTGGCCTGGCTGTTTTGCTGATCCAGGCCACACTTAGCCCATCTCTGCTGTCCTTCCTCGAGCATCTGCAGCCCACTGCGGGGTCAACTGGGGGTGATCTAGTACAGCTGGAGTTGGGCCATCCCATCTCCTCCTACAGCTAGCTTTGACTTGTTGGGAGAGTTTCCAAAGCCTGAGAAAAATTCATCTAGCCCGATTGTGCTAAAGCTGAGCCCTTTGTCACCAGCCATCAGAATAGCTCCCCTCACCCAGCCCTGAGCATCTTTGGCTGACACTGTGTTTTGCTGACCCAGCCAGGGCTCTCTTGCCTTATCTCAGCTCTCCATGATGACCTCTGTTTTCCTTTTTATGATGGAAATACCTTAGGATGAGCACTTCTCAAAGAAGAGGGATGCATTTAACTCGTTACTGGAGAATTGATGACATGGTATTGGTGTCATTGTGGCTTTGATAAGGAGTGTAGAGCAGAAGGCTTTATGACAAGTGAGAGCGAAAAGGGAAATCAGATAGGGCAGGAGGCTAGAGAGAGGCACGTGAAACCAATGGCTATCCTATTAGAATGACATTAATTACTTTGATGGTACCCCTTAATAACCTCCCACTAGATCCTGCCTCTAAATACACTGCACCAAGGATCTACACACTTAAACTATATCTCAAACTGTAGCAACCTCTCTTTGGTGCATGCGCTCATGGTTTCAGAGGGGAGAGGGTTAAAAGAAAAAGCCATTTGTGAAGACTCTTTACCAGATCGACACAGGAAGCAATGTTGTACTTGGAGGTGACACATGAGCTGGGGGATGCGGTGGGAGGAGGGAGTGTGGTTGCAGGGACAGAAAGGACAGCTGGGTTCTTGGAGGACAAGGATGGACAAAACAGTCCTAGAAAAGCGAATGAGAATGGAAGGGAAGCAGAAACAAGTCTGGAAGAAAAATAGGTAAGAGATGAAGTGATAAACCATCATACCCATACACTGGGGTCCCCTTGGATCATATTCATCTTGCTGTCGCTTGGGACCAAGAACTTGCTCAGGCCACTTTCTCCAGCAAATAATTCACGGACATCCACTCTGATGGTAGAATTCTCCCCACACACATCCCCTGAAGCTGCTGGTGTAGGAAGGATGAAAACCCTATCTCTTCCTGTTTTATGAGGCCACCACATAGGGGTTCTAGTGATATTTCATATTAATAATTATGTCTCAGAGCTCCAGGCTAAAAGGGGGTCTCAGCCCAATACAAGAAGGACACACAATGGGGATCTGAATTCGTGGTACAAAATCCAGGAACGTGGAGCATTTCTGTTGCAGAAAGGCAGGGGGACTCAGGCCTTGCTTTAGGTTACTTTCACTTCAAGGCGTTAGTCACTAGGGAGGTTGAGAAGGGGGTTTCTGAGCCTGTTGACTGTCACCCTCAATAAAGAGAGGTCACTGAACTTTTGTGAACTGTAAATGGGAATCCACTGTTAGTTTTTAGGCATTTGCATGGGCCTGCCATTGGGGTTCCTGCAGAATATGCCCTCAGCTGCAACCACTAAGAGCACCACCTGTGCACATTCACTTTCACTATATTCCCTTTTAAAAGGGCCCTGCCCTCCTCCTCCTCTCCTCTCTCTCTCTCTCTCTCTCTCTCTCTCTCTCTCTCTCTCTCTCTCTCTCTCTCTCTCTCTCTGTCTCTGTCTCTCTCTCTCCCCGTCCCCCTCCCTCCCTCCCTCTCTCCCTCCTCTTTCTCTTCCTCCTCCCCCCCTCTCCCTCTCCCTCTTCCTCTCCCTCTCCTTCTGTCTGTTTTCCCCAATCTCCCTCCCTTTCTCTTTCCTCTCTCCTGCTGCTCCTGTCCCTGGAGGCAGTCTCTCTCTCCCCATTCCCCCTTTTATGACCCTTTCCCCTTAATAATAATTAAAACAAAACCCTCTGCTTGAATTCTCTTGCATTGTATCTTTCTCTCTTGAACCACTTTTTAAAAATTACAACATCCATACCTCTGCCTTACCTTACTCTAAAAAATGTGTAGAAAAAGAGCCCAACAGCACATTTTGGTACCAACTTTGATTCTGTTGGTCCTCATTTTTTTCTGGCTTTCTCTTTTCCCTTATGAAAGTGACACCCTCTGACTAGACAAGGAACCTAAAGATCTATGACTATGACAAAGACCCAGGCTATAGGAGGTAAAAGATGTTCAGGTGACCAGACATGATAGCTCATGCCTAGAATTCCAGCAGAAGCAGAGGCAAGAGGGTTGCCACAAGTGCAAAGATAGCCTCGATGAAACAGCAATTTCCAGGCCAGCCAGGACTATATGGATCTTGTATTAAAAGCAAAGCAAAACAGTGTAACAGTGTTCAGGTATTTGGAGAAACTAAAGGAAATGAACCTGTGGGATAGATCATTAGTCTAGGTGAAGTGTGGTACCCAAATGAATTCACCCACCTGTACCTGCCTTCAGAGCCAGCCAGACACTGCCTTAAATACACACACACACACACACACACACACACACACACACACACACACACACACACACACACGTACACTCCTAATGCCTTCCACAAACGCAAATCGACTCTGGCTTAATAAATTCTGCCTCAGGTCTCTGACCACATTTCTGCACGTTGCCCATGGTGACCAATGGACAGAGCTAAAGACCTGAGTAGCAGAGGACAGCTGAGACCCCATAATTCTAGCAGCCTCCCCCACCAAGCAAATAAGACTACTCTCTGTAGAGCGAGTTGGGGTGGAGATTGTGGAAAGAGGATGAGTCCGGACAGAATTGATCTCTACCTCCTGGTTAAAAAGGATCTGCTATGGGGAAGTCTCACATCCTGGTTTTACAGTGCCTTTATCTTATTAATGTTACTGGTACCATAAAGGGAGCAAATAAAGTGGTGACCAGCTAAAAGGCAAGTTGACATGTTGAGATGGGAGAGTTGGTTTCTTCCTGGACCAGAGCCTTCCTTAGAAGCAAATGGGTAAAGCCTCAGTCCGTCAATGAGCCTGCATCTGTGGGAAGGCAGTTGGTTGTTTCCCTTTGCTACTAGTCACAGGTTATGGACAGATCTGTGGGTTCTTGTCTCGCCCAAAATTGCCAAGTTGAGTCAATGGAATTCCTTCTGGAAAAAGGGAAAAGACATGGTGGCATGGGTAGGTCACCTCGCTGTAGGTAAACCAACGTTTGACCCCATCTCTGAGATAAAAAGGAGCTTTTGGACTTCCTTGTGCTCCACACACAGAGGGAGGTGACAGTCACAATTGCCTGGCAGCCCTCTTGATTCACGCCTGCCTCACTAGCATGGAGAACATTCACTGACTCACCTATGTCCTCCCTGTTTTGTTTTTTTTTTTTCCTAGAGAAGGGGGGAAGAGAAACAGATCCACTTAGTTAGGATGCAATTGGACCTACCCTCCATTGCAAAACTCCCCTCAGGTAGCTGGAAGCTGGGAAACACTAGCCAGCATTAGGCCTTGGCAAACTCCATCAACACCGCCTGTGAACATCTGCTGTTATTTGGGGTCTCTGACACATTCCTCTGTTGTAGGGAGTTACTTGGCATTTTCCTAGCCATTCAGAAATGGGTACATATTGACTATAGAGTATACTATCTCAACAATACCTGAACCATTTACAGGCTACTTGTGTCTCTGGGGATAGCTGGCTCTGTGACTTGTTTTAAGAATACTGAGGTTCACAACCTCATGCCACCTGTCATTCCATCTGTTGACTCTTTTTTAGATGTTCAAAGCAGGCAAAGCTTTATTTAATTCTGTTTCTGAGCACTGACCTTGTTTTTTGTTTGCTCGTCATAATATTATAATTTATTCTCTGAGAATTTAATGTGTCCATACAGTGTATTTCAATCATATGCCTTCCCTAGCCCCACTTCCAATTCTTTACAGGTGCCTCCCTTTCACATCTCTCCCCAGACTTCATGTCCTCATTTTTTATAGCTCGCTGAGACTTATCAGTGCTGCCCATATATACATGGGTGAGGGGCCATCCACTGAAGCAGGTTGACTTATCACACCACTGAAGAAAACTCTTCCTTAAGTTTAATAAACTAATTATTTATTTGTTTTTACAACTTTATCACTGTTTCCCCTCCTTCCTCTCCTCCCAGTCCTCCCCCTGCACCTCCCTTCTATAACCCCATCCACTCCTCCATTTTTCTTTGGAGAAGAGCAGGCCTCCCATGGATATCAACCAAACATGGCATATCAGGTTGAAGGCTGGACAAGGCAACCCAGTGTGAGGAAAAGGGTCTCAAAAGCCAGTACAAGAGTCAGAGGCAGTGCCTGCTCCCACTTTTAGGAAGTCCCATAGGAAGACCAAGCTACACAACTGTTACATATACGCAGACAGCCTAGGTCAGTCCCATGCAGGCTCCCTGGTTGTCGCTTCAGTCTCCAATGAACCCAGGTTAGTAAATTCTGTGGGTTTTCTTGTGGTGTCCTTGATTCCTCTGGCTCCCACAATCCTTCCTCCTCATCTTGTGCAGGATTCCCCAAGCTCCACTTAACATTTGGCTATGAGGTCTCTGTGTCTGCTCTCATCAGTTCCTGATGAAGCCTCTCTGATGACAATTGGGCTAGGCACCAATCTATGAGTACAGATGACTATCATTAGCAATCATTTCATTGACATTTTTTTTTCTTGGCAGCCATCAGCTGTTCATAGCTCCTCAGCCTGGGCTGGGGCTCGAAAGCCCTTGTCCTAGCTACACTGGCATGTTGACTGGCTTGAGCTTGTGCAGGCACCTACAGCTTTTGTGAGCTCATGAGGACAGTGGTCTTCTTGTGTCAGAGGCACCGTTTTGCTCCACTCTTCCCCAAGCTCTGGCTCTTAGAATGTTTCTACTATGTTTTCCAACCCTTGGGTGGGAGGGCCACAATATAGATGCCCCACATATGGCTAAGCACTCCTAGGTACATGTTCTCCACACCCGGGCCACTGGCCAGCTGACTTTGTGAGTAAAAATCATGAGATGCCAGCTAATAACAATCTGAACAAGTTCAGTGCTGCTCCATCATTCGTTTGGCCTTCTTCATTTGGTTTACAACGACTGCAACATTTCAGGTGCTGGTCTGTAATCTGGAGACTGTAGGAAGCAATTGGAAGAGGCACAGGAAGAAAGTATCGATCTGCAGTGATGAACAATTTAAGCATTTAATATTTTTCTAAGTATATAAATCTAATATCTATCTTATCTGCCTCTAACTCGCCAAATATAATCTGACAAACTAGTGTGGCCTTCTCCCACACAGTGTAATCACCATACTAAAAACACAAACAGAGGCTTATCTGAAGGGTGATCAATATTGGTATGAAAATTGAGGGCTAGGTGACAAATCCAGAGTGGGGGTGAGTTGACAGAGGACTTCAGCCAATGTTTACAGAAGCCATTTGCTCAGGTTTTACCAGGTAATAATTGTGCATGACTATTTATTAAGAATCCTCCAGATGAGTCGATTCCCTGTGGAGGGAAACCTTGCTCAGCCTTGATACAGAGGGGAGGGACTTGGTCCTGCCTTAACTTGGTATGCCAGACTTTGTTGATTCCCCAAGGGAAAACCTTACCTCCTCTAAGTGGATGGGAGTGGGAAGGGGGAGAGTTGGGGAGGGACAGGAGAAGGAGAGAGAGGAAGAACTGGGGTTGGTAAGTAAAATGAAAAATAATTTTTTAAAATAAAGTTAAATAAGAAAAAAAAAAAGAAAGAAAGAAAATGGAAAGGAATCCTCCAGTGAAGGCTCCATCCCAGGAGGTTCGGGCAGGGCTGGGGTCTGAGGACCTGAAGTGGCAGCATGTGGCCAGGTACATTGTTTCCCACATCTCAGAAGAACCTGTGGGGAGTGTTATAGCACAGTATCCACAGGATCTCTGGAGAAGACTAAGTACTGCCCTGCACAGAGGCCCCTCCCCTCGGAACAGGTGCTTACAATAGCTTCTCTGAGAGGAAAGGAGGAAGCCTGGCCTCAGGACCATCACTTTCATCATCTAGGTGTCCGCTTCTTCCCAATCATGCTACCTGATGTGTCTAGCTCAGAGTTGCTGAGTTAATCCAATTCATGGGCTGGGCACTGTGATATCTTTATCTGGTTCAAGAATACAGGACCTGAAAGGTTAAGTACTCTGAGATCCCAAGCCTTAGAAGTGGGGGTCAAAATTTGAACTCACGTACCTCTAGCCACAGAGCTTTCCATGTAGTGGGTGCTTCTGGGAGATTTTAGAAAGCAAGTAATTCAGACTGAGGCATGTAGACCACTATGGACAGCAACACCTAGGAGCTGATGAGTAACACAGAATCTCAGCCCACCCCTGAGCTTGGCTGCATCCACATCTGTTGATTCCTGCACACCCTGAAGTTCAGAATCACTTTGGTAGATGACTGAAATACGACATGACAGATGGACATGCGCTTATGGCAGCCAGACAGGAACCCACATAATGCAGCGAACCATGAGAACCTGGTGGGGTGGGCAGGGGTGGGAGTGAATAAGGAAGTGTGCACGAGGAAACTATCCAAGGGTAATATGGCAGGACATCTCAGTAACTGCTGTCTGAAATGGCTTTGCCAGGGAACCTCCCCTCATGAGAAAGCACTAAACCCTCCAAGAGAAAAGTTCTTGTGTGGACATATTTACCTCCAGATGATAATATGGTTCATTTTCTCTGTTTCTTTTTGTTTGTTTGCTTGCCCCCCCTCCTCTTCCTTCTCTTTTTTCTTAATGAGAGAAGGACAAGTCTAGAAGAAATTATTTATCAAAACTGCCACGCCAGCAGTTTCCCATCAGTGGTCCCTCTACTCCTGCCACCCTTGGAGGGTACACATCTTGTTTACCTCCAGAGTGAGTCCTCTTTGCTTCTGCATGGAGCATAGGTAAGCATCCGTGAGTTAGGTGAGAGAAGGTTCAGTTTGCAGAGCATTTTCCCTATGAGTGTTGTCCTTGAGTTAAATCCTCTTCAAGTCCATTCCAGCTGCTATGGCAAAATACCATGAGCTATATCGTAAAAATGGGGGTTCATTTTGTCAGTTCTGGAGTCTGGAAAGTGAAAAAAGTCAAGGGCCTGCTTTCTGGCTCACAGGTGAAGGTATTGCAGTGCATCCTCACACATTTGGAAAGCATCCACTAACATTCCTATAAAGGCCCTCATGCAGTAATCACCTCCCCCAAACCCCACCCTCCTAATGTTGCCCTTGACTAGTATCTCAGCATATGAATATGGTAAAAAGTATGTAAGAAACATCTACACGGCAGCAGATCCTAAACTCTTCAAGAATGCTCCACAAGCAGGAATGTCTGAACTAAGGTCTAGGCATGCTTACTCATAAGCATGTTGAGAAGTGCAGAAAGGCCCCCGTCTACCACTCAGCAGCCGTGATTCCCTCATCCCTTGGGGTGAGGTACCCAGTGGAATTTGACTATGGAGGAGGCTGCTCAACCTTGTCTTCCCTGTCCTTCCCCAAGTAACACTGTTGAGGCTATGCAACACTCCCAATCATGGTAACCTGTGTTTTCATGTCTCAGTATTGTGACTTATATGAACTGCACTATTAGCTCTTGTGAGTCACTTTTCTGAGAGCCATGTGTCCTGGCTGTCAGCTAGTTTTATATCCATTTGACACAAGCTAGAGTCATCTTAAAGGAAGAAACCTCAACTGAGGAAAGTACCTCCATAGGATCTGTCTGTAAGACATTTTCTTGATTTGTGATTGATGGGGGGGGGGTTTCAGCCCACTAAAGGTAGTACCATCCCAGGGTTGGTGGTACTGGGTGCTATAAGAAAGCTGGCTGAGCAAGCCATGAAGAGCAAGCCACCAAGAAGCACCCCTTCCATGGCCTCTGCACCAGCTCCTCCCTGCAAATCCCACCCTGCTTGACTTCCTGTCCTCACTGGTTTTGATGATGAATTGTTATATGGAACTGTTAGTGGAATAAAACATTCCTTCCAAAGTTTCTTTTGTCACGGTGTTTATCACAGCATTACAACAATGCCTAAGACAAATTGGTATCAGGAGTGGGATATTGCTGTGACAGACCTTACCACATTGACTGTGGGGTGGGAGCGGGTGCGGTATTTTGTTCGTGTTCTGAAAAATAAAGTTTGCCTGGAAACCAGAGGGTGGAACTAGCCACTAGTTAACCACAGAGGCCTGGAGGTCTGTATAGAGTAGAGACAAGAAGTGACAACATGGAGCAGAGACAGGGAGAGCTAGGGCTGGGCATAGACAGGATCTTAGCTCCTTCACTCTCAAGATCCAGAGAGGTAAGAGGTGACTATAGCTGCTCCTTTGCTTCTATGATCTTTCAGCATTTACTCTATTATCTGACTCTTGGTTCTTATTGATAATATTAAGACCATACTTCAGGGGGGATTGTGGAAGGACTTTGGAACTTTGGGCTAGAAAAGTCACTGAGTGCTGAGAGCTCAATGAGGCATTTGTCAGAAGCTTGGAAGATAATATTCTTGAGAGCAGTGCAGAAAGTTTGGAAAGTTTCAGAAGGAAGGACCCAATTCCCTGAGTCAAAATACCATTTGTCACCACTGTGCCAAGTGTAACCTATATCCCTGCTCCAAAGAGTAAGTTAGGAGGATATCAGACACAATTGGTCACTGCCTCCTAAGAAGATACAGACTAAGGGAGAGGCACTGATGGGGTAAAATCATGTCCTGTTCACATATGTCATTCATATGTAGCTTCTCACATCTACTAAATCAAAGCATATAGTACTAGACATATTGAGGAGCCTAGAGGCTGTCATTGCAACTTTGGATTGTTTTCTACACTTAACCTCCTCCACTTGAACAAACACACATCTTTTGTCCTATATTGGCTTTGCTTTAAAGTGACCAAAGCGGACCTGGCTAAAGCGACATTTCCCCATTACTTTTGTTGTTGTCGTCGTTTTGCTTTTTAAATATCTGGATGGGCAGCATTTGGGTCAGGATGCTTTCACCTTGTCTTCATCCTGTTTACAATTTTTGGAGTTATGTGAATTGAAGTTTTGCCTGTGTGTTTAGAGAGGTGAACATTAACTCCAGAAGTGATTTCAGCTTAACTGAGAACAGTTCTAGAGGGTGAATATGGGCTTTTCCTTCACCTTCTTTACCATAACTGGCTTCAGAGTTGAGAGAGAGAGAGAGAGAGAGAGAGAGAGAGAGAGAGAGAGAGAGAGAGAGAGAGAGAGAGAGAGAGAGTTAAGGAAGTAAAAGAGAAAAGCAAGTTGAGTCAGATCCAACTGTAAAGCAGCTCTGGCTCTCCTTTCTCCCACTCTGTCTGCTGACTGAGGCCTTCCATTACCAAGATGAACTGGGTTGGTTTGCTATTCACAGTTGGGCAATCTACACAATAAAGCTTAACGGTCTCCATCCCCTATAGCACGTCATTAATGTTTTCAATGGATCGCCTTCCTGTTGGGTCCTCATATACTGCCACTTACTCCTTTCCCTCTTCATTTCTTTCCCTCAAGCATGCAAACGCAAAGAGCAAGAACCTAACAAAGACAGGAACAACTCCCAGAAGAAATCCCGCCTGGTGTTCACGGACCTCCAACGCCGAACGCTCTTTGCCATCTTCAAGGAGAACAAGCGTCCTTCGAAGGAAATGCAGATCACCATCTCCCAGCAACTTGGCCTGGAGCTGACCACTGTCAGTAACTTCTTCATGAACGCCCGGCGCCGCAGCCTGGAGAAATGGCAAGATGACCTAAGCACGGGGGGCTCGTCATCCACCTCCAGCACTTGTACCAAAGCATAATTCAAGGACTCTCACCTGGGCACAAGTCACCTCCAAATGAGGACAACAGATACCAAAAAAAAAAAAAAAAAAAAAGCAAAACAAAACAAAGATACCACAAAGACATCAGAGTCTTAGCTGGGGCCCTTCACTGGTGACTTGAAAGCACAATTCTCTTGAAACTTCTATTCTAGCTGTAATCATAGGCCAGGTGTTCATTTTGTTTGCTTTTGTTTTAAATGGCTATGGAGTCCAAGTGCACGCTGAAAATTAATTTCTCTGAACCAGACACTAGCCTCTGAGCACGCTAGGCAACCCAGAGATCCAAATGGGGCCTTCTTGGAGTGAGTGAATTATAGCATAGTGTCAACCAAGCTCAGTCAACAATCCCATTCAGGCCCAGTCAGCCTCTTGTATTTATTGCCCATGAGTGATAGTGGGAATTTGGCCTGAGTAAAGACATGCAGTTTAGGATTCCAAGGTACTACGTTATGAAAAGAATTTAACAACAAGGAAGACCTCATTTGTTTCCCAAGTGCTTAGCTTCTTTATATCACAATACACTAAAATTCTCAGCCATAACATTACAAAAAAAATCAGAATGGTAATTACTGAGCACAAGTTTTAAATATGAAAATCAATAAAAATCCAAGGACCTGTTTTTTTCCAACTCAGGCATCTTTTCACTGGATAGTTTAGAAAGCTTTACATTGATTTCAGTTTACAATTTTCCTTTTCCTTACCTCCTGGAAATCTCATATGGTCTTTTGGATCCGTTGGGGGAAAAAAAAATCAGTTCACTTGAGCTCAAAGTATCAAGCACAACGAAGATAAAACAGAAATAAGGAAGGTTCTGATTTCAATGCATCCAGTTTGACAAGGCGGTTTACATCTGCCTTCACTGTTGAGAAGTCATTGGGAATATGGCTTCAAGCACATTTTGCAGTTTGTTACAAATTCTGTTTGTACATAATGCAGATACACACTCAGGAGGCCAACTTAACTGTTACAGTACAGGAGCAAACACATCGTCCAAAAATATCTAGATTTTTTTTTTTTAGATCATTACCATGTCCTTGATTTACTAGCCACCCAGTTCCTCCTAAGTGCATTAGGGCTACCATTGAGTTCATACTCACTCTTGCCGATTTGTGTTGTTTCTATGACATCCCATTAGTTGGGGCGTTTCTATTGTTTTCTAGAAAGAAAGAGTTTAATAAGCCACATCCTGTCACCTCTTCCTAACTCTCTTTCATCCTTGACTCATCCTTGTAAAACAGCCGACTGAATCTGGAAAGAACACAGCACACCAAAGAAGCAGAGAATACTGCAAACCAAAGACATTTATTACCTGCCATTTTCTAGCCTACAAATACTGTGATTACTTTTAGAGATCAGAACACCTCTGTAACTCCGAGTGGCATTCGGCTCTTGTCATGGGCTCACCATCTGGCCGAGCAAACCAGCTATGTTAATGACATTCGCCGAGCATCCAGGCAGTGGCTTCATCATGCCAGCTCTGGTTGTCACTTTCCCACAGCGAGTGGAAGAGGGCCCACAGAACTCTGGGAGATTACTATGTGCATACTTACCAGTGAATGGCCCCAGGTGGGCACCATGGGGTGTTCAAAGCAAGCCAAACACTGCAATGATTCTTTACAGACACTTAAGACTGACTTTTGTATGAATTACTTATTTGAAACCAAAGAAACTTTTTCTGCACCTACTTCTGCAACAAACAGAACTGTCCCATTAACTGAATAAATGATTCCACCAATCACTGGAAATCACCACCAACAAGAAAAGCACGCTAGAATAAAAGCAAACAAACAAAAACCAAAAAACACCGAAGACACACTGTGTTCAAACAGACCTCTTGGGACTTTTTCTTTTTCTTTTTCTTTTCTTTCTTCTTCTTTTTTTTTTTTTTTTTTGGAAGCAGATTTGAAAGAAAGGGTTGAGACAAGAATCAAAATCCAGAAAAGCCTGCACAGCTGCTGCTTCATTTGACAACTCGGTAATCTTAAAGTTGAAGATTGTCTTTAATTTGTGCCTATGCAGTTTTTCAAAAGAACATGGAACAGAGCAACAGAAACCTCAACAGCTACAATACCAAAGATGAGGATTCTCACGCCTTTTGTCTCAGTTCATTACCTTCTTTTGCCTGGCTAAAATACTTATAGCGCCGTTGATCTGTACAAAGGTAATTGATTTTTTTCTTTGAGCAACAAAAGGAAAGGGTCATTTGTTTGATTTTTATGGCTTCCCTTTAGTTTTGTTTTATGGCTTCTTACTACTCAACATGGAATCCCCCAAAGGTTCCATGAACTTCAAATTTGAGATGTTGGGATACTGAACAATGTTCCCCTCTCTCTTCAGCAGAGTATGGGAAATGCTATTATTGTCACTTGAATGTTCCTTGCTTAACCCTTAGAGTTGGTTGCTTCTGTGTTCAGAGTCTCATCATTAGGGGAGAGGAGGAGAGCAAGGGTCAGGGGTAGGAGTCTGGGTGATACGTCTTCTCCAGAGCCACATAACCAAAGAATTTATAGAGAAATTTACAACCTCATCTTCATGTGATTGCCACATAGAAACAGGGCTTCATTTGGGGGTGGGGAAACATGTAAAAAAAAAATTGACAGTTTCTACTTTTCTATTAGCTTTTTAAAGAAAAAAAATCAGCTGTAAAGTTGCATTTCTAAAGAAAGATATAAATATATATATATATATTAAATGTATGAGTACATATATAAATCAACCTGCATTGGTGACAACCCAAAAATTTTGCTGTCCAAATTCATGCCATCTTTTTGTCATATGCTTCATTCACTGAGTATTTGGTTCACAACTGTTCTCATTTCTCATATCATTTCAGAGTTAATTTGCCATTAGCTTGTCTGGCAGTATTCACATTTCTGTGTTAATTTATGGGAAAGGTTAAGCATTTCTGTATGTAACCTGTTGATGAATGGATTCATGATATAAATGGGTTTTATTTGTATTTAATCATCTCTATTCTATGCCTCAACCATGATAAGCAAGGTTTCTCCACCAGATTAACTCAGAGCCAATGCTTCTGAATTCATCTTCTATCATTGCCAGGACTACTTAGTGCTTCATTCCCATTCGCTTAGAGTAGAGCACCCAGAAATCCACTTTTCGGTAGATGCCCTATCCATCAGGGTAGTCTAGATTCTTCTAAGTGAGCAGACCCACCAGGGACTTATCATGGGGAAGTCTAGCTCCTATTGCAATAGGTTGATCAGGTGTGCTCAGGGTAGCAATTACCAATTTGTATTGATAAGCTTGAGTGCAATCATAGCTGCCACTGAGGTGGAACAGGATTATGGGGGCACATAGCTCAATCCTGGAGAGCCACAACATTCATTGTACTATCTCTTAACTTGCCCAATGTGTGTTATCCTATGTACAGGGTACTGTTTCTAGACCAGTGTGGGCTATCCTGTGTATGGGGCATCTGTATCATTCTGTAATCTGTCCTGCCTAGGGAATAGTTTTCACTTTTCATTTCCCTTTGTCCCTTGCTTATAATCCATGGAACCTTGGTCAAATGACCAAGGGAAAGGCATATTTCCTCCAAAGATTGCTCCCATTTTATCTTGGTCAGATGAATTTTAACTCGGGCAAACCCTAAATGTGTCCTTGTGACTTGTGGCCAATGGGAATGGCAATTCTGCTTGAATATAGACTGAGGAACCAAGTGTCTTGTTTTGGTTGGTGACAGACACACTAATTAACAGCATTTGGGTCTCTACATCCTTGGAAGATAATGGCATGAAGAAAAAAGGCAAGAATTTCCCTCCAGAACTCTTGTTAAATGTCTCGCATATCTCAGATCATATCAAAGAGAATGCTTGCTTTAAAAAAGTTATTTATACATACACATATATATGTACATGTGTCTATACACATGTGTGTCAAAATTTTTAGCCTACAAAGTATCATTTTGCTATATATCTGAAAGAAAAAAGTGTTATACTGAAAGGTTATAGAATTTAATTCAGCGTCTTTTTCCCAAAGCATTTATATTGTTATTTTAAATTAACACTTTCAGATAAAATAATCATTTGGACTTGAATATAGCCTAAAGTCCATCCAAGAAAAGTTCCAGGCTGCCATCAGCCATCAGCAACAGTTGGACACTATGAAAAGATAGTTTACAACCCAATTTCACATTCTTGGGGTGACAGAAATCCAAATGCTCAAAACTACTGAGTAAAAGGTGTTTTTCTTTAAGCCTTTGCATAACTAAGTTTTTGTTTTCAGTGTGATTTTAATAATGGAGATTCAATTCATTCATCCCCAAAATTCTTCTAAAGGAGAGTCAATATATTTCTTTTTTTTTTTAAAGGACAACAATGATAATAAAAATTCTATTTCAGTATTTAAAAGATTTCCCCATGATGTAGAGCATTTAGTTTGTGCCACATAGTAGTACAGGCTAGTCTGACCCAGAAGGAATGATCAGAATTGCATACACAGCTCCTGTTTTTCTAAAGGCTCTTGGCTTCTGCTTTGAAAATCCAATCTCATTGCCACTTCAAATTAAAGCAAAAGGAAAACTAGGAAGTTAAACCAACAGACAAGCAGACAGACAGACTCTCTCTCTCTCTCTCTCTCTCTGTATGTCTCTCTCTCTCTCTTTCTTTCTCTGTCTTCCTCTCTCTCTCTCTACCTATCTATCTATATCTATCTATCTATCTATCTCCAAGGCAAGCAGTTAGTTTCAAAGCCAAATATTAATAATTTAATTTTAAATAATCAGATACTTTCTATGTTGGGTATCCATATCTTAGTGCCAGTAAATTAAAATTGAATAGATTTTTTTTAAACAAATAGTCACTATTTGCACTATTTGGTAAGTACAGAGAGGAACTGTCCCATTCTCAAAAATATATAGGGATGTGTCTGTTAGCTTGATACTATCAAAATGTCATGGAAATACATGTTTGAAGGAGATGGGTCTTCAGGAGATTGTCCAATTGAAAATTTTCAAAATCTCCAAATAGACTAAGTTCCAAGGTTGTTAAAGAATAACAGAGTCTATTGAACATTGAGGAAAGTAGCTAGCAGCTGTGGTTAATGTTGACCACATGGCCCAGACACTACATTGACAATACCACTTCTGGATCCCTACCCAATCAGAGCTGACTGTTTCCTGTTCTGTTGATTCTCTGATTCAAACTTGCTGGCCTCACCAAGTGAGAGAAGGGCTAGAGCCTTTCTGATGGTTTGCAAAGCTGGATAGCTTAGCAGTTCCATGCAGGAGCTTAACCAGTTGTAAAATAAGTAAAAACAAATTCCCACTTAAGAAGAGTAGTACCCCAGGTGGTGGCTTGAACTGTGGATGCCCTAATTCCTACTTTCTACCTACACTTTGTTTCTTTGCAAGGTAAGGGGCTATGTGGTTGACTGGTTTGTTTTAGAAAGTCCCAAGTACTTATGAAACAAACAAACAAAAAATCTCCTAATTCTTAAAATAACATAAGCTCTCATATATATATTTGCAAAACTTTTCACTAAGGCCCAGGGGTTATGCTGTGAGTCCACAGGACTTTAAGTGCTCAGCAACCTCAGTTACCCAAGTGACTATCAGTCTTAGGAAAGTGAAAGGTGGCATCTAGGCTCTACCTCTGTGGCCTTTGAGTTAGGTTGATTGACATAAAGCAGTTTACACATTTTACTGGAGAAAAATGTATGTAAAAAATATATCACCATAGGTTTGATCATTCAATGGGAATCATCTATATGGCTCCATTTTTAGCAACAGGCATTTTTCATGGCATAGATCTTGGTAGATAAGTTTGCCTGATACTTATACAGTCTGTGGACTTGGATGTATACAGATCTAGATACATATTTCAATAGTGATCCTCATAGTTGACTTTACATCCACATTCATTGCCTAAAGGTATCTAGACTGTGTACATGCAAGTGTGTACAGACACGCTTAATACATATATATATATATATATATTGTAATCTGTTACAATAAATAAATTTCAAATCATCATGCAACATGTATGTGATACTTTGACAATGTACCTTGTCTTTATTATTTATTGTAATGCTGAAAACCAAAGTGCAGAAATGTAAGCAAAAGTAACCCACATCATCATTCATCATTATACTTGAAATTACTTTCATTGGGTCTGTCCAGCCAAGACAAACTTATTATGAAACATTGGATATTATTTAATTGTCTGTGTTAGATGTTTGATGACTTTGGTTGAATAGTTTTATTCTGAATCTCTCACAACTACAGCTAAATCCAAAGACCTGAAAGAGAACAAAAGGAGGTGGGCAGCTGAGGGATACACAGTAAAATGTAAATCAGTGGGAGAAAGTGGGCTGTTTTCCAGGGTTGAAACAATGGTGGTGTGGTCTTATGGATACAATAGTTTGGGGGGGGGTTGGTTTTTTTCGTCATGTTTGTCACATTGAAGTGGTCTTTAATGTGACAAAATTTTAGAAATTTTATGTTGCTGCTTTATTTTAACTTAGAATATAGAAACGACCCATTTTGCCCATCAAAAAAAAGCAAAGATGAAGACAACCCATCCCCACCCCTCAGATATATTTTAATGTGTCTCTTTCAACTGTGACCTGACCAGCTGTTAATATAATTAATTTATTTAAATTAGTTTCTTGTATACTAGCATGTAGGGTTTGGGTAATTATTTAATTCTCTTTCCTTAGTTTGATTTTTACTTCGCGTTCTTATTTATCAAAAAGTAGAGCAATGATGCATCTGAGATGGAAAACCGTAGCTGCTGTACCCCTCTAGGGGAGTCGGCCTCACAGAGTGGTGAGCTTCTGTTACAGACAGGGAAGAAACGTAGGTTACGGTGAAAATGAAAAACAATCTGGGAGTATTTCTCCTCTTGGATTAACTTTCAAAGTGGTTTAATGGTTATTAAATTATTTAATTTAAGTTCACAGTGCCACCGGGTGCCAGGCGAACTTCACCTCTTAATTACTGGGCCCCTCAGAGCCTTTCTATTGTACCTTATTTATTTAACTTATTCAGCATCTGTGACAGATGCGCTGTATAGTTTGTGTTTGTTATTTAAAACAGCAGAGAGCACTGCAGTTTGTTTGCTGTCAGAACAACAGAGCAGATTTATGGACAAGCAGTGACTACTCAGCCTGATCCTGCTTCAGAACACTCGAGCTGAGATCCAACATCAACAGCCCGGATTTTGGGGCTTCTATATGGAAACTGGAAACATAAATTTAAAAAAAAAAATCATAAACCAAAAACAGAGAACCCTTATACTAGCTGCTTCCAAGAAAGAACTCAGTGTGCGTGTAAAGCAACAAAACAAAAAAGGGAAAAAAATGCAGAAAAAAAAGGAAAAAAACAAAAAAAACAAAAAACAAAAAAAAACTTTTCTATTTGTAGTGAGAACCAAAGAAGGCTACCTCACTGACTTTTTCCATTTGTAATTTTAATCGTGTTGATGACACCAAAGATACCAAAGATTCCTTTCTCTGTGCGGTCTGCATTTTGCTTGTGCTCTTTTATGATTTGAACTCTTCTTTCTGACATATGGTATGTACAGCCACAGCTCAGACACCCCAAAGAAACAATGATGTATGCGAAGGTGGCTGCTAACCTGGAAAGAGAAGTTTTCTGTGTCTCTTGCATTTGCCTGCTGCCCCCTCCCTCCCACACGTTCAAGGATGCATGATGGGATGCTGCTGTCAATGGATTCTTTAAAGTTCCAGTTCCAATTTGGGAAGAAGCTGCTTGGAGGTGGCCTGCAGGCCTAGCTGTGACCTCTGTTCTCTGGAGCTGTCACCAGGGAGAGTGCTGAGCTGCTGCAACTACAGAAATAAGCATTGAATAGAAGAGCTGGAAGGGACCTTAGGACACATTCAGTCACTACCCCATCCCCCACTGTGGCCAGGTTGAAATAGTTATCTAAGTCCAGTAACCCCAGAGCTGAAGCCAACCCTTGCTTCCTGGCTTAAGGCCCTATGTCCTGCTTATTCTATGATGCTCTGTGGATTCAGCCTGACATTGGTCACATGCTGTCAAGTAGGAAGGAAGTAACTCTTTAGCAATGTCCAGAAACTGTAGTTTATGAATTAGTACTGATAGGATTAGTAGCTTAAAGGATTAATCATCCTTTAAGAATACTCTTCAGGTACCTACATCTTACATTATATATCCAGAGCCATGCATGATCTGTTGCTTAGTAACATGGACAGCCTTGAATTTGTAGGGCTCACTCAGGGGTTCTGCCCAGGGAAACATATTGACCCAAACAGTAAGATGGCTTGAAGCCACCCTTAAATTTTTTTGAATAAATAAGCTTGTAATCAGTGGATGGAGAGACCTCAATCTTGGCCCACTGAGTTTAATTACTATGGCTATTCTGAAGTCACTATTTATCAAACAAGGGAACTTGATCATTTCTGGTAGGATATTTTAGCTATCAGCTCTTTCGTTTGTTTGTTTTCTTTTTACCTAACAGTGTTCCCATTTCTCTTCTAGATTAATTCTACTTTCAAGATAAATGTAATCCTTACATTGTGTGATGCTAAGATGTATTCCTTGTAAATGGAAAATATCCCAATATCAGAAGTATATACCAGTTTAAATAATGGTTATGTAAAATTACTTCTCTCCTTTTTCCCTTCTCAAAACTTAATTAGTCTCCATTAAGTTCCTTTAGACTCTGTTAAATGACTAGATCACTATTAAGATCATTCACCAATGTGGTTGGAATGATAGCCAATAAATCCTGTTTTAGCTTTTACTCAAGTGGGATTTAGATATATATACACAAATTCCTACCTCTAGTCTACAGAGCTCTTTATTGAATACTGTGATTTTTACATTTCATATAATAGTTACCACTGAGCTTTTAAGAGACTATTAGATAAAGCTAAGAAGGGAAGATCAATTAACTCATCAGTTCCATACACCAACAGAGTATAGCTGATAGAAGAATTTACAACAGACTTATAGACCATGAAACACATATCCTTTCTCTCATTTCCTTCTCCTCCTCCTCTTTTTTTTCCCTGGTTTTTCAATACAGGGTTTCTCTGTGAAACAGTCCTGGCTGTCCTGGAACCTACTCTGTAGTCCTGGCTGGCCTTAAACTCAACAGAGATCTGCTTGCCTCTGCTTCCCTAGTGCTGGGATTAAGCACATGTGCCACCACCACCTGGCTTCCTCTTTTTTAAAGACAGGGTCTCAAGTGGGCCACACTAGTTTTAAAACTAGTTTTAATTGTGTAGATAAGGATGGCTTTGAATGCTCAGTCCTCCTGCTTCTATGTTTCCTAGTGGTGGGACAACAATTGTGAGCAGCCAGTTATCTTCTTTCTGAAGTTTGCAAGCTCCATTCTGGTATATGTGAAAGTCCTTTCCCACCTAGATGGGACTAAAACTTCACGGCCTCCGTATACAAGGCAAGCCTGTAAGGTCTTTCCAAGCAGTTGATCACCAAATTCCAATGGGAAACAAACATTCTCAGAACAACTGGGAGACAACAAACTCACTAAGCAGCAAAGTAGTTCCCAGCCCTCCTATCACTCAGCCCCTAGGAGAGAGAACCCAGAAAGCGCAATGCCAGGCTGAACACAGAAAACATCTCAATTGGCAGACCCCTCTTCAGCAACCCCCCACCCCAGCCTCATGCTTCACTTGCAAAGTGTGACATAACCACGGGACGAGTGCCTTGCTTGAACCAAAGCAACGATTTAGCCAGTCTGGACCTCTCTGTGCTTTTTTTAATCCTTCCTGTGAATACCTCAGCTTCAACTGGGCCTCCATACAGTAAATTGGTGGGCTGTATCGTACTGCGGTGCTTTGCAATGCAACCCTGCAAAGAACAAGATTTGTACTGACACCAAAGGTTCCTTCTCTATGTCTCTTCCTTCTGCCTCCCTCCATTGCCCCCTTTTCTAGTCCTCACGGTTCCAGAGCTTTAATATGAACCTGGGCATGTTGGCAATGCAGACCGCGCAATTCCTTACCGAATTTTCTCAGATATACCTCATAGATAATAGTGTTTAGAGTAATGTTATTATAGCGTATGTAATAAATTATTCACTGTTTCTTTTGGTAACTGTGATTTAAAAAAAGAAAAAAGAAAAAAAAAGCTTTATACAGTTTAGGTTGTGCTTTTGTAATAGATGAAAATGTGCGCTTAAGAAGGATATGTATGTTTTTTTTATTTTTCTTCCCCCCTCCCCCTTGGATTTTATTTATTCTGGATTGGGGAAAGTTGCAGAATGAGCCCAAAGTTTACAGTTTCATATTTTGCTGAAGAAACAATCTGTGTTCATTTGCTATGTTGGAAAAAAACTTATTTTCTACATTTGTGCTAATTGTTCTGTGTTAACAGTGTAGTATTATAATTAGCAACTGCCAATCAGTGCTATAATTTTATGCATGAAGCTAAAAATTTAGCAGTGTGATGCATTGTGGTCTTAATAGCAGCATTTTTCATTTTGTACTAGATCCTCCCCATTGGTTCAATGAACATTATTTATGCATGGGCACCTATCATTTGTTAGCAGTCGTGAACAGTTGTGTATACATTAAACTGTGAAAAATGTACACAGTTTGGCCTCAGACAGTGATAATACTGGTTTTCTTGGGAGATGTATTACCTTGAAAATACTATTACATCTGCTGGGATTTCAAAATGAGTCAGATTGTATTGGGTTTGAATTTTATAATGAGAAAGATCATCCAAGTTGGAATTAGCTTACTCAAACCCCACAACTAGGGAATCCTCACAATCCAGATATATCACTATATCTGAGAGAGTTGAAAGTGAGCAGTAGAGAGCAACTCACCTCTGCGTTTTTAATTTCCACTAAAAGGAGTTTTAGTTTTATGTTCATGACCTCAGATCTATTGGGCCATGTATACAACAATGCTAATTCATCTAGGTCTCTCTTTCCTGTATTTTCCCATGGGCACCGGCTCCTTCTAGGCTTCTGTTGTCAGCTCCCAGCTGAAATGCATGCAGCTTCAATACCAGGAATTCATTTCTGGCCTTTTGGAACACTTTCACAAGTGACCCCACCAGTTACTTGGACAAAAGTATATGGTCATTCCCTGAACATTCATGTACATGGCCCTGTCATACTTTTTCTCCTCAGAGTCAGAAATGACTCTAGATTCCTTTTTACAAAGTTATGCCTATATTTTAAAGGGGAGTATAAGAATTTTGAGAACCAATTGAGGAAAACCATCTTGGTTTGAGTTCCCCAGCCTTGGAAGTCTCTCTATCTCAACAAGTATTTTCTGTCCCAGTGGATTGGGCAAATATTCTTGCATTTGGGTTCTGAGATCCATTCTTGAGTTTCATACCTATTTCCTACATCAGTATGCTCCCCGTAAAGCCAAACCAACTGCCAGGTTCTACAGTTCTGCAGAAGAGGAGGAAGATGAGGAAACAACAGTGGGAACACAGCAGTCTGCCGTGCAGAATATTGGAAATCACCAACAGACAGCAAAGCGTTACATGTGTCTGTCAGTGAGTATGTTGGAGATGTTCTTTCATTACTGATGCAAAGGAACGGCCTTACAAGTAGGTTGTGATAATGAAAGCTTTGTAATGTAGTCTTTTTGTTTGTTTGTTTGTTTGTCTGTTTGTTTCCTTTTACTAATCTGCCAAAGATGGAAATGGATACAAGAAGTTTAAAATCTGCTTTTGTAAGCCAGGTGTTGATCGTAATAGTGTTTAATCTTCCGGAAAGCTTTACGTATTCTTCTGCAATAAGTCAAGTCACTATTTGTTTCCATAAGTTCTCTGCACACTCACAAGCCTGCACACTGTTCTCATGATGCAAATGTTATAGTATCTACAACGTTCTAATGTAATTTTGATCCAAAGCAGACAAGGGATGTGTGAGACACTAGCATGTCTGTCCTTTACTACAAGCAACACAGGGTCTGGCTCATTAGAATTTGCCAAGAAGACTTGTCTTATGAAATTTGAGGTATATTTTGTTATGCTGTTTTATTTCCTTTTTTTTTTAACTGTGGAAAGTGATACGTTGAATTAAGTGTAAGCTGAGTTTTCCAGACAACTGAAGTAGCTACATTGTGAATGTTATTTTGTTATTAAAGGGTTTTTACTCAATCTTTGTGCCAATGAATGTCCTTTTCTTTGGAAACACAAGAACCACAGAATTACCTCTGCTTGGCCTGGGTTGTCCTCATATGGAAGTGTGTGGACCTGGCCTGGGAAATAAATGGTAATGCCTGGATAGAAGGTAGGTTTGGGGTACTAAGAAAAGATCTCCATGCCCATCAGTTTTCAGGAGACCTGGGCCCAAATTTTCCAGCCTCAATCTCTCAGCACCCATGACCTCTTTAAGAACTCATGAGTAAACCTCAACATACCTCAGTTCCTTCAGGAAAGGGAAAGGAGGAAACTTGGTGATCTTGCATTTTCTATGAGCCATTAAGTAGCCGTCCACTCCAGGCTCCACCCAAGGGAAGCCTGGGCCTTCACTGAGGACTTTTCTTTCATCTTGACTCCAGCAAGTGACTCAGTTATTCACTTAAGCCAGGAGGAGGTTCTTGCTATCAGTAGGCTTCCCAGCTGCCTTCTGCATACCATTTATTTACCTGGCATATCTATAATTTTTGAGGCAATTTCTTAAGAATCAAAGGTATGATTTTCAAGCACTGTTATTTCTAAGTGATTGTAGCTTCACAGTTCTTAGATCTGAAAGTGTGCAGGCAAGAAAAAGATTCTTTGTCTTCTTGAATCTCAGAGGTGCCAGGCAGGTTACTCATACTGCAGACTGCATTTAGGAGCCGGTGGAACCACGGCTACTGAGTCTACCAAAAACATGGTCCACTGAGGCCTATTTCATTTCTGCTTGAAAGTCCTTTTCAAAAAAGTTGTAGAACTGGGTCTACTCTCCCAATTCCCTTACTTTGGCTACATTTGGCATTTAACTTGATTCAATTTACTATCTATATTCTTTTTCAGATAAAGGCCAGGGAGTCTGCTGTCTGAGGGAACAGTTAAGTATACACAGGCTACATAGCCAACAGATAGTCACATAATTAGAAAACACTTCCTGAAATGTAAAATACAACCCCTCCCCCCCCCTTTTTTATTTTTTTTGCTGTGTTGCTTTGTGTCACACAAGCCCAAAGAGTGTGAGCCAATAACCTATCATGAAAGGTTATGAAACACCTGACTTATTGGCTTTCCAAGAACAAGAACACAAACTCCGGGCTTAAGAAATTTGGAACTGAGGTGGTACCACACCATCTTATGAGGTTGCTTTTAATCCCCACAAATCTCCTTTTCCTCTCAGCCCCCCAAACAGTTCAGTGTCTTCTTTACAAAGAATTTCACGGGCCAGGGGGCTCAGGAACTGACTGACCAACATCCTAGTTAGTTCTGGGCTGTTTCCTCAGTGGATTACCAAGAATGAGCAAGGCCTCCCTGCCCCCTCCCATTCTTCCTGTTGAACAGTTCTGTCAAGTCAGTATTTTATTAGCATAGATCTGTAGAATCGTTCTGTTCTTGTTCAGTAAATTCTTACTGCTCCCACCAAAGAGAAGTGGAAACAAGTTGTAATATATTTTCTTTTATCCAGTTTTTTTCTCATGATCCAACTCTCACATGAGACCTCGGCCCCCAGTGTGTTTACTTTTGGTTTAAAAACCACTATTTAGTTTCACATGCTGTCCCCGTGTGCCTTTAGTCCTTCCTTCTAGTCTTTTGGTTGCTTTATGGTGGTATTTAATGGTGACTGTCATGAAAGGAGGATAGGGGTAAAGAGAGAATTTGCCCCACCTCTTTTTAAAATTTGAAAATGGAAGAAATCTATGATGTCACAAGGGGTGTGGCGATGGAAGAGGGGTGTGGCTGTGGAGTGGGAACCTCCCTGCTCTGTTTCCAGCCCTGGGTGCCCATTCCAGGACTCTTAACCCTTTAGAGGAAACCCAACTCCTTGTCATAGATTTCAAGCCGGACTCAGAGAAGCCAAGAGACCCCAGACATGTATGAAACCATTATCTCCAGGAAACTGGAGGAGGGGAACTTATTTTAATCAACCTCCTTTAAGTCCCTTTAACCAAGCCCTCTTGTGTTGAAAATCATGAAAACATATTCCTCCCTATTTTGAAATAAAGTCCCAGTGCTGATCACAGCCTTTTTTTCTCCCTGAGTTCTGTTTCCAAGCACATTATACCCAGCTTTTATCCCATCTCGCACACTAAGTCACACTGGGCTTAAAGATTTTCCAGGGATGGTCGACAGGGTATAGATTCAGTGGCTGCCCTGAAATCCCAGTGAGAGTGAGCATCCTGCTTCATTATTGAGAATGAATACTCATCATGTTCATCGTATGTTCAGGCCTCCATAAGACCCTTTTCCTTTCTTTTTGGAGGATAGATTTCTTTGAATGCTGATTGCATTTTGAAGATGACTCACTTCCCATCCTAATGTTTTGGTCTGCAACGCTGCTTACAGTGGATTCTTTCCATTTTTATCATTAAATGGTAGTGCTGTAAATTCTGCAATTAATGTCAAATAAACTGCTTCAATTCATTGATCATGTCTCGGTTGCTTGCTTTATTATTTTGTGTGTGTGTATGCGTGCGTGCATGCGTGTGTGCATGCGTGCAAGTGTGCGTGAGTGCGTGCGTGCGTGCGTGTGTTCTTCCAGCATACAGATTCCAGAGATCAAATTAAGGTCCCCTGGCTTGTCTACCAGTCCCTTTACCAGCTGAGCCATCTTGCAGGACCTTCTTTCCATTTTGATTGAAAGGACTAAGTACCATTGCTCTCATTGCCATTTCATAGAGAACAGCAAAGTTTTTCTACTTGGTTCAGGACATACAGCACATTCAATGATCAACTAACCTGTCATTCTTATTATCAGTCACAGAGTGCTTCAGAGTGCCTGTCACTTTTCTTATACTTCACCCATTAAAACGAGAGATGTCTGTTCTATCTAGCCTTGCCCTTGTACAGGTGAGATCACATGTGGTTACTCAAGAGGAGGATTGTCACCTATGAAAGAATCAAAACACCCAGACCAACATATATGGAACATGGAGCCCTCACAGTGCACCTTGATTCTGCCAAAATATATAGTTCACAGTTCTAATAGCTGACAGCATGAGTTGTCCCCAGCTGAGTGGTTCTTTGATCTTGGCTGTACTCACTCATGCATCTGCCATTAGTTCTCTGTTTGACTGGGGTCTGGCTAGACTAGGTTGGCATTAGTTTGGAAAGTCTAATTTTTCATCTCCCAGCTAGCTGGGCTCAGCCACATTCCAGGGGTCAAAGGAAGCACCCAAAGCTCCTTGGGGCCCAAATGTGAGCCTGGTAAAGTCACTTCTGCTCTATCCTATTGACTGAAGGAAACCCCATCCTAGATTCATAAGGGAGACATGGGATGACTCCTTAGTGGGGAAAGGTGCAAAATCACATTACCAAGTGAAGGCTTAGATTGTGGCCATGTTTTACAATCCACGACAATCAGTACGTTTTAAAAAATCTCCCAATGGATTCAAATACTCAGCTAAGTTTTCCCAAACACACCAAAACCTTGTTTCTTTATTTTCTTTTTTCATGTTTGTCATTTATTTATTTACATATTCATTTATTTTTGTACAATATCAACCAGTATCCTCATGGGTTGATTCTCTCAAATGTTGTCATCATGGCCGATGAAATCACTTTATGAAGAAAAACTTTACAGCTTTCAGACTTACAAAGCAGATATCACCTAGACTGGGCCAATACATGTTAGAATAAAAAAAACAAAAGCCTTCCACAAACCAGGGTGAGTCAGGTACTTGCTGACAAGGAGAAGCATCTTAGAGAACATATAGCCGCTCCTGGCTTATATCAAGGCTGAGCCAAATGACCACTGAAAATCTTCCACATCTGCTACCCTTTCACTTTGTGACCTACTACCATTGCTCAGAATGGGAAGCTGTGATTACAGCAAGCATACATCAATATTGATGGTCCCTGATCTCTCCCTTGGGTTCTATGGGTGTTTGTTTGTTTGTCTGTTTGTTTTTAAAAGACATTTCAGACCCCTTAGACAATATAGTAATGGAATAAAGACTTACAGCACTTCTTCTGTCTCAGCCTCTTGAATGCTGGGACAATAGGGGAGCATCACTACACCTCACTGAAGAATTACCCTTGACAACAGGAATGCAGCTAACAGAAGAATTTTAAAATGTGTCTGTAGTTCCCATAAAGACCATTCATACAAATTGCCAGAACAGACTGCTTCAATTTAGTCATAACCAACACATATTCTTTGGGTGGCTAATTGTAGCCGCTTAAAAGTTTTGAGTTGTTAGATGTATTGGTGCAACCTGTAATCTAGCAACAGGGAGGCAGAGGAAGAGCTCAAGTTTGAAGTCAGCTTGAATTACATGGCAGAAAGGGAGGGTTGCTGAAGGTGCTTGTCACCCCTGATAAGCCAGAACCCAGGATCCCAGGCTTTTACTATGACTCAGAGTGTGAGTCTATGGCCTTCTCTACACTGTGAATTTCAGAACAGATTACAAACAGTAGTGATACTAATATACCTAAAATTTTTATCTTTTTTTGTAAACTTAAAAATTCATGTGAATTTCAGGAAGTCAACTTAGATCCATCTCCCACAGGACAAATGGACTCCAGATAAGTATCCCTAAGTTTTCCCCACCAGTCTATTCCTGAAGGTAGAATGGATCTCTCTCTTTCTCTCTCTGCCTCTCTCTCCCCTGGTCTGAGGACTTTCTTCCCCCAACTACCAGGGCCATGAGCCTGGAAGTTTCAAATGTACACCCCAGAATTTCCTCCTAAGCTCTTTAACTTTATCTTCTGTTCCGAGTTTATATCTGTCCCAGCAATTTCCAATAAAATTGCAGAGTGCTCCCAAACCGCCCGCACCAGTGTCCTTGGAACCTACATCCCAGATGACGCCAAAGCAGCCTGAACCCTAAGCCTCACCCTTCCAGGCGCTGGGCTTCTGCTTCCCTTCCCCCTGCCTGATCCCCACATAACTCAGCCATTTTGGGTCTGCTGGTCTCTTGGTCTCTTGGCCTGGGCCTCCTTCCTTCCTCTCCCCCACTCCTTCTCTAATGGTGGGGTGTTGGCCATGTTCAGCCTGGGCTCCTCTCTGCCTGTGTTCTCCCTTATGTCTACAATAAAAATGTCTCCATACTTGAGGAGTAGCCATATCCTCCTCCTTTTACTTCATTATTCATTCAGCTGGGACCACAGACTGGACACTCGGGAGAAGGTAAAGAGTCCATAGGCTGAGTTGCCATGAGCTTTGGAAAACAGACCCAGGGGAACTCCTGAAGATGGTGGCGGTTTGGCTGGGAAGATAGTTCTGTACAATAACAACATAGAGTAAAAAACCGAAAGAAAACACTGTATGTTGGATATGTGTGTGTGTGTGTTTGTGTGTGTGTTTGTGAGAGAGAGAGGAGACAGACAGACAGATAAGCAGGCATCAACTTTTTAATAGTGTGTGCGTGTGTGTTGCAAATCTATGTGTGGGTTGCAAAAAGACTGTAAAAGGCTAAAGAGGCAAGACATCTTAAAAAGTACAAAATATAGAGGCAGAGGTGAGACAATGAACCAGATGAAGGTCAGTTGGAGAGGGATAATGCCACCACTGATGCTACTACAGGCTTGAGAGGCAGATGCTTCATGCATCTGGAATCTCCCATATTTTGGGGTCAGCAACACAACCCAGGCTTCACTTCCATACCACCAGACAATGATCTGTCAAAGCTCTTTGCCTTCCCAGGAGCTTTTCTCAGGGACATCCCTGCCACAAGTTGCCTCAGCAACAATCTGAAATTACTATAACCCCTTAATCTTCATGACACTGCCAATTTCGACTACCAACTAGGATGAACCCTAGCCCCCTTGAACCTCCTTGTCAAAAGCTTTTGCTTGTTTTTACTTTGTAAGAACAAAAGGTCCCTAGGCCTTTTCCTTTCCTAAATTGGAAACTTAGATGGGTGAGGTCTTCCCTTCATTCTAATGTAGATCCAGCCTCTACTTAATCTTCTATATCCTTCAGCAAAATCCATGGCTACATTACCTTTCCTGGTGCTCTCGTTCTCTTTAAAGTGTTTGTTTTGTGTTTCCTTCTGCACCATTTGCTCTTTTTCATTGAGACAAACATAGGAGTGATTACTAATGGTTATTAGCAGACTCAATATTAGGCTGACTCGGAATCTCCTCAGCCACAGAAATTAGTGCATTGCTCTTAGATTTAGCCCCAGGCACCTTCTTAGGAGCACAACGCAGACACGTTTCTTTCCAAAATACCATAATAAAGGAAAGACTCTAGCCCAGTTGCTAATACTGTTCCCCTCTGAAATCTCTTAAGCTGTACCCAGCCACCCCACCCCACACCAGTATGCTGTGTTCTTAGCACTGCCTTCTAGGCTCCTACCCCTGAAGCCTTGATTACATCATTCAACTACTTTTTCTAGCACAAAGTTCCAAAAGTCTTCCAAATTCCACAAACAAACAAACAAACAAACAAACAAAAAGCATCATGGCTATGCCAGTCGCAGCAATAGCCCACTTCCTGGCTCCACCTATGCATTACGTCTTTTACTGCAGTGGTAAAATACCACGACTAAGGTAACTTACAGAAAGAAGGGTCTGTTTGGACTCAGGGTTCCAGAGGGATAAGGGCCCATCTTAGCAGGGAAGCATGCCAGCAAGTAGCAGACTGGAGCAGGAGCTGAGGGCTCACATCTTGAACCATGACTTAGTTACTATTCTACTGCTGTGAAGAGACACCACGACCAAAGCAACTCTGCTGAAATAAACATCTGAGGATTTACTTAGAGTGTCAGAGATTTAGTTCATTGTCATCATGGTGGGGTGCATGGTAGCAGGCATGGCAGACAGACATGGTGCTGAAAAAGTAGTTGAGAGCTATACCCCAATCCTTAAGCAGCAGACAGACAGAGAGAGAGAGAGAGAGAGAGAGAGAGAGAGAGAGAGAGAGAGAGAGAGGCAGAGAGACAGAGAGACAGAGAGACAGAGAGACAGAGAGACAGAGAGAGAAACTGAGACCGGGCCTGGCTTGAGCTTCTGAAACCTCAAAGCCAGTGATACACTTCCTCCATCAAAGCCACACCTCATAATCCTTCTAATCTTTTCAAAGAGTTCTACTCACTGATCACTAAGCATTCAAATATATGAGCTTATGAGGGGCATTCTTATGCAAACCAGCATAAACCACAAGCAAGAAACAGAGAAAGTGAGCAAGCAATGATGTTAATCTTTAAATTCTCAAAGCCCATCTCCAGTGACATTCTTGCTCCAACAAGGCCACCTCTCAAAGAATGCCACCAACTGGGATCAAGTATCCCAATGCTCAAGACCATGGGGATATTCCCCATTTAGAGCACTACACATCAGATTCTGGAGGTTGGTGGCCAAGGCTGTTAGGGATGGATGTGGATTTGGGCTGACCTCCAGATACAGGCTCATTTGCAAAGATCCTGGTTTTCATTCCCTGTTTCCATTTGAACATCTTTAATTGCTGCTATGCTGTTGTGTATATTTGGCCCCTATAAGCTCATAACAAGTGACACTATTAGGAGGTATGGCCTTGTTGGAGGAAGAGTGGTCCTGTTGGAGGAGGAGGCATGTTTTCCATACTAACAAACAGGTTATTCCCACCCTCCAACCTCAACCTCCAGTAGAAAACAAATATGTCAAATAGGTTTTTGCCCAACTTTTACATCAAGACATCTTTAAACCCAAAACAATACTTATCATTTTGCAACTTGGCTGAATATCAAGCCAGATACATTTTGTCTTTATAAAACTAGAAGTTGACAAATACAGGCAGACATTTTCATGAACTGCAATATCATTCAAAACATAACAGCATATTTACGGAGATTTGCCATACACTGCATACAGTTAGCTTATATTTCCACCACCCATTAACTCCCATTGCCTCCCATTCTGTCTAAACTGAATCAGCACAGTTCACAGGATCTGGTGTGATAGCCGGTATTTCTTGAAAAGCATCAGTTCCCAAAAAGTTTCAGGGGAAAATATCTGAGAAAAAAATTGAGTTTCCAGGAATGAGCACATCTGTCCCATGCATGTCTGACAAGACTGACAAAAACCGCTAAGAGAATCATCAATTTAGGAGAGAGAAGAGAGTGTGTAGGCGGTGGGGTACCAGCAGTATTCTGCACTGTCCTGAAGTCCACTGGTCCTTGCCCAGCGAGACTGTTTCTGCAGGCTTTGCCTCATCTGGAAACCCATTGGACAAGCACTCATGTACTGATCCAAAACTAAGCCTCATGGCTCCCAACAGCTAATCCCCTTATCTTGGGCTATTGTTTGCCTTCTGGAGCAGCCATGCCTTGTCCTGCTCTGTATCTGAACTAACACCTCATGATAAAAAAATAAATAAATAAAAACCTCGTAGAGACTATTACCTTAGCAGAACACTAGCTTCTGCCAATCCAAGAGCTAAGAATGCCACCAGATAGCAGCACTTTGACCTACACAAAGGCTTCCCCCATCTCATTGTATCTGCCTCTTTGGTATACATGGCAATGTACTTCAAATTTGCTTTGATTTATGAATTTCCTTGTTCCGCAACAATAGAAAAACCCTGCTTAACTGCTTTCATGGTGGGACATGAATTTGGTGATAACTTAAGTCTGTATTGCTGGGCCATGGTCACTCAAAATGGATCCAAAATAAACTATCTCTTATTTTCCTTTAAAATGAGAGCCCTGATTTTGAGGAAAACGACCATATTTTCTAAAACCTATTTGTTCAAAAATTTATTTTTAAAACTCTGTGGGGGTTTTATTGTTGTTGTTGTTCAGTTATATGTTCTGTCCAATTCTATATAGTAAACACACTGAGCTTCCAGGGTGCTATGGTTTCTCCAGCAGAGAGGACAGACAACCCACCACTAGCTTCCTGTCCATCTTTCTATCTATGCTTGCCTTTGCTTCATTCTGTCTCTGCCCCAGTCAGGTCCAGGTCCCTGGAGCCGTGCACGGTTGCAGCACTGGAGTTCATCATTTGAACTAATAAAATTGTTCTCTTTGAATGAATATATATTGGCTTTGCTTGACTCTCAAACTTCTCTGGCCTTTTAATTCCTTAATCGGTAGGGAAGACAAACCTACCTGTTCCTGCACCCCAAGACTGTGCCATATGCAATCAACATAGCCTGTCACTGTTGATGCTGTCCTTACTCACTTGGACAAGACTGTCACTTCCTCCTTGTTCTGTGTACAATTTCAGCATATAAGCCTCCACATGACACCTCCACACGGAAGTGGGAGATCCTTTCTCTTGCCCACCTTTTGTACCATGCTCCTCCATATTTCAGGATCTTTAGCTCTGATTTTCAGGTCCTCAAAGCACTGTAATTCTTCCCTGTGATGGAAAGTGACCAGGAGATACACTGCCTCCTTCTGGCCCCTAGGCCTTCTCAAGCTTGGCCAAGGGAGCAAGGTGCTCTGTCTTGGGGAAATGTGACCTGGCTCAATTCCTCTTCCCTTACAACAGAGTCCACATCCCTAATTCTGCTTTCACTCTCAACTTAAGAAAAAAAATAGTTATCAGATCAATATTGTCCATGTACACACACACACTCACACTCATACACACACACTCATACACATACACACACACGCACTCATACATACACATTCATACACACACACACACACACACACACACACACACACACACACACACACTCATACATAGTGTGATCTAGAGCAAATGCCCACCAAAACTTTTCAAGCAGGAAGAGCTGATTATTAAAACCCTCTCATTTGCCTCTTCAGACTTCCCCCTCTGGTCCCCAGATCAACACTGAAAATGTCCACCCTGGGCTAACTATCCTCTATTTGTCTTCCCTCCCTGCTCAGCATGGAAACAATCACAGCTAATTAGTAGCTGGGGTAGCCAACTGTGACCAAGACAGGACATGTGGATGTGGATACCAACCCCTCTCCAGAGGGAGAAAGAAGCTAAGGAGAGTATGTTAGCAACAGCAGTAATTGCTCATCATCTATTTACCTGTTATTTCCCAAGAACTCTGAAAGCATCCTACCCCTCTGCCTTCATCCTATAGAAAAGGCAGCTATCATCGAACAGTGAAAAATTGATTCTGCCTCTAGGTGTTTGCACTTAGCCAGGGGATCCAGGGGCAGCTTTGGATTTGCATTTCTATCGCTCCCTCTCCAGAGCTGATTATAGTACCCACCCAGCACTTCCCAATTGCCCATTAGTTTTCATAACCACCTCTGGCTTCTAACGGTCCTAATCAAACTCCATTTTGGAAATACTCGTCATTGCTTGTGACTTCTGAAAGTTTTTGATTTCTCCCTGTGTGAAGTTTTAGGAAATGGTTTATTTTCCCCTCTAGGCTTATTTTACTTAGCTGAAGTCACTGGAGAGAGCATAAACTTTGCATTTTCATCAGACTTCTTTCAAATGTGCTGGTACTGCAGTTGAATTTCAATGATTCGTTCGACGATTGCCATAGAGAATATCAGAATGCCCACCGCCAGAGCTATCCTGTTGGTAGGAGTCCAGACAGTGCAGCACTCACTGTCTGCTTATTTACAAGACAAGCACAGACTCCTTTTTCTTTTCACAAATTATGAGGACTCTCATTTGGGTCCAGCATCTATGTTAGCAACCAAAAGCAAATAAAATATTTCAGTGGGGCTTGGGAAATGGCTCTGCAAATAAAGTGCAAGCTGGAATCAAAATGCTTCCCTGCTCCGCTGGATGTTTTGCCTCTTTCTCCTGTTTTCTTTATTTGCCAGCCTCTGTCATCTTGACTTCTACCCAGCCTAGAGCACTGAACTCACTGCCTTGTGATGATTTTGCTAAGATCTCCACCCCCCATCTCTCCCCACACCTGCCCTTTCTTCTGCTGACTTCCATTCATACACTTCACACCCCCAGCCTGGAGTTCCTCGAATATTCTACCTCTTCTGATGCACAATGAGTCCTTGAGCTCAAACAGGAAGCAGGCAGGTCAGAGTAGTTTGTACCAACACTGATTCAGGGGCTCCCGAATCAGCATTCTGCACAGGGGCACAGTGTATTGGCTATTAGCAACTAATTATGCACTCATTGCTGTGAAGGAATACTCAACAGAAAGCTCCTTAGAGGAGTAAGGTTTTATTTGTCTCCCACTGTGAGGTGATATAGTCAGTCATGGCAGTGAAAGTGTGGTAAACCAGCGGCTCTATACCATCAGGAACATGTGGCAGGGGTATACAGTCCCATGTTCATGTGGTCGCTGCAGCCTGTCACTCACTTCCTCCAGATATACCATACTTCCCAAAGGCCCCAAAGACTTCCCAAACAGTACCACCAGCTGAGGACAATACAATGTGTTCAGATACATAAGCCTTTGAGAGACATTTCACGTTCAAACCATAGCACGGGACATGCCTCCCTGCTTGATATCGGATTCACCTCTTCCTGGCTCCTCAAACCGGCTTGCTGTCCTCAAACCTTTAAACTTGTACTATGCCTGCCCTCACTCTCTGCTACAGCCCATGCTGCGAGATTTTCCTTCCCACGCCTTGACAGGGTTTAATGTAACCCTTCCAAGATGGTCTCAAACTCACTATGTTATTGGACTTCTTATGTCCCCCGCCTCTACCTCCCAAGTACCTAAATCACAGGCCTGCCCCCATGAGGCCCAGTTTACGGGATGCTGTAGGTTGAGCCCAGGGCTCTGTACTTGCTTGGTAAGTACTCTGTCAACTGAGCTGCCTTTCTCCAGCTCTGCTTCTCTCTATACTCCACTCATCACTTAAGCCCAGGGCTGTATTTGTTACTCCTTTCTCATTGAGTTCTGCCTCCATCTTTACAAGTCTGCTCCTCGTCTCCTTGTCTTTGATCTCCACTGGTGTCAGCATAGCAGGCT
Organism: Cricetiscus sungorus; assembly: GCA_030556225.1. NCBI lineage: Eukaryota > Metazoa > Chordata > Mammalia > Rodentia > Cricetidae > Cricetiscus > Cricetiscus sungorus. The sequence continues at coordinate 100,428,851 of JANBXA010000651.1, read as the reverse complement.
CTGTACATGAAGATATTTGAAGCATCCGTTTACTCTTAGGTCATCACTGCCTCCCGCCCTTATTCCTCTTTTATCTCACTAGCGCTCTACTAAGCATCATCCTCAGAATATCCCTGGGAAGAAGTCCAAATGCCTCTCTCTCCTCGATTCCCTGAGCAGCTCTCTTCCGCTATGATCATTTTGTTCTTTATGCAGTCCTGTCACTCTGCCATTCCTGCCTTTCTGAAACACTATCCTTTCCCATGATCCCCTGCATCTCTGACCATTGTTACTCTGTCTTTCCCAGTGCTCATCTTCCTGGAAACAGCCAGAGGAGGCCACCGGGGCTGTGTCATCAAAGGATCATCCTGGCTGATCCTACCTACACACTAATAACTCATCAATCTTCATATCTTCTGAGATTCACATAAACATATTTGTTTATGGATACCTAAGCCTCACTTAAAACTCAACTTATCCCATTCTCCAAAAGCGGTTCCAATTCTTCATAATGAACAGCACTAGGACATGGTATCATCCAATTCACAAAGCACAAACTTGGAGTCATACGTTTTTCACTGTCTTGATTTTTAGGATTCTTTATTTTGCGTTGTTTTTGTCAGGTGTTTCTCACATGGATCAGGCTGGTCGCAAACTCGCCATGTATCCAATAATGGCTTTGAACTTCTGATCCTTCTGCCTCCAACTCCCAAGTGGAGTGTATCACCATACTTGTCTGATACTCATCCTTGTCTTTTATTCCAATACTAATTGATAACATTTCACTTACCTAATATATCTCCAATCTTCTTATTGTTCTTTTCCACCACCTCTGACCTAGTTCAAGGCTTAATATCCATCATTTTGTTTGAAAATTTAAAACAAAGCCATTTCTTTCTTATTTATTTATTTACTTACTTATTCACTTACTTATTTACTTATGTGCATGTACCTGTATGTGCAAGTATATCTGCCCATAGATGCCAGAAGACACATCAGATCTCCTGAGTCACTGATGTTTGTGAGCTGCCCAACATGGGTGCTAGGATCTGAATTCCAGTTCTCATGACAGGGCAGCAAGTGCTCTAATTGCCAAGCATTTCTCTAGATGCCTCACTATTGAATCTTTAAGAAAAAGGTGTTAACTAGGCTTTCTAGTACAACACAGTGAGGTGACATCATAATGTCTTAAAGAGATAGTTTGTGTGTGGAGGGAGCTACTAGTTTCCATTCAAGGCAAAACTGAAGGTTGACATTATACACTGAGTGATGATTTGGTTGCAAGTTTTGACATGGACAGAGGAGAGGAAGGGTGTTGTGGAACAATCTTTTTTGTACACTGTGAAGATGTGTTGCTGTTATTGGTTTAACAAAGAGCTAAATGGCCAATAGCTAGACAAGAGGAGGTATTGGTGGGAGAGCCAGACAGAGAGAACTCTGGGAAGAAGAAGGGTAGAGTCGCCAGACAGTCAGAGAGGGGAAAAGACACACAAGAGGACAGGTAAATGCCACGAGTCATGTGGCAACATGTAGATTGATAAAAAATGGATTAATTTAAGTTGTATGCAAGAGCTAGTTAGTAACAAGCCTAAGCTATGAGCCCAGATTTTATTAATAAGAAGTCTCATTGTGGTTATTTGGGATCTGGCTATGGGACAAAATATTCTGCCTAAGAAAGGCAGAGAGATAAGAAAAGGGTCTCAACTGATCTTACCTCTTGAACTGTCTAGAACTTCCCAGCCCATCGCCTACATTATGACCAGCTCACTTCTTCTAAATCACTAGCCTAATTCTGTCACTTTTTTACTTGGTGAGGTTGGCTGTTCAACAGTGTTTTTAGGATAAAGCCCCAAGTCCGTCATGCCTCTCAAGGTTTTTCTTCACCAAGGATCTGTTTAACTCTCCAGCCTCACTTCTCACCAACCTCCTGTCATATAGCCAATCATAATGGAGAAAGCACTTACATGCTCCATCACCTCTTTGGCCTATAGCTATTCATGTATAATCTTCCTTCATTCTGGAATTTCTTTGGCTGAGAAACCCTTGATGACTCACTGGACTAGAAGTCTTTTACATGTCCATCCACATTGTCCTATCTTTCTACCTGCCTGAATCCTACTCACTGACTCCCTCCCTCTACCAGGAGCTGCTTAGAAGCAAGCATTGGATTGTACTTCTTTTTATATTTCCAGAATCTAGCATGTTTTCTAATATATGGTTAGTTCTCAGAAGTATTAGTTTAGTAAATAAAAGATTAGATGACGCTAAAGACATTTAAAGGAAAACAGCAGCCAGTACTTATGGAGAATTTACTGTGTGTCAGGCTCTGCCCTAAACTCTTTAAATGGAGTATCTCAGTTAATTATTACCAAAGACCTGTAAGAAAGGGACTATTGCTATCTCCCATCTTACAGATGGTGCCCGGAGCTCCGCTAACCTGCCCAAAGTTGCAATGGGCTGCAATCATTAGAAAGATGGTTCCAAGAGAGCTCCCAACATAGATTTGCTCCCTACAAAAAGAGCACCATTGTGGAATTATTGGTTACAGATGATGTCACACTACTTGCAGCTCCTGTCATCAAATCCAAACAGCCCCTGAAGAGCACTGAAGGTATCATCTGAAATTATTTTGCTGAATGACCTCTCTAAGGACCTAGATTTGAGAGGAGCGAAAGCAAGGAAAGCTGGGAATTCGATCAGGGTAATTCTTTCTAAGGTCAAGGGGAGTCGGCCCCAGTCCTAAGCCCCAGTTCATGACAACTAACTTTCCGATTGATTTTTGCTTTTTTCTATCTGAGCTTGGAAATTACTTCCATCACAGAACACTAAATTCACTTTTCTCAGGCTTCACTACCCAGGGGGGGAAAATTCTACTTTCCAAATTAAAAAGAAGAAAAAAATCTTTGTCACAATGACAGAAACCTCTACGCTATCCCAAAAGAGTGGGAGCCCTTGATCTCCCCACTCACATTTCCACACCCCCCATGGTTACTTTGATACCTTCAGCCCCACAGCTAGAGTGAGATAATTTTCTGCCTGTTCAAGGTTGCAAGGTGAGTTGATCACAGGTAATTGTGCAAACTCACCCTGTTGTTTTTGTATATGTATTAAGAGTATCCTCACACTCACTGCTGATGCTCAGCATGGAATGTTCTGGAAGACAGGAAACATTCCTGTCTCTGCCCCTAAGATGTTTTCCTGTCTCTGTTCACTGCCCCCATTTCTTATCCTTGCTTATCGTCAAATACTAGGCAGTGTCTCCCAGCTGGTCTTACTTTTCTCAGCTTCTCTGCACTTCCATAGGACAGTCCCGCAATAAAGTCCCGAGGCCATGCACTATTACTCACAGCCCTTGACTGTGATCCTTTCCTGCTTTCCGGATTTCTTGTAATTTGAACCTGGTGTTCAAGGCACTGTTTCTCCCAGATATTCTCATGGTGGTTTTTATTGTTTTATGTGTTAATTTAAAGTTCTTATTTTTTAAATAATTTAAATTATTACTTATTTTTATTATATAGCTATGTATTATATAAATTATAATCTTAAAATTGGACTTATGATTATTATTGCAGGTGTGTGTGTGTGTGTGTGTGTGCGTGTGTGCGTGTGCGTGTGTGAGTGTGTGCAGGTTCACATGCTATAGTGTGCATGTGGAGGTCAGAAGATGATTTTAGGGAGTCAGTTCTCTTTGTGAGATACAGAGCTCAAACTCAGTTCATCAGGGCCATCTTGTCATTCCAATTTTTTAATGTTTTTGTTGTGCTAGGAAGTTGAACCCAGAGCCTTGTGCATTCTAGATTAAATGTTGAACTGTATGATACTCTGAGTCCTCCAAATATCTCCACGGACCTCCTCAACTCCGTGTATTTGTTCATCGTGTTTATTGCTTTTCTTGCTACCATGACAAAATGCCTGCTGGAAGCAACCTAAGGAGGGGGAAGGGTTTGTTTGAGCTCATAGTTTCAGAGGCTTTTTCTGTCATGGCCAGTCGCATTGTTTCTAGGCCCAGCCTGAGGCTGAACACCATGGTGAAGGTAGAAGCATGTGAAAGGGAGGAGGTTATTCAACTCATGATGATCGAGAAGCAGAAAGAAGGGCAAATAGGAAGGGAACAGGGGAGACAGACAGCCTCCAATGACAGATCAACTTCTCCCAACTAGGCCCCACCTTCTGTAATTCCACTGCATCCCAGTAGCCTATTTAGATTTTAAATTCATCAATGAATCAAACCATTCCTTAGAGCCCTTATGATCTAGTTGTTTCTGTCTCCACGTGCCTTAGCAATTTCCTGGGCATTTTTTAGTCTAATTAAGTTGACAGCCAAGACTAGCCACTATTTCCCGATTTGCCCATTGCCTGGAATATCCTTTAGAACTCATTCACTAAGTAAGGTCTATCAATAAAGGCAGAGCAAGCAGTTCAGATGAATCTTGCTTTAGGGAATAATTAGAAGCATGGATGCATATTAGAAGCACCAAAAACCCAATAAGATGGCGAAGAGCAGCTGTGTAGATGCAGCAGTAGGAAGCATATTGCTTGCTGTCGCTCCTGCCCTGCAACATTTGAGTCTGTTACGTTGCTGGTCCGTGATTCTGGCAATCTTTCAAAAGCTGAAAGGACAAAAGGTAGAAATGTGGGAACCCGCCAATCAATAAAAAGCTAAGGACTACAGCATAGTCAGTCAGAGAGTTGAAAATGAATCAGTCTTCAAATGGTCATCTATCTATTCAGCCAAGGAAATGTTAAACCCTGAATTTGCCTTAAAGGTTGTTTACCCAGAACACAAATGTTCCCAAGGAGCAGAGCAGAAACAAGCAAACTAATATCCCTGGAAGAAGATAATATCATGGGAGATCACATATATTTATGTAAGCAATTGTTCAAATACAATGATCTATATACAACCAAAGAGGCAGGCAAGCTTGCCAGGATCCAGGAGTCAACATTAGGGTTGGATAACTCAAGGATGCATGGTGGCTATCTAGAGAAGTGCCTCATGAATCAAAAAGAATGTAGACCTTCTAACAAAAAGTAGCAAAATGGGATAATAGTAACCATCTGAAAGTAGGCTTTAAGACAAAAAAAAGTGGGGTGTGGAGCAGAGGCACAAAATCAAGCTATTTGTCTTTCAGAGAGATGCTTGGATGTCTCTTTAGCAACTCATTTTCTTTCACTGTGTGCTTATGCTTTATTGAGATTTCTACTATAATGCGTGTGTAGAAATCTCATGCATGCACATACATTTGAGTAAAGACTTGCTGGTGGAAAGAACCTGATGTTGAGAAGTGGGCCCTTCCGGCTAAAGCTGTGGGTAACTGCTTACCACTCGAGCACACTTTTCCATACCCAAGGCAGATCCTGGTGTCAGTATTAAAGCAAGCATAGGAGACAGCTTAGCCCTCTGGGACATCCATTTGGTTCGGGTTAGTCACATACCCACCTCTTTAAATAATGCACTCCACAGCCTAGTTCCTTTGTCAGTATGTGCTATGCACATCACCCCTCTCCAAACACTGACTCTGGCAACCTCAGAATTCCTTGAACTCCTGTGTGCATCGGACTACATGCACTCTCATCTCTGAACAATTATCTGTTTCCCAACCCTTGGTGACATTCAGATTCAGACAGATTCTATTCAAGTGTGTTCCCAGTGTATCCATGTATAAAGAATAGAAATACTAGTCTGGTCTGAACTGGTTTAAGGTGCAAGTGCAGGAGGGCAAAACTGTGTTCTCTAGTAACCTTTTAAGAGACTCCACTATTTATTCTTTTATGTCTATGCATAATTGGGCATGGGAATGTTTAAAACAAATGCATTGCAGGAAAAGAAATTCACAATAGGACAAATAAATATATAAATAGTGATCATAAGTTTGAGAGAGCACAAGAGAGAGGGTATATGGGAAGTTTGGGGGGAGGAAGAGAAGAAGGGAAATAATATGTTTTCAAAACCCAAACATTATTTAAATAAAATAGGAGAGGAAAAAAAGAGGAACACATACACATATTCAGATATCAACCTGACTGGATCAAAGCTATGCAGATGCTAGTAAAATGTTATTTCTGGGTTCTTCTGGGAGGGTGTTTCTGGCATTTGAGTCAGTTGACTCAATGGGGAAGATCTGCCCTCAGTGCAGGTGGGAACTATCTAATTAGCTAGAGGCCTGGAAAGAACAAAAAAAAACAAGAAAAGGAAGATTGCTGTCTCTCCTGGAGCTGGGATATCCTTCTCCAGCCTTAAAACAGCAGAGCTCCAAGGTCTCTGAGCTTTGATCTCCTGAGCTCTTATCAACACTCTGTTCATCCCTGGATGTACATGAGCCAATTCAAATAAATCCTGTCTCAAAAACAGAGAATATATGACCTAGTCTATGACTTAAGTAGAGCCACCCATAGTAACTCAGCTGTGTAGTAACCAGACCCTACTCCCTTTAAGTTCCATAAGAAGAGCCAAGGCTATACTCTGTGGCCTTCAAGCACTCTCACTTACGTGCCCCACTGTCGCCCTTGGCAGTGTATGCTACTACCCCTTTTCTCCAAATAACATTATCTTGGTACTTTCACACATCTGTGTGGGTAAGAGGCCTAGAAGCTGGAAACACAGCCAGGTCCCGGTCACCAGTAACGTGGGTCATCAGCGACAAGAGCTTCATTTCTCACGGGAAATCTCTGGGGAGTACCTAGACACCAGGTCCTCCATGAACCCATGCCTCTGAGATTAGAGAGGTCACAAACCACATGGAAAAAGAACTGACTGAGGCAGAGGTGTAGGGCCAGAGGCACTAGCCCTGGGCTGTCTAGAGAGCCCTTGATTTCCCCCATCCCTGAGGAAATGAAGAGGGTGCTGGGAGCTTTTCCATTAAGGTTTTAAAAGTGCCAGTGAAATTTTGCTTCCTCTTGGTGTCCATCTCTTTGACATATATATGCACACACACACACACACACACACACACACACACTCACCCTAACAAGAAGAGTCACTCTTTTATACAAACTCTCGTCTCTCTGCATAGCATCCCCTGTGAATGTTGATACAATATTTATTAAGGTTTAAATAGCACTGTTAAGTGCACATGCTGATTTAGAATGATGGATTGTGTCATTTGAAGCATAGGAACTCAGCCACAGAGAAGGGATCCCCAAAGGATAGTAGATGCATCATTAGCTAAAGATTCAAGCTGCAGATGCCACCAGCAGAAAAGAACCATTCTTTAATTAGCCCTTTCTTTATACCTATTGTTAACACTGACTTTTCACAAATACATTTCCAAAATGTATATATAAAGTGATATAAGCACAAAGCACCTTCAGATTGTGTAGGTTTCTGCTAAATGAGCTGTCCCAATTCCACACATCAGAGACTGTCCTCATAATCTTTTGATTATTTTAACTATTCTGTAATGTTACCACCGTATTTATTTTATTTATCTTTAGCCCAGGCTGGCCTTGAACTTGGGATTCTCTTGCCTTGGATAACTAGCATACTTCATTATGCTAAGCTCCCACCATAATTTTGGCCAATATGTTGAGATCACAATTCCTTGACTCGCCGTCTATATATAATATCAAGTAACTGCCATTCTCACTGACAGAATTTAGTTTGCTTACATTGGCAATCACCTCTGACTTTTCTTAGTTTTGGTAATTGTATCAATTATGCTTAATTGTTTTGAGTAGTTGTCACTATCCTTCCAAGTAAAATATAGACCTTTATATTTTTAAATTATACACACACAACCTTTTATTTTGATTCCATCGTTTTTACACCCTACCTCTTCTCTCATCTGAAATTAAATGAAGGCTGGCAGGATGGCTCAATCAGTAAGGTGTATGTTGCCAAGCCTGAAAATCTTAGTTCAATTCCCTCCCTGGGACATATGGTAGAACAAGAGAAAACTAATTACTAAAACTAAAACGAAGAAAGTTAAACCAGAGTTGGCTTTCCCCGTTTCTGTTCACAACTTGAATTCTACCACTTGGAACATCCATCCCCCCCCCACCCCCCCGCTCCCTGCCGCCTCCATACAAATGTAAAAGAATTTAAAAATTAATCTTCATGAAGAATTAAAGTGTGGAATCAGGAAGGATCCTTAAAGGGTGATTAAAGGGGTTTTTGTTTGTTTGTTTGTTCATTTTATGTAAATGGATGTTTTGCTTGCATGTATGGTTGTGAACCACATGGGAGGTTGGTGTCCATGAAGATCAGAAGAGGGATGGCAGCTCCTGAACTGGAGTCATAGATGACTGTGGGCTGCCTGCCGTGTGGGCGCTGGGAATTACAGATGATTGCGAGCACCGTGTGCGTGCTGGGAATTGAACTCTAGTCCTCTGGAAGAGCAACCAGTGCCCTTAACCACTGAGCTATCTCTCCAGTTCCTGCCTAAATAAAATCTTCAGTCACCCTTCTGACTCTGGGGTATGTCTTTGTTAAACACAGTTTCACTCTGTCCTGATCTGGAACTCTACTGAGAGACTGCGCTGTTAAGAAAGTCTCATCACCTGCAGCCCCTAGACATTGGATGTCTCAGCCCCAAAAACTGTGAGAAATAAGTTTATCGTCTTTGTAAAACACCCAGTCTTCGGCGTTCAGTGATGGCACCAGGAAATGGGCTTCCTGGAACGTGAGAAAGGAGTGCTTGGAAGATCCTATCCACACGTTCAGTCCCTAGGCTGCTCTTTTCCTTCCAGACTGCAAGGCCTCAGGGTCCATTCCTACCTAGGTCTGAGTCCCCACCTGGCAAGAGGACATGGTGTCTGCATTGCTCTGAAGCCCCAAAGTGCCCGGCACACTCCAGCCCCACGCTATCTCTAAGGGGCTCTAGGGTCCTGCCAGAGGAGGAGAATGGCAGGAAGCCATAATATATTAAAATGGTGGATTAAAACAAACAAGGGCATTTTGGATCACATTACACATCACTTTCCTCATGTGTGACAACAGGGGGAAAAAAATCAAAGGCGGCAAAAGACAATTGCTGACCATAATGGTGTAATAACTTGGCGCTAAAAGTGCTTGTGGGAGCATCGTGGGAGGAGGCTGCTCCTGGCTTGGGACTCAAAGCTCTGTCAGGTCCCCAGCAGTGTGAGCAGAGGCATTACTGCTTAAGTGCTCGTTTAAGACTTCCTCAGAACGCAGCAGGATCGCTGGAGAGTCATAATGAGCCTCACTTGTGGGCCATATTCACACATTGCGCATCATCCTTAAAGATGACAAGGGAAAAAAATCACTCAGAGCTATATGGGATTGGTCTTAGCCCTTCCACCACTGGAAAAAAAAAATAAAAAAAAAACCCCACTTAATAATCTCCTGTCTGATCACAGTGCCTTCGGAATACTGAGTGATATGACTGTTCTGTTTCGAAGTAGAAGAAACAAAGCCAGAACAGCAAGAAGGCTGTGCACACAAGAAGTCAGGGATTTGCATTATTACATCGACAGAGCCAGGGCAAAGAGAAGCAAGGCATTTTTGCCATTCAGGTGAAGCAAAATCCCAAGTAAGTGGCAGGAGACATTAGTCAGAGAGACAACAGCCCAAATCTGTATAAGGAGATACAGCACCACCAGAATGTCCATCTGGACGTCCACGGTGACTCTGCTGCACCCGCAACTTTCTGTCTCTCAGAAAGATCACATGAATTTATTGTTTTGTCTTCACCTTCCCGTCATCTGGAACTCGTGATTAACACTGACCCTTCATTGTTCCCCACTGTGGTCCTTCTCAGCTCACAGGGCTTCCTCACAGGCACAGTCTTCCTGTGTGAGCTGCCCTCTCAGCAGAACCTCCCCAAACCACTGTTCGGTTCATTCCCATGATGCACAGCACTCTCTCATTTGGAGACGAAGACCTGTAAGCAGAGGTGGAAATTTTTAGATAACGCCTCGATTTAATTCCTGTTCATTGTTTTCATTACCACTTACCCTATATGTACACCTAATTCTGGAAAAAAGAAACCAGTTCATTCCCCATATTTAGAAGACGTGGGGGGTGGGGGTGGGGATCGGCCTGTGATGTGAACATGAGCAGAGACACAATTATGAAACAGGACAAGGAACACAGAAAGACTTGGAATTCTCCCGCAAGTTCGAAACAAAGGAGATGAAGACCAACTGCATCCTCATTCATACCATCTTAAAGAAACTGGTGATGACCTTGGCATTCGCTTTCTCTTGTCTTTCTCTTGTTAACCACCAAAGCTCTTGCTGGTGGTGGCAAATACCTAAGTTCTTATCTCATATCATGAAACGACATAAACTCCAAGCATATCAAAAATTAGAATGCCTTAAAAGGGAGAAAACAATCAGAAAATGCAGCTAAATATTTATCTGGCCCATACTTTGAAAGCATAAAATAATATAGGAAGTCACAGAGCAGACTAGCAGATCACCTAAAGATTTTTAAATATCTAGATGTAAAAATGAAAGCAAACAATAAACTGAAAAAAATATTAGCCACACACCTGACAGGCAAAAGGTTAATATTCCTACTATGTAAGGCATCTCTACAAATCAATAAGTGACAGAAATAGAAAACAATGGGTTAGGGTTATGAATGGATAATTTACAAAACAGAAAACAGGCATGTATGATGAGCACATCTAAGAAGCTGTTTAGTCACAAAAAATAACCAAAGAAATTGAACATAAAGTCACCAGATACAGCTCCCTGCTTATCAAACTGGCAAAAAAGAGAAAGAGAAATATTGACAGCAACAGAAAGCACAGAGGTGAATCGAGAGAGGAATGTAAACAACAGTGAGCCCTTCCCTGTGACAGCCTGGCCATACAGCACAGCCTGGAAAAGCTCTCACTGCCTCATCTGCTGATTCTTCACTAAGGACTTTACCTTAAAAAGCAATCAGAAATAGGCTTTGAGATGTTTGTAAGAGAGCAGGTTAGATCAGTATAATATGGAGACAAGGTCAGCCAAGAGAGTGGTTTAGACTGTGCTGGATTGCTAGTATGGAGTATCATAAAGACAGAGTAACGTTAGTGGCAAGGAGAAATACCTGTTAGGACAGTGTTAAATGAAGCGTGCTGGCTGCAAAATAGTATGTAGTCTAAGCTCTCAAGATCTCAAACATAGAAGCATATGCCTAGAGGGGAAAATGACTAAGGAAGATGATCATAGATGAATGAAATAGTAATATATTGTTATTTCTAATTTTGTACCTGAAGCTTTGCCTTATGATCAGAAAGAATTTCAGGAAAATCTCTGTTTTTTCACATTAGCATCACATTTATTTTAATTTTTAATTTAAAATGTTTGATTGATAGGGCTGGATAGATGGTTCAGCAGATAGAGGCTTTTGTGGGCAGGCCAAAAAGATTAAACTTGTTGTTTGTTTGTCTTTTATTCTTTGTATCGTTCACATCATGTATCTCCATCCCATTTATTTCCCACCCCTGTGTATCCACCCTCTTCCCTTGTAATCTCCCCACCAAAATAAAATAAAATAAAATTTAAGAAAGAAGGAAAAACCAATGTTGTCATAAAAGCTGCATTGTGGCACAGTGGGTCACACAGTAAATCCTTTCATCCATAGGTCTTTACTTTCCAGTGTTTGTTGCAGAGCCATTGGTCTGGTTCGAGGCCTCTGGTCCCTGCTATACTGTGGATGCAGGGCTCTCACTGGGACTCCTCCTGGTTACCCTGCTCTTACCCTGTCTGATGGCTTAACTTTGATCCCAGATCCCACAAGGTAGCAGAAGAGAAGTGATGTGACCTCTTACCTCCACAAATATGTTGCAGCATGCATCTGCCCCTTCCCATGCACACATACGCACACAAAATAAATAAATAAATAAAAGCCTAAAATTAGATGTAACTGACAGTAAAGATGAAATATATTGGATGTGTATAATGTGACATTTATGCACACATTGCACAATGACTACCACAATCAAAGTAATTGACACAATTCATCAATCAGTACCATGCTAGAATCCTAAGACTAATTTATTAACTACAGAGCTGGAGTATGAGCCCTTTCAACCAACAACTCCCCATATCTCTCAGCCTACCTCAGCCCCTGCAACCAATGTTTCATTTTCATAGACACTACATAGAAGAGGGACCACATGATATTTGTCAGATTTATTTCATGTAGCATAATATCCTCCAGGATTATCCACATAAGCATTCATATTTTTAATGAAAAAAAAAACCTCAGGAAAAAAATTAACATGCAATTCAACCTCCAGTCCAATGATTTTGCAACTGCTCCACTAACCCTTTCCTCTCAGAGGAGGAAAACAAAAATAACCCAAACAATTAAAATGTCTGAGTCTAAAATCACTTCTGAATTGGTCAACATATATAATTCTGATTATAAGATTATTAGCTAACAGCCACAATTAGTATACTCTGTTCTTTCTGCCTTTTCTGCTTAATGTAGTTAATATTTAAATCCCTATGTGTTGGTATAAGCAACATGCATATCATGTTAGTGCTGTGTCAATCTACCATTGCTGTCCATTCTCCAGACTGTTCCCTCCTCATCTCAGGCCTAGAGTACAACTAATTTCCCAGGCTCCTTTGCAGTCAGCAGTGACTGGCGTCTTGTCCTGACAGTGTGGGTGGAAATACATTTGCCTCCAGATTTGTAACTCTGGTTTTGCAATTTCCCTGCTCTCCCTCTGTTTCCCCACTCACCATCAGATGCAGAGGGCAACAATGGAGTCTCTAGATGTACAAACATGGATCCCCGAGTGACAGGGGCAGGGGAAGAAATAATTCCCATTCCCCAAGGACTCACATTGAATTGTGATGTGGGCAAGGAATAAACTAACATATGATGCAACCAAAGTCTGAGGCTGTTGAGGCAGTTAGCCTGTAGTTGAGACTAAAGCCTTGCCTGCCATCCCATCAGACCATACTCTGCTTAATAACAACGTTCCTGTCTTGGATAGTCTTGTTGTTTCTAAATAATCCCATAATTATCACTGAGCTAGCTCCATGTTTTCATTTGCTCCTCTGGTTTATACTCACAGAGCACATTCCCCAAGGATAATTACCAGGGGGGATTACAAAAGCATTATGGGGGAGGATGAACTGTTTCATAGCTCTTGATTCCCTGTGGGCAGACTGCTCTCCAGGAACACTGGGCAAGTGAGTGAGTACAACCTCAGCAGTGTCTACAGGGCCTCCATCCCCAGCAACACTGAGCTCAGTTCTTTCTGGTTTGTTAATTCTATGACACCCATTAGAAATGCTTTTAAGCAGACTTCAGTGAGGGCATTCATACTGTAGTGCTTGGTGGGAGTTCCTTCATTACAAAGTGCGTGACAGATAGTATTTTGACCCACCAACCCCTCCCTCCTTCACCCTTAGGCAGCTGCAGAGATAGTCAGACTTCCTGCTTTAAGGAAGCAATGACATTGCAAAACACAATAAAAAGAATCAAGCTTTCCCTTCTACATTACAAAGCAGGGCTCTGGAATCCCAGCAGAGACAGAGTGTAAAGAGGAGGAGAAGGTCTTGCTGCTTCATAGCCTGACATTTGAGCATAAGAAGCCTCAGGGCTGGAGGACTCAGGCAAACGGCTTAGGCATTAATAATAGATTTGGAAGAATACTTGATCGGTCTGAGTCAGGCCACTCTGCCTCAGGCTAGATAAAGTTGCTCTGGACTGAGACTTTGGAGAATTAGTGAAGGAAATAAAGAGCTCTGAAGCAGGGGATATGATAGGAGCCGAATAGGGCAGACAGAAGCCGTGCTCCCTATGTTCTCACATGATCCTAAGATGCTAAGACAGACTGGGTGATGAGCACTTTGGATACAGCAGGAACCGGAGAAGACCTAGGTGGGGCTCCTGTGGAACAGCATTGTGATGGGGAAACCAGTAACAAACAAATACATGTGCAGTAAGATCCATGCCTTCTCCCATGTTTGTCCCATCACTGCTATCTAAGGCCATTGGGATACCCCATATCTGTGAAACCAACCCACCAACCAACCAAATAAGAAACAACCAATCAACCAAGCAGAAATCAAAAATGTATGTTGAGGGGCAGGGAGTACATTTAGATTGAGTATGTGCAGAATTATACTTATCATTATTATCTAAGTACTATAACTTAACAGGTGTTTACAAAGCACTTACATTGTATTATTAGATATTAGATGTGGCCTAGAAATGAGTTAAACTGTGTGGATGTTGTACACAGGTTGTGTGCAAGTACAAGGATATTTTAAGTGAGACTTGAACATCTGGGGATTTGCATACCTGTACAGGATCCTATAAACACCCTTAAACATACGTGTGTGTGTGTGTGTGTGTGTGTGTGTGTGTGTGTGTGTGTGTGTGTGCGCGCGCGCGCGTGTGCATATAGACATACATAACATCAGTGGTGGCAAGTGCTTAGAAGACAAACTAAACAGAGGGATGGCAGTGTTCCTTTAAATAAGGTCAGGGAAGACCTCTCGGGACACTGAGAAGTGAAATGGGAAGGGAGCCAGGAACATATTTCAGCACAGAGCGTTTCAGGAAGTGAGAGCAGCAAGCATGAGGGCCTGGAGAAAGCCAGGTGGCTTGGAATACAAACTCTGAAAGGTGGCCAGTATGATGGCACCTATGAAAAGGAGAGAGGAGAGAGGAGAGAGGAGAGCAGGGGGAAGGTTGTCTGCACAGAAAAAATGGAGGCAGCCATAGCGAACACTGCTCTTTCTTTAGGTTTTCGTTTAAGGACTCTGGAGAGCCAAGGCAATGAGAGTAGGGTGTCCAGTTAGGGAGAGAGTCGGAGCTGACTTCATAAGGACCTAGCTGATAGGTCCCTAGTTCTCTGTGGTTGCTGGCTAGCTCCCTTTTCTTTACTAACCTCTGAGCACAAAGAACACAGTGCAAGCAGCAGCCTTCTCCTGATCCTGTGGAGGTTGCCTCTGGGATGCAAAGAAAATCTCCGAAGAGAAGCTGATCTTGGACACCTTTACTTTTTGAGGTCAAGATAGTAGGATGTGGGGAAAGAGTCAAGGCATCAAGACTAACATAAGAAACCAGAGGAAGACTGGAACACCCCTTAGACCCCAAACTATAGGCTACATGTAGCAAAACAGAGCATGTGCAAAAAGTCCCATGCTCTCCCAACAGCAGAAAGCAAGGTCATGACACTCTTGAGCTTTGGACCTGCACCAGCTCTCTAGCTCACTTCTATTCCTGAGAGCTCCTTTCTCCTTAATAAATTGTCTGTTTCTGTCACTGCCCATGAGAATCTCATTCATGCCTGTAACACCTTTTCCCATGTGTGTCCCCTCACTGCAAACTAAGTGGGATACAAGCTAAGCTTAGCTCCCACCCCTTCCTGGAGCTCAAGAATTGAGACTCAAGTACCATTGTCCCAAGTGACATTTACACTCATCTTAAATGGACTTTCTGCAGATGTCAGTCATGAATTAACCTCAACAAGTCCCTGACTGATGAATGGACAGGAGGGTTTCCTTTGTGGCAGGCTCTTACTTGGTTTTTTGCACTCTGGCAGGTGAACACTCATACATCTCCCAACCCCCAAGAAACACAGGGATCAGGAATCTGGTACCAGCCATAGACAGATGGCCATTCCAGTTCTAAATGAACTATGGCTCCAGCCTCCTTTTCATCTCCAAGGCCATTTGGCATAACCCCATTCATCTGCAGAGACTGTCAACTTCTTTCTCTCAGACTTCTCTAGTGACCTTCATTTTATTCCCTGCCCGTGCCTGAGTGTGGCGGCTGAACTGGATTGATTAAAGTTTTAGTCCTGTCTTGTTTTAATTCAGGAAAGAGCTAAACAGAGCATTTAAATGAACTCAGGGCAGCACTGACTGTCAGGATTCTGGACTCTGGCCCCGCATCCCTCCCTCAGAAACCTCACTTCCCATTACTGATGCTCTGTCTCCAGATTGGTTTCTGTGTGAAGCTTACTGTTGGTTAAAAATGACATCATCGAGCCAGTGAGAGTAGATTAATGTTCACCTCCATCCATCCATCCATCACTAGAGATCCTGGGTTCATTACGAGTGTGCCAAGCAAGGTTTCCCTCCATGTCCCATAATTCATCTACAGGCCTAATGAGCCAGTGTTGAGTTTGTCAATTTCCCCTAGTTTTGACTGGAAGGGACAGTTCTTTGTTACTTAGTCTTTTTACACCACAGAGACAGTGTGATTGTAGAAAAGAGGAGAGAGAGTCCTGGCATGGTGACAGAAATGTCAGAGCATGCCCATTCATCATTTCTATTTACAAACACTAGGAAGGGCTCTCACAAAAGCAGGGATGTGGAACTCACACATTTTCTTCTATCTTGAGTCTTCAATCTGATTGCTATTTTTCAGGGAGTCATACTGTTCTACTGTAATTGTCTATGATTCTTTTTTAACAGAGGAAGGAGTTTGGGATGAAGCACTGGCACCCAACATTCAGGGTTGAGTCAAATGCATAACATCACAAATTTCTCTGCTAACTTCTCAAAGATCTGTCCATTTATCCATCTACCTATCCACTCACACATTCAATCATCCACTCATCTCCATCACTTACTTAATTTAATAAATATTTAACAAAACATTTGCCTTGTTTTGGTAGGTTCTGTGTTAAGTGTTGGGTTTGGGGTTTTTTTTTTTTGTTGTTGTTGTTTTGTTTTAAATAAACCTGGAATTTTGCTTGCATTCAGGTAGAGTGCAGCCAAAAAATGAGGACGTACCCTTGAAATGCTAGTCCAGGAGCTGAGAATGTACCCTGGTTGTTAAGAGGAGTGCTTGCCTAACTTGAAAGCATGAGGACCTGGGTTTGATTTCTAACACTGCAGAAATGGAGTGTGATGTCACACATTTGTAATCCCAGCTCTCAACAGATAGAAGCTGGAGGATCAATAGAAGGTCAAGGCCATCCTTGGCTATATAGCAAATCCAAGGTCAGGCTGACATACACGAGACCATGTTAAAATAGAAGGGTGTATGTTTATTGTTTATAGCTGACAAGAGAAGGGGCCACACCAAGCCAACCAGAAAGTGCCAGGGTGATTCTGGAGGTAGGAGAAGGAAGGGAAAAGCCAGAGTAGAAACCTTCGCTATGGGGATTCATGGGATAAGATGTACAAGGCAGCCCTGCCTCTGAGCATGCTAAGGAATGGATAATTTGAAGCATTTTGATGGAGTCTGGCTTAAGGAATGCTCTAGTTACCCAGAAGCATCTTCCCTACCTGATTTGGGGGATGGAAGATGTCAGAGCTACTTGAACTTGATGAAAGGGTGGTAGATGAGGGTGGAGATGGGCTGGTTTGCATATCAAAGGCATTCCTGCTTGGTGTCTCTAGTATGTGCTAAGCCTGGCAGAAGCTATTACCCCAGGGTCCACAAGGCCCCAGCATGTCAAACATCATAAAGTATAGAAAACAAGAGACTAGATTAATATGCATTGTTTCAGAAGAATGATCATCTCTGCTTTTAAAGAGCTCACAGACCTCAAAACAAACTATTATAGTAGGGTTTGACATTGTGAACACAAGGAATTATTCCAGTCACCCTTGGGAATGCCGGCCAAACACACAACTGTCTCACTCTTGAGAGATGCCCCACAAATACAAAGGGATAGACTTTCAACAGCCAGGTTTATCATTCATACTCCTGCCACTCCAAGGTGGACACCTGGTACCTAATTCAGCCAACCGGATTTCCCATTCAATTAATTAGGGGTTGAGATTCAGAGACCACCAGAATCAAGTGAAAGTCTGCTTTTACCATAGAGAACTACCACCCCAAACCAAGCCTGTTCCTCGGCCCAGCCATTTAGGAGTTTTAAAGTCAGGGTTCCAATTCAGGCACCTTTCGTTGGAGTGTCTGCTGGTGATATAATAGTTTTGCTTAGACTGCCTCAACTTTCTTACCCCCTAAAACTGAATCTTCTTGGGCTGGTCCCATGCCCCCTCCCCCAACACAACCTCTGAACTGTCTTATTTGGAAGTGTACAAGTGACCGTGATGAAATTATTATAGGTGGGCTATACATTTACAGACACATGGAACATGGTATTGTGGGGGTTGGGGACATTTCTAATCAACAGTCTGCAGCTAAACTTCTAATAAAATGAATGTCCATCAAAAGAAGATGGGCAATGCACCCAAGAAGTCAATACATCGATTAAGCAAGAAATATTTTTAGTGAAGGAGATGAATGGGAGGACAGTGTTTCTAATTTAGCTGGAGAGGGGGTTTAGATGTCACTGTAGATATCTACATATATACATGCATGTGCACATTACATGCTGTTTGGTTAACAAGAGGAAGTCTAGCAAGATATGCTAGATGAATGGCACGCTACAGGATCCAAAGAGAAGGCCCTTCTGGAATAGACTGGTCCAGGAAGATTTTCCAGAGATGGCAGGATTAACCCCATCTTTCAAAGACAAAGGAATTCAAATGTGTAGAGAATGCAGGCAGGATATCACAAACCCTTGGATGGACAACCCAGCTCTTGAGGTACATGAACAAAAGGAGAATCTTTAATTGGCTGTGTAAAGCTTCTTTTCTAGGAACTCTGCCTCCCCACCCCCTTCATTTCTCCCACAAGGCACTGGGGTGCCAACAGCCAGACCCATCCGAGGCTTTCTCATGTGGAGAGACCCTGTCTTGGGGCTTATACTCCTTTTCCATTACAAAGAAAAGAAAACATTGGACCTTAAGTGACCACTAGCTCAAATCTAAACATACATGAAAATGCAGGCAGGGTCCCTGATCTGCTTAGGGACAAGATAGGAAGGTGATTAAGGACATCAGGAGGCTTGGGTACACCTTTGTCACAATGTCACAACACCAAACGCTAGAAACCCACATGCCAGGCCCCTCCCTTTAAAGTAGGCAACAGCTTTACACACATGCTCGGACCTTCTCAGGACCTGGTTCTGAATGCTGAGGACCAGAGCTATGTAAAACCCAGTCATATTGGGGCTGGAGAGATGGCTGAGCAGTTAAAAGCACTGACTGCTCTTCCAAAGGACAGGTGTCATTTCCCAGAACCCACATGGCAGCTAACAACTGTCTGTAACTCCAACATCTGACACCCTCACACAGACATGCATGCAGGCAAAACATCAATGCACATACAATAAAAATAAATAAATTAAAAATCCCAGTCAACATGCAGAAAGAGGCTTTCCTTTGTTCTAGTCCCACACTGGCAAACCCCTCCTTGGCTTAGGAAGCACCAGCTGCCTTCCTGAGTCTGACTCCCTCCCCTCCACATCCCTTCTTCTATCCTTAATAGACTCTCCTATTCTCCAGCTGCAGTTGGCCCTCCTGTATTTTGCCTAAAAGCTGTGACTCTCTGGTGGGCCCTGCTAAGGCCTTTGCACCTCAGCCTTGGGTCTAAGTGTCCAGTGAAGAGGATCCACTTACCTTGGGGGAGCTCAGATCTCTGCATACATGCTTCACTTTTAGATGTGAACTTACCTGGAGCTGCAAAGATGGCTCAGCAGCCAAGAACACAGCTCCTTACTCTTTCAGAGGACCCGAGTTTGATTCTCAGTGCTCATATCCATTGGCTTATAAACACCTATAATTCCAGCTCCAGGGGACCCCCACACTCTCTTTTGACCCCTGTGGCACTGGCAAACGTGGCACACACACACACACACACACACACACACACACACACACACACACACACACACAAATACATCTGGGGATAGATGTGCCCAAGTCACCCTACATGGGACTCTGTGTCCCCCTGTGCAAGCAACAGTGGACTCTGACTTCTCTCCAAGGCTATTCCTCCCTCACATCAGGTCCTGTTTATGGGCTTCCCCTACCACCCCCCATGCCCATGCCACAGTTTATCTATAGCTTGTGGCTTTCAGCCTGGCTCAGATTTGCTCCTTTCTGCTCCTTTCCACACCACCAGGGAGTGCAAATGTCCTCACGATGCATTTTTGAAAGACCTTGGAAACCTCTGCATAAATCAGCAGTTCATTTACGGTTTGGGAATATTCTGGATCATCTTAAGCCCATGCCTTCACCGTTCTACCTCAGTTCTTGCAAGGCTTGGCTGCATTTCCTCCACACGTTTGTTTTGCTTGGCCACGTAGCACTAACCAGGCACAAGGAGACTTTCATCATTATTCAAAATAGATCTTTCCTTCCTAATGACATGCTCTTTGGAGGTTTGACTCATAGCCAGCACTTCTTCCCCTTAAAAAGAAAAAGGGAAAAAAAACCCAACAGCAAATATAGTGCTCTCCCAAGCCACTGTGGCTGGGGCTCTCAGGTTTCAGCTTTGCTCCGTTGTCCTTCCTGTGAGCCTGAACCCTAAGTTGGCCACACACAGACCCTCCTTGTCACCTTGGCTGTCTTGATGCTGCTCACTGCAGCAGATAGAAAAATGAACCTGCTTATGGTGACACAGACCACAGGTTTATAGACTGAGCTTTGCCAGACATTTTTATCAAACATGGTCATACAAAGACACAACCAACATATTTAGCAATTTGCCCTGTGTCTAGTCCCACTGGCTCTGCTACCTCTCCCTGTATATAAATTGACACTGGGCTGTGCTAATTCTGGCTTCCTGCTTGCTTGAATTGCCTCTATTCTGTGTCATGTGACCAAGCCTTAAACTCCTGTCCTTTGAGGACCATCAGAATGACACCTTTAGTGTTTGCTCCTTGTTTTATAGCCTCCTGATCTTGTGCCCTTTGGAGTTCAAAGGTCATATCAGGCAGCAGGCCTGGAGGTTTTTGATGTAACCTCTGAACCCCAGCAAACAAAAGAACAGAGGCCCACAGAGACAATCCATCTCAAAACGATCCTATAAAGAATGCAACTCAATCAGCACACAGCATGCAAATCACCTAACATTTTTATGGTGCACTAGGCTAAATCCAAACCTCCTGCCATGAGATAGGACACAAACCCCAGGAGCCCAATACATAAATCAAAGCTTGAGAAAGCAGAGAAATTGGTTTGCAACTGGCTCAGAATGGAAGGATTTGCAAGAAGTGATTTATAAGTTGTCTTCCTCTCCTTCTGTGCCCTTCCCCCCTCGCCCCCCCACCCTCGTGTATACACTAGCACATGTGTGTACACACATACTGATATCACACCACCACCAGGAAATCAAGCTTGTCTGAAGGTTGACCTGGTAGCTAAGCTTGCTATAGGAAGCTTTTGGATGACTGCATGCTTTTTCCTTGGCCACCAGAGCCTTCAATGACAGGCTGAAAAGCTGAGGCTAAAGCAAGCCATCAGAAAAACGAGGATTTGGGTGTTTAGTTCAGTTGGTGGAGTGCTTGCCTAGCACTCATGGAACCTTGGATTTGATATTTAGGACTTTAGAAACCAGACGTGTTGGAAGCAGGTTGATCTGCATTTGGGGGGTGGAAGCAGGATGATCTGCAAGGTCATCTCTGCCACAAAGAGTTTGAAGCCAGCCTTAGGTACATGAGTTTCAAAAGAGGAGGAGGAGGAAGATGAGAGCTTGCTATATATGTGGAAGGGAGGCCCCGAAAGTCTCATTCTCTGAACAGATGTCCCTTCCCGTACTACACAGATTATCCCGCAATTGTTCTTAATACCTAGCACACATGCTCCCAGGGCAAAGGTCAGCCGAACTTCTGAATTGATGAGCCATACTATTCGAAGAGCTGGAGAGGTAAACAGGGCAAAAGTCTGTTTATCATGATGATGTCAATCTGTTTTGTTTTGTTTCTTAAAAGGAATACTTGGTGTGTGTATCTAGATCTTTAGGTGAGATACTGCTGATGGAAAATGGATCTTGAGAATTTGGGCAAATAGTCTGTGTTAGAAAAAGGTCTTCATAGAGACTGAGTATGCAAACAAAATACATGTCTTTGTCTATGATGAACCAGAACAGAATGCCTGAGACCTAAACTCTTATTGGAAAAAAATCTTACCTCTTGTCTCCTCCAGCCTCCTCCTTTCATTTTTGCCCATTTTGTGTCACTGAAACAATGGCTATATTTGTAACTGTGCATGAAAAAGTAGCATTATAGTATCAAATGATTCAGCAACGAAGAGTGGCTGCTCTTCTAGAGGGCTGGGGTTCAATCCCCAACACTCATATGATGGCTCACCACCATCTGTAACTACAGTTCCAGGGGATCTGACATCCTCCTCTGGCTTGTGTGGGGAGCAAGCACATGAGTGGTACACAGACACACATGCAGACAAAACATTAGTACACACAAAATAATGATATTTTTAAAAGGGTGTCCTGAAAAGTGCAGCCCCAGAACAGTACAAATGGAAATAAAAATCTAAAAGAATCTTTAGCATCTAAAGCTGGGCACTCTGTTACCCTGGGGAGAGGGGGAAATGTCACTTTATCTTTCTGAAATTACCTGCCTTCATTTGTGCAATCATTTGCACTTGGTTTGGAGGTGGGGGCTCCTCTGTCCAGGTCCCGGGACACAGCACTTCCTGTAAGACTTTTCTGTGCTATTTTGGAAGCCTGGCCTCAGGAATACATATGAACTGTGCTATTGCTGGCATAAAGGAAGAGGCACAGGACAGGGTGGCTGGAAGGCTAAGAAACTTCTGTCTGATGGTTGCTTCTTCATATTCCTTAGACACTCAAAAGGCAGAGGGCTGAGGTGGATGTAATTGGCCCCCATAAGCTCACAGGGAGTGGCACTATTGGGGGGTGTGGCTTTGTTGAAGGAAGTGTGTCACTGTAGGGGTAGGCTTTAAGGTCTCTTTGCTCAGTGTCATAGTACACTTCCTGCTACCTTCTGATCAAGATGTAGCCAGCACCATGTCTGCCTGCACATTGCCATGTTCCCCGCCATGATGATAATGAACTAAACCTCTGAAACTGTAGGCCACCACCTCAATTAAATGTATCCTTTATGAGAGTGGCTGTGGTCATGGTGTCTCTTCATAGCAATTGAAACCCTAAGGCAGTAGGGAAGGGAGGGTGGGGGCATTAGGAGAGATGAGGGGGTGCTGGAGAGATGGCTCAGCCATGAAAGGCTAGGCTCACAATCAAAAATATTGTAGGAGTGAGTGGTATGATACTAGTTAAGATCATCCATCAGGACTAAAGCCCATCCTCAGCTAAAGCACCTCCATTAAATTCACTATAAACCCCCTCTGGCCTTCCCCAGGACAATCCCCACACTTCCCTCCAGCTTTGGAAGACTCCCAACCCTTGCCCAGGAGGAACCATGGTGTGTGTAGTGTGTGGAAATAGGTCTTGGAAGCAGGCTTAGTAGTGACCAGCACAGGCCTGCAGCAGATCGGTACCTGGAAACCAGGCCTAACCCCTCACAATTCAGCTACAATTAGAGCAAGTCAGCACAGCTCTCAAAGTTCTGACTTCCAATCTCTGAACTATGCGAATGTCATCTATCCACATCTTATAACTCAGAACCCATGGATGAGATCAGTCAGATTTTACAAGGGATTCTGCTACAGAGTCATACTGGATTATGTAGGTGTGTTCCAAATCCAGTCACAAATGTTCTTATGGGAATTTAATAGGGGATGACACAAACTAGAGATGGCCATGTAGAGATGAGGGGGGAAAACCAGCGTGATGTAGCTACAAGGCCAGGGACAGCTGGAGCCACCAGAGCTGCAGGAGGCAAGGAAGGTGTGATGGTTTGGAAGAGAATGTCCCCATGGGCTAAGGTGTTTGAACTCTCGGTTCCCAGTCAGTAGCGCTGTTCAGGTAGGTGTCGAAGGTATGGCCTTGATGGAGGAAAAATGTCACCCGACATAGTTTTGAGAGTGTAAAACCACACAACATTTCTAGTTTGCCCTCTTCACTTCCTGCTTGCAGTTCGAGATGTGAGCCCTGGACTGCTGCTCCAGCCTGCTGCCTGCCGAAGCGCTCCCCATCCATGACAGACCTTCTCTCTCCGGACCCACAAGGGCAAATGAAATCTCCTTTCTACAAGGTGTCTTGGCCATAGCACCTTATCACAGCAACAAAAAAGCAACTAACGTGGTATTTTTACCTAGAGCCTCGAAGAGGAACATGACCCTACTGACCCCTACAAAACTGTGTGGAACAAACATATCCTGGTTTAAACCATAAACTCTATGGTTCTTTTTCACAGCTGACCCAGGGAACAAAGAAGGTGTGGGAAGTGGGTCTGCCTTCAGAATGGTCACGTGCTCATTTAGGTGTGCGTCTGGATACAGCTGATCTATAGCTTTCTCGTTGCCATTGCTATCTGGTATGGGAGTTAGTTTCCTTACTTCTGGCCCATGGAACCACAAATCTTCCCACTCCCAATGAGAGGAACAGAAAGGCTACCTCATAAATTGTCACTAGCTGCCATTGGAGCCCATCCCTTCCATCTTCCTTACCATCAACAGATCTTCTGGGAAAAGAAGGGCCTTGCCTTCTTTCAATGTTAGGATTCAAGATGAGTACCCCAAAGCCTCGTGTAGTGATGACTTGGCACTTTTTGAGGAGGTCCTGGAGACTAGAAGGTGAGGTCTTCTTGGCCTCTCCCTGTCTCTCTTTTGACGTCTGACTGACATGAGGTGAACAACCTCCTCTTTCACCTTGGCATTCTGCTTTGTCTAAAACTCATGGTGATGGAGCCAGCCCCTCTGCCATGCTGAATAGAAATAATTCTTCCTATTATAAGCGGATGCTTTCAGGTCTTTGTCACAGAAATGAAAGGTCAGACATACACAGTGAGTATGAGCTTGGCAATTCTATGGCACTCTAGCCTGAGATGAAAGTCTAAATTAATGAACTTGCTAAGCGAAGAGTATGTTGGAGAAAAGTGATCTCTCTCTCTCTCTCTCTCTCTCTCTCTCTCTCTCTCTCTCACACACACACACACACACACACAGAGAGAGAGAGAGAGAGAGAGAGAGAGAGATACACCAATAATAGAAACTTATGCTAAGAATTTTGATAAATGAAATTATGATAGCATAACATTCTCTTACACTGCTTCCTCCTATGATCATTACTCCTTGATTATTGAAAACTCCATTGGGATTTTAAAATACAAGCTACACTTTCTTCTACTTTGAGAATGAAGGGATCTTTACTCTGTTCTCTATTCTAACCCCACCACCACCTTTGGACACACACACACACACACACACACACACACACACACACACACACACACACACAGCCCAATGAACCTAGGAAGGAAAGAAAGATCAGTAATGAGAGAGCCCACTAATGGATTGGCTTAAGTATAGAACAACAGCCCATCACGCTTCTAGAAAATAATCAATCAAGCACTTAATTTTAAACATAAAAGTAAGCTGCCAGGAGACCGTTAATAGATAACCAAATAAATTAACAGTTGTAGGTGAGATTGGAAACCAGGTCAGACGCTACACCAAGCTCTGAGCCCTGTGCATATAAAGGGCCTCTTCAGCATGGTACTTGATCTCACACTGTTTTAAAGTGGGAAATCTCCTTTTAGCCAATATCCCTTCTCAGCGGGCTCATCACTTCAGGGAATTGTCCTTTGTGCGTCTTCCATAAATGTTATAACACCACTGCTTTAAAATATTGATGGGCATCTTGGACTTGGCCCAGGCCCGCTGTGGATTAGCATGGCTGTGAAAACCTTCAGGAGGGTAGAAACAGGAAGGAACATGTTCCCTGCTGACCTTCTGTAAGGGGACAATTGTGTTCATACAGTGGTTACCTGAGCCAAGGCATGCCTAGCTGTGATGGACAGCTCAGAGCCCCACGGGGGCAGAAGGGCATTAGGGACACACACAGGCAATGCTTAGGGACCTGCAGATCTGTAAAGGGTAAGAGAAATCAACACACAATTTCCCCAAATTTCCCAACCTGAATTTCCAATTTCTCCCAGCATTCAAAATTGTCACCAATGTACTGATGAATGAGGACTGACAGCATTAGAGCCTTTCATTTCTGCCCATGGCCCAGCCAGGGCAAGTGAGCAAAGTAAGTGGCAATAAGGAGCAGAAAGGGCAAGACAGAAGAATTGATCTCTAGGTTGCTGGAAGGCCCGCATGCTCACTCAACTTACAGTATCCAGGCTCTTCCTAATTGTTCTTAAAAACCAAGGAATTTCACCTTCTCAAACAGTCATCACGGGAAACGACAGCAGTCTGCTAGCCAAATGAATGAAGGAGGTCCCTGGGTTTGTTTTTTAACTGGGCTATTACCATGTGCACACATGTACAGAAGGATGCACACACACAGACACACACAGTCATGGCAAACAGTTCATCCTTCTTCAGAGAAATCTGCAAGTACAGCCTATGATCCAGAAAACTCACCTTCAGGGATTTTTTCCTCTGGAAATCATTGAGGATATTGAAGATTTTTACCCATAAGAATGTTATCAAACCACTGCTTAGTAATAGGTACAGATGGAAATAACAGTCTCAGTAACTAAGTCACATTCATGTGATAGTGTGCTAGCCATTGAAATATTATAAAATGACAAGTGAATTATTATTTCTAGGAAGTATTATTCAGTGAGCAATATAGGTTTCAATAGAACAAGAACAATATGGGCATTTTTATAAGTTTAAATTATGTATAAAATATGCATGAACTCAGATGCATATATTTTTAAATTATGACCAGGGATGTGTTCAAATATTCATGGGTACAGTGAACTGGATAACAGCCTCATTGCATACATGAAGCCCATTCTAGTGAACTGTGATTTTACACACATTGTCTTAGATGATTTTTACATCAACCTTTTCAGGAGATGAGCAGAACAGTTACTTTACAATTCTAAGGAATTTCAAACACACACCAAAAAATGGAAGGGAATATTATAAAGAATGTAGCCCCCTCAATGGCCCGTAATAACCAGCACCCAGGCCTCTCTGATGAGAGCTGCCCTGGGTCACCAGCCACAAGAAGGTTGCTATAAGCTGTCTTGTCACAAGAAAAGATACAGCTTGAGCGTTTCTGAAAGCACCTTGCCTTATTCCTTCTCTAGCTCCCCACCACCCCCATTAATCTGTAGGTTCTCAGGGTTCTGCTCTGTTTAGGAGAGCAAGGCAGTGAAATGGTGGAATATTCAAGAACACGTAGAGAGGAGGCCTCTGATGACAGACTGAGTCAGTAGCGGGGTAGAAGTCAATATGGCCTCTCATGCCAATTCTATGTCTGGTGACCTAGAGTAGCTGCAGTGTGGCTATTTACAGATCTGGGTTCTTTTTTATTCCTCTCCCAGAAAGTGGGAGGCAGTTGTTAAACACTTGCTAGAACCTCACTGCAGAGTCTCAGACCAGAAAGTCTACACACTGAAACAAAGGTCAACCTACTCAGACTCCTGATGTAAGGACAAAGCAGACTGTGAACTTGAGTTAGAAAATTGGTGCCTCTGCAGAGTCAAGTACGCCTGTTCTATGTCCAAACTTGGTGGCTCTGAGCCACAGTTAATGCAAGGCAACTGAGTCCTGGGTACCAGGGGCAGGTACCTACATCTGTGTCAGAATAATCCCAGTCTTTCACTTAGGTTATGCTGCTTAGGTGAGACTAACTCCAGGCTTGCGCCTAGGTGAGGCTGCTCACATGACGAACTTGGAGGCCTGTTTGTTCCCATCCTGAAGCTGCCCAGTCTTGGGAGCACTCCCTCCTGGACAAACATTTCTAGATCTTCTGGAGTTGAGGATGACACAGCGGAGAGTTGAACATGATGGAGAGACAGCTTGGTGTCAACATGGCTGTTTGGCCTCATGCTCCACAGCTGCTACAAAATGTCTGATCAGGGTCCTGAAGAGACATCTGGCTTTGGGGCAGGTGATGCCAGGCTAACCTTTTCTGGTGGATACCATAATGGCCCAAGCTTGGTACTTGGCCTTTACGGGATATGGAAGAGATCAGGTGTAAAACCCTGGAGATAGTCCTAGTTCCAGAGGATCAAGGGATCACAGTGAAGGATAATGCTGTTTCAGGAAACAAAAGAAAGCATCTCAGAAATTCAGGGGTTTCAGCTTCTGCTGGGAAGCTGAGAAGAAGTGTGAGGAGGCTTCAGAGTTCTCTGATTTGGCCAATAGAGGGACAGAAGCAGGCTGCTGTCTGGTGCCCTCTACACACTGGCAATTGAAGCCAGGGACTCATGCCAAGCAAGCGCTGTACCACCTGAGCCTGGAACCAGAGGCCCTTGAGTATGATAGCAAAATTATGGAGAGGGTCCCTCTGGAATCAGAGAACAGCTGGACTGCCTTCGCAAGCCAGTGAGAATTCAGCAGCCCCTATCCCAGTTCATCTTAGCTGATGGAGGCAGTGCAAGGTTTGTTTCTTCAGAGCAAGAGGCATGAAGGATAGATCCTGGTGAACAAAACCAGGATGCAGAGTCGTGGCTTTGTCTTAAGAAAGAGCAATTTGTGTTCCCTTGGACAAGTCCAACTGCTGCATGCATTCCCCCATGACAGTTTTCCAGGGCCAAGTGACATGTGAGTGTAACAAAGACTGTCTTTCAGGCAGACCTTGCTGTGTGGGAGCTCTCCTTCACAACCCTGTGGCTCAAACTACTCCTGATATCTGCTTTCTAGGAATTCCCTAACAGGCCCATGGGCTTGTGCTGGAAACGAAGGGATTCATATCAGAAAATCCAGGACCAGTCAGCATCTTTCATCCCAAAGAGGCAGTGACAGGAGAGCTGACCCCTTGGGAAAACACCCTATTGGGCCACGGTAGAGGATGCTGGGAAATAGTCACACCTAGCAGGGAGGGGCGGGAGAGACAACACAACAGTCTATGCATGAAAGTGAGTTTACATCACCGCAAGTGTATCTTGTCTAAATGCATTCTTTTGCTCACTAAAAAAAAAAAAAAAAAAAAAAAAAGGTCCTATTTATTTATTGTCAGTGTGCATGATGTTACCTGGATAGTGAGTGCGCCAGAGTGGAGGCCACAGGACAACTTCATGAAGTTGGTTCTCTCCCTCTCCCTTTATCTGCTTCTAGGATCAAACTTAGGTTTGTAACCATCTTGCCAGCCCCTCACTGCTCATTTTTATCAAGATTTGGGTCCTGTAGTCAACTGACCTGAAATGAATCAACAGCTATAGTTCTGACATAAGTGCTGATCTTTTGCATTTTTAAAAGTCATTTGAAAATTATTTCCTGTGTACGTGTTTTGCTTGCATGCCTGTGTATTGTGTGCATGGCTAGTACCCAGAAGGCATCATCAGGTCCTTTGAGACTGGAGTCATAGACAGTTGTGAGTAACCATGTAGGCGCTGGGAGTAGGACCTTGTTTGTCTGGAAGAGCAGCCAGTGCTCTTACACACCAAGCCATCTCTCTAGCCTCAGTGTTGGTATTTCTGTTCTTACTAATACATAAGAAAAATGTAAGATAACTTATTTGTATGTCAAAATGCCAGTTGGATAAAGTGGATAATACTTTTCAAACAACTGGAGACCAATTCTTTATATGGCTAGAGGGATCAGTGCAGTGGCTACAAGAGTAACTTTAACCTGCGTTATCATTTTCTCCCCTACTTTCCCAAGTCTAGATAAAGAACAAAACAATGCAGTGGTAAAATAAGTAAGGGATGAGATCTGAATGTTACCTTTTCTGCCACAATTGTTAAACTGTAGGTTATAGGCTGACTGCTATAAGCTGAGAACGTAGCATTGGCTATAAGCCAGTGAGTGCAGTCACTGCCATCCCTTACATCAGTATGCTCTCAACTAAAGAAAATAAAAAACAAAACAACTGCGACATATCATGAGTTCTCAGGGTAAAAATCTATGAAAGCCCCTTCCTTGTGTTCATTTTCTTCCGGGCTGGGGATGGAGTCCAGGGCCTTCCTTGTACACACCAGGCTCCACTCTACAGCTGAGCTACTCCCCAGCCCTATTGTCTTAATGTAAAGGGAAAGTGGACATTCGATCACAAGGGAAGCAGCCCACTATGAGGGAATGTCTGGAAACAGAACATCAGAGTGAAGAGTCTGAAACAGGACCTAAATCCCTGCCCACAGGCTGATCATACAGGCCAAACCAAGTTTTTTCCAAAACTCACCTACTCACTCTCTCCCTTCATCCCGCCCTCCCTCTCCCTTCCCCCTCTCATGTGTGTGTGTGTGTGTGTGTGTGTGTGTGTGTGTGTGTGTGTTATATACATGTTGCGTGATGCACTCATCCATGTAGCCCTTAAGTTGACAATGGGACACTATCTTCAATCATCCACCCCACTCTTTGAAACACTATGTTTCACTGAATCTAGAGTTTAATGATTCAGTTGGACTGGCTAGCCAAGAAGCCCTTAGGGTTTGCCTATCTCCATGCTATGCCCAGTGTAGCCATATCAGCATGCACCACCATACTTGTCTCTGCTAAGGGAATTGGGAATCTAAGCCCAGGTTCTCATGCTTGAACAGCAAATGCTGATCAAATGAGCTATTGTCCTGGCTCCACCACAAGTGTTTTCAATTCTAACATCCAGGACTGGAGAAATGGCTCAGTGGCTAAAAGTATATATTATTCTTCTGGAAGACCCATGTTTGAATCCAAGGACCCGTGTCAGGCTGCTTACACTGTAGCTCTCAAGGATCAAACACTTTTAGCGTCTGTGGGAACCTGCACACACACACACACACACACACACACACACACACACACACACGCATACACGCACGCACGCACGCACACAATTAAAAATCACAAAAATAAGTTCTTAAAAAAATAATGCCAACATTCTATCATAATGGCCTCTACAGACCAATTTGTTGTGCTAAAAATGGAGACTAATAACTCAGCTAAAAACAACCATGTATTATTACCAAAGAAAATTGTACAAAACTGATTATTCCAGTGTACAATCATTTTTTCACCCTTTTCCCTGTAGAAAGGTTTTCACATCAAAGAAAAAAAAATTCCTTCCTCTCCTGGGACCCTAAAACGTTACAGCTGTACTCCAAGAGACAAATGCCTCCCAGAGTCCTTCTTTACAAGATGCACTCAAAGTGGCAGCCACCGCAAGCTACTTCTCAAGGGTGTCCAGCTCTCAGCCCAGTGCTGCGTAGCTTCCCACAGTCTCTAATTCTAAAGAAATGCATTTTGAAAAGAAGCACATGGGTGAGCAGCTGGAGGTAACCTGGTAAAGCATCAGATCTTCCCAGGTGCTAGGGTCTGAGTCAACAGCGGGCATGCTACAAAGTAGGCATAGGAAACCTAAACATAATTGGGGACAACATTACTTGTTTTAATTGGCAGCGGTTTGCTTCTAGAGCCAAATCAACTTCTGTTTTAACCCACTTGACACACATACTCGGAAGCCCTGTGATTCTTGCCTCTACACATGTAATTTGGATATCACTGAAATCCTCCTGGACTGGGAGGAGTTACAAAGGGAAGACAGGCTCCCAGGCTCCCAGTGATGATGCAATTGGAAGGAGGGTGTGTGAATAACAGTCACGAAGCTTTTCTAGGACATTAACCTTAGACAAGTGAAAGCAATGTTTGTGCGTGCCTTACTCTGACAAATGTCTCCCCCCTTGCTGGTACAACAGGGACTGTGAGGAAAGTCACCGCTGCCATGTCGCAATCCTAGTTCCCTCTCCCTCCTCTCCTCCCCTGTCTCCCATCCACCCCCTAGTCCATCCCCTTTCTGCTCCTCACCAGGGAGGGTGAGGCCTTCCATGGGGGATTTTCAAAGTCTGTCATATCATTTGGAGCAGGACCCTAGGTGTCTAGGCTGAGAGAGTATCCCTCCATGTGGAATGGGCTCCCAAAGTCCATTTGTATTCTAGGGATAAATACTGATCCACTACCAGAGGCCCCACAGATCCCTCAGGCCTCCTAACCGAGACTCACGTTCAGGGTGTCTGGGTCGGTCCAATGCTGGTTTCCCAGCTATCAATCTGGGGTCCATTAGCTCCCCCTTGTTCAGGTCAGCTGTCTCTGTGGGTTTCTTCAGCCTGGTCTTGACCCCTTAGCCTGGTCTTGACCCCTTTGTTCATCATTCCTCCCTCTCTGCAATTGGATTCCAGGAGTTCTGCTCAGTATTTAGCTGTGGGCGTCTGCTTCTGTTTCCAACAGCTACTGGATGAAGGTTCTAGGATGGCATGTAATTTAGTCATCAATCTTTTTTATCAGGGAAGGACATTTAAGGTAGCCTCTCTATTATTGCTTATATTGTTAGTTGGGGTCATCCTTGTAGGTCTCTGGACATTTCTCTAGTGTCAGATTTCTCTTTAAACCTATAATGGCTCCCTCTATTATGACATCTTTTTTCTTGCTCTCCTCTATTTTTTCCCTGACTCAATTTTCCTGCTCCCTCATGTTCTCTCCCCTCCTCTTCTCCCCTTCTCTTTCTCCTTACTCCGTCTCCCCTACTCCATGCTCCCAATTTGCTCAGGAAATCTTGTCCCTTTCCCCTTCTCTGGGGGACCATGTGTGTCTCTGTTAGGGTCCTCCTTGTTTCCTAGCTTCTCTAGCAATGTGAATAGTAGGCCGGTGATCTTTTGCTCTATGTCTACTTTCCCTCCAGACTGGGATGTGGCAGTCTGTCCTGTCTTCAGGATTTGGACAGGGACCTGATGATGAGGCCAGAGATGTCTGTGCCTGTGCACAGATGCACACTTTCTTGGTTTCATTTCTGTTGCTGTGACAAAAAAAACCTGGACAGAAGGCAACTTCAGCAAGAAAGTTGGCTTTATTTGGCTTTCAATTCCAGGTCACAGTACATTGCTGAATGGAAGCCAAGGCAGGAATCACATCCATGGTCAAGAGCAAAGAGAGACTATACATTTTTTTAAATGGCTGCCAATTTCATATTTGGCTCTCCAGATGAAGCAACATAAGCTCACTCCCTAGGACAGGGGAGCAAACAGTACAGCCTTGGACTGTGGATATCACATAGCCATCTTCACCCCAGCAGGGTGGGGGTGGGGTGGGGTGTCTTTCTGATGGCCTTTCTGGGCATTTGGCATAGTATGATCCTTTGCCTCATGGTGTGACATCATAGTTTAGGTAAATCTACTCACACCAAGCAAACATGTACCTTAAACGATGGCTTCTTGAATTATATGCCACGGTATGAGAACAGATTAGAGGAAGAAGCCAAATGCAGTGACTTTATTCTAGATGATCTATCCTGTCACATCAAGAGGAAAAAAACAGAATCTATTTTCAAGATCAGCTGAAAACATAAAGGCCCTAGTATTACCTAAGGGTTGTTGACAGGCTTAGTTTGCGCATCTTTAGATGGAAAACTCCACTTTTTCTTCATAAGTGATTGTTGCTAACTAATTTCAGGCATAATAAAAATAGTAAGAGTCCTATAATAAAGATAAAATAATAAGAGTCCAAAGAAACACTATACCTGCTCATGGGGTTACGGGAGCAAGCACAAACACTTTGAGGAAGCATTGGGATTAAAAGGGTGGGTTTCTACCATCAACACTAGCCCAGCCCTGATGTGAGGGCGAAGTTATCAGTGAGTTCACTTGTGAGGCAGACTTCACACAGGTCTGTGGGACAGCATCCTCGTGGCTTCCAGCAATGACACCAGCAGCCTGAGCCTTCTCAGCGCCCACCAATCTTCCAGATCAGTTAAGAGCCAGGTCTGTACATGCAACAGAACCAGCAGTTCATTGCCAATCACCAGGGCAAACATTTGTACTTCAAAGCTGGCAAACAGGATAACTCTCAAAGAGTCATCAGTTCTAAAAAAGATTTCCATCCTGCCAAACGCTACCCTGGTATGTGAGCCTCGCTTACCTGTGGTGAACATTTGAAGGTAATTCCCATAAACGCCTCTCAAAGGGCAGTCTGCTCTCAATCCAGTGCGACTGATAGGGTTCCAGACAACTCATTCAAAGTTGGCTTTGCAAATGGAGGGGCGGGGCTTCGTACACTCTAGCAGGGACTTCTGAATTGGCACTTCCTGCACTATCTGTGCCAATGCGTTTTCATCTGAAAAACTGCTGAAGAGCCAAGACTGATGACAAGCAATTTCCCTGAAGGGGAAATAACGGCTGTGAGCACAAGTGCCCAACGACAGGGGCCACTAACCCTGAGACATCAGGGCCAGCTCTAAACCGACGAAATGGACACAGAGACATTCCAAAGTACCCAGACCTTTGACCTTTCTCTAAAGACTGCCTCCTAATGAAGATAAGTCAAAGTAGAAAAAAGGAGACAGTACTCAAATTCGAAGCCATTATCAGTGTAAGAAAAGTCCGAGAGGGAATAGAAAGCATGCTTTCTTGTTGGATTACAAAGCAAACTCTCTACGTTTAGTCATTTTGGGTCAGCTTATAGAGACAGCACAAATCAAACAGACTAAAGCCATAATGTTTATTAATAGTAAATCCTCAATATAGAATATCTATGCATCCTCCTAATTACTTCCACTTTATGAACTGTTTTTCTATTTAAAAAAAAAAAAGCTCAAAGAAGTATTCTTTTTGAAGAACAAAGTTTCAGAGAAAGTGATTTTTATGAATCCTTTGAGGATCCCAAAGACTTTAAAATCTATTTAAATCTGAATCCAGAGTATCAGGTTCTGTTCTGACACAATTCTTACATTTTTGAGCAACTTTTCATTATACATCCAGGCAGGGAGGGACATGTTAAGGAGGGAAAGGAGGTCACTATGATGGGATATGCTGAAATTCTTAAAGAATACAAATGTGTGTGTGTGTGTGTGTGAGAGAGAGAGAGAGAGAGTGTGTGTGTGTGTGTGTGTGTGTGTGTGTGTGTGTGTGTTATCCACAGGAAAGGGCTGGAGTAAAATGATGATTATTACATTAGAGTGGTTATTTCTCTTCTCTGTGTTTTACAAATGGCCTATTCTATGACTACATCATTTCATAACAAAAATTTATTAATTAAGAAATTCAAGGTTATAAGACATAGTCAACTTAATAAAATAATTTCCAAACAAGTGAGCAGAGAACAGAGGCACTCAACTAAGAGCAGAAGACCAAATCCATCAGCAGCATTTCCTAGTGGCATTGTCCTTAGAGATAGAAAGCAGACAGAGCTTCCCTGAGGCACCATGGGCTCAAACTAAGGCATATACAGCAAGGACTGAATTTCCATATGTTTATTGGGCTATGTGCTTGGGGGAATCTCAGAGCACTTTTGAAATGTGCACTTGTTTCAGTTTCAAGGGAGGGAAATGAGACTCTCCGGCAGACACTCCAATGACCAATGACTGGAGGCCGTGCTGACAACAGAGGCAATGATAAGTGACCACACCAACTCACCAGCATCCCGGTACCCATGGCCTTAGGGAAAGAATAGGTAACATAATATCTACATGCCCTGCAAGGGATCAGACTAGGAGCCTCATGCATGGTAGGCCAGCACACAATCACTAAGCTGTGCCCTCAGTCCAATTCTTTTACATATTATATTTCATAAATTAAGTATATCCACTTAACCTGTATCCATGAGGCTGTAGGCATCTCACTCACCACTGGTAGCACATAGAGGGGACTGGAAATACAAGTTTAGGAGGTTGTTGGGGACAGTAAGTGCAGAATCTGTGTGTGTCTTGTAAGATAAAAACTTAAAACTCACTCCTGGAATTTCACAGTTGATACTCAACACAAGTAAATTGATCTCAGAAAGAGCTATGAGTATTCACTGTACATGTGTATGAAAATAGAAACCTCAGTAAGAATTTCAGAGTCCATTCCCCGAGAAACACATTTTTTTGTGTCTGTGATGCTAGCTAGCATTCAGAAAATGCAAGCAGGAGGCCCATGGAGGCCAGCGTGGACTACACAAGGAAGCAAAAAATAAAGTAAAACAAAATAAAGGCAAGAAAGAAATCATGATCTGTGTCCACAGGCTGCATACAGGCTGCATACGTGGCTTCCATCCCTGTTGATGGTGTCTGGAGGTTGTGCATCTGTGAATCCCACGGGTCCTCAGGCAGGGTCACAGCTGCTGGCTGGAGAAGAAGGATTTAGTCTCCCTGCAGACAGGATTTACACAGAGCGGGCAGCTCAGAGTCAACTGCGTGGAGCACAGCGTGTTTGACTGGATGTGTGAGTATACCAAATCAGCCAAGGCCTGCAAGACAGAGCACAGAGCATCTGAGACGAGAGGTCTGCTGGCCCTGTGTGCAGTGCATGCCCTACACTCATCCCTGGGAAAACTGCTCTGGTTGCAGTTTCTCTTCAAACAGAGTCCTTTCTGGAGTCGTCATCTTAGGCAGAGTTAAAACAAGGACTTTAGGAAATGGGTCTTCATACCCCACCCACTGTACCTTTTCATTGAAAAGCAGATTTAAAACAAGGCAGCTATTGGTGGGCAAGATTAGGAGACTGGAGCTACCTAAAGGAAAAAGGAGGAGCAGAGAAGGAATTCGCTCCTAGTTTTATAATTAATTGGAACTCCAAATGTACTAATATGTGAGAAAAGCAATATTCTGCAAGAGCTTCTCAGAGGGACCACTCTGCGCTATGTTCTACTAAAACAGTTGTAACACGGCGGTACCTTAGAGAACAATGGATTTCCATTAAGAGACTCCGCTCTTCTGATGTTTTCAGCTCCACACTGAATCAAATGAGAACGGGGAGAAAAAGACACATTTTATTCTCCTTTCACTTCCCTCTTCTTCTTTTTTTAAGACACCGAATGCTACAAAAGATAAACGTGCAGAAATGCACTCACACAACTCTGCCTGTCCTTGAATGGCCACAGACTGCTCATGAATGTTGGTCATGAGGTAGATGGGCAGGCTGACCAGATTACCAGAGACTGCCCTTCTGTCTCTGCGTCACCTCTGCCCACCACCCTTGCACAAGTGCAGTTATACTGGATGGAACTCTCAAGAGTGACAAGTGTCGGACCCAAGTGCACACACCATCTTAGTCTACTTCTCTAAGGCAAACCTTACAGACTCCAGCTAAGTAAAGATTGTTATAATTAAGTAAAACTTCCTATTTGCTTTGATCCCCAAGTAAATGCCAAAATGAAAGAAATTAAGTTACGAACTCTATGTCAGATTGAGTCTAGACTGAATTCAATGTAGAATTGGGTTTTAAAATACATTCTTATAGAGGAAAATCTAAGAAAAAAAATCTGAGTATTGTTTAGCACTATTCTTTTCCTTGCTTAAAAAACAAAACAAACAACAATAACTGCAACAAAAACCCAACAACAGATACAGCTGATTGTTCTGAGCTAATAGAGAACTGTGTATGATTTACTCCACAGCTAGCATCTTCTCTTTCCTGCCCATGCTGAGATATGGTCAGTTGCTTTATCTTCTACATTGGCATTTAAAGGAGGAGCCTACATGAGAAGCACAATGGTTTCAGTGACCACCTAGACCTCAACATGGAGGAGGTTCTACTTAAAAAAAAAAAAAAAAAAAAAAATCACACACTATCCATGGCAGCCAAATAAGCAGTGTTAGTCATCAGGGGGTGTGGGCTAGGAAGATGCAACAGCAATGAATCTATCCGCAGAACATTACTGGAAAACTGGAAGCATTATAGTCACAGAATAAGATAGTAAAAATTAAAACAAAACAAAACAAAACAAAAAAACAAAAATCCCTCAAATGACTACTAATCAATGAAAATGGCTACAGGCATTTAATTATATTTACTCACTTATATCCAAAAGAAAAGAAAATGGGGGTTAAAAATATGGATAAAACATCATTTTGTTAAATGTGGAAAAGACTTAAGTTTTAGGGTCAGAGTATGAGTGAGCTCCACTCTTAACACAGCACCATATGAGAACTTACATTTTTATAAGCAAAAGGCAAAAAAGTAATTTCTATTGTGGCAAAAAATTAAACATTTAAAATTAGTTGTTTTGTGCATGCTATATTTTCATATCAAAATAATGATAACTACATGGTTTTCTTTATTCCCTGCAGGGATTAATTTGCCAATCGCTAATAATCCTCTTGGTTACTAACTGTTAACAGTCTCTGCTTGTAATAAAATGAATAGGAAAAAACATGTTCAAACACCCTATACTAATTAAGGCTTATTTTCACTGAAGTCTTTCTAGAATGTTTAAAAGTAGCCAGTCATGGTGGGGATACAGAGACATCAATAAATGAAACCCATGGGCAACAATGAAGCCTCATCTTTGCAAATTACAACTTGCTCATAAACTACTGGAAAATACAGGCTTTTTTTCATTCATCAATGTTACACTGATGACTGGTATAGACTCACAAGTAACAGGAGTTGACAGCTGGTTGCAGTTCTGCCCCTACTCACCCTCCAGCCAGTCCCAGAAAGAGTGTGGTGTTCTCTGGAGCCAGATTTGCATCAGTCACTCATGGGAAGGCCACGAGTTCTCACCCAAGATTAGAGGGAGAAAATGACTTCCTGAGTCCCCGTGCTTCCAACTGCCCACAGAAACACAGCAATAAGCCATGAAGGTTTCAGGCTAGCCCTCAGAAGCCACAAGATAGGTAAGTAAGAGTTTTTCCCCACTCTGAGTGACACACCACATCCATCTTATGCCAACAGTGGTATTTGTTATTTCAGTAGTCAGATTGATCACAACTTGTTAGCAAACAGCTAATTAAGTGAGTGCATAGAAGAGGTCAGGAGAATCACAGCACACACCGCCTCTGTGTTTGTTCATGGTCCTCTCTGAAATGTCAAAGACTCATGCACCACCAAACCCAACCAGAAACAACACAGCCACCTGAGAACTACCGCTGCAGCAATGCAGGCCACGAATTATAGACTAATAAGCAATTCCCCTCAGATTTGGTGACATGTACAATTCCTTTTCACTAAAGATTTCACCATCACACGACACAGTAACTCACACAAACAAAGTTATTCGTTTCAGTGACAATGGGCAACATGGTTTAATAAAGGTGCAAACTTGCTCTTCTAACTATTGATGTAGAATTAACTTATAAAGTATCATTCAAAATGAGCAGGACCCAGTATATACAACTATACCAAAAGCTTCCTTCCTTCCTTCCTTCCTTCCTTCCTTCCTGCCTTCCTTCCTTCCTTCCTTCCTTCCTCTTTCATTCCTCCTTCCTGTCTTTCTTTTCTTTTCTTTTCCTTTCTCTCTCTCTCTCTCTCTCTCTCTCTCTCTCTCTCTCTCTCTCTCTCTCTCTCTCTCTCTCTCTCTCTGTATATGTGTATGTATAAATTTCTTTCCTCATTTGCTTTTTTGAGACAGGGTATGGCTGGCCTGAAACTCACTAAGTAGAAGTCTGTCCTTGAACTCACAGAGATCTGTTTGTTTTCCTCTGTCTTCCAGTGCTAGATTTAAAGTAGTGCTCCACCACACCTAGCCCCTAAACAATAACTTTTTTCAATAATATAGTTCCATAGTTGTAGAAAAATTTCCTGTTAAAATCAATCATGATGGGACTAAGAAGCCACATGAGTACACTTACCTTCTCGGCTAACACTTGGGCATATTCAATATCCAGTTCATATAGTGTCTCGATGTGATCACTGGTAAATGCTATTGGAACCAAAAGGATATTCTTCCTCCCCCTCTCACAAAGCCCTTTGATAGCCTCATCTGTTTGAGGACCCAACCAGGGTACTGGGCCAACCTATGAGAAAGAGGACCAATGCAGAGATGGAACACTTCTCCTGACAGGTCATTAACATATTATCACCACACCCCACCCCCAACACACACAGAGCACACACATCTGCCCACCCAGGTGAGAGCCCCTCTTACACTTCCTTGAATGGGTTTGAGTATTTCACATTGAACCTTGAATTCTTCTAGAGGCTGGCCCAATGATACAAATAAGTGGTTTCATCCATTAAAGCTAAAAGTCTGATTTTACCTGACAGAACTCCACCAGTCACTCAATTTCACTTTCTATCTTCTGGTTTTTTGTAGAGTTCTTTTGGCCCACAGTGAGCAGCTGACTTACAGAGCAGCTTGCTGGCATGGAAAAGCCCAAATTCCCATTTGTAAATAAGTGATAAGGCAGATTTTCAAGAGACAATGGTCTGAAAATGTATGAGAAGTACCTACCTTGGACTGCCAAACTAGTCGGTAGGGGTTGGGGTAACCTAGCTCTTCCATGACTTTGTGGACAGTGGCACCTACTTCCTGGGGATAGGGATCTCCTCTGTTGACAACCTGCAGTGGAGACAAAGTGATATTCAGCAACCAGCTCTGTGAAGGGAGCCAAGATCACTGACTATGCAATGAGAAGAGGAACGTGAGCCACACCCCTCCCTTGCTGTTCCCTGAACTAATGATAATTGTATCTGAGCATTGTTAGCAAAGTTCCTTGGTTCCGATCATTCACTGGCCAAAGAAAACTATATTCAGTCAGCTACAAGATCCCAAAGAAGATGCTGTTTGTGGAAGGTGGATAAGGTCTACCCATGGGAGACCGTTCTCTTTCCCTCCAGGGTGGACAGAGTGCAGAATGGCTGAGCTGAAGGCAAACACTTAGAAGGAAGCAGCTCCTGGTTCAGATCACAAACTCCTCCATATATGATCTATGCCTTCTACTCAATCTCTCCACCCTTCTCTAACAACTGACAGCAGACAAATGATTTGTGAACAGTGAGGCACGTGCTCCTAACAGGAAAGCCTATTAAAAACCTTTGAAGACATTCGGTATATATTCTATTTTAATTGCTTTCATCTTTTGTGGTGTACTGACTCCCTAGTACCTGCTTTGTGGTGTTCGTTACCTCCTGGCCCACCATGCTATTTCCCTTCATGTTATATTAATTATTTTTTTCCTGTTAATATACAGGAACAAAGGTATTGTCTATTTACTTCTTCCCCACATCTGATGTGGATAAGAGGTACCCAAAACTACTGTATTACTGAAATGAAATACAAAGAAAATATATTATGGCATTACTAGTGGCCAAGTAATCATTAGAAACATAAATGTAGATGGGAAGAAAGAAATAAAAAGTTGGCTTGGCACCATATAACAATAAATGCTATAGGTAGGATGCGTTCTAAGGCAACTCCTGTGATGTTCCAGTGTAAATATTCCACCACCACCGCCCCTCTCCCCCCAGAGCTTCACTCTGGCACCTCAGGCCTCACTCATCACTCCTAGAAGGATCCTTGCAAGAATTTGCGTGGCACTAGAAAGGGGATGTGATCCCACTGAAATGAAACAGACAGGCTTCCAAAGAGAGATACTTATCTCTAAAGACATCTATTACTAATGTAGTGGCTGTCTCTTGCAGGTGAGTGGTACAGGGCTTGACTCCAGTGACCATCAAAGCACAACATGGTACCCTCCACCTGAAGCTGCTTGGTTTCATTAATCATGTGGTTGAGACCAATCCCATGTAAGAAAATGTAAACTTCCACCTCTATGGCTTGGGAAACGGTATTCTTGGGACAGGATTCTAGTTCTAAGCAGATGAAACTGGGTACTGAGTCCAAGATCTTTCAAATACCATACAGCACACTGGTATGGTATTGCCACGTTTCCTGAAATAGACACTCGTGGCACAGGAGGTGACATTTCAACGAACCACCCGGTATGATATGATGAACTAAGGGTGACAGACTGCATGCTATGTATTCCCTGGTCACACAGTGGTCCCTAGTTTTAGCAAACCTGAAACCATATTGGCTTCCTAGAATGCACAGGCTTCTGCTAAGTCTTGAAGACAGCATCAGGCTCAGTGTGAATGGAACTT
Source organism: Cricetiscus sungorus (assembly GCA_030556225.1). NCBI lineage: Eukaryota > Metazoa > Chordata > Mammalia > Rodentia > Cricetidae > Cricetiscus > Cricetiscus sungorus. Next base: position 100,387,353 of record JANBXA010000651.1, on the reverse strand, counting down.
GATTGGAACTGGCTGCAGAGTTCATTATACGGAAACTGCTCAGTGTACTCTTTTATTCAGCAGGCAAAAGCACATTCCTTTCCGCTGGTACACTTGTCGGAAATTCTTATATCTGGATGAATCTCCCAGTTATCATTTTAAAGAAAGCTACTAATGAGAGAGGTCTATTTGTAATATTGGGCACTTAATTAGTTTCTGGGGGGTTTCAGAAAGTGAGTCTATGAGCAAGCAAAGGCTGGGATTTTGAAATTCATTCTTGTGCCATGCTGAGCATGGCAAGGGGCCAGGTCTGTTTTACACATTTCAAAAGTGAAAGAACCCAATCCTTTACCAGTAGATCACCCAACAGAACCATTCTTACTTACGGACATTGGCAGGGAGTGGGCAGAAAACAGAATGACCACCTCGCTTCTCTTCTCCTGGGGAAAATGGTCCAGCTCTTTCAGAATGTGGTCTGCAAAGCACTGTGGGAACCCCAAGGATGGGGGAGAAAGAGGGTAGTGAGAAGAGAGCAAAGAAGGGGAGGAAGGATCTCAGAAATTAAAGCTATACCAAACATTTCTGAGTAATCTTCCAAATCTGGAAGTCCGACTCTGTTTTTAAAAAATGCAAACAGTACAGCCTCTCTGATGTGGTTCGGCTTCAGAGTGGACGGCAATGGTTTCGGGGCCTAGGGAATTTGATGGGAAACTTCTAAAGCTCACTAATGGCTCTCTGCAAATGAACACCGAGGAGGATCTGCTTCCCCTCGGGAAGAGCAGGGCACACTTCCAGATGGAAAGGAAACACAGATGGGAAGGAGAAGTTGTTTTAAGACCTCACATTTGCTCTGTTAGCAGGAAAACAGCTTACAGGGTCTTTCTAAATCTTCCTTACTTTGGCTCTAAGGCATATAGCACATTAAAATGCATCAGCCCGAAATAGGAAAGAAATAAGAAAATACTCATCTATTTTTATGACATCTCTTTTATAAGGCCAGGATCTGCACCAAAGCAATCCTCCTCACAAGCTTCATGATGACAGATGACAGCTGAACAACCCCCATTAAACACACAGAGGGAGAAAAGATGTGTCGATATGAGCACTGGCTAGCCATATGTGTGGGTGTGGACTAGAACCCAGGTCCTTATGCCTTCAGACCTCTGTCCACCAGACCTGCCCCCTCTCCCGTCTACTTGCTGATTCTCATGGATAAGTGCTGAAACACCAGATCTGAAGTGACTCTCTTTCATCTTACATTTGAATCATTCCTGGCCATTTGGCTTAGAAGGAAAATGTAGCAAAAGACACACGTTGGTCAACTGATAACCCTGGAATGTGACTGGAAATTAATTAGACAGGAGGAGTTGATTGTCAGTGTTAAAATAAACTGCTGTGGAATTTTGTATTGAAGTTATCTTAAAAGAACAGCCCTGATATTAAAGGGTGTGTGTGTGTGTGTGTGTGTGTGTGTGTGTGTGTGTGTGTGTGTTATGTGTGTGTGCGCGCGTATGCATGTGCTCGCTCACATTATCTGCTGTCAGTTTAGAAAAAAATATGCACATATACCTATATACACATACAGAGAATGTGCAAATGATAGGTCAAGTACAACAAATGTTAATACATGAATACAAGTGAAGAATGGATGACAGTTCACCACACCATTTTTAAGATTTTATTTATTTTGTGTGTATGGGTGTTGCATCTGCATGTACATCTGGGCACTCCATGCATACTTGGTGCACACAGAAGCCAGAGGAAGCCGTCAGATCCCCTGGGACTGGAATTAGTGATGGCTGTGAGCTACCACGTGAGTGCAGGAACTCAAACTATGTGTCCTCTGCAAGAGCAGCCAGTGCTTTCAACCACTAAGCCATCTCTCCAGCCCTTGTTTTATTTTTAATTACATATATTTGTGTATGGGGGTGGTGGCAATGTGCATGTGAGTGAAGGTGCCCAGAAGAGAGTTTCAGATGCCCTGGAGCTGGGGCTGCAGCAGTTACAAGTCACCTGAGGTGGTTGCTGGGAACTGACCTGGAGTAGTGGTATATGCTCTCAACCAATGGCCCTTCTCTCCACTCACATTATCCTTTTAACTATTAATCTTGTAACTATTTTGCATGTCCATATAACACTCAAAGAATAACAGAATCATATCAACTTATAGTTGATGTCTTTTGATATACATCAGTATTCAGTCAATACTGTGAGTTCCAAACTAGTCCCTAAGAATACTAAGATGTTTATCATTTCAGAACTCACACATTTTGGTAAGCAAATGCCCTATTGAACAAAATGGTACCTAGAGATGGTATCTAGACTTTTGTTCGCCTCCCCCCCTTCCCTCCCTCACCTACATGTTGTAAGCTTAGGAAGCAAGGCCTCTCAGAAGGACCATTTTAAAATCACAGCCTACACAAGGAAAGTTTACGTAGGAGCTTAGAACACACATTTACTGCAACTACGCCAACAGCTGGATAAATAGCAGTATTAGAGAAGTAGTAATAATATGATATCTTAAGTAGCTAATACTGATAACATGCAAGAATTGCGAGCACATTTTTAGTTGTGTTTAGGCTAGATTATTAGGGGGTTGTCCCCTTCTTTTCCTTTCCTCAACTTGTAAAATTGCAAGTAAGAATACAGTTCCTTAGGGCTTGCAAGAGTCACTAAGCCATCTCCAGAACTTAAGCGGCATGGGCAAATAAAAGTGCTACTTAAGTTACCTAAACCCATCTGCAAGATTTTCTGTGCACAGTCCCTGTGCACAGAATGAAAGCAGCAAGGCCTCTCAGAGCCTTCAATCACACCATCCAGGAGGGCAGATAAATGCCTCTAAAATTCCCTTTCATTTTATGAACAGAGACTTCCTCGGTTAAGAGACCTTTCCATCTTTCTGCTTCCCCCCTTTTCAAAGGGCTGAATTTTAATGCAAATCTAATTACTCCCTCGATCAGGGCAGGCAGATGCTGTGCAGACCTCTCTTCCTGAGCCACATGTCAGGGCAGACCTGAAAATACCCCTCTTCCCAGCCAGAGCAGCAGTTGGGGCCTTAGGCACTGCAGCTACCCCTGGAAGAACGCTGGAGAACGATGACCACTGACCACACACACACACACACACACACACACACACACACACACACACACACACACACACACACACACACACACACACACACACTACACACACAGCAACACCCATCCCTAGGGGACCTCTTTGCAGTTTTTACTCTCACACACATATTAACCCTTTCCCTGCTCACAGGACGTTGCTCTTGGGAAAGCCAGCCCGATTTTAATGCTGTCTAGCACCATCTAGTGGTCACAGGTTTGAGTGTAGCCAATCTGTTATCAGGTATTTTGGCAGAGATCACAGCATGATCAAGGAATATAAAATAAATCAAAGGATAGTCCAAACTACTTCATATATTTTGAACTAAATTAACTCAAAAGCAGAAACTTCTGCATACTAAAAAATTTATCTTAATGACTCAGGACTTTTTTTTTAACCAACCTCACACTCAAGGTTTTTAAAAAAAGAACAAAATAATAAAAGTTATTGGTTTTAGAGCTGTAATTTTAACTGATTATTCTAAAATAAAGTACTCATTAGTAGAATATTACAAAGGTAAGTGTACAGAAGAAATGAGAATTTTCCTTTAATCTATGAAACTTTCCCCATTGAAATGTTGTTTACTTTCATGTCTGAATATGTATCTATACTATCTTTATTGGTTTTTTTGTTTTTGTTTTTTCAAGGCAGGATTTCTCTGTGTAATCCTGGCTGTCCTGGAACTCACTTTGTAGGCCAGGCTGGCCTTGAACTCAGAGATCCGCCTGTCTCTGCCTCCCTAGTTTTGGGATTGAAGGTGTGAGCCACCACCGACTGGCCTATGTTTATTTTTTAATCCTTTGGTGTTTTAAAGGATTTAGAAAATGGAAGCTTAAATTTATTTGTTGGTCATTAAATCTAGGTATATAAGTTAAGGGAAATACTATGTATTGATAAAATAATGTTCTTCTTGTCACTGAAAAATACAAAACTCAAAATCTAACTCTGGTAGTAATATATATTCTGCAGAAAGAAGAGTGTGACCATCTTAACCTTAAGTTTATTATCACTTTTCATGATAAGTAAAAATTTAATGGCGAGGCTTTAATTCCCAACATAAAATGCAAGCGAGAGACTGCATCAAACCAAGCGGAGCTGACTTCGCACTAGATGCTGTGATCACGGACAGAGGCTGCGGAGGCATACACACCTGGATGAGCAGGGGATGCGTGGGCCACCTGTCAATTGTGCTCCACTTCATGGTGGGCTTCCGTCCCATCTCATTATAGTATCTGTAAATGGCGTTTAAGCTGCTGCCTAAAATACAAGGGAACCATTTAGTAGACACACTTGATTGTGGTGAAAATACAACACAAATGAGTAAGGGCAATAATTGTAAGTTCAAAGTAGGCAGCTGTGTCTATACAGAAACCCAGTCTAATTACGATCTTTTCAATACTCTAAAATGCATATAGATTTAACTACCCTGCAAATGAAGATCACTAAAGAGCAATCAATTTCAACAGACCTTCAAAGATTATTGAGGCCATTTCCACTGAGAGACTTGAGGGCTGCAAGTTTATGAAATATAAGCTATTGTGAATTTGCAGGGAACAAGTCTTAAGATTGAGAGCATGTGAAGAAAAGCATTCCCATTATGCCCAGAATCAGCCCCATTACAGGCAGTGTAGGGGGTGAGAGAGAAGGACAGAAGTGGGCTGTTATCCCAGCATGCTGCTGTTGCTTTCTGTCATTCTTGTAGAGCTGCTTTCTGGTATTTCCCTTTATAGCCATTTCACTTTACAAAGTCTTCTCATTAGAATATGCACAGTTCCATATCTAGAGCATTTTGGACATTTTCAGTCAATATTACAAGTTAAATATTTCTCCGGTTCAAACGGAAGCTTTGGTGCAGTCATAGGGTGAAATATTTCTCAGGTTCAAATGGTAGCTTTGGTGCAGTCATAGGTGCAGTCATAGGACAAGAAGCCTATCAAGGGGTCTAAAAGCCCGCACTTAATCAGTTTTTACAAAATGTACCATTCCCTGGAAGAAAGGAAGCAAACGCTGCCCTCTGGCAGGTAACCTAACAAGAGCTGTGTTTCTAAGTAAAAGCTGAATATCATGACATCCAAAGTCCAGGAGAGGAAGCTGACAAATCCTAACGCCTATAAAACCAAACCTAAAGGGGCCTCTTCCTCAGTCTCACACAAAGCAAGCTCCAACATGTCTATGTCCTGCCAATCACCAGTTTCCTGGGTTCCTTGCCATAGGAATCATAGCTAACTTGCCATTTTATAAGGCTTACTCAGGATAGAGCCATAGTATAACTCAAATTGTTTGCCCAGGCTAAGATTTTAACTTTCGTTAAAAATAAAAATCAATGGACTCAATGTCAATGGGTAGAAACTGTGATGTAAGAGAATCTAAATTTGAGGGACAAAAATAATCTCCATAGAAATCAAAGTATCCCATCATATTCACACTGCAGATCTCACTGCACATTTGGGCATCATTTTATGATGTATAAAATGGCTTCTGGGAGTCACATTAGTTCCCTCAAGTCACTGAACAATAGTCAATTTCCTACCAGAAGAAGTAATTAAGAAGGGAGAAATATAAGTCTGAAAGATGTCATGAGAGATACACAGAACACACAGTCTGTCTTTAAAAGACACAGTAGCAAAAAAGAGACTATTGGCCTCAAAGAACAAATGTGTTTCCTAAAACATCCATAATTCAGAAATACAGATGATTGGTCCTTATACATGAGATGTGCTAGAGAAAAGTCATGTGTGCCCTGAGCCCTGCCCACACAGCAAGAACCATCTGTGAGGTAAAGAGTGCATCTGTTGCCACACAAATAACAACTGTAACTTCCGTGCTTTGGAGAGCAGATGTCTGTAAGCTAAGGGACATTTTGCAAAGCAAAATAAAACTATGCCTTGAAAATTCTAAGATCTGCCTCATTCCCCAATAATACATTACCAGGTATTTTAAAAGTATAGATTCCCACAGTAAATCACAATTCAAATTCTGGGTATATGCAAAAGATTGGGCATTTTAACAGATGCTCGATCTCTCTCTCTCTCTCTCTCTCTCTCTCTCTCTCTCTCTCTCTCTCTCTCTCTCTCTCTCTCTACACACACACACACACACACACACACACACACACACACACAGTGTGTGCCTCAGTATTTAAGGCACATAACACTTGGAATGCTTCCTCCATAGCTTTTTGTTCCTCCCTGTAAGTATAATAACATTAATATTCAAAGACAAACTGGGAATACAAACACACTGACCTAAATCCTTGAGATAATGCAAACATATTTGTAGACAATAAAAAAGTTTTACCTATAATTAAGAAGAGTAGGGCATGGTGGTACACACCTTTGATCTCAGGAGGCAGATTTCTGTGAGTTCAAGGCCAGCCTAGTCTACCTAGTGAGACCTGGCTCAAAAAAAGCAAAAAGCAAAGAAACAAAAAAGAATATACACTTTCCTAAGCTTATGTTTCTTCTTCAGTCAAATATACAGAGAACAGCAAGGAGTAATGCATTATAAAAACAATGAACACAGAAAAGTTTGTAATATGTTAATTTGAGCCCTCACATTTAGTTTTTGTTGTTTTGTTTTGGTTTGTTTGTTTGTTTTTGAGATAGACTCTTACAATGTAACCTTGGCTGGCTTGAAACTCACTCTATGGATCAGGCTGGTCTCAAATACAAAGAGATCAGTCTGCCTCTGCCTGGAATTAGAGGTGTGAGCTATCACACCTGGACAAGATCGATTTTAAGTTAACCAGTAACTAACCTATAATGAAGACAGACACAAAAATAAAAATAGCAGCATTTTCCATATTTCCATATGAATACTTTTGCTTTCAAAATGGAAACAGTTTATTCTCTTAATAAGGATTTAAAGGTAGACATAAAAATAGTAAGATCAGGATACAAACCTAGAAAGTGATGAAGGTTCCTTACTGATTTTTTAACCAACTGAATTAAGTAGCAACCAAGTACACCACACGCCATTTGTAATTCCCAGATGACAGGCCAATAACTCCGGAAGTTCGTGAAGCATGGGATTTTAAAACGACTGACCTGAACTCTTAAGTGTCAAGAAGACACTGGACCAGATCTGCCATTCATATTGCAAATTCCTTCAACACTCTGCCTCTTGGGCTAACTGTGCCAGGGTTATAGCCACCTTTGAGATGTTCTTACCAGTGGTGGAGCAGCTATACTGTGGATACTGTGTGAAAGCAATGGCCCTTTCCAGGCCATCTCTCTCCATCTCTTCAATTGCTTCTTCTGTCAAAGGATGGACATACCGGAATCCAATATAGTATTTGTGAGGTGCTATTAAGAAGCACAAGAGGGAAGGAGAAGGCATTAATCTTTATATAGATTCCTCAGAGTCACCAAACATAATGTAATGGCCAGAACAATGAACAACTAACCCACTGTTCTACAATGCTAACACGGTGAGCAAGTTAGACTATTCCTGGCATCTCATCTTGTCTGTCTTTTTGGCAGGCACAGGGACACTTGGTTATTCTCCGAGATCAACAGTCCTACTGCCTACCTTTTATTAATATGATCATCTTTAAAACGCAAGTTTTTATTATTAATCATCTGTTCTCATCGAGCATAAAAAGACTGAAGAAAAGGGAGGGGGGAAATACCCAAAGCTGGGCTGTGGTGGCACACACCTTTAATCCCAGCACCTGGGAGGAGGCAGAGGCAGGAAGATCTCTGTGAGTTCAAGGAAAGCCTGCTAAGTTTTTCTGCCATATTTAAAGAGAAGCACTGTGGCCTGTGTGGACGAACTGTACATGAAAAGCCCTTGAGCCCAGAAATGCAAACCTGATTGAACAATTTGCTAAGTGAGATGGTTTCCTGAGGGAGTAGGCCCCTTGGTGTAATCAGGCTGAAATTCAGTGAGGCTTTCTCAGAGAGCACTCTTACAGTCCTGCCCAGGCTGTTCTTTTTGAGGGCCCCAGGAGCACACTCTTGTCCTGAGTCTGAAGCCATGGAATGCATTTACAAAAAACACATTTTCATATATCGTAACTTGAACTTTTCCAGTTTTAATGTTTCTCATTATGCCGTTGATGCTGTCACATTGACACAGACTAGAGTCTTCTGGGAAGAGGGAGCTTCACTGGAGGAATTGCCTGTGTCAGATTGCTTTGTGGGAGTGTCTGTGGGATATGTTCTTGACTGATGATTAACGTGGGAGGGCCAAGCACACTATTGGCAGTGTCACACCTGGGCAGGAGGTCCTGAATGGTATAAGAGAGCAGACTGAGTTGGGTGTTGGTGGCACATGCCTTTAGTCCCAGCACTTGGGAGGCAGAGGCAGGCAGATCTCAGTGAGTTTGAGGCCAGCCTGGTCTACAGAATGAGTTCCAGGACAGCCAGGACTGTTACACAGAGAGACCCTGTCTCAAAAAAAAAGAAAGAAAGAAAGAAAGAAGGAAAGAAAGAAAGAAAGAAAGAAAGAAAGAAAGAAAGAAAGAAAGAAAGAAAGAAAGAAAGAAGAAAGAAAGGAAGGAAGGAAGAAAGGAAGAAAGAAGAAAAGAAAGAGGAGAGGAGAGGAGAGGAGAGGAGAGGAGAGGAGAGGAGAGGAGAGGAGAGGAGAGGAGAGGAGAGGAGAGGGAAAGGAAAGAATTCAACTCCTGCTTGAATTCTTGCCTTTGCCTCCCTCAGTGATGGACTGTTACAAAGAAATATAAAATGAAATAAAGCCTTCCCTCCTCAACTTGCTTCTGGTCAGTATGGTATCACAGTGATAGAAAGCAAAGTAGGGCACTCATCCTGACTCAGGCTGTATTATTATATGGAACTATGTGTTCTACAATCAAGTGTACTTTGGATGGAAATAAATGTAGCACGTGTAGTTCATTCCCACATTTAGTGTCTCAATCTATGTAGAGATTCTCACAAGTTACCAGATGTGTGTTATTACAGTCAGGCTGAAGATTGCTCAGTGACTTATACTTAAAGCTACAGCTAGCCACTTCTCTAAATGCTCATCTAATTTCTATCCAACTAGAATAAAGGGACACTGCAACAGCCTTACCCATCTTCTGTGCATGGCATATTGCTTCTTCTTTGTAATCTAGCTCAACTTAACTTTAAACTTCCCTTTGAAACACTTTCCAAATTTTCAGTTTATTTGTAACATTGGAAGTAATTTTTAAAGGGTCTATAGTCAGAGGACAATGTCTTGAGAACTCAGTCAAGTGACTGTGTATTATATATTATAGAAAATCACAAATCAATAGTTGCTAGCACTTGGACCAGGGGAACGGATAGAAAAGGTGCTTGCAGTATACACATGAAGACTGGAGTTCAGAGCCCCAGTTACCACATAAAAAGCTGAGTAAGTCAGGTAGCCACCTGTAATTCCAGCACATAGGAGGCAAAGGTAAGAGATACTGGGGCAAGATGGCTTGCTTAGACTAACTGGATTGATGAACTCTGGATTAAACTGAAGACCCTGCCTCAGTATATAAAGTGAAAGCAATCTAGGAAGATCCCAATCATAACTTTGGGCCTCCACATGCACACACATGTGCTCCCACAGTTGCAAACAATCATACATGCAATACACACACACACACACACACACACACACACACACACACACACTGCCAATGTGAAGAATAAGCTTACCTTTCCCACCTCCATGCTGGGATGACAGAAGTGCACCACCATGCCTGTCTCTTAATTTCTATTTAACAACCCTAGTACTGTAGTAATGAGAACACACACCTGTGTCAGGGGACAGCTCATCCAGCAACTTCACCATGCCTTCTCCTTGCTTGGAAGTCCACATCTTGATGGGGGATCCACCTCCAATCCTGCGATACTGCTCTTGGATTTTGGGGGTTCGGCGTTTGGCGATGAATGGTGCCAGCTTACTAAATCATTGAACATATAAGCAAGTGGATTGTATTCCACCTTTGTAATCTGAGATATATCTTCTACTCAGCAGAGATGAGTAAAATTTAAGAAGAGCCTAACACCATCAGCCTTTAGGAACACTGCTGTGAGGTCCCTGACAATTCAACATGGATTTGAGAGTTCACTGCTGTACCCCACGAGTATTCAAGGAGCACCTCCTGTACATCCTAGGTACCTGACACCCCTGACCTGGATGCTGCTAGCTACCATCCTACATGTTGACTCTGCACCTAACAAGAATTAGGAGAGAAAGCACAGGAAGCATACATTGGTTTCATGATGCTGGGGATGGAATCAAAGTCCTCATTCATGCTAGGCAAGGACTCTACCATTGACCCAAAACCCCAGGACAATTATGATTTGTTTTTAATTTATGAACAAACCCTCATCATGCTAGGCAAGGACTCTACCATTGACCCAAAGCCTCAGGACCATGCAATTTGTTTTTAATTTGGAGACAGACTCTCACCACGCGATGTTGACTGCTCTGGAACTCACAGTGCTGCTGAGCCCTAGCTTCTTGCATCACCAAGCCTAACTCACACAGGCCTCTTTTTCATTTTTGTTGTTTACTATTTAGTGTGTGTGTGTGTGCATGCACATATGCAAATGCCCATGCATGTACACTTTGGCACAGATGTGATGGTCAGAGACAAGTGATTGAAAGGAGCTGAGCTTGTTCTGTCCTTCTACCATGTGGGTCCCTCCATGGAACACACACACCCACACAGATGCTAAATAAATGTAAAAAGAAAATTATCATTTGGTACTACTAATTTTGGTGGATCAATGTAAAGCTTAAGTTTCAAACAATTTCTGACACATCTATTATTATTGTGTACAATCTTAAGGAAGTCTCTAGAAAATGATGCATGGCTCTTACCATATTTTCTTTTCTAACACATGTTATTATGTATTACAAAAAAAATCTCTCAACACTGACAGAATTGAAGAGCTTAGAAAGCATAGTATCAAACAGGCCTCGGGTTATATTCCAAAATTCTTGGACATCAGAACCTCACTATTGGACTGGAAAGACGACTTAGCAGTTAAGACCATGTACTGCTCCAGCAGAAGACTCTAGTTCTGCTCCCAACACCCATTTTGGGCAGCTCACAACCACCAGTAATTTCCATTCCAAGGGGTCTGACACCCTTTTCTAACTGTGTCCACACAATGCAGACACACACACACACGTGACTTAAAATATTTTTTTTTTCTGAGACAGGGTTTCTTCTGTGTAGCCCTGGCTATCCTAGAGCTCGCTCTGAAGACCAGGCTGGCCCAGAACTCATAAGTAAGTTTACCTGTAATTGTACCAAAGACAGTGCCTTCCTAGTCTCAAAGCACCCACACTTGGTAACCTGCAGAGGTGACTGTGATGCTGTGACTGGGATGGTTTGGAGGGGCTCTGTAAAGGCTCTCACTCCACACAGTCACCTTCCTAAGGCACTAAATAGTTCACCAGCATCGGTGGCATCCCGGCACATCACCAAACAGCAAGAAAAAATGGACAACATAGATCATCTAAAAATGAATGCTTTAGTTGTTTCTCAGCTGACAAGTAAGTTAATAAAATTCTAAGACAATAGAGTTAGGACAATGGGAGGGAATTCCAGTGACCTGACGAGCAAGCCAACAAACAAAGTGAGTCTATGAACCTGAAGTTCCTTTTAGCGTGGCTTATTCTTTGCCACAGCTACATTCTCAGCGTCATACATTGCTCTTAATATGTATGTTTGTGTGTGTGCGCTTGTGTTTGGGAGGCCCATCTGCATTTGGGTGCAAGTGTGTGCATGAGCGCTTGCTTGCTTGTGTGTGTATATGTAGACCACAGAATGACCTTAAACATCATTCCTCTGCCAACTACCCTCTTAAGACGGGGCCTCTCCCTGGCCTGCAGGTCAGTTTGTCCCAGGGATCTGCATGTTTCCACTTCCCCAGTGCTGGGATTACATTTGACTTAAAAACAAAACAAAAACAAAAACAAAAACAAAACAAAAACAACAACAACAAAAAAAACAAAGCCATGGGTTCCAGAGACTGAACACTGAGATATCCCCACAGTCCACATTGCTCTCAATTGAGCAAAACGAAGGCCAGTCCTATGTGGCTGCATATGTGGATCATGAGGTACCCAAAACGGTTACTGCCACACTGTAAACAATCTCTACCCACGAAGGAACTTTAATATAATCATACAATGCAACTCTAAACAGTCACAAAGAAAGTGAGACAGATCTATATAATAGGAAACAAAATAACAAAGATCACTGAGTGACATTTGTATAACGAAGCGGAGAAGAATATGCACGGGTGTATATACACTCATATGCCTGCATTGTTCCAAACAGAACAGCACTTACATCTGCTTAATGATGCTGGAACTCAAGGCCATAGGGACATTTGCTTTTTAGTGTAAATATATTATTTGCATGGTAGTCATATACATGTATTAATTTTTCATTGAGACCCTTCTTTTTAAAGAAAACTAGAAAAGGGGCTAGGGAAGTAAGAATGAAAGGAAGATGTGAGAGGCCATCAGCCACCCTCAAGCACAAGGGAGTGACAAGCGGAGTTAGTCAGCAGGGAAGTCCCACACACAAACACGTCTCTAAAGGTCTTCAAAACTTCAAAGTTATTTCAGCTGTGCTTAGACAACTGTAATCCCCAGGGCTCTGGGGAGGAGAGGGCTCAAGGAGAACGCTCACTAACTGACTCTCCTCCATGCCCTCACTTCCTTCCCCTTTCCAACAGAAGACAGAGGGCTGCCATGACCACCACCAGAGCCATGGGGTACACAATCACACAGCACACGCTCTAGTTACGCAATATACCTTACTTTTGAATGGGAAGCGTCATGAGGTCTCGGTCCAAGAAGAGTCTTTGAAGGAAGTCTTGAACTTCTCCAAGGGTTTCGGGGCCGCCCATGTTTAACATTAATATGCCAGTTTTTGGCTTCCTACATGAGAAAAAATAAATAAATAACAGTACATTGGCCACAGTTTCCTCTGCTCCAGGGCAGATGTTACTTCAGCTGATAAGAACACACAGGCCCTTTGCTGTCGTCACAGGGTTGTGTCCTTAGGGACACAGAGGGCTACCACGTCTCACTGACCTGCTGCCTCATACTCTGACCCTGAAGTTGGCATCGAGTGAACTGAAAACTTCCCTATTATCCTGCCAGTCTTGAACAAAGACCCAATTCTTCAAAGACACAGAATTCTAGAAAAATAAAATGGTTCAGAGGCCAAAGGACCTGCAAGTACAAGTGCCGTATGAGCACCCAAGGTCAGGCTTTCCAAAGATGAAGGTCTCTTTGTATGCTAAAACTAAAGTCCAGCGTCCTACCTTAAAATGTTGTTTGGAGAACTCAACGCAAACTCAACATAATCCACCTCCGGTGAATTCTGTCACACGGAGAGAATTCCCCTTTTATTTCAACACTCCAGTGAGTCTGTCCCCACTCTCTCATCTGTACCTGTCTCTTTGGTCATATAGAAAATTATTTCAAAGCTAAATTGTTCCTTAGTATTTTGCTTTCTTTCCCAGTACATGCCACCAGTCCGTCTTCAGTGTCCCCTCGTACGTGTCCCCACACACCTCTGTCTCTCGTGTGGGTACACTGTTTGGATAATATTTGCAGGAAATGGCACTGATACAAAATTCTGACCAGGCTACAGTATAAATAAAGTGAGAAGGAGGAAAACTAAGGTAATGACTCCTTAACAAGCATTTTAGCTCAAGCAGCTCCCCGGAAATGCAAAAAAATGAAAGTGAGGTGTGAAAATGAGCACTTCCGTGTGCTACACTGAAAGCCCAAAGCAAGGGGTCTCTAAACCTAGCCCCTGCCAGAAACCAGAAGCTCACCACCCGTCCCATTCCTCCAAATCACCATGATCAAAAACTGGGAGCCAGGTCAGTTTGAGCCTTGCACGATCCCTGGAGGAGGCCCATTAGCAGCCGTAGTAAACAGGAACGTTTGCTCTGTTCTCATTCTCTTCATGGGCAATATCACTCAAATGCCACACTGTAGACATTTTAAACTGAACACGTCAGTGGTTTCCACTACATTCACAATGCTGTGAGCTTCTTAACTCTAAGACATTTACATCAGCCCACAAAGAGTCTTCCTGTTGCTCTGACCCCTCTATGTCTTCTCCCTCATTCCTGGTAACCACCACTGATCTACTTACTTGTCTGGATCATGGATTCACCTATCTGGATATGTCACAGAACAGACTCACACAACTATGCTTGGTTTCTTTTACTTAATGCAAAATGTCCAAGATTTCTCCATGTTACAATAAGAATCAGCACTTACTGCTTTTGACTGCTCTGTAACAGTCTACTCTACAGCTACCCCACCATCTACTTTTAAAAACAGTTTTATTTATCTTTGCCCATTCCATATATGTATTTGATGTGCTTTAATCCCTCCCACTGAATTCTCTTTTTCTTCCTAAGACGTCCCTACCCTACTGTCATGGGGTTTTAGTTTCAAAGTTCAATTTGGTTTATTGGCATTCAGCAGCTCACCAGTGGCTACATTTTCTTGATGAATTCCAATGACCACTGGGCAGGTGGCCCCAGGTTATATAAGGTGAGCAAAGCTCAGGGAGAAAGCCAGGAAGCATCATTCCTCCGTGGTCTCTGATTTAATTCCTGTGTTGGATTCCCTCCATGAAGGACTGTCATCTATAAACTCTTTCTTTCTTAAGTTGTTTTTGTCACAGCCATGGAAACAAACCAGGATAATTCCTCACCTCAGCTGTAATGACCAAAAATGTCTGGAGAGCTTAGAGAAAGTCTAATAACCTCTCTTTACTAAGCAATTATACTTAAGATGTCACAGAACTTTGTGTATGTGTCCATGTTGGGGGGGGTGGCACATGGAGAGGCCAGAGGCCGATGTCTCCTGTCTTCCTCTATTGCGTTTTGTTTTGTTTTGTTTTGTTTTGTTTTGTTTTGTTTTGTTTTGTTTTGAGACAAGGTTTCTCACTGACTTGGTGCTTACCACTTCAGCTAGCCTGGCAGGATGGTGAGGCCTTAGGATTCTCCTGCCCCAGCTCCAGCCCCCAGCTTTAGGATTACAGACACACAAAGCTGTGCTCAGATTTTATTTGGACATAGGGACTTCAACTCAGGATTATTCAGCAGGCCCTTAACTCAGAACCATCTCCCTAGTCCCTACAAAAGTTTTCCACCCTCCCCCCACACACAAATGCTACAATTACACTAACAGGGCTATGGAGTTTTCTTGCTACTTAAACATGCCAGATGTATCACCTGGTGAAACTGCAATGTCCCCAAATCTTTCCACTGAGACCACCCATCCTTCCCCCAGTTTTTGTCTCTGTGACTCCTAATAAATTAAGTGCATTTTCCTGTGGATTGCTGCCAGTTAGCAGATTACTGGTTAAGGAAGCCTAGGCTAAAAGACTTACCTAAGCCACAAAGGGTATCAATGTGCGAGCGGGATTTAGAACTGTGCTTTCCATCTATAACACCTGAGCTCTGAGCAAGAGTGGCTTTAAAGCGGATGCTGCTCGGCCCTGCTCACGTTTTGCAAACCCGTGTTGGTTTTAGACATGAAAGAGTCGCATATGATTTGAAAATGCCCCAACACACATAAGGCTTAATTCCAAACTGTGTTGTGCATGATGAGTGCTGCATTAGTCTGCCTCTACTATGTTTCCAGTATGGAGTGCAGGGCTTTAATCAAGGGTCTCTGTCTCTTTTCCCCTTCACCGTCCACACCTGAGACCACAGTCTCAATGGCCAAGGCTCTCTTTGTCTGAACATCTACTGCAGCAGGAGTTTTAAAACTTACTTGGGAAAGTTTAAACACTTTGCCTTTGCTATATTCTGGGATTTTCCTGTGAAATGTGCATAATAGGCACAAAACTCATCAGTTAGCAAACAGTAGTTTTATTCTATGGTTGGTGAAAAGGAATGAAATCTCATTCTTCATTAGACCTACGAGGTATCAATGACCCAGGGATCTATACTACTTCTAGGATAGAACCCAATAAACAACAGAATCTGCACCAAATTTACAGACAGAGACAGAGGGGCAGAGGGACAGAGGGACAGAGAGAGAGAGAGAGAGAGGAGAGAGAGAGAGAGAGAGAGAGAGAGAGAGAGAGAGAGAGAGAGAGAGAGAGAGAGAGAGAGACACGGTTGGAACACAGCTCCACTTTCCTGCTGGTCTTATCTATGGCTGCCTTGACATTGTAACAACAAAGGTAAAGAGCAGCAAAGGAGACGGTGTTGCTAATAAAACCCAAAACTAAACTAAACTAAACCAAACTCCTGATAAAAGCCTGTGGACTCCTAAGCTAGTACAGTCGCTGGTCTAGCACTGTAGCCTAGCTCAAGCCAAGCCCTAAGCAACACCATGTCTTTCAAAACTGTGGCATCAGAATGGTCACCCAGGATACTCTTTACGTTAGCATCCCAAATATCCAAAACTAGACATAACCAATGCCTGGAATGTGGGCTTAGATAAATAAAACGTGATTTACTAAAACAATCCTAAACTCTTTGAGATGGTTAAGATTGACTGTCATGTTGACAGCATACAGAATCAGCCAGGAGACAAACCTTTAGGATGCCTGAGGGGATTTTGGACTGAGTTAAGGGGGGTGGGAGCGGGGTGGGGAGGGGAGAGCTATGAAGAGCACCATCCCATGCATCCCAGTGGATGAAAAGAAGAAAGCAAACTCTGCTTCCTGAGTGAATATTAAAATGTGACCTGCAACCTCACATTCCTACCACAATGATGGACTGTACATTCAAACTATGAGCAGATATAAAACCTTCTTTATGTTGATTTTATAAGGTATTTTGTCACAGTAACATGGAAAACAGAAAATGGCTTTAAAATATTTGTAAATATATGGCGATAGTAGAAAAATTGTAAAATAATATGCATAGTACTGTTTTCATGTCAGTAAGTACATATGAGTGGATAATAAAATATTAGATGGTAAGATCACTATGACTTCTAAATCCTCTTTCTACCCAAATTTTCTATTGTTATATAAATATTTCATAAAGTTACTTAATAGAACCTAAGGCTTATACTTTTACTTACTTTTAACAAGTAATATAATATGGAGACCATTTATATTGTTGACATTTGTCACTACAAAATATAGTGATTGTGGTGGTTTGAAAGAAAATGGCACCCAAAGGGAGAGGCACTATTAGGAAATGTGGCTTTGTTGGAATAGGTGTGGCCGTTTTGGAGGAAATGTCTCACTGTGGGGGTGGGCTTTGAGGTCTCATAGATGCTCAAGGCATGCCCAGTGAGTCAGATCACTTCCTGTTGCCTGCAAGTCAATATGTAGGACACTCAGCTCCTTCCCCAGCACCATGTCTATCTGCATGCAAACATGCCACATCATGATGATAATGAACTAAACCACTGAAAATGTAAGTCACCCCAATTAAATGTTCTTCCTTTATAAGAGTTGCCATGGTTATGATGTCTCTTCATAGCAAGACAACCCCAAGACAACAATGAAATAATTTTTCTCCCAGGCTCCTCACAGTTCTTCTACTCACATTAATATTTTTTTCCAAATCTTAAGGGACCATACAGCATATAAGGTACCATGTCCTGCTTGGCATGCAACCAGCCCAAGATGACTGTGCTTCCTACCCTACCTACCAACTACATCTTCTAGGAAGACAGAGTTGGGAGGAAGGGATTTGGTACTTACCCCTAATTCCATATTCTAAATCAACCTCAGCTTCTTTGCCTTCAATCAATAAAATGTCACAATCATAATGAAAAATAAACACAAAATGAGAACATTTCATTTACAAGACTGTTCATGATGGTTTGAGAATGCCCCTTGTGAATGCCCCCCATGATCTGGGACATTTGAATGCTTGGTCCCCAAGTGGTAGCACTGTTTGGACAGGTTTAGAAGGTTTAGGAGGTGTGGCTTTGCTGGAGGAAGTATGTCGCTGGAGTTGAGCTTTGATATTCAAAGGTTCCCACCACTCCAGTGTGCTCTCTCTCCTTCCTGCTTGTGGTTTAAGATGTGAGCTCTCTGCTGCTTTCTCCAGCTGCCATGCCGTTGGAACCCTCTGGAACTGTCAGACTAAACAAACCCTTCTATAAGTTGTGTTTTATCACAGCAATAGAAAAGTACTTAAGGCCGAACACTGATGGCACACACCTTTAATCCCAGCACTTGGGAGGCAGAGGCAGGCAGATTTCTGTGAGTTTGAGGCCAGCCTGGTCTACAGAGCTAGTTCCAAAACAGGCTCCAAAGTAATACAGATAAACCCCAGAGCAAAAAAAAAAAAAAAAAAAGAAAGAAAGAAAGAAAGAAAGAAAGAAAGAAAGAAAGAAAGAAAGAAAGAAAAACAGAAATGCTAATAATATTGTATAACTCTAGAATGACATCTTGTCTGGCAGGAAAGTCATGACGTCATTTAGTCACAGCTCCTTTACTTCTTAGATCTACACAACTTCCCTGTATAAAACCTGTTCTTTTGTTTCACAGAGGAGGTCATGTGGGCATCTGTGGCTTCAGCTGCTAAAGAGAACACTTGGCTACTGCCTCCACCCAAAAATACTGAGTAAAGTACATTCTATTTCCTTAAGAAAGTATACACCATAGCATGTCATTGGTAATTCTGTTCATTGTGTTAAAAGCTAAAGATAATAATGGTAGAATCTTCTAGAGAAGTTCTTGGTAGGTTAACTACTTTTTATCCTATACAAGGTATACATTTTATAGGCATAAATACACAAACATTCATACACAAATATTCAGTATGCACACAATTGATTTCCTATATTCTTAAATGACTGAAGGCTATATCTAAATATATGTCCTTCGTTAGTCCTTAAAACCCTATTATTTAACAGCTGCTAAAAGGAAACCAAGAAAATAACTTATTGCTAATGAATACATCACATTTCCCTAGCCCTTCTCCCCCAAGGGTGCTTCAACCCACTTGTGTGTGCCATAATAGAAAACAAAGTCTTATTTGAGCCTAAAGTTACCTCCTTTCTGGTTGAGCTTGAGGTCTTGCAGTCTTGGTATGATGCACTTTCTCTGTGGTGGCTGCTGCTGCTGCACCCGACTGCCACCTCCATGGCTGACAGGCCCTCGAGCTGCCATGCACCACTGTGACAAAATTAAAGTGCTAGCATGAAATCTAGTCGGAAAGTAATTTCTTTTCAAGAGGTCCTCAGGGCATAATTCCCGGGTTTAAATTTTAAAATGGTGCAATGGCAGGAGTGATTTACCCAGCATTTCTGCAGGCAGGTAGCAGCATGAGGGCTTCTTTCTCTAGGAGGCTGGGGTGCTGGTTCCCGTCTCCAGCCACGCACACCTTCTCACCCTGCTCTGACTGAAAATTTTGCTGCTCCTGTCCCATCCCTAGGCCCTCTGCATACTCAGAATATTTCCAATGGTGGGGCAGTGCTGAGACGCACCATGGGGACCATGGGGAGGTGAGGGACTACTAATGTAGGGTTATTTAAGAGTGGAGACTGAGCCAGTTCCCAACTAGCTGTGTATCCAATGTCTGTCTTCAAGCCTTCTGGCAAAGCATCAGTGATGGGAACCCCAGAATTGCCCTGTGCTCTGACAATGAAAAGGGGGCACATTCTCTTCTGCAGGAATACAGCCACATATATAGTCAGAGTCCAAAACTCCACATGACATACCAGGCTCCCAGGGCCCAGAACTCAAGAATTCCCTCTCCCCTAAGCGAATTCCTGAGTCTGTGCAGACTCCTTCCCTGAATCTATCCTCTGGAGGACAAATGTTGCCAACCATACAGACAGCTCATGACCTCCAGGGAGGCCAAGGGGTAGTAGGAAAGAACTGGTGGTAGCAAGAGAGACAAGAAAGCTTGTGGGTCAACATTCTCAAGGACTCTTCTCTACAGTGGGTTAGGGGAGTTCAAGACTTCATCCTTCCAGGTGGTTAGGAGAGTCTATTGGTGAAGGCTGGGGGGCAGGACTTGCTATTCTATGTGTGATACACATGTCCCTATCAATACTCTTGACCTGGGCTCCACAAGAGTAGGTGAGGGGCCAAGAAAAGAACTGAACCAAGGAGTGCATGTGCCAGGCTGAGTTGTAACATGGAATATTGGTCCATAAACAAGAGTAAAATTAAATTGAAACCACAAGTTAGTACTGAGGAAGACAGTAAGGGTCATTGGTAGCCTCCTTCTCCACTCACCTAACACCAGGCTAGAAACTAGTCTGGGACCACTCATCTTCTGTCTGTAATCTCCTCCAAGTGCCCTGATGAGGACAAGTTCAGGCTGGATCAAATAGGTCTCACTCTAAGTTCAGCTTCCACTTCCTAGCAGTGTGACCTGGGTCAGACTGCAGTCTCATAGAAGCCTCAACTCCCCTCCATAACATGATGAGTCCTCGCTGTGCAACTCTGAGGATTTAAAAACCAGGAGAAGCACTCGGGTGCATTTGCCATGTGACAGGGGCTAGTATAATATTAGTATAACAGTTTCATTTGCAAGTTTCTAGAGAAAGCAACCACACCTGCTCTAAATTCTTTAAATCACCCAAATGGAAACAAGAGAAATGGCACACACACAGCCCAGGTCACCTAGACGTCTTCCTATCCAGATTGCACACACAGCCCAGGTCACCTAGACGTCTTCCTATCCAGATTGCACACATGCACATACTGGTGAATATCTAAAACCACAGCACTCAGCGAGCTGAGGCAGGAGGATCTTCAGTTTGAGACCAGCTGGGGTTTGAGCCAGACCCCGCCTCAAAACCAATAAATAAAAGCAGATGGCGCATATTTCCAGAAGAGCCCACTACATGAGCTTATGCTTGGGAAGCCCCACTAAATCAAACGATTGACATAAAGTTCAATTCCACTCAAATGAAGTTTCAAACAACACACACACCCTTGTTTCAGACAAGTTTAATTACGAATGACACTATGAGATTTAACCAGGTATTCAATCATGTGCAATGTCTCCAAGTCCTGTATAGATGAGATTTCATCAGATCCCATGGTATGATGATAGAATTCTAGCTGATGGTCATAAGTAGGAGATTTTTCTGTGAACCTAACAAAAGGAAAGGAGGGGTAGGACTAGACTCCCTAGTTAGTACACTAGGGTTCCTAGTACAATTTCTTACCCATTGCCATGCCCTGACTTACAAAGTTCTTGTCTCTGGATGACCAAATTAGGGTAGTGATAAGGGACTGTGACTTAAAACTAACATAACCATCAAGAACCCTTTTAAAACCTCCTGCCCTGGCTACTGGGCTCTTAGAGATAGGGAAGGACCCAAGGAGCAGGTGGTAAGGAAAGATAACAGAGGTCAGTATGCTCAAAGTGTCATATGCTTGTATGAAAATGTCAGAGAGAAACCACACAAACTGTACAAATTACATATTCTAACTAGAATTAAATGGGATCCCACACCATGTTAGAAACAGGGACTGTGGGAGTAGGGGGACTTGCTTCCCAGATTTGGCCAGTTATTTTGATTTTTGATGTTTTAGTGGATTGTAACAATGAATAGGAAAAGGACTGTCACTGTCCCCCATCCAGCACCGTCCTATTAGTCCATGTCAGGAGAACTTACAAAACAAATGTAACTTCTGAACCATGAAAGATATTGGGGCTGGAGAATTCAGGGGTTCAGAGCACTGGCTGCTCTTGCAGAGGACCTGAGTTCAATTCCTAGCACCCACATCTGGTAGCTTATAAACACCTGTACCCCAGAAACCAGATGTCATCTCAGGTACCTGCACTCATCCCCACACGGACTCACACATGTACACAATTTAAAACAAAACTTTTTGTAAAATAGAAGTTTTACTTTGAGCATATCATGAAAAAAATTCCATTCATCAAATTGATGACAGGCTGCTGTTATTTATATTGCATAAAAGAAGCAGAAGACATTATGGATGTGTATGTGCATCTTAAGCATTAAAAAAAAAACAAAGATGGGGAGTGGGAGAGATGGCTCAGTGGTTGACACACTTGCTGCTCTTACAGAGGACCCAGGTTTGTTCCCAGCACTCATTGGGTAGCTCACATATACTTACGCTTCAGCTCCGAGGGGATCAGACCCTCTGGCCTCTTCAGGAGTCTGTGGTGTGTGTGTTTTGTGTAGTATATGACACTATGGAGGAAGCATCTTACTACTTCTAAATGATAAAAAACATAGAACATAAAACTGCCTTTTCCAGTTTCATTTCCAGAATTCAGTTGCAGAAAGTACTCAATTTTAGCTAATATATCGTTTCCTGTCCACCAAAATGGTAAAAGTATCACCTTAAAGACTGGTGAGCAGTTAATCCCAAAACTCGCAACATGTAAAGAATGAAGTGTTCAGTCATTCTGTAGGAGCCAGGCCCTATGGAAGACAATACATGGTGTCCTGGACATGACAAGACTGCCACACTCATGAACTCACTGCAGTTGTGGTTGCTGCACAAAACCAAGCCAGTCAACCTCCCCTCATGGTGTGATGAGGGACTTCTGAGCCCCCAACCCTAGCTAAAGAGCTATTGTCAATTAATGGCTTCTGGAGAGGGAAGAGTTAGGCTCTTTTTAAAAGTCAAGGATGGCCCTTTCACAGAGGCCACCTAAGACCATTGGGAAGCTCAGATATTTACATTGCAATTCATAATGGTAGCAAAATTGGCAGTTATGAAGTAGCAACAAGAATAATTTTACGGCTGGGGGGGCACCGTGGGTGGGTGATTCCATACCCATGGGTATGGGTGGTATAAGTTGGATTTACAGGTTAAAAAAGAGAGGAGAGGTAACAGGAAGTTAGGAGGAGTGGGGAGTGAGCATGGATCTGGAAGGAGTTGGGGAAAAGAGATTGGGGTGAATATGATCAAAACACATTATATGCAAATATGAAATTCTCAAGGAATAAAAAATGTTTTTTTTTCAAAGTATTTGAGCCTGTAACGAAGTTGGAAATGAGATATACTGTGGCTTGTGAATCCTTTCACTTAGCTACTTCTGACTTCCACAGAAAACAATTTCATTTCTCATATTGTTTCATGACCTTCAATCTTGGGTCTGTTAGACTTTATTTGCCACTGGAAAGCATGGTGAAAGAAAAGATTAATTCGGTACTTCCTTTACTGGCACTGTCCTTATCTTAAAGATAATACCTTTTGTTTCCAAGTGTCCTTAGGGGAGCTGATCTTCAATGTACCATATTTGTCTTGTAACAAAGGCACTTGCTATAACGTGTGGACCTTCGAGTTTATTTTCTCCACCCGAGGTAGGTGCCAAATTGACAGATTACGAAACTCCTTTGAAATAGGTCAGGTCCAGTCACCATTCAAATTTATTAAGTGAGTGTCTCACTTGTAGTTAGTAACTGACTTACATCAGTAACTGAGGGGTTTCTACTCCACTTGGGTCCTAATCCTCACAGCAAACAAGCAAATTTGGCGAGGTTGGGCCCCTGGCTCAAAGTATCCTTGCTCAAATCGGTCCAACGGAGTGTGTCCCTCCCAGGGTCCCAGCAGCTCATCCAGTGGGCACACCATACACACCAGCAACACTTGAGATTTCATTTGTTCTCTAAATATCCCACGAAAACCCTAGTCCGGGCCTCCCGGGTGGATCCTTCTTCCCAGAAGCCATGCCACTGGCCTGGGCGGGGCAGCAACAGGCGCAGTGACTGTCACCAGCAGAGAGCGAACTACAAGGCAGATGCCAACAGTGATGATGACGCCGCCGCCCGAGTCTCTAGGTGTCGGGTCCTTCAGAGACCTTCCCTCCCGTAACCACTAAATGCAGCTACTGCTCGAGCCTCCCTCAGCTGGCCCTTGCGACTCGAACCCGCAGCCTCTCGGCCGCTCCTCGGCGTTCGCGATCGCAGACGCAACCCCACTTACGCGGCTCGCGGAGCAGCGCGCCCGCAGCCCGCAGGGCCGCAGCCATGTTGGCGCCGGCCGAAAGCATTTCCGGGACGGCCAGGGATCCTCTGCGGCGGCGCTACAGCAGAGCCGGCGAGCGCCTACCTACCCGGCCAGCGCTCCGCACCCGCGCCCCGCGCATTCGCGGGCCGGCGGGGCGGGGCGGGGCGGGGGCGGGGCCAGCAGGAGGACCGCCCAGGGGCGTGTCAGGAGGGCGGGGCTTGTAGGTCAGATGCTGCTGGCCGGCTGGAATCTGTGACAGGCCTAGATAAGGCCTGTGGCTTGGAGATCAGCTCCTGCCACCACGGGTCAGTGCACCCAGGCTCCCGCTAGGTCTGTGGCACCAGCTGAAAAAGCCAACCTGGTTGAAACTGGAACGACAGCCACGACTCCGCAAAAGACTTGCAGGACGTTTCCTTACTGTCCTCGGGCGTGCCCAGGGCTTTTTTGTTTTTTTTGTTTTTTGTTTTTTTGTTTTTTGTTTTTGTTTTGCCTTTCTTTCCCAGTTTGGTTGCTTCCATGATCTACCACAGTGCAGACCCTTTCACCTTGTTCCCAGAGCAGAAAGTGTGTGTGTAAGTTGTGGTGTGTGTGTGTGTGTGTGTGTGTGTGCTTTCTTCCAAGCACCTCTCTGTAGTAGAGTTTGGAACAAAGAAACCAGAGTAATATTGCTGGTGTGAAGGCATTAGGAAGGGTGGAGGTCAGGAAGGCAGACACAGATGGATTAAGAAGGGACTGTGAGTAAATAAGCAAATAGCATTTTTGAAAGACTCGGGGCACACTCGGAAGAGGGAAGAATGGTAGAGTAAGACTGACAGAAGATGTTCTCATGGAGACTTAGGGAAAGAACAGGAGGAAGGAAAGAAGAGAGTGAAGGAAGGCAGGACCCCACATAAACCTGGCCACTAGTTTTCTGTGACTAAAATCTGAGCTCTTGGCTTTATTTGTTTATTGTGTTCATAAGACAGATGTAAAATGTAAATGTATTATAATTCATATAACTGACAGGATCTTCAGACTCAAGAGTGGTGTTTGTTCCCTAAGAAAACAATAGTAAAACTTGTTCTAAATTACCTCTGTGTGCATTTCCTCCTCAGCACTGAGGACTGAGCCCAGAGCCTCACAGGTGCTCGGCACGTGGCCTGTCTCTTTTCATATCTCATTTTGAAGTAGAGGTTTTTAAGTTGTCAGGGCTGGCCTTGAACTTGCCATCCTCCTGCCTCAGCCTCCCCAGTAGCTGAGATTCCAATAGTGAGCCACCAGGCCAAGTCCTTTGCCAATTCTTGACTTCAAAATCAAAATGGTATTAGAAATTGTCCAATAGAGAGACTGGGGGTTGGTGGGGGCTGGTTTCTCAAGGGGGCTGCTTCCTTTCTCATGGGAAGGTGGAGGTGAGGGGAACGTGCACGCAGGGACAAACACATGGAGAAAATGATAACAGATGGTAGAACCCAGTGGCCCTGTAAAATGCCCAGTCAATCCTGACCCAGAATACCCATCTAAAGCTGGAACTTCTCTAAGTTCATTTAGAAAATAACTACAGAGGCTCCACAACACACTTAGAAATGCTGTGCTAAACAACGTAGAGATGAGGTCACTGGTCTACGATGTCTCTTCTGTCACCTCTGGGAGGCCCTGAAGGAGTCACTCTGTCACCCTGAGCAGTCCTGCTAGGTGGAGATAACAGAGTTCCTTGGCCTCTCCCAGAGACATGCTAATGATTAGTGATGAGGCAAATTACAGCAGGTTCTCACAAAATCTGCAGCTGAGACAGGCTAAGTTTATGTGTGACCGGAAAGCGGGAAAGAATTGACAAAAATGCTGTATTCCAGACAGTAAGTATCACTTCAAAAATTAACGAGCAACATTCTTTCATTTTGTTTATGGACTTTGAAAAGCTCACTCAAAAGTCTATGTGTAAAAGCTTCTTGATGTACATACTGGTTGCTGGGAAGCTAGCTCAGAAGGTAAAGTGCTTGTACAAGCCCAACAACTCCAATT
The DNA here is from genome assembly GCA_030556225.1 of Cricetiscus sungorus. Lineage (NCBI taxonomy): Eukaryota > Metazoa > Chordata > Mammalia > Rodentia > Cricetidae > Cricetiscus > Cricetiscus sungorus. The sequence goes on along the minus strand of JANBXA010000651.1, from coordinate 100,361,411 downwards.
CCTGGAATCTATGGAGGAAGGGAAGCACCCACTCATGAAAGCTATCCTCTGCCCTCCACATGTGCTAATGAGAGCACACACACACACACACACACACACACACACACACACACACACACACATACACACACACACACTAAAAATAGGAAACAAGCAACACTTTGTGACTTTGAGTTATTTTTCTAATTTGTGTCTAGGCAGGTCTTGAACCTGTCACCTTCCTGCCTCAGAATCCCTGGTAGCTGGAATTATAGGCCTGCCTGAGTCACCAGGCTAAGTCCTTTTGCTAATTCTTGACTCTGATAACAAAAAATGATATTTAAGGTTGCCCTTATATCAAATATAACAGCTTCCCAGTGAGTATTTTTATTATTATTGTGAAATAAAAGAAGATATACTATACTTCATATGAATTCTATTAAAGCAGTGAAGTGGTGGAACACGCCTTTGATCCCCAGCACGCAGGAGGCAGAGGCAGGGGGATCTGTTAGCCTGGTCTATAGAGTGAGTTCCAGGATAGCCAGGACTGATAGAAAAAACAAACAAATGGGTTTCTTTTACTTTTTTATTTTCTTGAGGCTGTCTCCTACAGCCCAAGTTGGCTTTGAACTTGCTCTGTAGCTGAGATAATCTGAACTCATCAATCCTCCAACTTCTATCACCTAAGCATTGGCTTATACTACCAAACCTGACTTCAAAACCTCCAGCGAGCAGAGTGTACATGCTCTAGTCCCAACACTCAGAGGTAGGTAGGTCTCTGTGAGTTCGAGGCCAGCCTGGTCTACATAGGGATTCCAGGGCATCTTGTCTCAAGGAACTGAAAACAAACAAAAAACTAAGTTATTAGTCCAGAAGTTGTTAACTCTGGATTTTGGGTTACAGAAAATGTAAAAAGCCCTTGGAAGGTTAAAGAAACATGAGGTTTACATATATTTGCATATATATGTTCCTTTCCTTACTATGGGATTTATATATCTTTGGGAATATATATGTGTGTATATATATATATATGTATATGTGTATATATACACAATATATCTATACATTACATATGTATATATATACATACACACATATATGTATATGTGTGTATATATACACACAATATATATACATTATATATGTATATATATACATATATATATAATACATATATATGTGTGTGTATATATATATATATATATATATATATATATATATGCTTCCTCTCTCACCCAGCTTATGTTTTAAGCAAAATTCTATACCAATTCCATTAGCAAACAGAAGGCTGAAAGACATGGACTTTGTGTTGACTGAGATGAGCAGCACTCGCCACGAGGGAGAAGATTTGTCTGAGCCCCTGCGACTTAATTAGTGAATAAAGCACTCGCCTGTCACAGACAACACTCTGGAGTTCAGCCTGTAGTTCTAACTAAAATGAATTTGTTGGTTTCAGCTCAGTGCTTCAGGGAAGGGGAGACTCCCCTAATTCATTATTTGCAGTGATTGGCGCCTCTGAGCAACACAAACTAAATTTAGATTACTCAACTTGGTCTCCGTAATCAGAAAAGGACTGGGGGAAGGGATTCTGTGCAAGAGACAGTGACTGCATGTGACAAATGGCCAGCTTAGAATCATCACTCAGGGGAATCTGGGTCATTGTCCTCACAATTAAGACCTAAGCCACCAAATCCAGACCCAAACACAGCATGCTTTGATGGCACCTTCTTTAACCATGGGGAGTCTGGGGCCCACTAGAGTTCACACTCACTGAGTGTGGCCGAGGTGAGCAAAGTGCTGCCCCGGGTAACCAGGAGGATGAAAGTGTGAACAAGCATGAAGGCAGGGCCACCGGCAGGCCCCTAGTGTATGGCACTGGGCGATAATCAGGTCCCACGTGGAACATTCTAGAAGGTCACTTAGGAACTGTCTACAAAAGAGATGAAGAGAAACGGCAAAAAGACAGGCATGGCTAGGGGCCAGGGAGGAAAGTGGAGAAGGCAGAGGAATGCAGAGAGGCTAGAATTGTTACTTTCTGTAGCACAGTTGGACATGAATTCTGTGAACGTGAAACTCGAGAAAGAACTCTGCCAAGTGAAACCTGAGCATAGGTTCCAGAGCTTGCATGAGGACTCTTTTGAAACCTGTATTAGTTTCCTTTGTCACCATGACAAAGCCTCAAAATTTTGCTATTTTTTCAAACTCTTGAGTTTTAGAAACCTTTCATTAACATGTGTCAACAGGACCACATGCCCCCTGTTCCATCTTGGTCTCTCCCAAGGCTTTGAATACCTGTTGTACTGGAGTCAACTACCCCATAGTCCAATCTTAAGCACACGTGTAAAGGCCCCATATCCAAATAAACACATACGTGTAGGAGGTAGGAGTTAGAACATCAACAGAGTGTGGCTGGAGTTGAGGCAAAACCAAGGCTCCTGGATGTAACTTTGCAGGTGATAAAGGATCTTGGGCATGCCCTTCTGCACTGTCTCCCTGCAGGTGATAAAGGATCTTGGGCATGCCCTTCTGCACTGTCTCCCTGCAGGTGATAAAGGATCTTGGGCATGCCCTTCTGCACTGTCTCCCTGCAGCACTGTGATGCACACTTGAGACCCTAAAGGAAAAAACAATGGGAGCACCTGGACCAATATTAAGACACACTACAAGGCAGCAGTGGTGGTGCATGCTCTTAGACCCAGCCCTGTGGAGGCAGAGCAGGTGGATCTCTGTGAGTGTGAGGGCAGCCTGGTCTACAGAGCTAGCTCCAGGATAGCCAGGGCTATACAGAGAAACCCTGTCTCGAAAAATAAGAAATCCCAAACGATAAGTACTACTAAAACACATTATTTCCTCCTATGACTTGTATTTCCAGTGGTAAAATGGTGGGTGCACACAGAGCCTGACTGGTGTCCTCTTGCTACCACCCAGGGGTGTCCTGAGTCTTGGGCAGACCAGTGTTATTTTCTTGGCTTCAGTCTTGCTCTTTGAAGGTGTATAAATTTACAATCCCCTCTTCCCAGGGGGTTTTCGTTCCCTCCGGGAAGTATGGACGCCACAAGCTTCTTTTGCTTCGGGCTAGAAAGCCTGGCTCTCTATCAGAGCCAGGTGCCTGGGTCCCATTGATTGCATAGGGTACTGGCCCCAGCCCCACCGTCCTGCTTTTATGTGGATATCCTGGATGCTGTGGTCACTCATGAACACACAGCAGCACACTTAGGATGTATGCACTGTTCTGTACGGATGCCCTGCTCGAAGTCCCTCAGCGCTACCATTGAGCTCAGTTCTCACCCAGCCCCATTCTACCTCCACTCCTCCATGCAACTCCATGCAAATTCCCAGGGCTGTTCTTTTCACATTCAGCTAAGGGAGGAAGCATTAAATGTATGCAATGAATGTTTTGGCAGTGGGGGACAAAAGGGTGAGTGGATGTTTATCTGACATCAGGCTCAGAGGGCAAAGGGATGTTCACCCATGTGGTATTCGAATTTATAAGAGGAACTGTCAGCATGGTAGCACTTGCACAGCTAAGGTAGGATTGCCTTTACGTTGTGTGACCCCGTATCAAAACACAAACCACAGAAATGATTTTACAGGACAAGACTGGAACATGCTAGGCCTGAGGAGACGCTGGGGACAGGTAGGACGCACAGGGAAAAGAAAAGCCCTGACCTGTCTTTAAATGATTCCTCTTTAAAAAAAAATGCCTGTCTCCATGAGCACACAGCCCTTGGCAATCATTTAAAGACTAACAGTACGAGTCCATTTGCTCAAAGCTTCACCCCACCCCCATCCTAATACCTCGATGCCAAAGCAAATATAACAAGGATGTTTTCGAAATTTACCAGGTATTAGGAGCTGTGACTACACAAAATCCAACAGACCAGCTATTTGGTTTCAAAACCTGTTCTGACTACTGGAGAGGCACAGCATTCTGCAGTCACCACCCTTTGCCTAAAGATAAAGGGAGCTTGAAGCGCACTGCCTAGAGACGGTCTTTAGGACCCAAGCCCAATGAGTCACTTTCCATCCCAACAACCTGTCCTTGAATCACCGAGCTCTTCCTGAGCAAGTCAGCAGACATGGGACCTTAAGGATAGCTGTAAGGAGACTGCGCCTAGTTCTTGCCTCACACCCACACTAGCCACAGGAAAAGGGAATTACTGATTTTAAAGAGGGGTTTCTGATGAGTGTGTAGACCCTGCCAATCATTAACTCCATTCACTAAAAACACTCTGAAAAGTGATCCTATCCTACTCCACAGATGTGGAAAACACATTTATAGAGGACCTCTGAGTTGCCTGAGGCCACACAGCCAGGGGCAAGGCTGGCATTTGAACCCAGGTGTGCCTTGTTCCCATGGTGGGGATTGTTCCCGTCTTTCAAAATACATCTCAAAAGAGAAAATGCTATCAAGGGTAGGGACCAGAGAGCACTGGGGTTCACAAGTGTCATGAGTTTATTAGAGCTGCTGACCACAGTGAGAGCCTCTGAATTCAGACTCATAGCTGAGCTGGATGTACCACAGAAACTCCATTCAACAATCACAGTCCAAAGGTAAAGCGTCTGATTCCCAAGGCCCACTTAAACATCACCTACAATCTTTAAGTTTCATACGTTCATTTACATTCACCTTCATCCCTTGCCAAGCTGTCTTCCCAAGCAGCTAATGGTTGCATATCCCTCCCGTTACTACATTCTGATTTCTATGCTCAAATACAGAATTGTGGCCTCCAGATAAAGACGGGGCTTAGGCACACAGATTTAGCTTCACTTTGGTTCAAACCCTACCGAAATCTCTACAGAGGTCTTAAAATGGTGAGGGTGGGTGCTTTTTATTTTTAAGCACAAGTCAAAAATAAGAGGGAAAGAATACCACAGCAACAGAATTTTAGAAGCCAGAGGGCAGATGAATCAATATTTCATGGTTCAGCCAGCCGAAGAAAAACTGAATTGTAAGCTGGTCATTCTAAAATAAGAACCATTTAGATTTAGACAACAGAATCCCTAGTGGCTGGGACTGGCGGCAGCAGGTGCCTTTGGAAGTGGAGATGAGAAAAACGTGCTATAATGAGATGGATTGAAATCTGCGAAAGCAGCTGTCAGATGCCTGGGTCCCCACTCTGCAGTGGGACACAGCTCCCCTTTCTCATGGTCAACTGAAGACTGTACTCCAGGACAAGTTGCAAAGGTTCTAGTAAAAATGGGTAGACAGCCCAGGGGAGTTTGACAGGAAGATGTTAACTGGGAGATTACCCAGGATGTCTAAACGTCTTTTGGGACTGAATCAGCTGGAAAAAAACCTGATGCTAATTGTAAGGGAAACGGAAAGGCACAGAAGGCAAAGTGATTCCACTTTACTACATAGCCAGTGGAAAGGAGAACTTAATGGAGGTACAAAGATAGTGGGGTGCAGATGGGAAAATACAGTTCTTGTCTTCCAGAGAACAGATAACATCTAAAGTGAAGCACCAGTGAGGAAAAACATGTGGTTCAGCAACATGAAGGTAAATGCTAAACTTTTTAAAAATTAATTTATTATGTAAGTGTTCTGCCTTCGTCTATGTCTACAGGCCAGAAGAGGGCACCAGATCTCACTACAGATGGTGGTGAGCCATCCATATGGTTGCTGGGAATTGAACTCAGGTGCTCTGGAAGAGCAGCTAGTGCTCTTAACCACTGAGCCGTCTCTCCAGCCCCAATTAAGCTAAACTTTGACAACTTCCATGTCTTGAAGCTGTTATGCTCCATCAGATACAAAAGTTGAATTTTCACTCTAGAACTCTAGTCCACACTCATGAATTCATTTGATTCTGTCTACCTAACAACCCCCCAAAATAATAAACTTTTAGCATAAGAGTCACTTCATTCAACAATTCCCAGTACCTGAACATCATGGCACCTTTGTTCCTAAAAGGCTTGAAAGACATACACAATTCAAAGAGTTTAAAAACCCAGCCTTTCTCCAGTATTCATTTCCACAAAGGACTTAAGTATTATAGTCATAGAGAACCTTAAGGTTCATTTTAGTAACAATCAGCATCATCTTATGCTAATTTTACTAGGAAGTTTCAAAAAAAAAAAATCTCCATAAATCCAGATTCAGCTAGTCTTGTATAAAATCCAGGCATTGCTATTTATAAAATCATCAGATAATTACAATGAGCATCCAGGGTTACTCACAAGAGAGCTACGCTATTCTCTGAATTTAAGAAGCATCTTTAGGAATTGTTATACGCAGTAAGGTGGGAAGGAGCTAAGTCTAGGTGCTTCTTGGCATACAATGTTACTCCCCCATAACCTTAGCATAAGTTGAAAATAGCATAGGTTAAAAATATACTTTTTATACCTTATATAATATAGTGTGGCCTAATCTTAAACATACTCAGAGCACTGAGCTAACAGGCAAAATCCTCTAACATATGGCATATTTTAAAAAATATTTAACACCTGTAATTTGTTGACTACTAAAGATGAAAAGCAAAATGTTTTCTAGGCCAATCCTTCATACCGCTATATAAAGCCAAACATCAAACTATCCTAAGTTGGGGCATTATTTGCAATTTGGATTGCTACAGCATTAGCTTCTCACCTCTCTGAAAAGGTCTACTACAGACAGAAAAGTGAATAGCTTCTGATGTGAACATCAACAGGCTTCTGAGAGGAGAGAGCCAAGAGCTTGGAGCCTAACAAGGAGAGCAGGAACTAGAACCAGAGGTATCTACAAGCTAGTCCTTGCAAAGGATGAGTGATGGCATTTGTGATCCTCAGAGCGGAGCAAGACTCACACAATGAGAGCAAGCCCATGAACGGGGCTTGTGACCATTCATTCATTCATTCACACTCAGTTCCTCTGTCCCAGGTCACCATAACCTGACACTCTTACCTCACCTAATCCAGGCTCTGTGTCAGTACTTCAACTATCAGCCTATTTATACAATCAAAAGTCAAGTTAACCGAGCCTAACCTCTTCTCCTAAATTTTGGTCAAATCAACTGCTAAACTGAAGTTAAGTACAGCTTATTGACAGTTCCAGGTACCCCCATCACAAATGTCTCATTTCTACCTGTCATTTTACCTACTTGCAAAACAGTAGGAAATTGAATGGATTTTAAACTAACGAAAATTCAAAAACAATTGTAACTGGGACCCAAGCATCTAATTTTAAAAACTCAGTTTTTTACTATCATGTAACTCCACTAATACTAAATGCAGTAGCCAATAACAATGACAAATGGATTAAAAAGTGCATAAGATATGAAATGTGAGACAGAGATATTCAGCTTTGAGAAAATAAGCCAGAGAAATGGTTTGACAAGTGTTCGTTTATTGTTTAGCAGGAATACAGTCCGTCAGAACACATGGCATGCATGTGGGGGAGAACTGGACCACCTGTGCACCGCGGCCATTCAGTAAACCCACTAGGAGGCTGCAGGGCAGTGGAGATGGTACCCAATGATGCATGTGGCAGGGGTGACTTAGCTGCCTATGGTGGCTAAGATTCCAGGTGCAGATTCTTCTGGAACTATTTACTTTTCATTACTCAGAATTACATCAGAGGGAGGCCGGCCCGACCCTGCTGTTAAACTGAAGGCTGTGAGGACTTAGTTGGAATCTTTTAAATAACCATCATCCGAACCATATTCATTGCAAATTTTAATTCAATTCTCCTTCATAAATCTATACCCCCAGAATCAGAAGCACTGTGTGAATTTAGAAAAGATTAATAGTAAATGTAAAGAACTATGTATTCGACTTCAAAATCTACAATTGCTGTACTTAATACTAGATTTTTATGTCATATGGCCAATTTCTCTTTTGAACATTTGCTATAACATATATGTAATAAATTAAGTAATTCCAGTGACATTTACAAGGCCAAAAATATGAAGTTGATGGAAAATCAGACCATAATTAAAAATTATATAATTATATATGGTTTATTTAATACAGTGATTGTAACCTACAGTACGATAAAATGTCTCCCCACCTAAAGAGTGACATGCCATTTTTTCTCAAAATTTTATAATGAGTATTTTTATTAAAGGAATATCAATGTCACTTGATGTTCAAGTCACACTTACTGCTTCTTATGGTAATGGGAAGAAAAAACATAGACAGGGAAAAGCTACTACACCCAGCGGGACATCAAGGGTTGGTTTCAGACTTTTGTTCTTTTGCAGAGGCAGTCTTATCTTTTCATGAACATTTTCCCTTCCTTCATGCTTCAGGGGTACTTGGTTATGGCCTGCAGCGCTGAACGAATCGAGGGTACAAGCACACATCTCGGATGTGATACCTGTTCAGAATCCAACTTAGGAATCTTTCCAAGCCCAAGCCATAGCCTCCATGAGGACATGTACCATATTTTCTCTGTTAAATAAATGAGAACAAAGAGAAAGAACAAAGTTTTAAACATACTTTAAAACTATGACCAATCATGATAAATTACTACAATGAGCTAACTTCCACAATGTAACAGTTAAATCAGTGTAGTAATAATTTAACCCAAATCCACAAACCATGCAGAAGATAGTTTAGTATAAAAAATACATTGGGGGCTGGGCAGTGGTGATGCACGCCTTTAATCCCAGCACTTGGGAGGCAGAGGCAGGCAGATCTCTGTGAGTCTGAGGCCAGCCCAGTCTACAAAGCAAGCGCCAGGGCAGGCTCCAAAGCAATACAGAGAAACCCTGTCTCAAAAAACCAAAAATAGATTGGGGATAGAGAGACACCCTGAAAGGAAGAGATGACTTCAACTACCTTGATTTATCAGAGGAGAGTGAAGAACAGTATTAGATGTTGGTAGGATCTAATAATATATTTTAAAACTGCAGCAGGTGCTAGCAAGGTAAGGTAACTCAGCAGTTAAAAGCACTGGCTGTTTTTCCAGAGGGCCCTGGGCTCAAATTCTAACACCCACATGCTAGCTCATTATCTGTAATGGAAGCTCCAAGAGACCTCAAGCCCTCTTCTGGTCTCTGGGGGCAACGCATGTGAAACATACATGCAGGCAAAACACCCATACACATCAAAAGAACAACAACAACAAAAACCACCTGCAGCTGATAAGGAACTTTACAAATAAAATTGACCTATAACTTGCCTAAAGACAAAAATGGCAATGTCCAAATACTACAGGAAGCAAGCATAGCTCATCTGAGTACTCATGGACCACCTGGGATTCCGGCGTCAATGCAATACAGTAAGATACACTTCAATGTATGCAAAAAGGTATTGCAGTGGGGAAAAAAACTCAAGTTTAAACAGTTGTTTTTACCTGATCTGTATACCAGTAATAAGGAGCGGGGTCAATTCCTTCCCTTTTATAGCCTTGTAGAATTTCTTCACTATCCCAAGAGCGCATGGAGCCACCCACAATCTCACCAACATTGGGCATCAACACGTCAACCTTTAAATAAGTCAGAAAAACAAACAAAAAAAGCCATCACAATTACTGCCAGTTCATCAGACACAATTGCAAGGCTTTAAGAAAAATTACAACTAGGCTCCTAACTTGAAAGGAATCCCCATGACTATGCAAAATTCAAGTATTACTTAAACTCTTTATCAGAACATGTAAACCCTAATCAGGGAAAAAATTTATTTTTTTTAACTTTAATTAGTCATTCTAGATTTATGAAATACTTGCCATGAGCTATATCTTATCCCAAACGACAGTTCCCAATCCCTTAGAAAAAGCAACTTTTCTAATACTCATGAAATCACAAACTGACAGATTCAGTAAGTCGAGGATCCTCAGGACATCGCTGCATATAGAAGGACTTGATCTCCACAGGAAACCGACACAGCAGGATTGGCTCATTAATGGTGTCTGTCATCAGTCTCTCAGGAGCTTCGGGAATATCCTGAGGTTTAATCAGATTTCATTATCATTCACAACTGCCAACAGAAGGCAGCTCCTTCACCATCAGTCAGGTTAGGCTATGTTCCTATAACACAGACCTGAAACCCACAGACATGCATATAGGAACAATTTCTTCTATAAAGGATTAAAACCGACTTGAGGCTATCAAGTGAACTGTGGAAGATTTGCTTCTTTTAACACAACACCCCACCCTCTACACACACACACACACACACACACACACAGTGCTGAATGCTGCTAGGAATGACCCCACCACCCAGACATTTCTAAACTGTGACGAGACACTGCTTGGTATCTTGGTCAGTGGCCAGATCCATGCTCTCAAGTGAACGTGTCCCACATAGTCGGTGTATGCTCCAGGACATCGCTGATCTGCAGGGTACTGCTGACACTCATCTTTAAACTGTGACCTGCACTCCTTGCCTGTTACAAAAACCACTTATTTAATGGTACAAAGAGTCAGAAAATAAATAACTGACACCAAGTTTGCAAGTGTTACCACACCTACACCAATAGCCAAGAACTATTAGATGATAGTAAAGCAAGTAAATTACTCTCTCTCCCAAAACATCCTCTAGCAAACCATATGCAAACCAGAACTCAAAGCTCCTGTCCCAGAAAAACACTGATGGGAACAGGACATGACTCACTGACTTGTTTAAGGACTGAAACAGAACTGGGCAGTCACCAGCTCTCATCCCTGAAGCCCTATGCCCTCAGCCATGAAAGACAGGATGAATGGGGAACACTCTGATCTTTTAGCTTGGATCTGCCTCCCACGCTGGGGGTTCTGTGTAAGATGAATATACACCTGGAAAAGCCTGCAAACTGTAGGCTAGTGCTAGAGCCCTCATGTTGTGGGATGGCAGAAACACACACTATGCACCAGCATACACTGAGGGTTTCCTGTGCCACAGGCCCTGCCCACTTCATCTGGTAGAAGATGTCACTTCAAGGTAGACATGAGGAGTCAGCTGGCTCACCAGCCTTCAGTCACACAGCAGGCTGAGGGACTGGAACATTTGAGTTCTACAGCTGGTGACTGTTCCACTCAATTACACTAAGTACTAGGGTAATAAGTATTTAAAACTTCAGTTCAAAATTATACATCATAACCTGAACTTACAGGACAGTAAGGGCAATGGTATGATGTTTGTTCTCAACATAAATTCCTTCTTACCCCAAAGCAAAACTGCTGAGTTCCAGCTACTCACATTTCACTAGTAAACACACACACACACACACACACACACACACACACACACACACACACCGGTGTGCTGGGAATAATGGTCAAACACATTGGTCTGAGTCAGTTAATACTGACACCCCCAATACATGCTTGGCTCTCAGCCTGGGAGGCTGTGGAATGAGTTTTCGGAGGAACCATGAAAGCAGTAACAGGGAAAAGACGCCGTGTGAAAGAAGGAACTCAAATGTTTTGAAACTGCACAAAAAGGACACTGTTCTAAAGTTCACTCTATCCATGAACCCAGATAATCTTAGGTGTCGTTTCTGCTAGTCTATTGACTTGAGGACAAGTCGGGGCACCCAGCATCAAGAAGCCACCGTCAGCAACCTGCTTGAGCACACAACCCTCGCTGAAACAATGAGAAAGGGATACATACATCTCCAAATTCATAGAGCGTCCCGTCTTCCTTCTTTACATCGTGCTCCCTCAGCCACTCAATGGCATCTGAGTAGTTCATCCGCCTGAAAGGCCGTTTAGGGGGTTTAAAGTTCTAGAGTAAAAAGAAGAAAAAAAGCTATGCATGAAAGCAAAGTACCCAGACTAAAACATGTACTAACAAACAAAAAGGGGGGCTGGAGAGATGGCTCAGTGGTTAAGCTATGGGCTGCTCTTCTGGAGGACCCGGGTTTGGTTCCCAGTACCCACATGGCAGCTTGCAACCATCTGTAACTCTAGTTCTAGGAGGTCCGACATCTTCTGGCTTCCAGAGACACAGACATGCAGGCAGGCAAAACACCCATAGACATAAAATAAAACAAAAGTGCAAGTAGGGAACCAGAGAGATACTGTAGATAGATAACTCAGCAAGTGAAGCCTTTGCCAGGCAAACCTGACAACCAGAATAAAATAAATTCTCTAAAAACAGAAAGTAGTCCTACAGGCCATTACTACAAAAGAGTATTTCAGACAAAGAAGCAACTATGGACTGACTCTTCTATAGGCTAAAATACAGTAATTGGCAATTACCAATATTAAGTCTTCAACACATTAACTTCTTACTTTAGCTCCACAAACCCACAAAAACTGAGAGTGATTCAGTCTTCTATGAAGACCGGAACCCTTTAATTTCTGGGAAACACTACACCTACCGGGTTGAGGTCATACACTATGCTTGCCACTGGTGACTTCAAGACTCTGTCCACCACGTCACACACTAGGTCCTCTAAACGGTTCAGGAGGTCCTCAAAGGTCAGGAAGGGACACTCGGCTTCCACGTGAGTGAATCTGAAGAACAGATACACTGAGAGCTGCTCTTTTACACAAAGTTTCTCTCAAGCAATGATCTGGACCTGGGCTGGGGAATCGTCCAGAAAGGAACCAATGCCATGCTCTCTCAGCCCTGACTGAATGGTCAAGGAAAAATCAGAGAACGGACTTTGACTGTTCCCTAAGAAGCCAAACCCTTTCCTTGTTTCTTTGGCAGGGTCTTACAGCCCAGGCTGGCCTTGAACTTCTGATCCTCCTGCTTCCATCTCCCAAATGGGATGGTTGGCACGTGCCACCATGTCCCCTACTTTTACATGGTGCTGCCGACAGAGCCCAGAACCTAGCCACGCACTCTACCAGCTGACCTTTACCCCACCCGGAGGGGCAGCTCAGGGAGGACATTCCGTACTCAGCCAGGTGCCTTCGTGTTCTGGACTGTTCGGCCCTGTATGACTGGGCAATACAGAAAACATCCCCCAGGGCGGGAAGGCAGGTCTCCAGGTACAGCTGCGAGGACTGGGTCAGAAATGCTTCTTCCCCAAAATAGTCAAGCTTGAAGAGCGTGGCCCCTCCTTCCACCTGTGTCTGCACCAGTGTCGGAGTAGTAACCTGTGATGGTGACAAGGAGCAAACGGGTGGGTCTACTGTGGCCATCACTCATCCAAAGGCACCGGTGTCACTTGCCAAAGGTGACGTGTGACAAGACACTTACTTCACAGTAGCCCCTGTCGAAGAAGTGGTCCCTGAAGCACCTGGTGATCATGGAGCGCGCTTTCAAGATCTTGGACATGTTCTCCCCTCGGATCATCATGTGCCGGTTGTTGAGCTGGACATCCACGTCAGACTCTTCATTGATCAGGTTATCAGCACCCCCCGCTGGGGCCAGCCCCACCAGCTCCCAGAAGTCACAGCTCAGCTCATGGCCTCCTGGAGCCTGTGGTTTAGAAAGCAGAAGGGAAAAGCAGAGGGAGTGAGACAGGCACTAAACTGACATTACAAAGACTTGGTCCAAATTTTTAGCAAGGTGTTGATTTAAGAACATCATTAGTAATTTCAGCTTCTGAAATTAGAGACTCAGTGACTCGATGTTACAATTTTACATTTATTACTTCTTTCCATGTAAACACATTCTCTCCCTCTCCCTCCCTCCCTCCCTCCCTCCCTCCCTCCCTCCCTCCCTCCCTCCCTCTTTCTCTCTCTCCCTCTCTCTCGTAAATAAGAAGGCATACACTAAGAATTAAATCAACTCTAATTCTATAACCTGGAGTAATTACTTATAACTATTAGCAGTATAGTTTATTTTTCTAGCATTTACCTAAAGATTTATTTAACACTGGAACCACCTTTAACTCCAGCTCCAGAGGGTCTACACCTCTGGTTGCTGAGGACATCTGCACACAGCAACACACACATACATACATAATTGAAGTAATAAAAGTCTTAAATTAAATGGAAAAGTTTTACTAAAAGCAGTTTATATATCTATGTGGAGAAAGATAATAAAAAATTTCCCTCTATAGAAAGTAATTCTTTTTAAAAGCCTCACATTCATGGAACATGTCTTATCTTGTTGCCAAACACTAGACAGCGAGTAGCACCATGACAACCACTCCACTTGTAATAATGGTGCTTCCAGGAAGCTCATTTTTATTACAGGGCAAGCTTTTCCACGAACTCTGAGTGCTTGCTCCCTCTTGTGGTTAACATTCTACATTTGTAGGTGTCTCTTCCCAGGCAACAGTTACAACCACAGAAGTTGCTTGAATTGAATCGTAATTACAGACAGGTAACTGTTATTTGATCAGGTTATCTACCCTTGACTAAAACACAAACATATTCTTATGTTCATTTTTCCCCCATCTTTCTACTTTTTTTTTTTTTTTAAAGAAACTACCAATTCGAACTGTTTCAGTTTAAACTGTTTTCTGAAATTCTTAGCATGATCAAGTTTTATTCCCGCCATGCTGAAGTTATTGCTATAGCATAGCAGAGTGGCTGCAAACTAACTAGGAGGACTATAAGGAGTTAAGATAAAAAGCTGAATCTTTTATTTTTTGGAGGCAGGGTCTCACTATGTAGCTCTGGCTGTCCTGGAATTCACTATGTAGACCACATATTCAGATTCACAGATATCTACCCGCCTCTGCCTTCGAGAGCTGGGATTAAAAATGACATGTGCCCCTATGTGAGTTCTGCTTCCTCTCAAAGTCACACTGACATTTACTTGCTATTGAGGCAGCAAGGGGAGATGCTCAGGTTGGGAGACTCCTACCTGCATAAATGAGTTCCATCAGCAGCTCAGAGTTAGCTGCTAGAGACCATGAGACCAGATTTGTCACACACAAGCCAGGTCAGCCCCATCCCAATCTACTGAATGTCAGAGCAAGAAAGCTGTCACTAAAAGTAGCCCCACTATCATGGACTTCCCAACCTCCAGAACTACAAGAAAATTTAATCTAGTTTTTTTTTTTTCCCCATAAATTTCCCAGTCCATGAGACTCAGTTATAGCTTCAAAAAGAGACTAAGACAAACACGTTAGCATATATATTTTACTGGAAAATGACACAGTAAAATAAATTACAGTACTTCATATCTATGTATTTATATGCCAAACACCAAATGTACCAATAAGACACGAGAGAACAAATTACTTATGACTTTACACCATGAGTTCACCTCACTCACCTGTTTGCCCTTTGGAGTTAGGTTTAGTGTTCCGTATACTGCCACACTGCTCTCAGTGGACAAGACTACTCCATTGTAACACTGACACTGTAAAAAGGTCAAAGTTCATATTAGGCTACTTATGCTGATATTAAATTATTCTAATAAAGTTAAAGGAATTATCTACAAACAGGTTATTTGGCCAAATATTTGTAAAGTCAGGATTAAAACTGCCACTAATTTTTTTCTTTTTGAGACAGGGTCTCATATAGCCCCAGCCAGCCTGGCACTTCTGATATTCCTGTGTCTACTTGCAAGTGTTGGGATTATAGGCTATGATACCACCCTGGGGTTGAGACAGACAGACAGACAGACAGACAGACAGACAGCGAAAAGAACTATTTCAATGCACCCATCCACCACATAACACTTCTATTAGCAATGGAGTGATACCTATTATTAGGTAAGCTCATATTACCTACTGATATCATAGCAAAGTACACCCCGATATGTCTTCAGTGAAACAGCCTAATGTATTCCTTGAACTGTGGTACCACTCAGTAACACATGGCTATATTAAAAACATACTTAAGTCCCCTTCACATGAATATATAAGCATAAAAGACACTAGTATATATCCATACTGTTCATTTTTTACTTAAATGGACAGAGCTCCTCTAGTACATACTAAAGTCATTAGGAGAAAAGTGATAGGCAATTTGACAACAGTGAGATAGGGCTGCTAACACCTAAAGCTAATAATTACATAAAGGCAAATGAGCATCATGTGCCTCTTGACATGACCAGAATAGAGCTTTGGACATGGATTAGTCATGTGAAGGAAAAAGAAAAAAAAGTCAAACACTTATCACTCCCAACTTTCACTTACAAAACAGAGCAAGCAGAAGCACACTAAGTGACACCACAGGCAGGAATTAACCAAACTCATAATGTGAGATGTGCCACAGAATAAACTGGCCGCAGAAGGAAAAATAATGAACGACAAGGAGACACTGTTAAAAATATGACATCCAGGGAAACAAACCAGGATCCACCATAACCTGGTGGTTACCCAGGCCAGATCATAAGACTCTATACTGTTCTGTTTTCATATTTCAGAAAATTCCTGTGACAAAAGCTTTCTCTCTAACTATTCTAAGGTATAATCAAGACTTTCTACATTTATGATACAGAACAGTTTTGACATAGGGTATCCACACTTAACACAGTATACATCTAAAAGTTTGTGTATAGATGCTAAAATTCTCAAAACTTAAATAATGGATGATATTAAATACAACCTTTCAGGCACATGTAAGATAAAATACTTACCAAGTCATCTGACAAGACACACTGAAGATAGCCTGTACCATCTCGCAACACCAGAAACATCAAATTCTTTCCTAGAAATGAGAATTCAGCCAGGGTACTTCACAATCCTTCCACATAAAAGCAGCCCCAAGGTCAGTCATTAGTGCCCAGGTCTCTCTCCGCCCCTTCCTCTGACATTCCCCAACCCCTCAAGCCTCATCTTTGTGTACTTTCATTGTAATCATGTGATCCTGACCAGCCACTATCATAGGGCAGTAAGTCAGTCAAGAGCTGAGGCCTTCTCTTAATGACTTCTGAATCCCCGGGCACTCCGGGGGAAGGGGGGGTTTTGAAGATGTGAAACGAAATATTCAATGTGTTTTTACAAAAGAGTTGATAATCACTTAAGTGATTAATAAAAAGAGAAAAAAGATCTCTATGAAGGCAATTATAAAAATCAAAACTAAGATGCTGGGCTGAGTAGATAGCATGCAGTTAAAGTGCTTGCCAAGTAAATGTGAAGAGATTTCAGATCCCATGCAAATACCATGCCTGGTGGGTGTGGTGTCCCCCCTTCCCTTGCAATCCCAGCCTCCTTAGAGATGGGGTCTCCAGAGCAAGATAGTTAGCTAGACCAGCTGTATCTGTTTGAGTTCGAGACCTTGCCTCAAAGACATATGGTGGAAGAGATCCTGGATAATTTCAGACATCAATCTCAGGCCTCCACATGCACATGTCCACATATATGTGCCACACACATTCACACACCATATGTGGGGTGAGTGGATGGGGACCAACTAGAATACTAATCTAAAAAGTAAGATTTAAACACACACAAATAAAAAATCCTGTGCTCAAATTCCAGATCAGCATATGTCTTTCTTACTAGATAATTTCTTATTATCTAATTATCACCTGTTTCTTATTAGATAATTAAAATTCAATTTGAGAATAATGTATTTACATCTCTTGATCAATGTGATTACTAACAGTTCAAGTCATATCTAAATAATCTTCAGACTTTCAGCATCATATCACGTGGGAACAAATTTAGGCTATCAACTATTACATCATTTAAAAAGACAGTATGCCAATATTGCAAATGAACTCGGAGAAATTTTTTTTATGCTGTTCTTCATCTAAGCCCAAGTTTATTTAAGATTGAAAGGAGGGCAAGAAAAACCATCCCACTCACCTTGCCTGCGTAATCTGTGGACCCAGCCAAACACCTTCACTCTTTGGCCTCTATATCCTTCTAATGCACAAATCTTAACCTGTCAAATTTAAATGGAAACTATTTGAATCATGTCCTAACGGACCAATGTTGCACTAATATTATATCGACCCATAGATTGTAGTAAAGTGTTAAAAACAATCCCCGCTGGGTGTGGAGGAGGCACATTTAATACTAGTACTTGTAAGGTAAAGCCAGGCAGATCTCTAGATTCTAGGCCAGCAAGGAATACATAACAAGACCTTTTGTGGCAACACACACCCCAAAAAACAAAAAACCAGCAATAACAAAAAGCCCAAACCAACCAAACAACCAACCCCCCCCCCCCACACACACACAAAATAACTGTTAGTATTCAGGAATCTGTACTGGCCTGCCCTGGGGTCCTGACAGGATACTTTCTCAGCTGCAGCCACTAAGAGCACCATCTGTGCTCATTCACTACGTTCCCTTTTAAAAGGGCCCTGCCCACCGCAGCGGCCCGTCTGCCCCTCTTTCCTTTCCCTTACTGGTCCTATCCCTGAAGGCTGGTCTCCCTGCTCCCCTTCCCCCTCAATAAAAAACCTCTCCACTTGAGCCCTGTCAAATGGTGTCTTTCTCTCATACACTGCTTTTCTTAAATTACAACCAAACCAAAGAAAAGCGCAAATAATACAAATTGTGGGCAGCCATTCTACTATAGGTTCAGAATCAAATACCTTACTATGCTGTGAAAAAACAAAAAGAAAAAACAAAGTCCTTTTCCATTAGTGTAAAATTGGTATTTTAAAACTGTTTGGGATACTATGAAAGAAAATCAGTTAATAAATGAATTCAGTTTGTCACAAGAGAGTAGCAACAACCCCAGCCTGTCAAGTCCCTACACACACCAATACACCAGGAAACTAAGGCAGAAAGGAAAAAACTAAGGCACAAAGAGGAACTTGGTGGTGCAGGGAAGTAGTAGGAGGTGACAGACACTTGGCCAGCAAGAGTCAGCTGTCTGTTTAGATTGGGGCGGGGAGGGGCACAGAAGCAAACTTTCTTTCAAAGAACCATAAATACTGTTTATGTATTTGTAAGAATAATGAAAATCATAGATTTCTACCTTTTCACTTTTCGGGGAGGAAACTGGTACTACAGGGAGCAAAATCATTTGCCTCAAACTACACAGCGTAGCCAGGTGATACTCCACATCTGGGGCCCATCTGTGAGAGCAGACACTACTCATCACACAATTCCCAATTTTAGCAACAAAATGAACCTCTAAAAGTCAACTTCAGCACTTAAAACACCGTCTCTCTTCCCCCAAAGGAAAGACAAAGCATGGGTACAAAAGATGAGTGCGCCCTGTAAACCCAGCAACTGCTTGGGCACAGCCACGCCCACAGTGCCAGAAACTGTCGACAGACACTTACACATGCCGGCTCTGGCAGGCTCGGGTCATTTTTAATGATGATTTTCTTTGCTTCCTCCAGGTTCTTTTCTCTTCGTAAGTTATCTTCTGCCTGATGTTTAAAACAATGCAATTGGTAAATGTAGTTTTGGGTGCTGTGCTATAAAAATGTACACAGTGCAAATTCATTAGTCACCTCTTTCTTCTCTCGAGAATCATTCTTCATCTGTTCTCGGTGCCACATCTTTTTAATGTTCTTCATCTGGGACTTAGAAATGACATCCCACCTCTAGAGAGAGACAGACAGACAGCAGAGCACAAAGGTGCCCATTATCTTCAACACCTCTATGTGCTCAGAAAAACGTATCACTCACAAAACATGATTGCGAAACTGTGCTGGCACCCCCTACCTCATTTTCCTTTTGTGAATCCACATAAATGGTGGGAAATGGCTCTTTTCCAACTGTCATCAAAGCCTTGGAGAGGTGGAGGGAGGGAGAGAGAAAGAGAGCTTTCTTTAATATTATACAATGCTTAGTAATCAAAACCACACTTGGAACATGACCAAGAGCCAAAAAAAGTACCAGGTAGAACCCAAGAGGCAAAACTCAGTGCCAATAGGATGACTGGCTGAGCCTCCTTTAGAAGGAGGGGCTCTAGGAACACCCAAGTCATAATACAGAGAACCCCAACAACTTCACCCACACAGTAATCGGCCTCCTTTCAGAGCAGAGTCACACGGACACAGGGACAAGCATAGCTATGACAACAACAAAAGAGGTAGCAGAGAGCAAAAACCCCTTTGCAAATAATATCTGAAAGGTTAGTGACTTGTAAAGTATTAAAGGCGGGGCCTAAAACAGGAAGGTCTGAAACTCTTTCAACAAAAATAACAGCCAAGTTACACAGAAGGCTAAGCTCCACTTAATTGAAAATTTCTTGAGACCACTCCTTTTCATCAATATTGGTCTATCAGGCATCACTGCATCATTTAAGTTTACATTTGTTTTAAGTCAGTTAAGATAAAAATGAATTTAAAATGCTTCTTATGCTTTTATTGATTATGTGTGTATGGGGCAACTAGGAGAATCAGCTTTCTCTTTCTTACATGTGGGTCCCAGGGACTGAACTCAGGTTGTCAAATTTGGCAGAATCACATTCATCCTCTGAACCACCTCACTGGTCTCCCAAAACTATTAAAAAAAAAAAAACAAAAACAAAAAAAACAGGGTCTCTAGCTCAGCCTGGTCTTGACCTTGCTGTGTAGCTGAGGATGGCCTTGAATTCCTGATCCTCCTGTCTTTACCTCCCAAGTGCTGGAATTATAGGCTCAAGGCAAAGATGAGTATCTTAGTAATGTCAAGCACTGTCAGTTACTTCATCACACAGGAAAAGAAATATCTTACTCTCCCTGGAGATAAAATCTGAACTTTATAAAACTTGACCTCTGAGTGCCTACCAAGCAAGCATCTACTCTTTGCCTGTGTGAGCCCACATTAGATCTGTTGATCTGTCCTGCTTCAGCTGCTCTTAAGAATCATGTGCCCTGAGCTGCCTGGTTTCATTCTTGGGCTAACTTTATGGCTAGAGGCCATAAAGTTACAAAGGACAATCACTTTCCCGTAAAAACTTATGAGGAAACATTAGAAACAATGACTTAAGATTAGCTAAGCCCCCCTCCCAGCCCCGCCACACACACACACACACGCACACACACACTAAATGACAACTCACACACACACACACAACTCCCCACAAACATAAAAGGAACAAAAGGAGGAATGCCCAAATTCCTGGAAAATCTCCACCCATTCCCACAAAAGACAAGCAGAGCACCCAATGACCACCTCATCCTCCTCCCTCACATTCTAAACCCTCCAACACCTAAGACTCGAGAAGCTAGCTTGCAAGTTTATCTCCCTCTTCTACTATTCTTAACCAAGTTTTCCTTCATTGTTCCAAAACCAAGGGCAAGAGAAACCCTAATCTTATAGTGTGACTTAGTCCACTCTGTTGCCTGCTGTAGAGCAGGTATATGAATCTTCTGAAAAGACCAAGAGACTTAACTGCATTTACCAAAGGATTAGTCCATCAATAATAGGCCGCTTGTCCAGCTCCGGCCCTAACAGATCAGTGTGAAGGATGGCTGAGGCTGCCTTTATCTGTTCTAAGGACTCTCTCAACACACTGCTATACCTGCACACCACTCAGAATTCTTTACTGACAGGTGTACATAAATACTCATTTTTTATGTCATGGATGGAAACAGCCTAACTATCATTCCTTGTATCAGAAGGGCATACTCAAACTGAAAAATTCCTCTTCTGGGGGTCACCTAAAGTGTTATCAGTTTTGGAAAGTCACAGGAGATGCCTCAATTGAAAAAGACTCAAAAATTAAAAAAACAAGACCGTAGCATGACATATTAAAGCATGACATGGCCTGATCTAAAAAGGAAACACTTCCAAGTTAAGAAGATTTGATGACTGATATTATCAGGCATCTTTAAAAACAAGAATTGTCCAGCTATGGATACATAGAAAAAGGAGTGTCAGGGTGTTGCTCTTCCAAAGAGGGAGTATTTAACCTTTCCCCTTATAGGGTAGTTGAAGCCAAAGGACTCCAGCATTACAATTCAATGGGTCTGTCAGTGAGTAAATAGCATGGTGGGGACAACTGGACCACACTCTAACCTGATGGAATTAGTTGTGGAAGATGTGTAACAGTCCACCTAGAAAGAGACAACCTCACATGATGTTCCGAGGCCCCAAATAACAGTACATTACTGAAGAGGCATTTTTGTCTGCAGCCTTCAGATTATGAGTCTGCTTTGAGAAGTGGTTCACGGGTAGGCTGCTGGTATGTCTAGTTCTTGATTCTCAAGGTCAAGATGATCTCTGTACTATAATAAATACATCAAGAGACCTCTCTTTAGACTCACCCAGGGGGTAATTTTTACTGTCACAAGAGCTGAAAAACAGACAATCTGACAATTTAGAGAGAAAAAGTCCAGAGGTGAACACCTCGTCGAAAAAGGAAAATAACTGCTTTAAATGTAAAAAAAAAAAAAAAAAATAAAAAATAAAGTTTGCTCTAACACCATTAAATCAACATGTAGGTACACACCCTTTACTTTCCCTTTTGGGAGGCTCTTTTCAAACTCTAGTGTTTGAAATAAAACTGCTGGGCTGGGGAGATGGCCCGATGGGTAAAAGGGACTGCCACCAGGCATGATGAGCTGAGTTTGAGTTTGGTACCCAACATTCACACCGAGGAAAACAAATGGAGTAAGATATCTTCTGATTCCATATCTGTGCAGAGGCACATAGATATTGTGCACCCCCCACCATGAACAAAGGTAGTATTTTCTTTTTAAAGAATGAAATAAAATCCTTGACAGGTCATTCACCACCAACAGTCATTCCTAAATGCAGAGCAGTTTCCCTAATGGGGTTACCTTTAGGCCTGTTTTAAATGGCTTCTCCTTGGTTCCATCTCCTGTTGCATCATCTCCTTCTCTATCAGAAACATACAGCTCTACTGTATTTTGAAAAGACGACAAATTACTCATCGTTCATCAATAACTCTCAGTCATTTTACAATGCTGTTTTATTCATTTTCTATCTTTGGAAACAGGGGGAAAAATCATCTTGTTTGTAAAAACTCCCACAGCCCCAAAGAAATCAACATATTGTTTTTCTGATTTCCCTTTTTAAAACTATCCCACCTAACACAATGAATTACAAATCTCATGTTTCTAAATGAACCGTCAGTACTTCTCTTTACTTGACAGTACAACAATAAAGCCAGAATTTTGAAATTCATCCCATCTTGATTGGATACTGCACCTTAAAAGCCAGGGTGATCTGGGGAGAATTTATTTAACCTTTCTGTGCTTATTTCCTTATTTATAAAATCAGGAAAACAATATACATCTTACAGGGCTGTATGTACTGAGGAAGAACTACAAGATGAAAATCAAGCATCCCAGGAAACAGAGCACAGATAGCAAATGAAAACGTCAGTCCTCCCTGCTCCCCAAAACAAACCCCAACTCTGGGCTTAAACTGCAGAGAGCCTCACCACTGCTAAGTCTCATTGTGACATTGCCTCGGTCTATTAAATCTTTTATTTTTTTACTGCTGCAAATCTCAGCAGAAAAAAAAAAAAAAAAAAGAGGCTGTGAAAAAAATAATTAAAAGTCTTCAATCCATCCCAGAAGATAAACCTTTGGAAGAACTGCTTATCTGGGGGGGGGGGTCCTCACTATGTGACTGGGGGTCACAGTGTAGGCGGAATCAGTGGGGCTGGGCCAGAAAGGCGGGGGGCCGAGGTACCCACCGGGCTGAAGCAGAACCAGACATGGTCCACCGAGTCTGTGCCCAGGCGGCCCAGGTCTGAGGGTGTGGTGCGAAGGAACAGACCTCTCAATATTTGGGAGTGCGCCCATGCTGCGTCAAGCCTAAAGGGAGTTGTGGAATTCGGCCGGAGCATTTCTGAACCGGACCACAAGCAACTCACCTAGTACCATGCCTGCAGTCGCCCTGATCACCTCCGAGGACATCTACTCTGCACCACCGCCACCTGGTCACCTCAACGTGCACAGACTGCTTCCGAGACTGAGAAGTTGCATCATACCATCTGTAACAGCCGTCGCGAATATGAGTCAGCAGAACGTCGGGCGTCCATTGGCTACAGGAGATGGGCGAGTGATTCAGAGGCCGCCATCTTTGGTCAGGGAAGAAAACACTTCCGGTTCGAGAATACTGGGCGGGGTGCCTTTTCCGGGCTCCTGAGGCGGAACCAGGTCTCAAGCTCCCTGAGTTCCCAGTTCTGTGCCTAGCTGAACGCATTGCAGGTTCTGTTTCGGGAAGATTCAACCACTATGGGGGGAAACTTTTTTTTTTTTTTTTTTAGTATTTTTTTTGTTTTGTTTTGTTTTTTAGATTTATTTTTTATTTTATGTGTATAAGTTTTTGCCCGCATGCGTGTACGTGCACCAGGTGCATGCCCTGTAAAAGATAAGTCAGCACATCCCTTGGAATCGTAGTTATAGATGGCTGTGAACCCAGGTCCCTCGTAAGAGCAACTTGTGCTCTCAACTGCTGATCCCCCTAAAATATACTTTTAAAAAAGAAGAAATTGTGATGAGCTGACCAAAACTACCTGCTTCCCCAATAGAACAACAGTCTATGTAGCATTTAATTGCATTAGTTGATATACTAATTCGCCGATGATTTAAAATATGCAAGAAGATTTATGCAATCTCACTGCAGACACTATGCTGTTTGATATAAGGCGTTCGTTATTTCCTTATCCGCAGGAATAAAGTTAACAACGTCCCTGTGTCTGGCGGTGGATCTATGTGACCAGTCAGATTATGGGTAACGTGTGTGGTCAGGATCGGCTTAGCTCTGGCTCCCAACACAGCCCAGAGATCGGGAAGCGCTTGGTTAACTCTCCTAGATAAACAGCCTAATTTAATCAGATCTTCCAGAAGCTGAGGTTTCCTTTATGAATAACTGAGAGTCACTTCCAGAAGCAGGCTGAAATTTGCCACTACCCTTTATTGATTGACGGACAGAATTGTGTTTAATTAGTGTGTTTAATTTGTTCAGGCTGTGGCTAGTTTAGGGGCTCTCTGCTCTTGAGATCACCTTGTTCCCGCTTTGTTCTTAGGATTGTTCTAGTGTCTCTACCGGGTTCATTTGGTTTGCGGTGCACGGTAAAAGAAAGGGTTTGTTTATATTTAACGTTCACCATAGTTCCCTGCCTATGTTCAGGGCAAACGAATCCGACATTGCCATGCTGACTCCGGGCAGCTTTCGTGTTCCTGCCCTGGGTCCTGTCAAACCCGCAGATGTCTTCCAATAGCGTTCAGGGGCGTTCAGTATTTTGCTCCACAAAACAAAATTTGAAGAGAAAGGAAGGGGGAAATCACTGTGATGTCTTCTTACCTCGTCCCACCCTGAGTGTATGGAATATGTGAATAGTGTGTAAGATCTATAACTGCAGACAACTGTTACGGCAGACAACAGTGGAGATCTCACTAGGAGACTTATTTTAAGGAACTGAAGATTCAAATTCCCTCCCTCTCGAATTAGAGAGTTAAATTTGATGATCTCTAATCCGCTTTCGAGCTTGTGAACTATTTGTGAGCCGCCAGAAGCAATAAGAAATAAAATCATTTAAAAATTAGTATCTCATTAAGGAGGACAAATTTGGGCAACTAAGACTATGAAGCCAGATAACCTGAAAATAACACAATTCTTAGTATTTTTCTGGCTCAATGACCTTGATCCTGACCCTAACATTTTGAGTCTTGGATATTTCCTTTGTAACATGATCTTCCAAAAAGTAAAGACCAAAAACAACCTAGTACACAAAAATGCCTACTATGTGACATCCACACTAATCTGAATTAGGAAGTGACACTTGGTACTCTTTTATTCTTTGATCATTTGTGAATTAAACCTTCAACCTAATTTTGGAGGGTTCTGGTGGACCCCTCACTCTCTTCCTCATCGCTCACCCTCTCCACCTCTCTTCTGCATGAATGGGTTCCCAAGCCAGTGTCCCATAATGTCTCCAACTATCTTGCCCCAGCTGATGGTAAATGACTTGTGTTTTGCAGCAAACTATTATATTGGAGAGCTGATAGCATTCCCTTGAAACCTAAGAACTTCCTGTTTCAACATCTGTCTTTTCCATCTTATTCAGTACAAGTAGCAGCCTGATTAAGGCAGCCAGCTGGAGCCCCCACTGAGATTCTTGGGCACCTCAGAATGTTCCCTGGGGTGAGGAGGCTTCCAAGTAAAGGAGCAAATAGCAGCAGACAGAGATAATAACATCAAGTCAGGCCCTCAAGACTTCAGCAGAAACCAACTTTGGAAGTTGAGGCACCAGGCTGAACTTCACACAGCTGAACTTACAGCTTCTTCTTCCCGCTATTATTTACTTATTATTATGTATTCCACTTTTATATTGTAGGGTAAAGAATAGTAACCTTTTAGGTTGTTTTGCTGTTGTCTTCCCTCCCTGTCACAAAGTTAACAGGACCAACCTACCCTCCAAACAAGGGGCCTTGAAAGATGCTATGATACTATGGGATAATCATGTTTCAGTCTGAAATAGGGAGTGGGGGTGGGGTCAACCCCACATCCAGATCCAGCTTCTTGGTAATTTCAAACAGTACATGACAGCTTATCAATATACTACACATTCTGTGTTAGTTTAGCTTAATAACAGTATTCTCTTCTATCCTGGAATCAATGACCTCCCTTCCTATGGGTTTTTGACCATATTAGGGTTCCAGGCACACACACATTCCTCTTTCCTGTTGAACAGGTCTGAAGTCTGATCATAGACAGTTGGTTATCCCCTTGACACTGTGCATAAGTAGACACATCTTCTTTGGCAGCTTGGTCTTAGAGTTTTTATGTTCACAGTTGGGTAAGGCTGTTGCTACCTTTTCTCCCCAGAAGCCTATGTATCACCTTGTGGAAGTATGCAGGCTAAGCTGGCAGAGAGGACACCTCCAATTCAGTTCTCGACTGACTTCTCTACATCTGTAACCAAACTGTGTAGTCTTCAGAAGTAGGGTTTTACTGTATAATTCTTTCTGTTAGGTGAATAAAAGGAATGGTAAGTGAATGTATTGTTGGGGGCGGGGGCATTAAGGCCTCTTTAACAAGTAATGACAAGGTATCTCACCCCAATGCATATCCAGTTTTGCCAGAGCCATCTATGAAAGATATTATCTTTTGTTCCTTGTGTCTTTTGTGTCTTTGTCAGAATGACTTGGTTGAATGAATGCAGGTCAATTTCCAGGCTCTCTTTAATATTCCATTAATTATGCATATGTCTTTACATTAATTACGTGTGTGTGTGTGTGTGTGTGTGTGTGTGTGTATACACACGCATGTGGCTGTATATGCTGTAGTACACTTGTTAGGGTAAGAGGACAACTTGCAGCAATCAATTGTTCTCTCCCACTGTGGGTTCCAGAGACCATACTTCGGTCATTATTCATGGTGGCAAATGACATTTGTGTGCTGAGCAGTCTTGCTAGCCCATGTATCTGTTTTTATGCTTTTCAGTTATTGTAGTGTTTTTATTTAAAATGTTTTAAAATTAAAAAATCAAGTCTTCTTATAGTAACAAAGCAGGCAATGGCAAATGTCAGTGGTAGCACAAACATAGATGATTTCTCACAGGGCACCCAGCCTCAGTTCTCTAGTGAGGACCAAAGGGAAATAAGGCAATTATCTCTCATTTTAACAATGCCATTTGTTTTCTTCTTCCTGGAGCCTTTAGTCATGATGGGGGCCAGGGCTGAAGGAGAGTATTGTCACAGTCATGTGGATACAAAGGAAAACCCCTCCTTTTGTCCATACTACCCAGCCCTATCCTCAGGGTCCAATAAAGACAAGTCATAATTTGCAAGGTGGCAGAGGGCAGCATTTTGCCCCCACCATGGTAATTTTTGTATCAGGTGGTGTGTGTGTGTGTGTGTGTGTGTGTGTGTGTGTGTGTGTGTGGTTTCATGTGCTGGGCCATGTGGTACAATCTCAAGAAAGAGTAAGTAGTCACACAAATTACACTAGAAGGGCTGTGTTACAGAGGACTCAGGCTAGTGGCTCACAGCAATCTATAACTCCAGTTCCGGGGATCAGACAATCC
Organism: Cricetiscus sungorus; assembly: GCA_030556225.1. Classification (NCBI taxonomy): domain Eukaryota; kingdom Metazoa; phylum Chordata; class Mammalia; order Rodentia; family Cricetidae; genus Cricetiscus; species Cricetiscus sungorus. Next base: position 100,333,821 of record JANBXA010000651.1, on the reverse strand, counting down.
ACTTCCGGCCCCCCAGATAATGCACAACTATACATGCAGGCAAAACACTTATACACATAAAAATAGTAAATCCTCAAATAAAATAACCCAGGGGCACTGTGAGGAGCTTCAGGTAGGTTACTTAGGTTACTTACTCCAGCAGATATGCCTGCAGTCTCCTGTTGGAAAAGTTATTAATCTTCTTCTGGCTCCGGATACTTTCAAACAATAGGAGTCATTACCGAAAGTTGCTCCAAACCCTGGAAGGTCTGCTTGGTTTTTCGTTTTTTTGTTTTGTTTTATTTGTTTGTTTGTTTGTTTGTTTTGTTTTTTTGTTGTTATTTTTTGTTTTTGTTTTGTTTTTCTTCTTCAAGGGAGGATTAAAGATACTGCATCCTTGAGCAGCTAATGTGAGAGGAGCCCATTGTCTACCATTTCTTATTAGGACTCAGTTCTCTCAGGGGAGAAAAATCATCCTCTAGCATAGAGGTCAGTTTGCCCATTAAGGGTCATCTTGAGGTCTCATTGCAAAACAGTGCTTCCCCAAACTTCGTACTGATGAACTAGTCCATGGAAATGGAAAGGGGTTTCCAGAGATTCCACTTATTTTCAGCTTCTTTGTTTCAGTTTTGTTTGACCAATATGTACTCTGTGCTCAGTGAATACTTTTTATTTGTTTTCTCATCTATTTTGATTTCCAAGGCAGGGTTTCTCCGTGTAGCCCTGGCTGTACTGGAATTCGCTCTGTAGACCAGGCTGACCTCACACTCACAGAGATCCTCCTGCCTCTGGAGTGCTGGGATTAAAGGCATGTGCCGCCACCACCTGGCACACAAAGAGCTCTTTCTAAAAGTAGAGTGTTAGTTTTCATCTCTGGAGAACTCATAGCAAAATCTGGGGACTACAAGCATTTTAAAGAAACTTGCGCCCAGAAGCAGATTTTTTCTTCTTCCAAGAATGAGTTATCCTTTAGGGTGTTTTGTTTCTTTGTTTGTTTGGCTTGCAGAGAAAATGCTCTCATGGAACCAAGATGTCTGAATCAAGATACCCTGTGCACAGGGGTCACAGAGAACAGTAGAGGTATCAAAGAAGAAATTGTATTTTGGTGTTGGTGGCCAAGAAAGATGTCTTTACCGCCTTCCAAACCCCAATAGCTTAAACTACTGGACCAGCCACTTCAAGGTCCATTCTTGGTTAGTGGACCAGGAGATGAATACTTGAGTTGGAGTAACACTTTGGGCCAGAGTGCTTCTCACTGGAATAAACATAGGGCCCTCAACATCCTGAAGCTTCCCAACCAACCATTTACGTAGTTGTAAGCCCAGGCCCAAGTCTGAGTATTGCCTGCAACTGTCCAATCGGTTTGAACTCATGATCTTCCTGCCTTAGCATCCTGACTGCCTTTTAGAATTATAGGCTGGTACTGCCACGCCTAGTTTACTCCACAGAGCTGATCTGTAAGGAGGAAGAATTTACTTTGGCTCATAGTTTCAGAACAGTCACTTCACCACTTCCTTCATGACCTACCTCCCCCCACCTCCCCCACTGGTTTCAACCTCTTAAAGATCTCACAAGAGTGCCACAGGCTGGGGACCAAGACTTTAATACATGGGTTTTACCAGTAATACCTTTCAACTTGTTTCTTACAAGTCTTTGAATTTCCAGGAGAGACTTAGAATTAGCTTGGAAATTTTAGAAAATCTGTGGGGTTTGGGTTGGGATTACATAGCTTCTGTCCATCCATCCCACCCCACTTCCTTTCACATGAAAAGAAGCAAGGAGACACAGTTCTATTCGTGGCCCTTCACAATGAGTCATGTAGATTGTAGGATTGTAGGGGTTTTTTTTTTTCCCTCTCATTTGCTTTTTACTCATTAGTCTTTTGGGGGTCCACCACCCAGCTCCTAAATAAATACACACAGAGACTTCTTATTACTTATGAAACTTATGAATGCCCAGCCTTGGCTTGACTTATTTCTAGCCGGCTTTTCTTAATTTATCTTATCCACCTTTTGCCTCTGGGCTTTTCCCTTTTACTTCTGTACATCTTACTTACAATTTTACTTCGTGGCTCCTTCTTTTCTCTATCCTTGGTCACTCTTGTTCCTTTTTATCCTTTCTGCCTGTCAGCCCTGCCTATCCTTGCTCCTGCCTCCATATTGGCCATTCAGCACTTTATTAGACCATCAGGTGTTTTAGACAGGCAAAGTAACACAGACTCACAGAGTTAAACAATTGCAACGTAAAAGAATGTAACACACCTTTGCATCATTAAACAAATGTTCCACACCATGCATTTTAAAATAATATTCCACAGAAGTAGGTCTTTCATAGTTTCCCTTAGTTTCCATTTCAATATTGTCAGGAGACACCTAGCTTCATCTAACCAGTCCTCTCTCATTGCTTTCTAGCTTTGCCAATGTATTTGTCATTGTAAACACTGGGGTAGTGCTGTAGTCATGCATGTGGTTTCCCCTGTGGGCAGAAACATCTGCGCTAGGGAAATGAGAAACGTGACGACTAGGTCAAATTTTAGTGGATATTTCTAAGTTGTCCACATCAGAGTTTCATCAGTTTATAGTTCTGTCAATAATAAAACAGGCTTGTTTTGCACACAGCCTCAACAGTGGGTTTACCCACTCACATGACCTAGGTTGGCCTGGACCTCACTATGTAGCTAAGGATAATTTGAAGTTTTAGTTCTCCTGGCTCTACGACCTGAGAACTGACATCACAGGCATTTGCTACCATAACTGGGTTTTGGTTTGGTTGTTGTTGTTACGGTTTTGAAACAAGCCTCTCTGTGTAGTACTGGCTGGCCTAGAATTTGCTATGTAGATCAGGCTGGCCTCTAACTCACAGAGAGCTAGTTGCTTCTGCTGGAATTAAAGGTGTGTGCCACCATGCCTAAATGAGCTATAATCCCAGTCCCTATTTTCATTTAAGTTTATTACAGGTAAATTTTAATTCTAAAACATTTCATTATCCCCAAAGAATCACCTGGAGCCATTTTAGTGGTTAATTGTATTTCATGATCACTAGGCTGTGGTGCCCGCATAGCCAAACAAATCAAGACATTGCTTGGAAGATGTATACAGATATTTAGGTCTTTCTATTGAGGTCCACCAAGAGTAAAGAATTCTGCTTGCAGCTTTCACATTCAGGATTGCAATGTCAGCAGGCATCCTGGTGGCACATTTATAGGCCACCAGTATTGTATAAGCTAATCCTTAAAATGTGTTGCTTTCTAGGATGTGGCTATTGCACATACCAACTAACAGCAGCTGTGGTTAACTTCAAGATCAAGCCAGTTAAAATTTCAACATGGATGGGGGAAGGTCCCCAAGACACTGTGTCCGTATTGGAGGAGCTAGTGGCAGTTGATGGCTGCTGCAAGAGGGAGAGTCACTGTCCCTTGGGTATTTGGCTGCTGGTAGGTTGCTCATGCCCCAGTGAATGGCTGTATTCCCATACACTATGTGGTGTATGAGTAGTGTTAATTAAATTTAGGGAGTTATTATTATTATATATAATTAATATAATAATACAATATTTATTATTAATATGATAATAATAACATGAAGTTGGGGCACTGGAGGGCGACAGAGGGCAATAGTGATGGTTGGATAAGATCAAAATACACTGTATATATGTATGGGTTTTTCAAAGAACAAAAATATTATATATAAAAAACTTTGTTGACCCCCCCCCACTCCTTGCAATATACACGTATTCTGTTCTCCTCCCCCTTCTGCCCCTGCCTGATAGTGGCTTCCTCCACTTAAGGTGGTGTATCAAGGTTCACCCATGTCATAGCATGGGTTATTTCATTCCTTTTGTAGCCAAATTGCACTCCATTATATACATACTGTAGCGGCTGCCACAAACCCTGGTCTGTGTTTGCTTGAGTACTTGTATCTCAGAGTGGCCTTGCTGAGTCAAACTGTCTTCCTCGGTGAAGATACTTCTTTCCGTGTCCCTCACAAGGATGGAGAGTTGAGTTTCTCCATTTTCTCTTAGTATCACGACTGTGCTGTTGAGTGTGAAGTGGGGTTTCACTCTGAATATTCATCTGTTTGAGGCAGGATCTCCCGAATTCATGCTGGCCTCAAATTTACCATGCCTCCGAGAATGACCCTTCTGTGCATGCCTGGCTTCATTCCGAGTTCCACTTTCCATGTGGCTAGACCTTGAATACCTTCTCATATGCGTATGAACCATTTGCACAGATACTCGAAGAAGCAGCTGCTGAAGAAAATATTTTTCCTTTTCTTTAAGATTATTTTTTTAACCTGTATGGGTGTTTTTCCTGAAAGTATGTCTATGCACCACTGGTTTGCCTGGTGCCTATGGAAGCTGGAAGAGGGCTTCAGATTCCCTGGAGCTGGAGTTACAGATGGCTGTGAGCTGCTATGTGGGTATTGGGAATCAAACTGGGGTCCCCTGGAAGAGCAGCCAGGGCTCTCTACCACTGAGACATAGCTCTAGAATGTAGAAAACTATTCTGCCATGTTTTGTTTTAGGAATCCCAACTTCGACCTCCCCGAGAGATTTCAATGTCTTGGTAGAGCTGTTTTATGGTTGCATCAAACTCTGTATTATAACCGTAACTTGCTAGCAGGTTCTGACTGGAATTTTAGAAGCCATTTTGTAATTTTCCGAAGCTTAAGTCCCCATCACAGGAAGGCAGAACCTCTTGAAACATTATTTAGCCTCCATTAGCGTACATTTTGTTATCACATTGCCAGCTCCATCAGATGTCATTCTCCAGAGCAGCATCTGCTATAGGACGTAAGTACCTTTAGGTGGCGCTGTTGGGTTGAAAATATCCCAACCAACCCAAGTGTGGCTTTGCAAGCCCTCAGTTTTGCAGGTTGCTCAGAAATCTCATACCAGTCTACTGAAGAGGCTAATGCCTGCCCCTCACCTCTCACCCCACACACCCACAGCCTGACACCCTCCCGTGGCCCACTGCTAAACACGCCTCCCAAAGAAGTTCCCACCCCGAGAATCTCCTCCTTGATGGCATAACCGCATTTTGTTGGTTGAGGCACCTCTTCCTTTCAGTCGTACTCATGGCCCTATACCCAGGTCACACTCAGACTCCAGCCCCTCCTCCCCATTAGACTCCTTACTCATTCCCATTTGCCCAGTTTCTTCCAGAATAGAGCTCACTTCTTTCTCTTATTCTCCTTCCAAGGAGTCGAGGGCTTCCTGGAGCAGACTTTGTCTCACTGTGGAAGCAATCTCTCTTCTTTGAAAGCCACATCTTCTCCAGCATCTCGTACCATCTGTAACATTACTCTTCACATACAGCAGAGCCCTAATTTCCTTCAGGAACCATCACAGCCCGAGATTCTTCTGTCATGTACTCCACATTTTGCAAAGCAAAGCAAAACAAACCCAAACCAAATAATAGGAGCTAGGGATGTTATTGAACCGGGCACTTGGCCAGTTTTCACAAAGCCCTAAGGCCCAACACTGAATGAATGCAGGCTTGGTGGCACATGCTGGAAACATCAGCTCTTGGAGATGGCCACAGGAGGCTGGAAGTTCAAGGTCAGCCTAGACTCTACAAGGAGTTCAAGCAGCCTGGGACCTGTGAGAGCCTGTCTTACAAAGGCAATAAAACACAAAGATTAGGACGTTAAAGAGATGGCCATTAGGAGCCCTTGCTGTTCTTCCAGAGGACCTGAGTTAAGTTTCCAGCACCCACAAAGGCAGCTCACAGCCATCTGGATGTAGCTCCAGCTCCTGGGGATCTGACACCTTTTTCTGGCCCCCTCAGGCACCGGTACATACATCAAATATACACACCACAACCAACAACAACAACCCAACTTAGACAAATAGTTCACAGCTGAAAAGTACAGCTCAGTGGAGAGCATCTGTGTAGTGTAAACAAGGCCCTGGGTTCAAACCCCAGCACTGCAAATAAACAAACACAAAATACATACATAACTGTACATGCATAAAATTATACTTTCCAAAATATTTTACTAAAGCATTTATTTTTAAACAAAATATACATTAAATCTCAGATTTACAGCATATAGAAATAATTTATGATTTGCATTTTAAAATTATTAATATTGCACCCAACAGTGTAAGTCTTTGACACATATGCATTGTCAACCTTTCCCACCATTCAAAACAAAAAGGAAAGTGAAACCTGAAACTGACAAAATTACACAAATTAAATTTTCTGTAAAAAAAAAAAAAGAGAGAGAAAAACATATAATTCTTCTTATTTACAAGGTAAAGTTGTAAACTTCCTGAAATTTACCTCCAGAGGGTAGGCATACATTCTTTGATCATACCTGGACAATGCATTATAAAATTACAATTAAATTCCCCTGTCCTGTGTACAGAAAATAAATTACACATATGGTTTCTTTTTGGGAATTCACAGACTGACACGAATATTTGCAAGGGAAAAAATAACCTACTGCAACCCATCTATATCTTCACTAGAGTAGGGAAACTGTTTTGTGAAAAATTAAAAAATGAGAGGATTCCCTGAAAAAAAAAGTTACCTTTTTAAAGGATATTTTCCTTAATTACCTAATGGTTTCTCAAAATCAAAAATACTGTTCTTTTTTCTTAGGCATAAGGCAGATGCCGGAGTGAAGTTCCTAAAAGACCATCATACAATACTTTGCAGGAAGGTGTACACAAACATTTTTTTCCCAACAGATAACTGTGTAAAATTGTCCCAAATGTATCATCAGTGCCTCTGGGCTTTTGGTTTGTTTGTTTAAACTTATCTGTTTTCAACAGGAGACCTCTCCTTCACTTCCAGGAAACATAAGGGGAGAAAGTTCCCCTGAAGACTCCCTAGCAGGTACATACAAGTTCCAGACATTGTGACAAACAATGCACAAAATTCACACTGAAGAGCCAAGCAATGGAATCATTCAAGCAAATGTGCACACACAATCTCAATGTTTTAAGTAAATTTTCAATAGTTATCCTTGGCTGAATGCGGCCTCAGGCAGCACTTTGAATACACTTTGTAGACGTATGTCCATACATCGCTCTCGCCTGTTTTGAGTAATAGTAGCGGCAGCAGCTTTCCCATCAGTGAATATTCAAGACCTGATGACAAAGTGTGTCTGCCCGATAATGCATCCCTCCAGTGGCTCACAAGAGCTAACATGGTGTTGTCTTCCAAAGGAAACCACAGCCAAATTTTCAGTAGGCACTTTCCTGTTCTTTTTCAAATACTTAATTTTAATTGGTTCATAATCGTGCATATTTATGGGATACCATTTGCTATCTCTTCCTTTTGGAACTGGAATGGGACCTAAGACCCTGGCTCTACCACCAAGCCACAAGGTAGCCTGCCATGGGGTATGTGTATACTGCACAATGTTGACACCAGGGTTTGTCTATTTCTTCAATGTCACTTCTTTGTGTTGAAACCATTCAAATTCTTTTCATCTAGTATTTCAGAAATACACATTCCATTGTCATTATCCATAGTCCTTTACCAAGCAACAAATGCCAAATTTACCTCTCTCATATAACAGAACTTTAATACTAGTTGATAATGCCTTCAGATTTTAAAAAACAATTTTGGAAAATTAAAGTAGGGTGTCAAACCACTTGGTACTGCAGGGAGGTACTAAAACTGGAAATAGTAAAAATATGTCATACGTTATTTAACCTGGTAGTACATCAAAGCCAGAATGAAACATTGCACTTATTCAATCAAGGAAACTTGTTTCAAATTTTTTAACTTGGTATAAAGCAACTTGAAATGATTCGCAAACTCTGAAAAAGTCACTAAATCATTTTGTGTCAGGTGACAAACATTACAAATATTTTGTTACTGCACTTATAAATTAAAAACAGATTTTTTTTTTTTTTTTAAAGTGACAAAGTGGCGGGAAGTGCATCAGAGAAATCCATTGCTTGGGGCCACAGATAGGACAGTGTAATTGTAATTTTATAGTGCAGTAGTGTCCTTTGAGCTGAAATGGAGAGTTTTCTAAATTCTGCTGTCCTCGATTGGATTAAGATGTTCCCTTTGAATCTCAGCAGATGTCATCACCTGAATTAACATCTGGTTGCTTGGCTTTGCTACTGCTTAACAACTCAACCTTAGAAGTTTATTGTAAAGGTTATTGTCCTCGGTAGCTCTGAGACAAATTCAGTTTGTCTGTTTGTATTTTTTTTTTTTTTTAAAAAAAGATCCTGAGTCTTTTATTTGGGGAAAAAAAAAAAGACATTTCCTCAGCGCTCAACTCTCCACTGTTCGTCTGTACTCAGCGGTGCCTTCAGCGATGATGGCATCCAGGGGCGAGCGCTTCTTGCGGATGCTGCGGCCTGAGGAGATGAGGTCCGCATAGCCCCTCTGGTGAGAGAAGGCATAGGCCGAGCGCCTGGAAGATGCTCCCCTCCGGAACACATTCTGTGGCCGTTTCCATTGCTCTTCAGCCTTCAATCGCTTCCGATGCTTCTGGATCTGGGTAAAAGAAACCATGAAAATAAAGGTCTGAGAGGCGGAGGACTCCAATAGGAGCTCGACAGAAGCTAGCCCCAACCAAGAGCTGCACATCCTATGCATGCATAACCGTCCCGCTCTGCAGAGTAACTGGACACGGAGGACCCAGGAGGTTGGGGACTGCTTCTGTCATCCTGCAGGTAGAAATTGGAAAACTAGCCAAAGTGTGGTAGCCTGTGGTAATATACTGTTTATGATTTAGTAAAGCCACTGGGGATCAAAATGTAAAGCCAGTCACAGCCATAGAGCCAGGCAATGGTGACACACACCTGTAATCCCACTAGTGGCCCATGAATTTAATCCCTGAACTCAAAAAGTGGAGGTGTCTTGGAGGTCAGCCTGTTCTACACTGCAAGTTGCAGGAAAACCAACTTCCTCACTTTTCCTAAGTTAGTGGTTCGTTTCTGTCAGCTTGACACAATCTAGAGCCATTTGAGAAGTGGTGTTAATTAGGACAATGCCTCTGTCAGATTGGCCTGTAAGCAAGTCTATGGGGCGTTCTCTTGACTAATAGTTGACACAGGAGGGCCCAGCCCACTGTAAGAGTTCCACTCCTGGGCAAATGATCCTGCATAGTGTAAGAAAGCAGGCTGAGCAAGCCCTGGAGAAGAACCAGGGAGCACTTTAGTTTCTGACTCCTGCTTGACCTACTGCCCTGGCTTCCCTCAATGATAGACTGCGACCTAGGTAGGAGGTGTAAGCTGAACTAAACCTGTTCTCTCCAAGATGTTGGCCATGGTACTTATGAGTGCAATAGAAAATAAAAGAGAAGTACTCTGTGAGTCACAGGGCAAACTGGTACGTGGCTATGTGTTGAAGACAACCCTCCACATGCTTTTCCCGCATGTTACTACATAGTGTGCATGTTACGACATAGTGTGTATGCACATGCATACACATAGCCATGGAGGAGATGGATGTCTGGTGTCTTTCTCAATTGCTTCCACCTTAATTTTTGAGGCAGGATTTCTCTTGGAACCAATTCTGGAGCTCACAGATTCGGCTACACTGGATGGCCAGTAAAGTCCTAGAAATCCTCCTGCCTTCACCTCCCCAGCTCTGGAATTACAGGTGCAAGGTGCCAGGTGAAGTTGTTTATATGCGTGCTGCAAGCAGAACTCAAGTCCTCATGCTCGCCCTGCAAGTCCTTTACCAACCCAGCCCCGGTCTCTCTCTTGTTTACTGGACACTGTCGACTGTCAGTGTTCTCCTGGGCACTGAAGGGCACTTACCCAACATGCACTTCTTGCCTTTCTATAGGATGCTGATTTATACAAGTGGGTGGTCCTTTCCCTACAATACCATCTTTCAGAAAACATGAAGCTTTTTTCATTGCTGTGCATTAGTTCAACAAAGCATGCAGCCTAACTCTGATGAGACCCGAGAAAAGTGTGCATTTAAAAGTTCCCGGGATGCTGAGGGAAAGAATGAAAGTCTCCTCTTTTCTCCTGTTTATTATCAACATATCAGATGTGATTCCAGGAACTGCCATGGCCATTTTCTAGCACAAGATGAAACTGATACTGAAGATATTTCCTCAGGAGAGTTATAAAAAAAGCAACATTAAACAGCTCACCCAACTGGGCCTGAAGTCTGCTAGTCATTAAGCAAGGGGAGATGACATTTTATTTTTGACACTGATTGTATTACAGGAGATAATACTTTGCTTTAAATAATGTGTGTGTGGGGGAACCCAACCCATTTGCATGGCAAAATGTTAAGATAATCATAAAACGGAAGGGACAAAATATGCCACACTGTACAGACAAATTGTATGAAGGTTCACTATCCTTCAAGATGGAATGAAAGAGAAATAGTAAAATGACAGAATTCTGATCAGACTTTCCATAAACTGAGAAATCTGAGGGAAAGGTAGTTTTGGAAAATGCTTTGATTCCTGGAAGGGACACTCAAGTAGGAGAAGAGTAGGTCTGTATCTCTATGTACCTTATCACTTTCTGATGGCCAAATGGTCATTGACAGGAAACGGACGGCAACAACAGGCAATAAACAAACCGCAACGGTCAGGATGATGGTCAACCAAATATATGGCTGTCTCAGGGCGTTGGAAGCAGTACCTGCAAAGAACATGACAACGGCTCACAGAGGCACTTTCCTGCTAAGGGCATAGTTTGTCTTCCATACACTGGAGCAGACTGTATAGGGCTACATCTTATAACCAGATTTACCTCCACAACCTGCTCCAGAAATGGACATTTTTCTGCTTTCTGTTTTTGTTTTGGAGATAGCCCTCCCCCCCCAGAACCTTCAGGGTGCCAAGATTATAGGTGTGATCCACCACACCTAGTCATGAATGCAGTGTTTTTTTGATTTTTTTTTTTTAAGCCCAAACCCATCAAAGCCAAATAAAAAGGGTCAGTTGATTGCTATAAGTAGATAAACAGGACCAAAAGGGGAAAGATGCTTTTGTTAATGCTGCGCCAATAAACAATGGAAAAATTAGGGTTGGGATGCAGCTCTCAGGTAGAGTAGATGCTGCACAAGCACCAGGCTCTGGGGTCATTTGGCAGTAGAGACCCCCCCCCATGTTGAAATGAATAAAACAGCGTCTAGCTGCCAGTTTGGCTGGAAGCTCCACACATTGTCCCACATATCGGCAGCCCACAGTGCTTTATATAAATCATGCCATTTGATCTACTCTGAGCAGTAGAAGCAGCAGGCAGGCAGTCTGAGCTATACCAGGAAACTGAGTTGAGAACTTAGTAAATTTGTCCAAGAAAACACAACTAGTCATGGCAGCCACAAGATCGAAACTGGCTCTGTGACTGGAGCCATGCTTTATGGGCAGAAGCTAGTGATTTGCTGTCTAGGCTTTTACATCAGAAGTAGCAATTCGATTTATAATATGAACAGGTGACCATATACATTTCCCCAAGAGCAAATATCTAGAGGCAAATTTATCACAATGCTTTCTGTACTTACATGAGTTTATGAAATTAACTTTTCTAATTTAAACTCTTATTTTTTAAATCAGCACACAAGGCATTGGATATCATCATGGCATTTTGGACACAAAGTGTTTTAGTAGTCTTCCACGTGTCTCCCCACTATTATTATTAATCTCCCAGCAGAACCCCCAATTATCTTTTCTCTTTCATGTCCCATGTTTCCTTTTGTCCATCTTCCATCCTCCCTTGTCATGTATTTTCACCTCTCTTCTTCTTTTTTAGTTTTTAGTTTTACTCATATCTATGCATATGTGCACACACACACGTGCACGTGCACACATACACACACAGTACAACCTTTGTTTTTAAACTACTAAATATAAATTAGATTTAAAAATACTTAAAATAGGAATATTCTAAGTAAGTATTTAAAAAGGGAAAAACCCCTAAAATTATGGAAATTAGCTGGATGATAGGGGTACATGATTTTAATCCCAGTACTCTGGAGGCAGAGGCAGATCAAGGCCACAGAGTAAGTTCCAGGACAGCCAGAACTGTTACACAGAGAAACCCTGTCTTAAAATAACCATTTCTTTTTTTATGAAAACTAACTTCATCCAGAAATGAAAATGGTTACCATAGCAACAATCTTTTATGATCAGCAACTAGCCATAAAGTTCCAATCTTCTATTAGAAGAAAAAAAAAAAAACAAGGTTATGGGAATTGGTTTTTTTTTCTCTTTTTTATCATAAATCTGAACTATTTGAGAATCTCACCAAGTCCAGCTCATGTCTATTTTTCTGTGATATTTACAGTTGGGATTCTATCATTTGTCATGTTTTTAAAATATAACAGTTTTATTAATGCTTTGAGCATTTCATACAATGTATTTTTTGTTTTGTTTAAATTTATTTTATATGTGCATTGGTGTGAAAGTGTCAGGTCCCCCGGAACCGGAGTCACAGACAGTTGTGAGCTAACATGTGGGTGCTGGGAATCGAACCTGGGTCCTCTGGAAGAGCAGTCAGTGCTCTTAACTACTGAGTCATCCCTGCAGCCCCATACAATATATTTTGATGATATTCAAACCACACTCCTCTGACACTTTCCAGATCAAGCAACCCACTTCTTATCCTTCCCCCCTCTTTAAATAACCCACTAAGTCTACTTTGTGCTACTCACCTATATCCGCAAGAGCGGGGCATTTACTAGAGCAAGACAGATCTACCAGGGCCGACACGTGAAGGAAAACTCACACTCAGAAGCCATGAGCTGTCACCTAGCTCACGAACCCTTCCCCACTCCATGCTGAAATACCCACTGGTTTGATCTGGGGGCAAGTAACCAGAGCTACTGTGAGTTCACGAGGGCAGCGCTCCTGTTAGATCCAGAAGACATCATTTTTCCTCCCTGACCTCATGTGGGTGCTGGGAGTCCAACCCAGGGTCTCAGGAAGAGCAACCAGTGCCCTTACCTGCTGAGCCATCTCCCCAACCCCAACCCCTGGAGCATAAGCCATATGTTTTAACAGGTATAATCATTGTTCCCATAGCTCTGCTTATCATTCATTGAACTGTTGTTTCCACACATATATTTCTAAAGGTGGGCCCAACTTCTGAGTTCTGGGTTTCCACGGCATTACTATTTTGATGTTTGATTAGTTAATTTAATATTCTTAAGTCTTTGACCGATTTCTACCCCTCTCCCTTTAAAAAATAGTTAAAACTGTCGTAGCAAGGCAGTTTTTGTACAAGCAACCTTAGAGTAGAAATACCTGCTCAAAATGCATGAAAAGTTTTATACTTTTTTATATTATGCATTTTCAGCTGGTGTTTTGGAAAGATTAAACTATAATATTGTTCTTCAGTAATACATATGCACTCAGTTTTTTATAGTTATCATTATTAGGTGTTATGGGAGTGGAGGAAAGGCTTTATGTAGCCTCATACTTTCACCTCCTTCTGTGTAGCCCAGCTGGCCTGGAGCTCACTATCTAGATCAGGCCAGCTGTGAACTTGAAGCAATCCTCCTCTGTCCTTATGGGCTTGGATTACATGCACATGCCACTGTTCCCAGAAATTTAATGTTTGGTTTAATTTATTATTTTTTAAATTATATTTTAGTTATTATTTTTATTTGATGCAAATTGAATTTCATTTTAATTTAATTGAAAATAAATTTTTATATAAAATATTCTAATTAAGGTTTCCCCTTCCTCAACTCCTCCCAGATTCTCCTTACCTCCCCACCCACTCAGTTCCACACCATTTCTTTTCTCTCTCTCTCTCATTAGAATACAAACAGGCATTTAAACATATATTAAAATAAAAACAAACAACCCAAAATAGGACAAAACAAACAGAAAAATAAAGGAAAGAACCACAGAAAAACTACAAGAAACACAGACACACATTCATTCATATATACAGAAATTTCATGAAAACACAAAACCAGAAACCATAATATACATAAAAAAGAGCTGTAATGTTTAAAACAAACAAAAAACAAAAACAAGAAAACAAAAAACAAAGCCTAGACAAGGCATTGTGATACAAAGAACCTCCATAAATGTTACTGAGTTCATTTTGTGTTGTCCATCTACTGCTCGGCATAAAATTATATTTTAAAATTGTGGAAGAGCTCTCTCTCTCTCTCTCTCTCTCTCTCTCTCTCTCTCTCTCTCTCTCTCTCTCTCTCTGTGTGTGTGTGTGTGTGTGTGTGTGTGTGTGTGTGTGTGTGTTGCCTGCAGAGGCCAGAAGAGGACATGGATGCTGTGGAATTGGACTAAAACAGGCAATTGGGAACCACCCCGTGTAGGGTGATAGGAACTGATCTCGGGTCCTCTGCAAGAGCAGTATGCACTCTTAACCACCAAGCCATCTCTTTAGCCCTACGTTTTCATCTTAAAAAAAAAAAGCTTAATTGATTTTTATGGTTATTTTCTGTACATGAGTATGTGAGTACATGTCTATGAGCATGTGTGTGTGAGTGTAGGTGTTGTGAGTGTGTGTATGTGGCTATGTGAGTGTGTATGTATGAATGTCAGCATGTGTATAAGTGTGTGTGTGAAGACAATTTGAAGGTGGAGGTCAGAGGACAATTTGTTTTGGGGAGTTTGTTCTCTCCTTCCATCATGTGAGCCCCACAGCGTGCCACAGGCTTGGTGGCAGGCACTATGTTTGGAATCTGAGAGATACCAACCTGTGAACTGAAATGCAGATGGAAAGAGCACATGGATCCCGGCGCTGTGGAAGTCGAACATGATGCCAAAGTATAGGGCGATGCTTCCAAAAATTGAAAAAGCATTCACAAAGGTCCAGTAGGAAGTGTCCAAGCCAATCTGTTGGGAAACCAGAGAAAAACAGAGCACTCACTTGAGGGAATGCAGCAGGAAGAGAAAGGATGTAAGAATTCTGAGAACAGAATTTGGCAATTTGGGTGTGAACAGTCATCAACCTGAAACCAAACCATCCTTGGCTCAAGCAAGACAGAGGAACTATGCTAAGATGAGGGACAAAGAGAACATTCTGATTTTTGAAGTGGCAGAGGCTAGGTACAGACATGCAGGTAACAACAGATACAGGACATGGTCAAGGGAAGCCACATACCTGGAAGTTAACTGTTATTACTAGAGCTGAGGCCACTGTGACAGCAAAGGACTGGTAGTCTGATGGCGCCTCTCCATCCTGTCCCACTGTTTGTAGGTAAGCGCCAAGCGGTATGAAGAAGAGGACCATGGATGTTAAGACACCATGCAGCAAGCTGACAAAGAATCTCTTGTAGTTGAACAGCAAGTCCCTCTGCCCCACTACATACAACCCGGGGAACCGGAGGCTCAGTTTGTCACTCACATCCTTAAAGAAAAAGCAAGATCAGAGTGAGGTGTTGTTGACCAGGTAAACATGTTGGTCTGTCACAATTTGTATCTTGTATGTCACAAACACCTGCCACTTGCACCTGTGTTTTAGGAGGGCAAGCAGGAACCAGATCAGTGTTTCTGTTTGGAGAGGTCAGTCATAAATTGCTCATTGGTATTTGATGTTTACAGAGAGTAACTATGGGGGCTTTATCACGGTCCTAGCAAAGACAATGGATTAGTAAAGTCAAAAAATACGTGGAGAGTATTTCTTAACCTCCTGAGATAATGTATTTGTATTATTACAAATCTAGAGGAAGGATACATAAATAGAAATTGATAAATTAATCCCTAACTACCTCCCCATTTATTCATTATTAATTATCCATTTCCTTAGACTTGCTTGTCAGACAAAATGTGATTTAGGAATCAAATACACCAACTTTGGAAAGTGTTAAAATTTACTTTTTAAATCAATAAGTTATTATAGTTAATTAATATTGTTAAGTTAATCAACAAGTTATTGCTTTTTAAATCAATAAGTTATATGAAACATGCTGGATTGTCAGGAGTCTGAACAGCCAGAGGTCTGCAAGGAACATATAAGCACTCTTGCTAATGATGAGTTACAGAAACTCTTTTCTTGACAGAACATAAAGCAGTTATTGTTGTTTGACAGGTGGACTAGGGTTGACTCAGGATGAGTAAAGCCAGAAGAATGTTCTGATGTGTTTGCTGTCATCTCCCTGGCAGTGCATGGGTATGCCCAGAGCACCCCAGCCCATGGCTCCTACCTGGTCAAGCAGCCCCATGAGGAGTACAGGCAAACTGGAGTATAGCACATTATACAGGGTGATGAACCAGTCCTCATACGCCGTCTGCAAAGGGAGGACAGAGGCTCTGTGTCATGCACAAAGACAGATTGCAAGTCTGCTTTCTCCATGCAGCATTGTCCCTTGTCAAGTGGGGATGCTGTCCTGAAGAAAAAGCACCCCCTAGCTACTCATGTACAAAACGTGAGTTTGTCTGTGCAGTGGGTAGCACCACAAACCTTTCCATAGCAACGGTCCCCTCCATCCCTTTCCTTAGATATGTACATGGCAGCACTACCAGAAGGTTTTGCTAAAGGACTCTATTCTGAGGGATAGTAGTAGAAAAATTAGTGTTCATTAAAAAAATTACAGTTTCAAATTATGTGTTATGTGTGTGCATTTGAGTGTAGATGAGTGCAAGCCTATGAGTGCAGGTGCTCACAAATGCTACAAAAGGGCCTCTGGGAGGTACAGGTAGTGTGAGCCACCTGGCATAGGCATGGGGAGCCAAATTCTGGTGCTGTGCAAGAATAGTGTGTACTCTTAGCCTTGGGACATTTCTCCCGCCATGTTAATCAGTTATACTTCCTTGCTAGTGAATTATAATTCTGAACCTCGACTGGAATATTGAAAACTTTTCAATAATTAAGAAAGAATACTAAAATAAAACTAGTTCAGGAGGATGGCAAGGCGCTCAGCAGGCAAAGGCCCTTGCCACAGAAGTCTGGTGGCCGAGTTTGACCCCTGGAGCCCAGGTAAAGATGGAAGGAGAGAATTGGCTCTGCAAAGTTGATTTTCTGACCTCTGTGTATGCACTGTGGCACGTGTGCACCTACACGCAGGGAGATGCATTTACAATCAATTTAAAAAAATGCTTAAAAGAACTAGCATTTTATTTATGCAAAAGTTCTACAGGAGCAAATGGTTTTTAAAGGAATGATGTTCTATTACCTGTGCCGAGTAGCCATTGAAGAAGGAGTACCAGAAATGAACTAAAGTAAACGCAAAGTTCTTGTAAAAGAAGTATCGTAGGAACTTGCACATCCTTATGTAAGACCACCGGCCATGGACCAGCAGCAACCTCTGCAGATATCTGAACTGAGCAAAAGAATAGTCACTGGACATTACAGCTTGCATTCCTTCTTGTCCACTTATTCCAACACCAATGTGGGCAGCTATGGGGCAGAGGGAAAAGAAACGGGAGGTCAGACACTGCTTTTAAGTCAAGGCTTTGAGCGACTTAAGACTTTCCACAGCAAAACAAAAACAAAAGCTCTTGCACACCATCGCCTACAGCCAGCTCCTGATTCAGTTCAAAGTCAGAGGGACAAGTATGCTAGACCAAGCACAGATGGGCCTCCGTAAATTCTTGTGCTAGGATCTCAGGTGGGTGGAATTCCATTTGGATTATCTGCCCAATACATCAGCCATCTCTTACACCCACAGGGTGAGCCCCAGGCACCCTTATGGGCCCCAGATTGAGTCAGCTGCATGTCACTTATGGTAGATATGCAAAACTAGCCCTGTCAACCTCCATTCTCCTTTTGTTGTAAGTAGAGAAGGCAGGAAAGCAAATAGGTATACTTTCCCATACTGCTGCAGTTGGTTTCATTGGGGTTGCAGGCCTACAGTTTACATCCACTCATGACTTAGAAACTAAGGTGAGCTGGAGCCTAGAACTTCCTTCCATTTTCGACATTTCTTTTTCTTTTTTCTTTTCTTTTCTTTTTTAAATTAACTTCATTTTATGTGCAATGGTGTAAAGCTATCAGATCCCCTGGAACTAGAGTTGCATGCATTTGTAACTGCCACTGAGTGCTGGAAATTGAGCCCAGGTTCTCTGGAACAACAGCCACTACTCTTAATCTTAATGATTGAGCCATCTCTCTAGCAGCACTCCACCCCCCACTTTTGACATTTCTGTAGTAGAGTCTGATCCATTTTCTGCTGCCCAGACTTTGATAGGCAACCACAAATGCGTCTTGATTGAGAAACTCTTCAGAGGGACCTAAAAGGTAGAAGCTCCCATAGTGAGCATCTCTGTCTTTGGGATCCTGGAATCAACACCGAGTTGTGCTAGTGTCTAGAAATTTACCATGTAAATTATTTTAGTGTGGAATGTATTTATTTATTTTTTTCTGAAGGTTTCTGAGAGAGTAAGAAAGATAAACGGGCAGGCAGGCAGACTGAAAGGTACTAGGCTCCCCACATAATTGTAGGTCCAGATTCCAATGTCTTTCTGAAGCCTAGCTTCTTAGGGTGAGACATCTTTACATGGTTTTGTTTATCTGTTTAAAATGATTTTATTTTTAGATTTTTGTCTCATATAGCTCATATGCTAGTCTCAAACTTACTATGTAGCTATGTGCCTCCCTCACCTGGTGGAGTTCTGTCCTACAGTGCCAGGTTTATGTGATGCTGTGGGTGTCACCCAGAGCTTTGTGCACAATAGGCAAGGACTCTACGAACTGATCTACATTCTCAACTCCTTTATATCCTTTTTAATGAATTTTATTTTTCCCAAGACAGCTTTGTCTTCTAATAGTCCTAATCAAAAAAAAATTTAACTGATGCCTCAATTTTCAAAGGCCCACTGTGGATTTCAGACAGACAGACAGACAGACAGACAGACAGACAGACACACACACACACACACACACACACACACACACACACACACACACACACCACAAGCTAGATTAATTTTATCCAAGTCTTAAAAGTTAATGTAAACTGTGACAGTGAAGTCTTTTAGAGAAAATGTGTTGGAGAACACACCATCACTCCAACCTCAAGAAGTGACTTCACAGTCTACAGTTTCCAAACAGAAGTTTCAAAAATCTGGCCCCAATTTTAAACCCAAAGTATGAAAAATTTAAAACATAACTGAAGGAAATTGTCCAGGCCCATGTTTTCAATTACACTTTGTAGCTCTAAGAGAAAGAAGGGGAGAGGAGGGCATGGGAGGGAAAGAAGAAAAACTGATCTCATTCAGTGATTTACAACCCTTTTAAAAACACATAAATAGTGCGTACAAAGTTGTGGTTGCCAAAATGCTTTCCTCTCAATCCATGGCCTCCTTTGTCTCTGACCAAGCAACAGTGAGAAATGTTGAGATTCTCAATGGGCTGCCAAGACCCAAGGAAGAGGTGCTCTCTTTTAGGCTCTGGTCTCTAGTCCTTCAACTTTCCCATGGAGCAGAGTGTGAAAATGAACACTTACACAGCTCACAGGGTAACTGAGGACAAATGAACTCTAAGGCAAACACTGCTTCCCCCTAAAATCCAAACACAGACCCTAGTACTGTTGTCACATTGCTTTCTAAACAATTTATATTCATTCCTGTAGATCAGTGCTGTGAGCAACACTGGTCAGAGATACTTTTGGTTTTGTTTTGCAGTGGGAAGCTGTTGGTGCAGATACTCAAAACTGGCCACAGTGCTGAGAATAAGTGGCCATTGAATGCCAGCTCTAAGTGGGACATCCATATTGGGACATCTATTGTGAGACCCTCAAGAAACACGGTGGGAAGATGAGGGAGGAAGAATGCCAGAGCTGGAGGATGGGCAGGAGTTCTGTGAAATGCTGCCTTCAGGATACAACATGGCTGTTACATGCATGGACTCACAGCAGAGGTGGTTAACTGCATGAGACCTGTACAAGAAAAGGGCAGGCAGTAATTCCAGTATGGGCAGGAGAGAGGCTGGTAGGGTCTCAACTCTACCCAAGGAGCTATTGCCAGCTGGTTGATGGCTGATGGGAGTTGGGGAGTAACTTTTCTTCAGGGGTTTTGCTAGCACCTCAGTTTCCATGAAATCCCAAACGCAGTCTAACAACTCACCAGTAAACACACCTTCCTCAAAACTGATTACTTCCTAAGGCTTCCTGCCTTCATTTCATCCCTCATAATTGATGTGTATTCTCAGAGTCTAAGGCCAAGAGGGGGCCTTGTGTGAGACACTTTCAAGCATAAGACAGGGAAAGGGCAGCCTCTGACAGAGCGAGTGGAAGTTTTGCTAGGAGCAAAAGCATGGTGGCATTTTCTCCATTTCTATGAGAGTGCAGGAAACATATTAGCCAATGGTCGGATTACTTTTAATACCTCAGTTCCACTCTACCCTTTCCATATATTATTCTTTTAACAAGTTATCACCATTCCAAGTGTTTGTGCATGAGTACATGCACATGTGTGTGCGCAAGTGAGTGCATGTGAATGTTTGTGGTTTTTTTATGTGTGTGGACAGGCACATGTGTGAAAGTCACACTTTCAGGAATTGGTTCTTATTTCACTGTAGGTTCTGGAGCCTGAATTCAGGTCATCAGGCTTGGCCCAGTGTAGATTGTTCTGCTTAGATTGTTTTTTAATTAGCGTACACAGCATTCGGTTCTATTATGGCATTTTCAAACAAAATGTGTTTCTGTTGGTTCTCCCTCTACCTACCCATCTTCTTTCCTATTCCTCTAACTGCTACACCGCCCCCCCCATACCCTTCTTCCTGCTCTCATAGCCTCCATTCTATTTAAGATCTCATCTGTGTTAGTGTCCCCTCCACCTCCCCAACACCTCCTCCCCAGCCTTTCTAGCATTATAACCTAACCTACACAAATGCCCCATTACATGTACACATATGAACATTGTAAGCTAGAATTTGCATATGAGAGAGAACATGGGATTTTTATCTTTCTGTACACTGTTACTGATACAGCAGAAAACTTTTACAGATTGAAACAGGCACTGATACCATTTGGACAACTTCTAAATAGATCCCACTTTCCTATATTTCTATCCCACATGGCTGCTCCTTAAGTTTCACACACTAGAGAGCCTGCTTACACACACACACACACACACACACACACACACACACACACACGCACCCACCCATGCACACATGCACACACGTGTACACATTTAACATATAATAATGTTAATAAAAATTCTCAGACAATTTGGGCTACCCAGATAGATCAGTGGGTTAAGGGTGATTGCTACCAGGACTGATGACCTGAGTTCAACCCCCCCCCAGGACCCACACGGAAAAAAGAGAGAACTTACTCCTGAAAGTTGTTCTGTGACCTCCACATGTAACACACACACGCATGCACACACATACTAAATAAGTAAATGAAAATTTTAAAGTAACTCATGGGCTTGCATGAGGTTTATCTATGTTCCCTTGCTTTGCACTCTCAAAGGCAGATGGCAAACCCAGGAAGAAAAATTTTGAAGCCTCCATCATGAATAAACTGACAAGTCTGAAAGGCTCCCTCCCTTCCAGGACATCAAGGGGTCTACATCATAACTGCATAGAACTCATGTTTGAGTTATTCTTTTGATACAGGTAGTTACAATCATGTCAGGGTATATGATGGGAAAATAATTCAAAGCTGGCCACAGAGGAAGGAGAAATCCAACTCAGAGCAGGCAGTGACATATGGGTGGTGGGCCGGGCACAGAGCAGATAGCAGAGGGGATGAAACTGGCAGTGGCGACAGATAGGCGCATTGATAAAAAGCAAGAAGACATACGTCATACAGATGGCTCCTGCTGAAGAAGACAGGGTTGGGAGCCTCTTAGCACAAACCAAGGAAGAAAGGAGGAGGCTCTGAGGAAAGAAAGAGATAGACTTGTGAGTCATAAACAGGCTGAATTAAGTCTGGTCCTATGTGATGCACTTAAGTTCCCCAGCACAACATTAAGAAAAAAATCATGTGTGTATATAGTCACGTAACGATTCACCTTAGTGAATGTCATGGTGTGAGAGATACTTTCATTATTTCAGTTGAGAAAATGGGCCTGAGCTGAAGCCCCAGCTGACACAGAAGTTTGGTAGTAAGAAGAGAAGCAATACTCAGGTCAACACAGCTTGGGTGTTTTCATAACCTTTTAGACGCTGAGAATCTGTAATTTAAAATCTAAAATGTTCCAAAACAGCTGCGCACCATGCAAAAAAAGTGAAATCCATGCAATTTTTTTTTCCAAAATGGACAATCTCCAAAATCCAAAACACTTTTGCTAGAAGATAATCTACCAGTGTTACCTAATAGGTAGAGAGAAAGAGAAAAAAAAAAAAAAAAAAAAAGATAACCAGGATTGGAGACACAGGTGAGGACAGAGGGTCTGGTCTTTACACTCTAACACCACTGTCACTATGTCTCTGTATGACAGTTCTTCAGTGGTGAGTAGCTAGGATCCTCCAATTGGAGAACAGACTGTGATAGGGGGAGCGAGATCATGAGAATGTGGTAGAATGTTTTCATCAGGACTTAGAACGAATAACATCCTCAAAAAGGAATACTAGAGAGAAGTAACAGTTCATGCTGAGTCCGGCAAAATCTCTTGCAGAATTTATTACATATCAAGGGTTTTTATTGCATTAAGAAAAAAAAATCAATCTTATTTGCAGAGCTCCTGAATTTTTAATCAGGATAGAAACAACAGTTAAAAATATTAAGCTTTTTTGATAAGCCCTCAAAAATACAGGAAATGATCCATCCTGAAAGGGGGGGGGAGAAAGGCCACATAAGGAAACTACGATTTTCCCAGCTACAGCTCCCTTCCTACTTGACATTTATTGAGTCCCATGCCTGCTGGACATACTGCAGGCTTCCTGAGGGTAGGTCAAGGCAGGACATGGCTAAATGCCTTCAGTGATGCCTGCCTTACCAAAGAAACAATTCCCTTACATTCCTACCACTTCCATCCTGCTAGGTGGGTGCCACAGGCCGCTCGCGCACAACTCACTTTTGATCATGTTCACGTCATTGGCCCCATCTCCAATGGCCAGCGTGATGGCCTTCTTGTACCTCTTCACCAGATCTACCACCATGGCCTTCTGCTTGGGGGTGACACGACAGCAGATGACAGCGCTGCACTCACAAGCCAAGTCCACAAAGTTCTTCTGCCTCCGCTCCTTCTTCTCTTCCAGCCTTCTCCTGCTCTGTGTCCGAATCCGTCGCTCTTCCTCTGTCCTTGGGAACTTCAGCTTCAGGATCTTACTTCTCTTGGACTTTTTCTCTAGAAGGATTTCATTCTGTGACATCAGAGGGAGACAAACATCACCCATCCCTTTAGTGTTGACACCAAGAGTACCGCTCCCAAGACTTGAGTCATGGGAAGCAAAGTTCATGCGCTTCAACACTGATCATTTAGCTCTGATTAAAAAAAAGACTTACAATAAACATATAGGAAATACACATATCTTTAAGGGGAAAGTGGAAATTCCTACTTGTGGAAATAATTTCACTGCTTTGCTCTAATCCCCTTTAGCTATCCTCTGATATTAAGACTAACACTTAGAAAAGTCACACCTGTTTTTATGGGCTAAAAGACTTTTAGATTGGTAGGCAATTAATATGCAAAGCCATCAAGAATGGCTCCAAGAGAGTTGTTTGAGTGACAGATGAAGACTCACTACTGATACACACCAACCAAGAGCCAGTGATGATTAAGGCGCGGTTTTCTCCAGGCGGAAAAAAAGGTTCATAAGCAGGGGGTACAAACTTGGAAGACACTCCACCTCTGTTTCTCTGATTCTCCATCCTCGTGTGAAGAAGGGAGCTACGGGAGAATAAATTGAAGCATTTGAAACTCATGACTATAAAAGGCTCTAAAAAAAACTTCTCTTTTTTCACTATGTATCCCTGATAGGCCTGGAACTTGCTATGTAGACCAATTCCCCTGCCTCTGCCTCCCAAATGCTGGGATTAAAAGTGTGCATTACCATGCCTCACTCTAGACTTTTTTGGCATCACTTTAAAAATCATGTTGCAAAAGTACCCAGCATGGCATTTTGTCACACTGCTGAGTGTGTAGTTCAGTAGTGTTGAATCTATTCACATTGTCGTGGGGTCAGCCTGTCTTGTGATGCTCGCTTGTTTTGTGACTGGCTCCCATCACTGATATCTTCAGGTTCAACAGTACTATACATTATGTCATATTCTTTCCTTTCGAAGGGTGAATGATATTCCATTGTACAGATATGTTTATTTTTGTTTATCCAACTCATTCCTTAATTGACACGTGGGTTTCTTCTGCCTCTTGGTTATTATGAACAATGTTATATACATGTGCTTGGGCATATATGTTTTCAATTCTTCTGAATAGGAACCCAGGCTAGGACTACTGAACAATATGAAAATTCCATTTTAAGTTCTCTTGAGGAAGACCCATATTGTGGCCCTAGGCTTTCCACACCACCAACATGCATCAGTGTTCTGGTCCCTCTCACAGCCACCTGGACTGGTGAGCAAAGATGTCTGCTCTAAAAGCCTGAAATTGGTCCCCCAGGACCCATGGAGCAGTAGAAGGAGAGAACTGATCCGCCCAGTTGTCCTCTGACATTCACATGGCATGTGCATGCACAAGGATGATAATAATTAATTAGATAAAAGACTTAGAAGCTCTGTCCAGAAGATTGGGTATGTATTAACTTCCTTTCACATCAATTTAATTCTCACTTTCAAGTTCGAAAATGAGTGAGTATAGGTCATGAAAAGACTGGAGCAGGGCATGAAGTTGCCTATTTAGACTATTTGATAGGAACCATTATTTCAAAGAACCATCTAGAAAAATGGCTCATCACTCCATCAATGGAAAGTTGGCTTCAAGAAATGTTTATAAAATTTGGTTGTTTGGATAAACTTTGTCATTTAGTTTGGCTTTGGCCCAATCTGACACTTCCAAAAGAGCAACTGGAAAATTATTCCCTCCTCGTGTATAAAAAGTAAATAAAACCATATGGTACTTAAACCAAATTGCTTGCAATTAAAAACTACTTAAGTAAACATGCTTACTGGTATTTAAAATAGTTGCCAATTCAAAGAAGCATGGTTTATGTGCCTTTATTCAAGCAGAAGTGATTTATAACATATGGTCACTAACTTTGTCTAACTTAGCAAACTGCCTAACGCACTGGAATGGCTTACAGAGTTGACTATCTGCATTAGAAAGGCCCATCAACCCCCTCCTGTGTGAGGACACACAGCAGATGTGTATGAACAGCTTAATTTGCCTTTGTGCTATTAGACAAGACTGTGATTAAAAAGCTTGAGGAATAAATGGAACGATTAAGCCGGCAGTAAACGCGTCACAGGAAGCCTGTAGCTTGTAACAAGACTGTACCTGATTAGGGACTAATGAATGCTCCAGCACAAGCCAAGGCTTGAAATAACAGGTGCACTCTCCTTAGAGGCTACCAATAAATGGCCTACCTACGTGACATAACTCACCAACACTTTCATTGTGGGGCAACTTTTATTTTCTCTCTTATGTCTCTTTCAAAAGATGAAGGTTCCAGAAAAGAACATAAAAATAATTCATATTAATTTGCTGGCAATGAGGCTGTGGATGTGGGATAGTGAGTAGGGATTGCCAGATGGGCATGAAGACCTGAGTTTGAATGCCCAGCACCCATGCAGATAGCTGGGTATGGCTGCATTGCATACTCCTGTACTCCCAGTGCTGGCTCACCTTTTCCCAGTATTCAAACAGGAGATTTCCTAAGGGATAAAGACAAATGGCTCCTTAGAGCTCTTGGATCCCCCTATGACTGAAGTCTGTTCAAAATGAGTAGAATCATGATAACATGGGAATATCTATTTCATTTGAGCATGAAAAAGAGACTCAAGTACACAATCTAGCTCCATTTTCTACATCTAGTCTTGACTTTGTTAAAAATAACAACAACAAAACCAAGCTACTATATCCTCTCACACTAAGGCTCAGTACTTAACTGTATCTTCCCATAGTGCGTAATACCTTACATCCACCCATAGTGTGTACTTACTTTATGTCCTCTCCATAGCAGATAGTAGTGTCTTCTGTCAGAAGTTCACAGGCAAAACCTATGTTTTCAGCAGTTTCTACAACAAATTAAAATTAAGCCAACTGTTATTTCTACTTATCTGAACCATGTTGAGTATCCCTTATCTGAAATGCTTAGGACCAGAAGTGTTTGAGATTTGAGACTTTGGAGTGTGCCCGTACATGTGTTATCTAGAGGATAGAATGTAAGTCTAAACATGAAGCCACTTGAGGACAATTTTATACAAATCACTTATACAACTTTATACAAATCCATGTGTTTTGACCATGACCCATGTAGCAAGAGGTTAGGTGATGACATATTAGAGTTCAAAGAGTTTCAGATTTTAAGTACTTGAGGGATTCCTTGATGACATTTTAAAGTCATAATTCTAGCCACATTCAACCAAAACACACTGTTTTCCGGTAGCAATGTATAGAAACTACATAAAAAAGAAAAATATTTTCCTGTAATGAAATAAGTTGGAGTCAAAGTCTAGCTTGACACACTCTTAATAATCAAGTGTAGTACTGTGTCATCAAGCTCAGAAGTTGGTTACATAATGAATCAATGTCCATTAAAATACTAAACACTCAGATTCTGTGGTTTAATTACATGGTTAAAGGGTGGGCAAGGATGACTGATTCCATGAACACTCACATCGGGCTACTACTAAAGACCCCCTTTCCTTCTTTCCATTAGCATCCATTTGGTATTTGTCAAAGGCCAGGGCTGTGCTTATCTTGGGAAGAGTGTTGGAGCAAGAGACAATAATTTCCTGAGGAAGGCTTGGAGGATGAGACATCAACACCAATGATGACTAGTTCAGCTCTACGTTTAAACACCAAACAATTTTCTAGCAAATAAAATGTTTGTCATTAATTTTCAAGACATGAGATAGGCAGGAAAAACAATACTGCTGTATCAACTTTTGTATTGTTTTAGGCTACGTTCAAGAAATGGCAGAGTGCTGAAGAGAAAGGAGGGGCAGGGGCATGTACTTTCCAGGACAGCAGCTCACTTCTGGCTGGAGAGATAAGACAAAACCAGGCTTAAAGCCTAAGAAGCAAGCTCTGCTGCTGAGGGAGTTCAGAGTCCTGGCCTGTGTGGGCTGGACGACGAGGAGGGGTCCTAAGAGGAGGGGGCACCTCCATTCCCACAGGGTGGGAAGCCTATGAAGGTCATCTTAGGCAAAAGAGTAGCAGCTATAAATATTGCCATCTAGCCCATACACCCCCCTACATGGTGGATTACCTTTTTTGTCTCCTGTTAGTACCCAGATCTTAATGTCAGCTTTTGCAAGTTTTGAGATGGTTTCTGGAACTCCATCCTGTAGCTTGTCTTCAATAGCAGTAGCTCCCAAGAGCTGAAATAGATATTAAAAATAATAGCATATAAGAAGTGTCTTTAACTGTAGCTTTCCTGTTTCTAAAGAAGAAGAGTAATCATGCAAAGCTGACTAGTGCTCTGATGGGATTGCATCACCACCATCAAAAGCTGGGACACTGCACACTTGACTCAAGCCAAAGCATTCAAAACTGCTTCAGCAGAATCTAATTTACCGAGGCAGAAAGGACAAGTACAGACACAGGGTGTGGAGCCTCACCCTGAAAACTCTAGCACTAAAGAGACAGAAGAGGTAGAGCACTCATTCTCAAATTAGAGGCTAGCCTGGGCTACATGTGAGTTTTTTCTCTCTCAAAACAGAAAAGTACAAGCACAAAAAGATGCTAATGATCCATGTTCATTGTGTTGGGGGCGGTGCGAATGGACACCTGTTTCTCAAGCTAACGGTGGTACTACCCTTTGGTTGACTATTTCCCATTAATATAAATTCAAGAAAGCCATGTATGACTTTCAAAACATTTTAATTATTTTGATATAAGCTTTACTACAACTTTAATTAAATGGTTTTAGTAATTCCCTCAATGAAATCACTAAAATACTAGATTTTGCTTGTTTTTGTTTTGTTTTGTTTTGTTTTGTTTTGTTGTGTTTGCCGTTTAGTGGGAAATGAAATTTGGCATTGCTATGAGATCAAGGCCAACCTGAACCACAAAGTGAGTACTAGGCCAGTCAAACCAGTGTAGCAAAAAACAGGAAGAAAGAAAGGTATTTTCACTTTTGGTTTTTGTTCTGTGATCAAATTTTATTCTGTTTGCTGAACAAGAAAAATTCAAATGATATAGCTGTTTGTAGCAACTATACCCATCAAAAAGTTATCTCTAAACCATGATATCAATAGTATGACAAAATACAAATTTAAATTTGTTTGGAATGTCAAAGAGAAAGTTATCAGTGCTGAACTTACAATCAAGTCCTTCTCAATCTCTTCATATACTTTATCCAAAGCTTCATCCCGGTTGGTTGAGGCTACGCTGGCAGCCATAAACTTCTTATTCCATTCTGCAAATTCTTTTTCTTCAATTTCCTTGTAGCATAGGCACAGGGTTCTGAGAGTTTCACTCGCAAATATCTGTTTTGTTTACAAGACAAAAATCCACCTTTCAAAAATTTCATTCTTAAAATTACATTTATACTGTGCGCATGAGTTTGTGTGTGTGTGTGTGTGTGTGTGTGTGTGTATCTCTTTGTGTGTGTCTCTGTGTGTCTGTGTCTGAGTGTGTATGTCTTCCTCTGTGTGTGTGTCTATATCTCTGTGTATCTGTTTCTAAATCTGTGTCTGTATGTCTCTCTGTGTCTGTGTGTGTGTGTGTCTGTGTGTCTCTCTCTGTGTGTATGTCTCTGTGTGTGTGTGTCTGTGTGTGTATGCCTCTATATGTATGTGTGTTTGTATGTGCTGTGTGTGCATGTGTGTGTGTCTCTCTGTGTGCCTGTGTGTGTGCATATGTATGTCTCGTTTGTGTGTGTGTGTCTGTGTCTATCTGTGTGTGTCTCTCTGTGTGTCATATGTATGCCTCTGTGTGTGTGTCTCTTTGTGTGTGTGTGTGTGTGTGTGCACGAGCTATGGACTGTATGAGTTACAGGAAAGGCATCAGAGCTCAGTAATCCAATGCTTTGCTTCATTACTGTGACATAAAGAAAATGCTTCCTTTCCTTCACTCTATACCTAAAATTTGATAAAACTCTTGGCAACTATAGAGATATTAAGACTACAGCTAAAGGCAGCTGGTTCCTTGCACAAAGTCTCTGGCAGAGTCATGAGCTATTATTGAATCAGCCCTGAAGACTTGGATGCTAAGAAATGGCTTCACCATCGTTTTCTGGGACATTGGCAGCATGAGCGAAACTATCACCAATCATGTTCCTACTTTGGTGTTCCCAGTCCATGATACCAAAGCAAGGAGAGGGTTAATTAACAGTGAACACAGCTATAGCATGGTTGGAGAGACAGTCCCAGAAGGCAAGAAGGGAGTCTCTAGCAGAAAGAGCAAGAGTTAGACTTACATCCAGGGCATCCTGTGTTTCTTGCTTCATGGGATTCATCCGATGGAGCCGTTCGTAAATGACGGTGTCGGCGCCTTTACAGTATAGCCTAATACTACCTTCAGGGGTTCTCACTGGTAGCAAGGGAAGGAAAGCAACAATAAAGTTAGGTCGATATATATATATATATATATATATATATATATATATATATATATATATATATATAGGAATATATGTCAACTACATTGATTACATGATGGGGTGTTGCCCTCAATAAAGCTGGTGAATACAGCAGTGAAATACAAAAGCATTCACCCAAGGTCAGCTCAGTTTTCTACGCACTTATAGGCTCCATGTGTAATGTCTTCCACAGAATTTTCCTTGTCCACACTAACTTATAGGAATCGTCTCTACCTGTCTTCGAGCTCGTATCATTTACTGCCTCTAACAAAGGCTCCTGTGACCACTTTCTTAGATTGTTTGACCTGTACAACAATAGAATCACAGAGCATGTTCCATTGCTAAGTACATTTTAAGTTCTTTGAGGTAGGTATGAGGCATGATTGGCAGTCCATATTGGTGAGGCACCCAGAAAGCACTGAGTAAAATATAACTCCAATTGTTAAAACTTGAGCACCATGGTGGGGAAGTTTATGGACACATCTCAGCCAAGCAACCATTATCATCACCATCCATGAGATAAAACATTAGGTGTCTTTGGAGGGTGACCTTTTGAGAACAGTACAGTATCACTACATAACTCCCCCCCAACATTAAGATTAAGGGTCAGCAGACATACCCAAAATAGGGACATTCTACAGCAAAACTGGCCTTTGCTTTTTAAAAATGCCAATATATGAAAGATCCAGGAAAGAATGAAGAACTGTTTTTTTTTTCTTTCTTTTAAGAATCATGATTATCTAATTCAGTGTTTGATCTCTGAGCTCAAGACTCATACAAATGGTCAGAGGAAAATAGAAACAAAGAGGAGGGGACCAGAACACGAGAGAGTTCCCGATAAGATCTGAAAATGTCTGCATGTCACTGCTATAGGGTGCAGGTGATAATGCTCTATCAATTCAAGTTTCTAATTCTGGTCACTCATAGAGCCTAGACTGGAGGTCAGGTTGAGATTCATGGGTATAGCCTTTCCTACTGAGGCCTCCATTTCCTGGCCTCAGGCAAAGAAGTGTTGGGAGGGGACCCAAAATTAAAGAACAAGCCCAGGGCAGCACTGTTGGGTGTACTTCTCCTGCCACTACAGACTCAGCAATTCGAGGCCTTATGGCTTGAGAATGTCAAGAGTATTTTCAGGGTTCAGGAAGGACACAGGGATTAGTGGGAGAGTGACAAACAGAAAAACCAGTTTCGGTAAATCTGGATGCCTTTCAGAAGTCAGTTATTCATCTATGTTCGCATTTACTCAAGCCATCACTGAGTAAAGTGGAGAAAAGCAGGTGGAGTTGAAGGAGTCATAGAGCCTGAGATAGAGACCCACCGATGATAGACATCCGCTTCCGGTCACTGTTGAAATCCAAAATGGCGAGCACACTGTAGGTCCTTTCCGTGCCCAGTTCACTGACGGTGATTGTGTTCTGTGTCCTGGCGAGGAAGGCAAAGCCAAAGTTCCTGGCAGCATTTACCAGGGCACCTTCATCAGGAGAGGCTGCCTGGTAGTTTATCTGCCCTGGGGAGGGAAGCAAGAAAGAGTTGCCAGAAGAGCTGTGGACCAAGCTTGGAAGTCAAGCCTGAGTTCTGTACTGAGGAGTGTCCTCTGCATGGTCCTGCTCATCATAGAGAGAACAAGTCAGTGAGGTTATAAAAGGCTACACAGAAATCAAAACGTCATCAACTAAGTTCCCTTCAAAATTGAAAGTGGAATAGTGTGTGTGTGTGTGGGGGGGGGTGTAGAGGATTCTCAGAATCCCACCATCTAGAAGAGAACATTGCTAACATTGTCACTGTCCCTCAGGTCTCTGTGTATGACTGTGACGCTAACACACTGGGTGGATATTTACAACCTGACTTTTCTTTTTTAGTGTCAGATTTTGAGCCCATTGGCATATCTTTAAAGATTCTTCATAATGCCAGGCAGCGGTGACACAGCCTTTAATCCCAGCACTGGGAGGCAGAGGCAGGTGGATCTCTGTGAGTTTGAGGTCAGCCTGGTCTTCAAAAAGAGTTCCAGAAGAGCCTCCAAATCTCCAAACCCTGTCTTGAGAAACAAAAAACAAAGATTCTTTGTAAATATTTTACTGACTATAAAACTGTTATTCTCTTCTCTCATGGGCACTTGACTTATTTCCAAACTCTTTGGCCCATAAAAATAAAATTGTTATAATTATCGAGTGTGCATGTGTGTAACATGTGTATGTGTGTGCACATACACATGTGTATGTTTTATAAACCTGGGTGTTCACTATAAGGGAACATTTATTGAGCTGTACAATGTATATATGCCTGTTACATATACTTAAAAGCATTTCCACAGAAAAAGGCCTTTAGTTTTCCAATCAGAAGGCAGGGCCCAGATGTGCTGGCAGCATCTCCTCCCTCCTCCAGTCTACCTAGAAGGGTAGGATGTTCCAAGGCAGGCAGCCATAGATGGAACCTTCCTCCCATGTTAGCTCAGAGAATTCATTCCAATCACATCAGCATCTTAATTCATCTTAGTTTGTTTCTTTCAACCTTAGCGTGCACATGCGAGTGTGTGTGTGTGTGTGTGTGTGTGTGTGTGTGTGTGTTGGGGGGTTAGTTCATGCCATCTCCAGAACAGCTGGAACTACAGACACCACTGCTTATGCTAATACTAATCACCTTCCAATTAGTAGTTAAAGGTGGCATTATAGGCTATTTTTATATTTATTCATCCAGAAAGCCATAGACTAGAACTCATGTAGTGCTTGCTACATCCAAGCACTCTACAAAGACACAACTGCCAGGTCTGACTGTTGACCCAGTGCTATGCAAGCAGCAGTGAGAACAAAGCACCTCTCTTCAACATTTTACCTTCCCCAGAGCACAAATATCTGCCACAATATTGACAGAGAAAGGAAACAAATAATGAAAGGGTAAATTCTCCATGCTTTGGGCAATCCTAACGGCAGCCCAAGCCTCGATGTTTTGATTACCAAAAAGGAAAATTGTGGAATCACAGACTTGGCAAGTAACGGAGAAGGGAAGAACACCTGAAACCCCATCTGACCCTCATTTTACATCTGCTGGAGAAGTGTGGAGGAACAAAGACTCCTCTGAAGAAAGCTTACTTTAATTGTATTCCTAGATGCAACCCAAAAGCTTTTCTTAGCAGACTCATCTATGGATGAGGATGGTGTCACAATAAAAACAAAACTGTAGAGCCAGAGAGATGGCTCTGCCACTTCTTGTTCTTACAAAGGACGTGAGTCCAGATTCCAGCAGCCACATCAGGTGGCTCACAACTATCTTAACACCAGCTCTAGATGATCCAATGCCCTCTTCTGGCCTCTGCCGGCATTGTGTTTACATTCTCATCCTTTACCCCCTTCTCTGTGTGGGTACCACATTTATATCCTCTCATCTGTATGTCTGTCTGTCTCAGTATCTATCTGTCTCACTCCCCTCTTTCCTCTCCTCTCTCAACTAAAAATTAAACACATGCACACACACACACACACACACACACACACACACACACTCACATGTCATTTTTAACTGCTTCTGACCAACAACAATACCACAAACCTTCCTGTAGTCATGACTTTCTCATTCTTTGTGAGCATCTCACGATAATATAACACCCCCATACTGACCCTAGAGTTCCCATAATATCACATTAAGGGATGCTAAGATCTCCTATGAAAACTCTATGAGCACTAGATTAAACAGCACCAGGTAAGACAGGCTGCACAGTAGTTTTGGATTCTGCTCCCATGCAGCCTCTGTGGGAACAGAGTCTCCATAGCTGCAAGGTTCCCATCATAGTAGCATCATTCCCTCTCTTCCAGTCACTCACTAAGCACTAACCTAGGCATCACTTTGATTTGGATTCAACAGTAGGTCCTGATCAACTGACTTTAAGAAAGTGATTATTACCAGGGATGTAGCTCAGTGGCAAAACACTTGTCTAATATATCCTAGGCTTGGTCCTCCACCCTGCAGAGAAAAAAGGGAAAAACAAACAGCTTACCACCACAAGCCAAAAACAGAACAACCAGGTGTTCTGTGGCTGGCTAGGCGACCTGTAGAAAGGACACAGCAAGAGAGAATTGGAGCCTGGAGTGAAAATGAACAAATTCACATGGACTGTGAGCAAAGAACAGCCCTAGCTGTAAGCTCACAGAGAAATGAAGACCTCAGACCTGCAACTACAAGGAACTGAATCTTGGCCCAATCACCGGGCTTGGAAGAAGATGCTGA
Source organism: Cricetiscus sungorus (assembly GCA_030556225.1). Classification (NCBI taxonomy): domain Eukaryota; kingdom Metazoa; phylum Chordata; class Mammalia; order Rodentia; family Cricetidae; genus Cricetiscus; species Cricetiscus sungorus. The sequence continues at coordinate 100,300,161 of JANBXA010000651.1, read as the reverse complement.
GTGCCATGTGAGAACATGGCCCCATTGTGATCATAGTGTGATGCTGAACAGAGACCCCAGTCATGTGACACAAAATGCCTGACTTCAAGAGCTGTGAGATAAGAAACAGATGTTCAAGCTACCTCGCTGCAATATCTGATTACAGAGAAGCAGGAAACTCATGCAAGTTATCACCAGCCAGAATGCCTTCTGAGGAAGTCAAATGTCCAGGGCCATACATATGAAAAGACTTCCTCTTCATGCAAGGATAATTTTCAAAAGTCAATCTCTATTGTTGATAGGAATCAAACCCAAGGCCTTACACATGTCAGGTAAGTACCCTCTCACTGGATAATATTCCTACCCACTTCTATCCTCATAAAAGACAGACACAAGAAGGTAGCCAAAGAGACAGCCATATGGATGACCTTGGAGAGCTCCTAGTGCTCACTCAGTTTATCACAAAATCTGGTCCCTGAGATCCCTTCTGAAAAACTCTCTCATGGCTCTCTTCTGGATCAAAATCCAATTTCTTCACTAAAGTCCTGCACCTCAAAATACAACTTGTCTTGTTTTGCAGTGACTTATTTGTCATTTGCTGGGCATAGAGAATTGCTTGGTATGTTTAACCCTTCAGCTCGGCGGACAGTGAAGCACACTGCGGTGGGGTCATGCTGGAGAGAATGTTGAACAACCACATTTCCCACAGCACTGTGGAAGAAAACGGTGGCCGGTTAGGGACTAAACCAGGACTGACTCATCTCTGGCATGCACTCCAAGGCTTTGCCCATTGTTAGTCCAGTGAGGACAAGAAAACAGATTTACAATGTATGTACATTTGCCTAAGGGCTCAGTTACCACCCAAATTGTCACCACACATTCAAACAAGAACCCTACCAATGAATCAAGACCTAAGAGAACAAGGGTATTTAAAAAGATCCCACTTTATTCTTGTTATAAAAGCCAGATTTGCTTGTCTAATCAGACTACAAACCCCACTTTGGCAATTTTTCCTCCTCCCTTCTGTTATTCCTCACTCTGCCACAGACAGCCCCTCCCCTGAGCCCCTCCCACTGGAATTGTGCCATTTCGCTTTACTGAACTATCCATTTCACCCTTGGAGAATGGATTTCTTTGAAACCTGCTGAGAGATATTTTTACACAAATGCCTTCTCAGGAGAGTTTGATGTCACTACATAAGAAACATGAATGTTGGGACTCCATCAGGAGACACTTTCCTGTTCTGTAGGGACCGAAGTAAAAAGAGAATGGAGTGGTGAGTGAAGCTCGGGCAGACTTCTGCATTGGGGGTCACACCAAAAGCATTCCTGTCACTCTTCCCACAAGGCATTTGTCTACCCAGAGGATCTATGTCCACACATGATGAAATAACTAGTGTTCGCCGACACTGGACAGATTTCCTCTGACAAAACAAGCACAGACGGCAGTAAGAGTTCTGCAAAAGAACCTAAACTCCTTGCTGCTCTCCCATGAATTCTCATTAATTCTGACCCATCAAACAAGAAAGGAGGCCCAGCTTATCTTATTCAAGCTCCAAATATTTTAATCTAGAGAACAAAAGTAGACATGTGTACAGTGAAAAGGTCTAGGTTATTTTATTCAATAGCCAACCATTTAAAAACATTAATTACTAAGTAGATATATAGTGTGTATGTATATGTTGTGATGATACAGAATACATATGGAGGTCAGACAGCAACTTGTAAGAGTTGATTCTTTCCTACCTTGTGGGTCCTGGGGATCAAGCCCAGGTCACCAGGCTTGGCAGCAAGTGTCTTTACTGGCTGAGCCATCTCACCAGGTCACCAACCATATCTTCTAACAGAACTTCATTTACAAAGTGATATCCCATTCTGAGCTATAATTAAATCAGTCATCAACTTTGAGAAGTAAGACGTCTTTGTGGAGCTCAGAGAAACATTTGTCTAGTACACAAACACTTTCCAAGCCTAGTGCTACCCCAGAATGAAATGAAATAATTAAAATAATTTAAAAAGCAATAATAAGGGTTTCCATGCTATTTTCATGTTACTTCATACACATCTAGTGTCAGGGCTCACAAATGGCCATTGCTTGAGTGCATGTGACAGACTTGGCATTTGTTACACTTGAGATACACTTGAGTCTTAAGACGAGTCACCTGCCAACTCCAAAGCTGGCCTCCAGTGTCTGGGACACCAGAGGAACACTCACCATCAATTCTGTCCACCATGACCGTGTGACAAATGGAAAGCAAGAAGAAGAACTGGCGGACTTCCGGCTCTTTCCCTGACTGGATTTGTTCAATAAGATAATGGTCATAAAATGCAAGCTTTCCATCAGCATATGTGTTCCAGCTAAAATCCACCAGCTGAAAGAAATGGAGGGAGAAAGAAATGAAATTAATGAAAAATATATGTATTAAGGCCAGCAAGATCACTCATGGGGTAAAAGCACTTGCTATCAGGTCTGACAACCTGAGTTTGATACTTATGCCTGGGATCCATAGAGAGGAAGGAGAGAGTCAGTTCCTGCCAAGGTTCTCTCTAACCTGCACACATGCACTGTGGTGGCATACACATGTATATGTGTATACATACATGCACACAAAAATGTTTTAAAAATCTGTACCCATGACTGATGTTACCTTTTCTTTTTAGCTAAGTTTTTAATTATGTCAAAAGTCACCTGGGATTTTAGCACATTCCCTTTTATTTTTATTTTCTGTGTCTGAGTGTTTTGCCTACATGTATGGATGTGGGCCATGTGTATGTCTGGTGTCCATAGAGGCCAGAAGACAGTGTAAGGCATCTGATCCTTTGGATCTGGGGTTACCCACAGTTGTGAGATGCTGTGTGGGTGCTGAAAGTAAACCTCTGAAAAGAGCAGCAATCCCTCTTACTTGCTAAACTATCCACTTTCTTGTCCTAAGTCATAGGAAGCTTTTGCTAAAAACAGAAGTCACACTATAGTGAGCTGAACTGTGTCTCTCTCACAAGTTTGTTGGCACCCCAACCTGTGGTGCCTGTTAATTTCTCTATTTGGAAATGTGATCTGCAAACGTAATCAAGTTAAGTTCAGGTCATGTGGATTAGGATGAAGGACAGATGTCCTTGTAAGAGACAAATATGGACGGAGACAAACACATGAGGAAAAAAGAACCCCTACATAACCAGAGAAGCAAAGCCCGTAGCCTGGTGCCTACAAGCCAGGATCACTGGAAACTACCAGAAGTTTGGGAGAAACCAGGAAGCTTCTCCCTAGACCTTTTGGAGGGTCCAACATCTGGATTCCATTCTCCAGTACTGTGGGAAGATAAGTTCTGATACTTTATGCCCCAGTCTGAGGTAGTTCAACATGGCAGCTCCAAAAAGCAAATACGCAGCAAACAGCTGCTTTGCGTGGACCACTCACCTCTATTTTGCTATGGCTGTGTTGAGAAGCATCCCGGTGGTCTCCTAAGAAACAAACAGAGCAAAACAAGTTGAGTCTCTGTGTGTATGTGCATGTAGAGTCCCTCCTACCTGGATTTGAAAAAAATGCAATTAAGTGTCTGATGTTGCTGTCATCCTTGGTTTGGCATAGTTCTAGGGTAAAGAATCATTTTTCAGGAGTTGTAAAAAAATGAAAAATAGAAGAATATTAGCCCCAAGCCCTGATGACTTGTGCCTACAACTCAAATACTTGGCAGAATAATATAGGAAAATCACCATGAATTAAGGCTAGCCTGGGATGTAGGGTGAAATCCTGTCTCAAAAACAAACAACTAAAAATATAAATATGTTCTAAGAATGAATAATATTTGGTAGAAGACACTGTGTGGCCTGCAAAGCTTAAAATATTTACTATCTGTTTCTTCCCAGAAAAAGTTGACCAAACACTGACCAGAGTTGTTTCAAATACTGGTGCCTGTTCCATTATACTCCTTAAGGACTACAATAGTGTCCTTTGATATGCTTCAGTCCGCCTTCACCATGGTGACAAATTCCTCGACCCCATAGTGTCCCATCTTCCTCGATGATGGGTAAACTCATACACACTATGCATATTTTTTTCTCAAGGGGAAAATGTGCATGTGTTTATTTCTCGAAAAAAATCAAAAGTTAAAAAAAACCCAATATTTTAAGGCAATGTTAACTTTAGTACTACTCATGTGTGCGGAGAATATAACTATAAACCATTGTGATCATTTTTTACTGTACAGCTTAGTAACAAAGTGCACTTACCTTGTGCAGCTCTCACCATTCTCTCCCTTTAGCATCTTGATAACTGAACTCACTAGCATTGCACACTAACTTCCAAGCTTTGGCAGCCAATACTCCCCTTTGTTCCGTGACTTTAACTATTCTAAATACAATCAATCATACAGCACTTGCTTTTGTGAGCCTGTACCATTTAGGATAATGTCCTGAAGGCTCACTCATGTTGTAGCATATTCTGTTCATTTCTTCATCTATTGACAGATAAGAGGGCTGTTTCTACCCTTTGCCAAATGTGAATAAAGTTACTATGAACATGAATAAATATCTATTTCCATGGGTATCTTCTTTCCAAATCTTTTGAGCACAATATATTCCTAGACACAGAATTTCTAGACCATGGAGTGATTCAGTTTTTAATTTTTTGAAGGGTATTTATTTCTAATTGATCTCTCTCTCTCCCTCTCCCTCTCCCTCCCTCTCCCTCTTACTCCCTCTCCCTCTCTTTCCTTCTCCCCCCCCCCCTCTCTCTCTCTCTGTGTCTGTCTGTCTGCTCTCAACAGTGCCCATGATGTTTCTTTGGCAACTGGACTCCACACAGGGAGGGTACCAACAACCATAGGAAGGCAGGCTGTGCTCCAGACAGCACCTGGGAGATGTTTTTACCCCTATTCAACAGCCAACCATGCCTGTTATTTCAGACCCGTCATAAGTGAAAGGATATTTCTGGAGTTGCTCTACAGAAAGACAATGATCCAAGCTTCAAGTGCTCTCATGAAAAGGATACCTTCTGACTTCCCCAGCTTCATGAACCTCACACTCACCATAGATTTTCCCATTAATGCAGCACTTTTTGAATGTCATGATATTTTGAGTGAGTGTTCCCGTCTTATCAGAGAAGATATAATGAATCTGTCCTAGCTGTTCATTCAGTGTGGTGGTCCTCGCCTTTGCAGGTGTGTCCTTCTCCGCATAGTACATCTGTAGGTCCCAGTTGATGAAATGACTCTGTCCCAAACGGATAACTTCCACACTAGGAAGACAGAAGAGGTCTTCAGTGGTGAGCAGGGAGGGGACTGGCCAGGAATGGGTTCTGCCCTCCCTATGCACATGGGAGTGAGTGCTGCTCCTTCCACATGCATTTACTGCTTTGATTTGAAAGCTAGTGTCCACTCCTGTGATGGTTAATTGTTCTTTAAAGACAGATTTATTTTATTTTTAATTATGTCTATACATGTGTGTGTGTGTGTGTGTGTGTGTGTGTGTGTGTGTGTGTGTTTGGGTAACATGAAAACAATGGCTCTAAGAACACAGGTGTTGAATCTTCCTGGAGCTTAAGCTATAGGAGACAGTGAGTCGCCCAACTCAGGTGCTGGGAATCAAACTCAAACATTATGTTCTCTTCAAGGCTAAACCATCTCTGCAGCCCCACGGTGGTTATTCCTGCTTGTCATTTGATAGACATTATAGTTCCCTAGGAGACACACTCTTATTGTGTCCATGAGAGTGTTCCCAAGACAGGTTTACCTGTGGTGGGAAGACCCCAAATGGTGGGCTGGGGTCTCCAGACTGAATAAAAAGGAGAAAGTGAACTGGATCATCAGTATTCCTCTCTGTTTCCTGAGTGCATGCAATGTGACCAGCTGTTTCACACTCTATCATTATGCTTTCTCCAACATGATAGACTGAGCCCTCAAACCATGAACCCCAATAAATCCTTCCTTCTTTAAGCTTCTTTTGTCATATATACTGTTATACCAATGAGAAGAGTAACTGTTACCCCCACACCCATATGTGAAACCTAATCTCCTATGCAACAGTACTGAAGTAGGGCTTTTCTGTGACGGCTAGGTCCTAATGACAAAGAGCTCACAAACAGCACAAACATCTGCTTAAAGAAGCCTGAGGGGGCTCATTTGTCTCCCTTTGCCATGAGTTAATGTAAGAAGGGGCCCCCTGTATCACAAGTATGGGTTCTCACCACTTACCAAAACCCTGCCCTTGATCACTGACTCCCCAGCCTTGTGAACTATGAAAAATAAAGTTCTTTTAAAGTCACCCAGCTTAAGAGCCACATTGTGCTCCCCTGACCAGCCATATCACTCTCTGGCTTCAGGGTCAGTGGTGTTCCCTCATGGCACATCATCAGTGTGACTTCCTACTCACACTTGAGCACTTCAGCCACAGCTAAGAAACTCTGCCCTCAGAACACATAGCCCAGTGGAAACGGGAGCAGTGACAATATGACCAGAACCACGGACACAATCATCCCACTCTTTTCTCTCACTGCCCTTCATACCTAGGGACAATTGAGATGGCCAAGTACACCTGCATGAAGAGAATTAGAACCCACTGGGTGACATACCATCATGCCTCAAACGAGTCAAGTCTTTTGGCAAATTAGTGCCTTGGTTGCTTACTGGGAAAAAAAAAAGCATATTCACTTTCTAAATTCTTAGGAGTTACAGAATGTCCAAAAGGAGATATCCTAAGAGGATCATGTTGAATTTAAAACTCAGATGTAAGAAGGCTGTTTGCACACCCAGCAAGTGCTACATGAGTAATGCATGGCTGCACAGGACTTACAGGTCCCTTATAAATGGCAGCCCTGCTTGGCGTTGAATACTTCGAACAAAGCAGATGAAATCCCTGCCCTTAAGTAGACAAAAACAATCCAACAAGTGTCAACTCTCAAGGGCTGTACCGTCTATGTAGAAAATCAAAGCAGGGAGTAAGGAATAGAGACTTATAGGAAGGGGAAGTGACCATTAAGATCAGTTGAGATAGATGAGGTGTCTGAGCCAAAGCCTGAAGGAAATGTAAGAGTGCACGTCAGTATGGTAGGTCATGTGTGTAGTCCTACCTAGCACTTAGGTGATAGAAACAGAGGATTGCTACAAGGTCAAGGCCAGCCTTTTCTGAACAATGAACTCCAGGGCAGGTATATAAAGAAAGACCCTGTCACAAACAAACAACAGACAATGGGGAGATCACTCAGTTGGTAAAGTGATTGTTATACAAACTTGAGTGCCCAAGTTCGATTCCTCAGCTCCCACTGGAGGATAACAGCAATTTAAGCCTATACTCCATCACTGGGAGGAGTCAGGAGGATCCCCACTGCTTCCCCATCAGTCAGTTGAGCCAAGTGAGAGATCTTATATGCTGGTGTGCTTGCTCATGCAAATGCATCTTAGGCCAGGGGACAATATCAAGAGAGTCTTCCTCTATTGCTCTCCACCTTATATTTTGATACAGTATCTCTCACTGAATATACAGCTCACCATTTTGGCAAGACTTGCTGGACAGTGAGCCTCAAGGATCTGCCTGTCTCCATGTACCCTATTATTACTTCCTTCCCTGAAGTTCTGGGGTTACAATTGCACACCAGCAGATCCAGCTTTTATGTGGGTGCTGAAGATCCAAACTCATCTTCTGGATTGTGTGTATAATAAGCACTTTATCCACTGAGCTGTCTATCTCCTTAGCACCACCATCTTGGTCTACCATCTTAGTTTCTGTTAAAGTGGCCACTGAACAGATGGCAGCCCCAGAGATTTCCCACTCAGAGAATATGAGTAATTACATGTAATAAAATAAAAACAAACACATGTATAATAAAATTTAAATTACATAAAAGCTTCTAATGACATATGAGTGTCTGAGATTCCAGGTGCCCCAGGGCTGTTGTTCATTGTGGTAATGACTGACTGGTTATTCTATGTATTACAAGGCATGGTCTTTCCTCCAAAGGCCCCAAATCCAACTGGTCAATAATTGTGAACTTTGATAGGAGAGAAAGAAGGAGGGATGATTACAAAACAGGTAGCTATGACCTTGACCTTTGTTAGGACTTGGATTGGCCCTGCAATGAGAAACATGGTTAGAGAGGCTGAAGGAAAGCAGGGGACACCTTTCCTACTAGGAGGTAGCAGCAGGAAGCAGGGACCTGGCAGGTAAGCAAAGCTGGAGCAACTGTATTAAAGAAGGTTCTGTTATAGAAGGTTCCATTATAGAACAGAGGTTCTGGAAAAGGCAGCATTTTCCATGGCATTCTGAATCTTCATGCTCTCCCAGACTCTTTTTGAACCCTGTGCTTCAGAACCCACTGAGAAGAACTAGCCAAGCAAATGACTGTCACCTTTGACCATAGAACATCACTGGTCTTATCTGCATAGAAGACAGATAGAATGTGCCTGGCACAGAGGAGATACTCAAAGTTCATGCCCTTCTCCCAACCTCACTCTCAGTCCCAAAATGAAACTTATTTTCTTCTTCCTTTTGACCTTTGAATCAATTATTGCTAAACATGAAGGTGCTTTACTGGGAAAAGTTCTACAATCTTGCCTGAAGCAAGAGGCCAAGGAGAGGCCAGGCTTACCTGACGTAGAGGGAGATAGGCACCATGGTGTTCAGCACAATGATGTAGCCCCAGAAATTCAGGAAGCCCCGGTAGGAGGGAGTAGCATTTTCTCCATCATAGAGGTACCAGGAATAATTGCCAATTTGTGCTTCCCAATAAGCATGACCAATGGCAAGGCCGGCAGAAACCAGGATGAGTACAATAAAAATCTAGAAGACATGTATTGTGAAGCAGAATTTAACTCCATACTTTTCAAAGATTCTAATAATGCTATTTATCACTTTAATGATCTGAAAAAATGTTATACTTAGAAGAAAACAGGATGTAAGGAGACTTTAAAGTCTATATGGTTATGACTGATTGCTTTACATTTTTAAGTCTAGGTTTTCTTTCCAAAATCATCTTTCAGAAGAGGAGCTGATGTCTTGTATTCAATCTTTAAAGTCATTTATATGATGGGCAGCCTCATAGCCATTATTAGTTTAAACAGTAATAGACTGTTTGGAAAGGAACTTCACTCTTTCATGAAACAACTTCAAAAACACTGAATTGAGAGGGTTATAGAAAATACTGAATGCAAGTTGCTTTGTTTCATTTGAGAAGAGGTCTCATGTGGCCCATGTCACCCTTGACCTCCCTATATACTCAAGGATGACTATAACCTTTCTGACCTACCTGCCTCCATGTCTGTGTGCAGGGAATAAAGGCATGTGCCACTACACTCTGTTTATGAGGTGGTGAGATCCAATCAGGGCTTCATCCATGCTAGGCACATTTTCTGCCAGTTGAGCTGTGTTGCTAGCCCTGTTTTGTTTTCTGAGACAGCTCTTACTGAGACAGCTCTTACTTCAGAGCCCAGGCAGGCTCTGAACTTCTAGTCCTGTCTTAGTTGCCAAAATGCTGTGACTATAGGGATGGGCCACTATATCCAGCTATTTGGTTTTGTTGTTGTTGTTCGTTTGTTTGTTTTTAAGAGAGGTGGGGAAATATCTCCCATATTTGGGTGTTCATACAGTGTCAATGCTATAGGAGTTGTGTGACACTGTAAATGCAATGGTTTGAATGATAAAATGTTCCCTCTAGGCTCACTTATTGAACATTTGGTCCCTAGTTGGTGGTGCTGTTTGAGAAGGTTACACAATCTTCAAGAAGTGTAGCCTTGCTGGAGAAAAAAACACCACTGAGGGGTGGGCCTTGATGTCTATAGTTTGGTTCCACTTCCTGTTCCTGTCTCTGATTCCTGATTGTTGGGCCCACCTTACTCTTCTATGATTAAGTGATGCCTTCCCATGTGACAAACTTCATTCCTTCTAGTTGAAATTAAACCTCATGCCAAGAGCCTGGTGACAGACTTAGGATTCCTGTTGCTGAGGACATCTCCTTTCTGTTTCTGACTAGTTCTTGCCTGTTTTGTTGACCTAATGAGGTTGGGTGGCCAAGGCCAGCTTTTTGGGGATGCCAGGGCCCAGGCTCTGACCTTAACAGCTCCAGTAAGGCCCCCATGGTAGTGTCCCGGGTTCTTAACCAGTCAATAGCCAATCATGAAAACACCTGGGGACAGCCTCTGAACTTTCTCTCCTCCCCAAGGAGGCTGTCCTGCTTGAAGTGTGGAATTCCTTAGAAAAGGCTTGGGACTCCCTTTACAGCCATCCTACTAGGCTTGGTGTGTCCAGGCCTCTGTGGACTCCATCTAAGTTGTAAGGTCACCTTGCACTAGAAAAACATACATCAAAACCATTGCAAAAGATAGCAGTCTAGTCTAGTCTCTCATCTACAGGAATGAAAAATAAATACCGTGTACACCATGTAGTTCATCAAGTAATCAATTTTCGTTCTTTTAAATCTGGTTTTCCCACTATTCTTCATTATCTTAGTGTCAGCACCTAAACAATGGAAAATTCAATGTGATTAATAGTTGGAAGATGCAATGAATAAGCATGTCAATAAAATTACTCTTTCTGTGGTTTTTGATAGGAAAATAACAGAAAAGCACTTCCCACCACTAATCTTCTACAAACACTTCTGATTCCTGATCTAGTTATACCATTCCAGTTAGCTGGAATATCAGTCCTCCTGCCTCGGCCTCCCGAACACTGGGATGTGGAGCCTGGACCGCTATGCTCAGCTCATTCTTGCAATCTTAAGAACTGGAAGCACATTCGGGAAGTACCTGCAAAAATGACCAAGCCATGGCAGACATCGGTGTTCCTGATCACACAGCCACGTAACAGGATTTTATCCGCATCCAAAGGAAAGCTCCGTTTCCTCCAAAACAAGGTTCCCGTGAACTTGTCTAGTCGGTTGTTTGGTTCTTCACATTCAATGAAACCTTTTTTCAAAAGGTTTGGTTCACATAATCAGTCAGATACGAAAGACCCACGCTTAACCAAAGGCCACAAAATAAAAACTAGAATTTTAAACAAAGTAAAGTAGTTCCGTACAAACCATCGAATGTCGCCAAGTTATCTTCTGTTTGGAGATATTGGTCTGTGATTTCAAGGGCCATTTTGAACTTCAAATTGGTTTCCCTACAGGGAAGGGGAGGCGGGTAGAGTTAAAGGAGCACAATTTGGAGCTCAAAAGAACAAAAAGAAAATTCCACACAGTAACAACAAACCTATCTGGGAGTGAGCGAAGCTTAGCCCTTAGCTTGTTCTATTTTCAAACTCTACTTGTAAGTTTAGATGGAGCATCTGATGCTAGAGCAAGGTTATAAACCTAAAATGTGCCACTTTCTTTTGCTGCTGTGCCAGTTAAGACAAAGTATCCACAGCCTTCTCTTCAAGTGACCTTTTACCCCCAACCTTGTCTAAATCAGGCTGCCAGACTACAATGGTTTGCAGAACAGACCCAGTGCAGGCTCCCTGCTTAGCACCTTCTGCCACGGTGCTTCCTAGAGCAGGCAATTAGATGTATTTCTGAAAGGCAATTCTAGGAAAGGAGCGCACTCCATGGGGGCAGGCAGGCACATCCTCTCAGGAGAGGCTGCACTCACTAGGAAGCTGAGTGGAGATCCCAACTCCACCACTCAGTTATGACAAGGCATGATGGGACTTCCTGTCCTTGAGCATTTGGAAAAAGAACTGTGTCACTGCGAAGATCAGACAATGAACCAGCTGATCTACAGAGCAAGGGAAGGCCAGATATCCACCCCTGATTCTAGACGTCCATAAAGCAATGGGCCCATTATCTGGGGTATGAGAAACAAGGACCACAGGGAGCAGAGCCCTGACTGTTCCTTACTATGTGACCTTGTGAGGCTACTCAGCCTCCCTGGGCCTCAGCTTCCTCAGATGGTAATAATTATACAGTTGTTAAAAAGATTGAATGAGCTAATACTACATGCAATTAAGTACTCAAGAAATCTACCAAAATAACTCGAAAATAGCACTTTATTCTAAAAATGATAAACAAGCTCAAAAGTGCCTACTGACAAAGAATCCAGTCTCTTGTGAAGATGTGACAGCATCCATGGTCAACTATGAGTCTAATCACTGCTCAGCAGTTTATAAGGGCCTAGATATGTGGTCCTGATGAGAGGTGAGGAACAGCCCCATTTTTATAGTGGATGTTCTGTTTTATAGAAAAAGGACTTGGTCCACTATGGACACAGTCAGATTGCCAACAAGTGACTGAGGCAAAAGCCAAGTCTTGGGTTTCCCACCCAGAATATGCAATGCATGTTCCCTTCCAGGGAACCTCTGAAGAAGGTCTACTTGAGACACACTCACCCATCAAGCTCAGCTGTTTCTACATAGCAGAGACTGTTAGGCTCTGAGCTGGACAGCAGCAGAATGTCAGCCTGTCCAAAACAAAAGACACCTATCACACAGGGTCCCCAGGGCAGAAGGAACATGGGGGTGATAGGGGATTGTCAGCCTGTCCAAGCAAAGGACACTTATCACACAGGGTCCCCAGGGTGGAAGGAACATGGGTTGAGTGGGGGATGGGTGGGCATGCATAAGGACAATGAGAGAAACAGAATTTTGTCACTTACAGGAATGAAATCATTCTTCTTCAGACGGATGACATCTCCAACTTGGATATCTTTCCACTTGATGACTTTAAATCTAAAAATAAAAAATAATAATGATTTAGAAATGTTATGTGTTAACCCCAAATGACAAAGGGGCATATTAGCAATTTTACGTCCCAACTCTGGGATCATCGGAGACACTTCTGTTGGAATCTCTGAGTCATGTGATAATTTTCCTGAAGGACTGCTGGGCCCTACCTCACTGATGGCCCAAGTTCTTGCAGGCTCCACTGTCCAAGCTGCAAGGACCATGACACTGCTGGAGATGCTCCTTAGCTCCAAGTTCAAGGCAAAGCCTGTGTGTGTGCACATGTTTGTGCATGTGTATGAGAGAAAGAGTATGTGTATTTGCATGTATGTGTGTGTGGTGTGTGTGTGAGTGCAGGTGTATGAGTGCACGTGCACATGCATGCATGAATATGAGTGTGTGTGTGTGTGTGTGTGTGTGTGTGTGTGTGTGTGTGTGTGTGTTTCTTCTCAGGATGGTACCCAGAGCCACAGGCATGGTAGGTAAATGCTCCCTCCATAGCCTCAGGGCTGCTCATTACCAATGTCAGCAAAGAATCTCAACCCCTTCACAGTATTGACTCTAGGTGATTCCAGAGATGACTTCCAGCCCAAAAGCCATTTATTTACAAGGAGGAAAAAAAAAAAAACCTCAAAAAACCCTATGTCAACATTTACAACTTGGTGGCACCTATTTTGAATTAAGGGCAGAGGATGTGTGGCTGTAAATTGGGTTATTTTCTTAATTGTGGACACCTTTCTTTTCAGTTGGGCCTTCATTCCTATTTTTAGTGCTTGACTTTGAATTCGTTCCTTGAGGATCTTTCTCATAAAACAACTCATTACTGATCCCTCAGTAGGTTGACTTGGCCAGAGCTGACTGCATTCTGTGTTTCTTGAACAAGAGTTTATTGACTACTTTCTGTGTGTTAGATGTAGGGCATAGTCTGGGTCAGGAGACAAGACACCTACACACATAATTCTAATACAATTCATGTCATAAAAAGATGAGCTCTCAAGATTCCTTGGGGACATCCCTACAGGGATCCTGTTGGAGGCAGACCCAGCATGCTGGAGGCAGCAGGCTCATGTAAGTCCCCAATACCCTGGTAGCATAAGTCCAATCAGCAACTACATATAATTACAATTTGGGTACAGCTCCACGGCTGCTGTGGAATAACCTTTCTGTACACTGTGAAGATGGGTTGCTCTCACTGTTAATAAAGAGCTGATTGGATAATGGCTATGCAGGATTTGAGGGGCAGAGAGAATGCTGGGAAGAAGATGGGCAGAATCAGAGCAGTTGCCAGATTAACTGGGAAGAAACAGCATGGAAAGCACATAGATGAGGTAAGCAAGCCTTGGGGTAGCACATAGATTAATATAAATGGGTTAATTTAAGTTATGAGCTAGCTAGCTATTGGCTGAGCCATTATAATTAATAATAAGTCTCTGTGTGCTTATTTGGGGAAATGGTTGGCAGGACAGAGCTGATCAGCCTTCTAGACAGAAAACTCTACCTACACACAACCCTGAAGGTGAGGTAACATCTCTCTTTATCAGAGATGACTCACCATTAAAACACTAATGTAATTGGGTAGATGAGATTGCTCAGTCAGTAAAGTGCTTACAGGGCAGTCTTGAGGACTGAGTTTGATTCCCAGAGCTCATGTGGAAAAGCCAGGGATGGTAATGCATGCTTGTATCCCTAGAGCTAGGGAGGTGGAGATAGGCAGCCCCTAAGCTTGCTTGGCAGCCAGTCTAACTGAACTGGCCAGCCCCAGAACTTTGAGAGACATGATTTCAAAAAGAAAAGCATAATATCTGTGGGAAGACACCCAACATTGACTTCTAATACCATGTATACATGCACTCATACACACACACACACACACACACACACACAAAGCTAATGTGCCATAGACTTCTAGGCTATCCTAGTTATTTTTCAATATGCTTCAAGACATATTTATACATGAAATCTACATAGCTAAATTAAAAATAGGTACCTGCCATCCTTAATGACTTCACATGTCCTATTGTTGATTTCCTTGTCCATTTTATGGCGAGCCTTTGGAAGGAACATGGGGAAGTTTTATTTGAATCGTCTTAATATATAAAGCATCAATGACAAATGTCAGTAAGGACATAATGATAAGAAGAAGGTGACTTGAGAAATCCTTACCACATCATCTACCAGGTCTTTGATTGCTGTGATTCCTAGCACCAGAAGTAGGGGTACAAGTGTGGTATACCATGCCAGGGTGGAGATTTGAGGAATTGCCTAAAAGAAAAGGAAAAACTTACATATACATGTTTCCATGAAAACATAGCTAATTTACAAGCAATGGATACTTGACTTTATGTTTGCTAACCCTAATGACTATCACTGAACAAGTCTGGAGCACACCAAGGAATGGACATGTAGGAGTCATTCTGCTGTTTCTCTCTGGCTTCTGGCACATGAAACAGTCTGGCAGACAGTAGCTCCAGAAATTATCTCACTGTGGCTTTAACTAGACATCAAAGGGAGTTTGCATCATAACTACTCTAAACTGTTTTGTAAAAATTCAAGTAAGTCTGGGCAGTGGTGGTGCACACTTTTAATTCCAGCATTTAGGAAGAAGAGGCAGGCAGATCTCTGTTTGAGGCCAGCCTTGTCTGCAAAGCGAGTTCCAGAACAGCCTGGGCTGTTATATAGAGAAACCCTGTCTTTTAAAAAAAATGTTCAGAGTAGGTGGCATGGGGAGAAAACAGCCCTTAACTCTGAGCAACAATGTATCCAGCCAGTGGTTTCTGTGGTCCTGTAATACAATAAAAGATGGCAATAGGAATGTCTGCTTCTGAAGGCAACTGATTAGACATAGCTCCAGTCATGGTCATCCATCCTGGCTCAGGTAACAAAGGATACTTCTTTCTTTCTTTCTTCCTTCCTTTCTTCCTTCCTTTCTTCCTTCCTCTCTCCCTCCCTCCCTCCCTCCCTCCCTCCCTCCCTCCCTCCCTCCCTCCCTCTCTTTCTTTCTTTCTTTATGGATCAAGACAGTTTCTCAGGTGGAAGGGATCTTTAATAAAGATCTCTCAGAATCCTTTGCTGATCTCTGGACCACATCTGGCTCTTTGAAGTTAAGCTCCTGGGGTCAGCACTGTTTAGCTCTCTACATTCAGGCTTTCAGACTTTGGGCAAGTTACTTTAGCACACTAAGCCTCAGCTCTTCTCTGCAAGATGGAGTTTACCTCACAGAGAGCAAGTAAGCAGGCAAAGAGCGTGTCTATTGCTGTCTCCCTAATGCAGATTGCTGCACCTTAAGAGAAAGCAAAAAGGGATCCGCTGTATCATGAACATGTGAATCTGCCTTCCTTCTAAAGGAAGATGAAGGGAAAGTAGCACATTGACCACAGGGAAACCTAACATGACTTGAAGTGTACACCTCTACACTTGCTGGTGACACACCCTTTCTGATCAATTCATCAGGTTTTTTGTCTCCCCCCCCATATCTGTCCAGTAGCCACTTCTTCCTAGAATCTTTTTTCCCTTTTCTATGCTTTCTGTACTATATACCCTACATCCCTCCCAGACATCCATTTACTATATTTTAAAGCTTCATTAAGACATCCCAGTTGCGTTTTCCAATCTGACCCTTGTGATACACAATCTGATAAAACCAACTGACTATGTTATCTTTACAACCCACATATCAGGTACTAAAGGTCTGTTCTGAGCACTAAGTAAAATGTGTAGAGCCCCTTGATTATAGTAACCGTTTCTACATAGATAAAAGTCTAACACTCCAGATAAGCACTCCCTGCCCCCTCCAAAAAGTGTTTTGTTTCTAAAGTAAAACCAATTCACAAAAGTGACCTAGAAGCTTTATGAACAAATTATTAACAAAGAGTCAATAGTATCCTTATGGAAAAACAGGTGATTAAGTAACAAAAAGGGAAATATTGAGCAAATTACCAAAAAAAAAAAAAAAACCCTATTACTTTGAAAGTACAAATGATTTTTATAACTATTTAGTATTATTAACTTTAGGGATACAGTTTTATCATTCACATCAGTACAAAAATTAGCTTTTTGAAAACATAATTAAGCCATGTCTGTTGGTCCAGGCCGGTTATCTTAGATACTTAGGAGGTGGAAGCAGGAAGATTGCAAGTTCAAGGCCTGCCTAAGCAAGCAGGTGAGATTCTGCCTCAAACTGAAAAAGTGAAAACGAGAGCCGAATATGTGACCCAGGGGTAGAACATATAACAGGCTCAGAGTCAAATCCTCCATTTCATTCTGAAATGGAAATGCAAAATAGAATCAGAACAATATTTTCCCATTTATTCTCTGCAAACACTCACTGAGCTGGTTCTGCACATAAGGCACAGATCCCTTATGTAGGAAACCGTGATATAAATATACAACACAGTTGAGATTGTCTATTTGCTGCACTCCACCTACACACACCTACAGCGTACGTCACTGACAACAGACTCAAGGCATCAAAGGGCATTACCTGCAAGATAAGAAGGATCAGGAAATAGAAATTGGCTGCTCGCTTAAATTGTTCAAACAAATTCATGGGTAGAAAGGTGAATCCGTTGTACTTGTATGTTTTAATTGCATTATTCTGTTGGAGGAAAAAAAGAGTTATTCCAAATGGTACCATACAGCAAGGACACCCATCTGCACGGATGACTATTTCCACATCCTTTCAAAACCCAGGGCCACAACTCTCCAGTCAGAAGAATGCTGAGATTTTCTCAAAGTATTTATTCTAGCGAGGCTTGGAATGACTTTAAGAATCTAGATCACAAGACAGACACCAGACTGTGATCTTATGGATCCTGCTGTTACATTTCTTGATACATAGAACCCTTTAGAACTTGGGGTGAAGTTGGATCCCAACACGAACAGAGCAGGAAAGTTCCTTTTATTAAGGGAAGATGAAGGCCATTGTGTCAGAAAGAGCAAAACCATTCTTGCAGGTTGAATGTGTCCTCTAAAAGGTATACTAGTGCCTAATTCTAATGCATGTTGACAAGATATCACTCGTCTATGGGGTCCTGGCAGATAGATGAAATCAAGAAGAACAGGGTGAGTTCTAAGCTAATCACTGGTACCCTTATAGGAAGGCGGGGGAAATTGGATAAGAGACACTCAGGAAGAAGACAGAAGCAGAGATTAGAGTGAAACCAAAGAATGATAAGTATTGTGGACAGGCATCAGATGTTGCGACAGGCATGTATCTGATTCCAAGATTCTCCATAAGAAACCTAACTTGTTAATCTCTTGACCCAACTCCCCAAACTATTAGAAAATAATGTTCTGCTTCCTAAGGTACACAGTTGTGGTACTCTAATGGTCCACAGGAGAAAAGGTAGTCTAAGAATAAGCACATACACCCTTCCTTTTGGTTATCAAACTATTGAAACAATGATCTCCAAGAAACTGGAATTGTCCCTACACTCTCATGCTAGGAGAAGGAATTTATCTTCTGGAAAGTGATATCACACAGTTATGAAAACTTGTCAGATCAACTTGTAGATATGACTAGATCATCACAACGATCAGTGATGGGTGGACACCATGCCAACCAGGACGACTTAGTTATGCATACCTCTATGTTCCAGTTATCTTTAACCTTACAGAAAGATCTGGAAAATGGACTTACAAAGCCACTAGACTGCTTTAATTGTTTTCTTCTCAAGGTGGCCACACTAAATAAATTTCTTTCCTCTGCTTTTAACTAATACTTGCCTGTATTCTTTCTTATAGGGCTATTAATTTTTATTCATGTGTATGAATGTTTTGAATGCATGTATATATGTGTACTATATGTATGCCTGGTCCTTGCAGAGGCCAGAAGAGGGTGCTGTACTCTTAAGAACTGGAGTTATAGATGACTGTGAGCTGCCATGTGGGTGCGGAGAATTGAATCTGGGTCCTCTGCAAGAGCAGCAAGTGCTCTTCATTACTAGCCATCTGTCCAGCTCTACTCATCTATATGCTTTATCATATTTTAATGAAAATAAGCATTTTTAGGTAAAAATATCTTTGATGTCTTTAAATCCATCCAAGGCAGAGTCAATTTGTTACTTCTGGAAAAAAAAAGGCTTCAGTGATAATATTTTATAATTTTCATAAAATATTTTAGCAAGAACTTTGCTGCTACACTGGGGATGTTTCCATGGACATAATTCTATTTTGTATTAAGTCACATCTACCAACCTTTAGGGTAGTTAAACTTTAGTAAAAATGACAGTCTGTAGGATGGGGGAGGGTTATCAACAGCTCCAGGCTAGTAGTTACCTAGGCAGAAGGTACTGTCTGAAGCTGACAAGCATGACATTGACTAGGCAAACTTGGGTTACTATAAATACAATTTTGTCATTAACTTACCGCATATTTGCTTTCCTTAATACAAAAGAACTTGGTGTTCATAAACTGAGGTTGTTCATGGAACTTTCGATCATTTGCTTTGACTTGCCATGTGCAATCTTTAAAAGAGAAAGAGAAAAGAATTATAAGTATAAATGAAGGTCACTGGGGAAGGAATCAAATTAAAGCGAGGTCTATAGAATGGGCCCTAATCCACTATGTGTGATGGCCTCAAGGGGCTGTTGGGATGCCAACAAGGAAGGGGAGTGATATGAAGTCATCTGTGGAAGATGGAAATCTACAGTCATAGAGCCTGGGGTGGAACCGGGATGGTCAATCTTAATTGTCAACTTGGATTGACAATGAGTTCCAATGGGAGACAGAGCTCCTGGTAAGCCTGTGTGGAATTATCTTGTTTACATTAGCTGAGGTAGGAGATGCATCTTAACTGTGAGTATACCTCATGGGCTCAGGTCCTAACCTGAGCAAGGAGGAAAAAGATAAACATCTTCAGCTTCTTCCTGAATGAGCGTGGCTATAATGTGAAAGGCTGCCTCAACCTCCTACTGTCAGGACTTCTCTGTCATGGGTCCAGATAAGCCCCCTTTCCATTAAGTTACCTTTTTTAGGTATTTTATTGCAACAGGAAAAGTAAATGAGATAGATCCGACCTCACAATCCTTGGAAAGAATCAAACCTGCCAACAGCTTCATTTATGTCTTTTAGACTAAGGGTCCACGAGAATACATGTCAGATGTTTAAATTACCATTTGTAGTTCTAGCAAGTGAATACCCAAGTTGCATTTTGACCAGTTTCTCAAGGAACATTAATGTTCTAAAAGAGCAATCTATCTCTAAACATGACTGAAACAAAAATGTCAAAGATCCAAAAGTTGACAGCTATATTAAATTTTCAATTACATTGACTTGGTTTCTAATATTTATATTTTCTAAACATTTAGTGAATGAATAAATCACTAAGAAGGGTATCACCAACTAACCCCTTACCCGAGTCATGATCTTGGATTGACATTGTTCATGGCTTTCCCTGGTGACCAATGCCTGTCATATTTCCAAGTTCATTTCATGGTGTTGCTATGTCTAACTCCATGGAACGTTAGAAAGTCCATTGGATCGCTGATTCAGAGAACATTTCCTCTCCAACAGGTGTCTACTTAAACATCCATTTATGTCTACTCTATCATGCCATTAACTTGAGTCTCCCTAGGGTGGATCCCTGAGGTCACTGGCAGAGTGACACCACTCACAGTTTCCAACTCATATTCATATATATATATATATATATATATACATATATATATATTGTGTGTATCTATAGATGTTTCACATATAGTCATATGTAAATATGTTATCTCTTTGTATACTAATCTTATCTCCAACAGAGGTGGTCAATTTTAATTGTCAACTTGAATCACCTGTGAAGAGTTTCAATGAGGGATTGATAGATCAGTTAGGTCTATGCATATGTTTCTGGGGGATTGTTTTTATTTAATTGGTGCAGGAAGACCCTGAATCTAAGTCCCGGACTATATAAGAATGGAGAAAGGTATCTGAGTAACAAGCACACATGCATCCATTTCTCTGTGCTCTTTTGGTTATGGATATAATCTGACAAGATGTTTTAAGTTCCTGTCACCTTGAGTTCCCTTCTATGATGAATTGTAATCTGGAATTGTGGATATAAATCACCTACTTGCTCCCCTTGATACACAATAAGTTTATGTTGATAAAATGTGGTTGGTTGTGGGGCCTTTAGCCACTTGCTTTGATTTGCTGTATGCAATCTTTAAAAGAGAATAAGAAAAAAAAAAGTATGGAGAAAACCAGGTCATTGTTTTGTGTCAGGTATTTTGATCACTGCAACAGAAATGAAACTAGGACACCATCCTTCCAACCCTGTAGCCAATGTCACTCATAAGCCTGTTTATTGTGTGGTTGGTGTCAAATAACCACTATATCTTCAAAGACATGTAGCTGTAGGACTCCACACCTTTGCTACAAATACAGACATGTCCATGAGTGACCACAGCTGGAATGGACCAAATTCTGATGCGGTTCTTCATAGGAGCCTCATGAGATACATGTATTTCCCCCTCTAGCCCATGATATCTTTCCACCTCCCTGGGGGCTTGCACAGCTTCACAAGAGCATAATGAATGGAAAGCTTCTTGGGTAGTTTATGTTTCTCATAGTCATAGCCATAGGTCTTTTATAAACTTCGTGACAGGGAGACTGGGTCACTCTGAAGTTGTTAGGGACTTGTGGCTGCCTCCTCCTCCAATGGCTTGGTCATGCTCAGCATAACCAATGTCTGATGGGGCCGACAGCATGACTCCCAGCAGCATACTTGGGGACCATGTTGTCCTTGCGGCCTCAGTTTTACATTGACCATATCTACTCGTGTGCCAGTGTGGTTAGCATTGTTCTGACACTGATGGGTGCATGACTATAGCCATCCCTCTAGAGAGTGTCTCCTCTGGACATGCTGAACAAGCCAGTACGCTGCTCATTGACAGCTGTTATTCAGCTACTCTGTCTTTGAATATTGAAGATCGCAATCCTTAGGTAGAAGATGTTAATGTAACTAGCCATCACATTCTAGACCCCAATCTAAACCCCATTATACGCCAGCTTTTAACGTTTCAAGCCCTCAGTGATATGCCCTTTATCAGTGCCATTCCCAAAGCACACAGTTTATTCTATCTTCTGTCTGCTGTCCCTTTGGCCAGAGTCACTCCATGGGTCTTCAAGTGATGGAGCTAACCTTGACCTTAGAGCAGAAGCAGAAAGACACTTTGAGATATAGCGAATGAACATGTTCTCATCAGGCTAGACAGAAGTTAGACACCCCCCCCCTCCATACTTATCCTACATTGTAGCTAAGCCCTTCAGAGGGACAACAGTGACCATGGCTGTTCTACTCTGCATCTTAACCATGGGTACTGAGTCCTCCTCCCTGCCCAGACTAGTTCCCAGGATAGCCTGGAGCCTGCCAAACATATCTTTGACGTTTTCACAGGTCCTCCATGTGTTCTAAGCACATTGTCACCAAAAGTATCTTCAGACTGGAATGGAAATGCTAAATTCATAATTCAGCTTGCTCCCTGTCTTTATCAATTGATACCCTAATGTTGGAACCCAGTTAGGCTTAAGGGACTTTCCAACACAGAGGTGACTTCAGTTGGCAATAAAGCTGCATCTCCTGTGTTTTGTCTTGTTCTTTCACATTGAGCTCCTATGTCCTATATTACATAAGCTCTGTAGATAACATGTTCCATTATCTGTATGTGCCAGGCATGGTGCTTAGTGGTTAACATCTTTATTTTACACCTCAGGACACGGAGGCATTGGCAGGGTCAGCGAGTAGTAGCATAAGACTCAGAGTCTAGCTGGTTTTTCTGAGATTTCATTGTAGCCTGCCCCCTGCTTTGCTTTGCTGGCTAGACCCTTCTTTTGGAACACAATCTCTATACTACTTTTTCAGCAAGAGCCAACTTGGGAAGATCATTCATGAGACCAGGAACACCTTTCCTCTATTACCACAGCATACAGCTGA
Source organism: Cricetiscus sungorus (assembly GCA_030556225.1). NCBI lineage: Eukaryota > Metazoa > Chordata > Mammalia > Rodentia > Cricetidae > Cricetiscus > Cricetiscus sungorus. Next base: position 100,277,637 of record JANBXA010000651.1, on the reverse strand, counting down.
TGGGAAATGTCCTTTTGTATATATGTTTCTCTTATCGGTTGATGACTAAAACACTGTTTGGCCAATAGCCAATAGAGGCAGGAAGATAGGCTGGACTAGGAGATAATGAGAGTTCTGGGAAAGGTAGGCAGAGAGGCCACCAAAGGAAACACTATGCAGACCACAAAGGAGTAACAGGTTCAGGCATTCTCCAGTAAGCCAAGACCATGTGGAAATACACAGACTTATAGAAATGGGTTAATAATTAAGACAGAGATAGCCAATAAGAAGCCAGAAGCCCTAGCCATTGGCCAACAGTTTTATAATTAATATATCATCTCTGTGTGTTCATTTGGGGCTGAAGTGGCAGGACCTAGCTAGAAAGAAAAACTCCAGCAACATACAGCCATGCTTGGTCTCCTAATACAAAGGTGTAAATGTGTTGCTGCCATGAAAGTTCAAATTATGGTTGTCATCAGTTAGGAGTTAGGCCAAAGGCAGCATCCCTTGGCATTGAATTCATCAACCTGCAGGGAGATGACCTTCCTCTGAATGACTCACAAGTAGGTAGGTCAAATTTTGATGAAAGAAACGATGAGTGTGACACAACATTTTTGAAAGGAGAAGTAGAGAAAAGAAAATTTATGAGTAAGGGAACCATAAGACAATCAATGGGGCAGCAATTGTAAAACTCAAAGGCGTACTTATGAAAATACTTCATCTTCTTGAGTGACTCACTTTTCATAGTCCTACTCCTTAGGAAACATGGATACTAGTATAAGAGATCAAGTGTAGACTGCCAGAGAATGCAAATAATGAACTTGATTACATTTTTTTCTTTTGAAATCACAATACCATTACCAAGCATTTCCTTGCATGCTTTGGCTGGCACTCATCAGGTAATCATAAGTGTTGTGTTATGACAAGTGGAAATGTTCCTGGCATCTTCCAAACTCAAGAACAATTTCATCAAAAGGGAAAATGAAAGTGAAGTACAAAATAACCCATGAGCACTGTGATAAGATCTGCAATCAGAACACTTCTTTCCTACTCAAAGGAAAGCTCAAAAGGGAAGTAACAAAAGAAAAAAAAAATCTTAAGATACCCTTAAATCCATTGCAATTGTAGCAGTTTGCAGATGAATCTGAATTTTAATGATTTTTAAAGGACTTGTTAATTTTTATTGTATGTGCATTTGTGTTTCCCTGAATGTATGTATATAAGCACCACTGAATGACTGATGACCATAGAACCTAGAAGGGGCACTGGTGTCCCTGGAATTGAAGTTACAGACAGTTGTAAACTGCCACGTGGATGCTGGAGATACAGCCTCTGCAAGAGCAGAGGGTGCTCTTAACTGCTGAGCCAACTCTCCAGCTCCTACTATCTTATTCTTTAAGACAGGGTCTTACAACATGGCCCAAGCTGGCCAGGAGTTTGTTGTCATCGTGCTTCAGCCTCCTGAGTGCCGAGTTATAAATGTGTATCCAGGGACTCATGCTTTTAAGGTTTTACTTTAGCCCATCAATGATGTAACCCCAGTGTGTTTGTATCTGGGGTTTAGCCACAAGTGCTCTACAACTCTACTTCAGAAACCTGCCTGTAGTCAAGGCATGCATGGACACGCATTCTGGTGTCTCTTCATCTTTGGAGATTTGAACAGTGTGACAATCAAAGATCATAAAAGATATGAAGATGGCTGACTATGGTCAAGTCTACTGATCGAAAACACTTGAAATACCTCTCTTCCAGCACCCTTGATAAACAAAGTTATTTATTCATACTAGCTTTTATAAAATTAACGTGACCATGAGCATTTAAAAACTAATTGGAGAAATGCTCAGAGATTAAGAGCACTTCTTTTTCTTGCAGAGGACCTGGGTTCAGTCCACAGCATCCATAGGTGGCTCCCAACCATCTATAACTGCAGTTTTAGGTGATCTGATGACCTCTTCTGACTTTGGAGGCATTGTACAAACATGGTGTACACACATACATGCAAAGTTCATACACTCAAACATATAAAATTAAAAAATCAGAGACCATGTATTAATGTGGTTTGGAATGCTGTGTTGATGTACATGCCTTTAGGAAGGCCATCAAAGCAACACTAGGAGGTGTTTTCCTTTTAGATATTTTTTACTATACACTTATACCACAATAGCAATTTTCAAGCAAAGCACCTTGTTCCATTTTCTAGAACAGGAATATTAATAAAGAGAAGAAATTGTAAATTTTTCCAGCAGCTACATCTTCCAGAAAGATAATGGACAAGAGTGTCAGCAACAAATCAACCAGGCATATGTCTGGGATGCATGTAACATTAGCCACAAGTAGATTAGTGTCATGCCACGCTCTGTTAAATGATTGTGTCAATGACACATCTAAGCACAGCTACGTGATGTCCAGAGTGTTCCCGCATATGCCAAGTGCTTTGATCAGTGCCATCTGGCAAAGTAAGCATGGCCTTGTCCCCATCCTCTTTGCTGTTTTGAATTCTCATTTACAAAGCCACCAACAACCAAAAGGCTGGATTAGCTGATGCAAGCTGCAACTGACTCAGGAGACTAGAAAAACAAGCTTAGAATCATAATGTTAAGATGAGAATCATCCCAGAGAAGCATGGTACAGGATACAGGCAGGCAGGGCACATGAAAAGAAATGCAGACAGTTCTTCCATGGGAGAAAAGACCCTGATGATCATCCAAGAGAACTGCAGTACCCACATAGGTGGCATTTTTTATCTTACAATGCTAAAATTCTGGCAAATAATAAAGAATCTAATGACACCGAGTTAAAGAGTAAAGAATGGGTAATGTGGATAGCCTCTGTGGAGAGCAGTTCAACCATGTCTCAGAATTTGATTCACAGTGCAGTATGGTGTATCCCAACTTCTAGGAGCCACTCTCTGTGTATGAACTGCTCTTCAGGGGAGAGATGGCATGGTATAGAGCTTCTGAATACAGCCAAATTTCCCAAGGATTAGGAATAAGCATGACGCCTACTAGGAACTGTTGGTTAAATATTCGCTTAATGAAAAGCCCAAATTGAAAGAAAAAGCAAAATAAAACAAATGAGGTGGCCTTATATAGATAAGGAAATTCTCCACATAACATGGCCAACTGACAAGGCAGAAGGCATCTACTATCCTTTGCTTTTAGCTATGAGATGCACAGAAGCAATACATGGTCTGACCGTATGCACACACACACACACACACACATTCCTGGGTATGTAGAACAATGGGTATGTAAGCGTTTTACATATCCATGTGTGCACTATATGCCTCTGGAAGGATCTATGAGAAATTAGGAACAGCAAACTTCTTTCCAGAAAAGGAAAACTCATGGCTAAGGAAGAGCCAGGGATGTGGAATTCATTTCCACTCTTTACCCATGCAAAATTTGGGCTCATTTGCATATATTACCATAAAATACGAATGAGATTCTATTACTTCTCTCAATTTACGTAAAAGCAATGCATAAGTTGCTTAATTTTTAGAGCCATTATGCCATTCTATTTACTATTACATATGCATATATATATATATGTGAATTCTAAAGAAAATGGGGTTATGGGTAAGGATAAATAAAAAGGAGTATATGGGCTGTAGTTCAGTGGTAGAGTGCTTATCTCGCATGTGTGAGTCCCTAACACTGTGTGTGGGGGTGGGGGCCAAAACACTAGAAAAGATGAACATATAGCGTAGCCATGGAAATAAGTATAAATACTTCTTTAAAATGTTTTTGAATAAGAATACATATTGTATAGACCCACATAGATAAACACAGAGCTCAAAAGCATGCAGAACTAAAGGACAGTATTTAAAGATCTGGATTCAGATAGCATAACAACAATGAAAAGGAAAGGACTTGTGGCTGTGGAAATATGAATGGGGCCAGCAAGATGGCTCAGAGGACAAAGATGCCTGCTGCCAAGCGTGACTTCCTGAGTTTGATCCCAGGCCCACAGGAAGTGACTCCTACAAGTTGTTCTTTGAATGTCACATGTAGGCCATAGCACATATGCTGTCACACACATACACACACCCTCTTCTCTCTCCCTCTCTCTCTCTCTCTCTCTCTCATACACACTAAATAAATGAATAAAATATAATAAAAATTTGAAGAAGATGAAGCTTCCCTCTGAGCAGGGAGGGAGGGAAGAAACAAAAGCTCTCCTTCCTGGCCAGCAGCTGTGTGCTCATGCTTGACATGGGAACAGTTCTATGTGTTCATGGAATAACTGTTTAGCCAGGTATTTGTGGTTTTCCTGAATTGTAAAAATATATGAAAATATATATGAAAAGAAAGACACCAGAATATCAGATGTAGATACAGATGTGTTTGCCTGTGATCCCAGCACACAAGAGGCAGAGCCAGAAGGATGGCTGTGGGTTTAAGTTCAGCTGGTCTATCTATTTAGCAAGTTCCAGGCTAAAACAAAACAAAACAAAACACCTCAAAACAACACCAACACCAAACCTAACACGGAAAAAAGGCAGGCAGGCAGGTAAGGAAACTGGAAGGGATTGTAGAGACAGAAGAAAAGTAGCCCTGGTCCAACTATGCTGGGTCCCTCTGCTCCAGTGTGGGCCCAGCATAGCAGCTTCTCTGCCAGCAGACCACAAGGGGTGGGACAGAAGATGGATGCCCATCAAGTGACAGAATGATCCTTACCAAGGAAGGTGTCAAATTTGTCTTCTCATTATGTCTCGTTTTCTTAAATCAGTCTCTGAAACCATGGATGGACAAAGAGCATATTGGGTAGAGCAATGACCACAGCTGTAATTCTAGGAACGAGGGTTCCAGACCAGCAGCAGCCACACCCCAGAGCCATGGCAGTGGAAACTGTGGATGATGTTCAATAGTATTTCTCACAGGCCATGTGTGTGATTCTTCTGTACATACAAATTCAGAAAGCAGGGATATTGTGAGAGACAGATCCAAAGAGAAACTTCTGTGGATCAAGTTCAACCTCAACCTCCAAAACCCAGATTGTCCAGCCAGAGTGGGGAACACAGAGATAACTAAATACACAGACAGTAAGATGACCATGTACTAAATGTGGTGAAGGACACTTGGTGGTGTGAGAAGTCTATCCCAGCCAGGGTGTGGTGGGAACATGTTTTGAACAGACATTCCTTGTACTGACTATTACTTGTCTGGCTTTGTTTTTGTCTTTTGAGGTAGGGTCTTTCCATGTTGGCTAGGCTAACTTTGAATTTATCATCTTTCCATCTTAGCCTCTGGACTGCATGAGCCACCACCCAGGCTTACAAGATTCTTAGAAGATCATAATTATGCCAGTAAAGGAAGAGGAAAAAGGTCTAGGAGTATTTGAAGGAAACAGGATGCTATTAGCAAGAGCATACAGCTGGAACAGCCTGGCCTCAGCCCACATAAGCTGGGTACTGTAGGACCATAGAGTAACTCACAGGAGGAACCAGCTAGGACCCAGCAGATGGTGAGGTCTGGAACCCATGGCAAGACCAGGGACATCTACCAGACAGCTTTAGAGGGAAAACTGACACAGTCCAGTTGAACTTTACGTCAGTCACACAAGCAGTAAGGATGTACTTGAAGGGAACAAGACTAGTGACAGAAGACAAGGACCCATATGAACAAGGACCCACCAGAGCGATGGTCACAGAAATAGAGAAGGAATAACTTCAATAGCTAGCTTGCTAAAAACCAGAAAGAATTAAAACTAAAAATGGAGAAAAATATAATCCAAGGACAAACTAGACTCACAAGACTGATCAGCGCACAGCCTTGGAAAGGCAGGAAAGTTGCCCAACACAAAACTCTATACTTAAACATTAAAGCTTTATGCAGTTCAGTGTGTGTGTGTGTGTGTGTGTGTGTGTGTGTGTGTGTGTGTGTGTGTGTGTTTTAAAAAAAAAACAACTTAAAAAAAAACAAAACAAAACAACTAGATTGTGCAGTTCTAGGGCATGAACTTTTGTGACAATTCTATCTATGGCCACACTGCCCTGGTCACCACCACATCCTGTATAATTACAGGAGTTAAGCAAGGTAGGGCATGATTAGGTCTCCATGAACAAGAGCTTCACACTCTAGGCTAGGTAGCAAATTACCTAGCAAAAAGCAATGTCTAAAAATCAAGACCCATTCTCAACATCCCCCCTTCCACACACACACCCTGTTACCTATCTCTTAGCAGGAACACCCACCCTCAACCTCCATTTTACAAGTAACCCGTCACGCTGGTTTACCCATGAACAGAGAAGAAATGTCAACTATGTAGCATGAAATTCCCACATGTGAATGTGTACTAGAATAATTTTTTTTTAAAAAAGTGGCTAATTTAATTGTGCACAGTTTTCTGAGATCTCAAGTTTTCAACAGACCAGCTTTATCTGTATTTGGGATCCAAATAAAAATTAATTAACAGGTCCTCTACACTACTGCATCTTTAGTTACAGATCATTCATGAAGGTGTGCCTGTAGGCAACTTCCCAGCTGTGCCAGTTTTGTGAATATTACATTCATTCCAAATTTCTGCCAAAAGCAGAAATATGTCTTCCCTGTGAGCTAAGTCCTTGACTAGTAAGCATTCCACCTTAAATATTGCTCACCTATTGACTATTAACTATTCCACCTTAAATATTGTCCACCCAATGATTAAACATGTCATCATAAAAACTGTCTGCAAATGGCCATTTTGATCTAGAACAGAGTTCTGAACAAAGTTACAAGTTGGAAGAAAGTTTTAATGAAATACAGATTATGGCTTTTTTTTTTTTGGAGACAGGCCTCATTATTTATGTCTGGCTGGTCTGAAATTCACCACATAGACTAGGCTGCTTTGAGCTTACAGATATCCTCCTGCCTTTGTCTACCAAGGGCTGAGACTAAGGGTGTGTGCCACCATACCTGTCCTGTAGTTTTATGTTTTTGAATACAGAAGAGTACACTGTCCAGCCAAAGTAGCTGGCTGTAATGTAATAAATGAGGCTGCTATCTGTGGGTAACTTGATTACCCAGGGAGGAAGAAAAGACCAAACCACACCAAGAGCCAGAAGAAGGGGCTAATAGGCAGTCCATGTACAGCAAACTATTTCTCTATGATAAGAGCAGCAGAAGAGGAAGGGGTATGACCACAGAAAGGCAGCCATGGAAGGAGGATACTGCTTATCTTGCCCTATTATTTTCAGTCTAAGCTCCCAAGGTCTGCAAGGGTGGCATTCACACTGGCCAAGCATGGCTGCCTGAGCCCCAAACCCTATCACTCAGGCTCCATTCAGTGCATGGGGCCCTAGCTCCTCTGAGCCCCTCTTCACTCTTTAGGAATCACTGCTGCCTCACTTTGGAGCATTCTGGGAGTCAGTCACCTGTCTCATTCAGGCGAGCACATCTCCAGAAAGCCTCTGGTATACAGAGATATCTCTGGTAGAACTCAGTTTGGTCCCTATGCTGACCCATACTGATGCCAGCATAGGACCTAGGGGTCTAGAACTAGGTTACACTAGAAAGATGAGACCTCAGGCCACAGAAGCACCCCTGATTGGCTAGGAGATAGACAATCTCTAACCCGTCATCTCAAGTTTTAAATTTTTCTGGATAGGAGTATGCAGTTTCCTGTGGCACCACAGACTTGATTTCAGTTCCTCCAGGTGCTGCCATCATGACCTTCCCTCCTGCCAGTCTCTGCATGTGATCTCCATATGAGCGTTCTTCTCTCCTGACCATCTCCAGATGACATGTGAGTATCACAAGGAAGCAAGCCTACTGGATCCATCAGGGACACATTCCCAGCTACAGGCCAATCCATCAAAACACAAGTCACTACATAAATGACACTTTTATTCTCACTGAGAACTTCAGTGTTATCCTTGTCATTGTGCTTATGTGGGTGGCTTTCTCATGGAAGTCTACGTGAAATCGAAAGCTTTAGGATGGCAGAGGCAGAGAAGACCCCAAAAAACAAAATATTCCCTAATGAGGAAGTGATCACTAGGAAATCTGGAATCCATCCAATTCATCCACCCATCTATCTATCCCTTGCTCATGGACTTATATGTGGAGGGGTTGAGGGGTATGAGGGGTTATAAGAGACCCTCCAGCTTCAGTCTGGGAAGTCAGGAGAATTCAAACATCCCGAAGGAAAGTGAAAGGGTCAAGATGAAGAGATCTGATAATAAAAAACAACAAGGCAGGAGCTGAGGGTGAAGGGAAGGTAGTTTAGACTTAAAGAGAGATTAAAAAAGAACTTCCAAGGCAGGAGGTAACAATGGCCGGTATTTATTGGGCACTTACCACACACCTAAAGCAGAAGCCCTTCACATTTATTTCTGATTTACTTCTCACCATCACCTTAGAGAACTGGTCCTTATATCTAGCCTATTTTACAGATAAGGGACCTGAAGCTCGAGGAGACAAAGATGTTTGCTTGAGGCAAACATCTCAGAAAAGAGGGAAGGCAAGACTTAGGGTTACACAGCTTGAGTCTGAGGTCTCCCTCTCAGCCACACACTTGGCCTTCTCAGGGACATGCTTTGGGGTCTCTAACATAAGCATCATCTTTTATTTGTATTTTAAAAAGTGGTGTGCGTGCGTGCGTGTGCGTGCGTGCGTGCGTGTGTGCGTGTGCGTGTGTGTGTGTGTGCGCGTGCGCGCGTGTGCGTGCGTGTGTGTGTGTGTGTGTGTGTGTGTGTGTGTGTGTGCACGCGCGCGTGTGTGCGTGCCACAGCATGTCAGAGGACAACTAAAGGAATCTATTTTCTCCTCCCACCAAGTGGGTTTTGGCAAATACCTGAACCTGCTGAACTGACCCTATGATGTGGGCTAAAAGGCTTAGCTTGTCAAGGATAGTTTGCAGTCACCAATGGGAACATGCAAAGCATGGAAAGGGGGAGAGGCAGAAGAAGGGAGATGTGAGGGGGTGTTAGAAAGCTCTGGCGTCAGAGGAAACAGAGCTGGGAAGATGACGGCTGGTACCAAGCTCAGAGGGCTTAGTGGCGGGTGCCTGGTGACCTTTAAAAAAGCATTATCTGTGGCAGCAGGGAGCCCACAGAGGGGAAGAACACAGTGGGATGGGACGGTGTGATAGCTGATAGTGGTTTTTAGACACTTGGCCATGAGAACTGGAGCCTGGAGCATCCAGTAGAAGGTGGCCTGGTGCAGAGAAGTTGTGTGCTACTGGGGAAGCCAGCATAGCTGGAAGGCAAGACAGGAGTTAGCAGACAGGCCCGCAATGAAGGGGGTGGGGGCAGTGTTCACACCCCAGTCCTAGGCTCAGAAAAGCCTAAACTTGCATCAACCCAGAAATTGTTTTCAGAGCACCCTCTTTCCTGAGGATCTCATCTCTGAGGCACTGGCAGACGGGAGAGAATTATGACCCATGGAATTGGAATTGGTCTGGGGACAGGAAGACCATTGAGATAGTCAGTTGAAACCCAGCATCCCATAGCCAAGAATTGTAGGAATCTCTGGCTCACCAAAGTTAAACTGTTTTCCCCTTTTGCTAAAGAAAGAAGCTAGGACCCCCCAGAGGGAATGAGAGTTCCCCTCTTTGCAGTCTCAGAGGCAATGGTAGCCTGGGGTCCCACACTGTTCACTGTTCGTTCCGCAGCGGTGGATGTTCTCATGCATTCACCGGCAAGCATCCGCTGGCTGCTGGCTGCCCTTGCTCAAGGTGAGCAAGAGTAAGCCTCAGTGACTACTACAAGCTTATCTCTCCTCCTGGCACACTCTAGCAGCATGCTAGCACTTGTCCTCCATTTTTGCAGCTCATAAGAACGGCTCTCTTCAAAGGAAAGGAGCTTTTAATGGGTCTCTTAAAACTCTTGTTCAACATGAGTTTAACACGCAGGCTTAGGTGGCTGGGGCATTCTCTTGATTTGAAACAAGAAAGCAGACCGTGTCATTAAAGAAATAACCGTGGCTCATGCACTTTGGGGCGCTGGGCCCCTGGACTCAGGCTGGGCTGTGGCGTTACTCGGCTCCCTGGTGGCTCATAGTTTACTCATGTGTCCTTAGGAGCTGAGTTGTTTCTAGTAAATAACCCATAATGTGCAATGTCAAGGAAGACAGGTGGGAGTCTCAAAACAATGCGACAACAACAAAGGAAGGGAAGAAGGGGTACAGGGCAGCAGGGGAACGGCCACAAAGAGGCCGGCAGCCACTAAATGGCTTTGTGTGCTTACAAAGGGCAGACAGGTATTAAAATTCACAGGCAAAGACATTTGAAAGAAGTTTTAAAAATGAGAACCAATAAACGCCCCCTCCCTCCCCCAGGAACATAACCCAGACTATGAAAAAACCAAGAACCAGAGAGAGATTGCTCAATAGGTAAAGGCACTGCCACCAAGCCTGACAACTTGGGTTCCAGCCCCTGGACCCATAGGGTAGAATGAGAGAACTGACCTCTACATGTATGCTATGGCATGCACATAACATCTCACACTTTCTCACACACACACACACACACCCCACACACAATGTTCAAACAATTTATATTTTAGGAGACCAAGCTCCATCAATGCCCACAAAACAAGGAAAGGAATCTATGAAAAAGATGATTCGCCTTCAAATGATCAGTAAAAGGCTCTAACCACCACAAAGTACAGGCTAAGTTGGAAAAAACCAGAAGGGATGTTTGTGCCTATGATGTGCTTTTCCAACATTTTTGTGGGCATCCAACCCCAGTCCCTTCACTGGACCATTTATCTGATTGTGTGGCCCCAGGCACAAACAGCAAAAGTTTGCCCTTCACCCTACAGATACAAAACTCCTGCCAACTCCCAGGCTATCTACACACTGCAGAGATTCCAAGATTATGATGGCAGGCTAGGCAGTGGGGGAAGGAATGAGGAAGAAACACGTTTCTCATTCACACCGGGCAATCAGCTAGAACTCCCCGTGAACTTGTCCGGCTGCTTCAGTTTTGTCGCCACCCCACCAGGGCCAGTTCAGACCTGTTGGAACAAGAGGCCACCTTCCTGTTCAGGTCGATGTGATTTCATCTTAATTTCAATCAATTCTGAGTTTCATACTTCCTACTTTGGGCAGCAAGCACATAGTGCTTGAGTGCAAGGTGGCAAGGAAGACCCACAGTTCCAAGCCATTTAAGTGACACAAGAGTACAGAGCAGATGACCCATAGAACCGGATGGCCTCCCTGGGTCTCAGAGGCTATGGTGGAATGAGGCCTCTTTAAATCCTTTTGTATACACAGGCACACACACACACACACACACACACACACACACACACACACACACACACACACACACACACGCACTGTACTCCACCACAATAGAGAAGTAGGGGATGGAGAGTAACCCAATCTTATTAGAATTAGGAAGAAACACCATCATATAAATGGAATTACAAACGCACCCCTTTCTTCTCTTTGATCTTTTTGGACACAGGGTCATGATATGTAGCCCAGGCTGACCTGGGACTGACTGGCTTTGAACCTGTGATCTTCTTTGAGTTCTGGGATTATAGATGTATGCTGCTACTCCTGGAACTTGTCACTTTCTACAGATTAAAACTGTTCAGGGTAGGGCTAGAGAGATGGGTCAGAAGTTCAGACCACTGATTGCTCTTCCAGGGGGACTCAGTTTCAATTCCCAGCATCCACATGGCAGCTCACAACTGTCTGTAACTCCAGTTCCAGGAGACCTGACACCCATGGCAAAACACCAATGCACATGAAATTTAAAAAAAAAAAAAATACATAAAAGACTGTTCAGGAAGTGACGGGGCTTAAATAGGTGCAGACCAAAAAAAAAAAAAAAAAAAAAAGGAAAGTAGGAGACAAAGAGTGACAGGGAAGAAAACAAAGCCTTGTCCTTGTGAAAAGCCTGGAGGGCAAACTGGGCAAGACTTCAGGGGAAGCAGAGGATCTTGTACTGAGCTGGGGAGACATCTGGAAGACTGGAAGTCACAGAGAGGCACACTCAGCTATGAAAAAGTGTTCCTCCTGCCAGTGAGAAAAAACAAACAAACAAACAAACAAACACAAATCTGAATCCCAGACAAGCCTGGGGTCCAAAGAGAAAAGATCTAGTTTTTGTTTTTGTTTTTCAGGAGCAGACAAGCCACAAGACAAGGTCACATTTGCTTGTCAGGGTGAGGTAAGCAGTAGGAACCAATAAAGCCACGGGACAAAATATAAGGATGAAAGTAAGCCACGTTCTCCAGCCCCAAGTGACCACTGTCCATAGCCACTTTATTGGTTGTGACAAGGACTGTGTGGCCTGGAAAACCTATTTCCTGTGTGTCCCTCCATATGAAAAGCTTCCTAGTTACACCCCTGTTTCTGAATTTAGGCAAGGGGCATAGGCTTCTGTAGACTGGCCCCTCGTGGCAAGTAGAGGCCCACACGTTGCTTACAGGATGTGAAGAAATCATGTTGGGACTGAACAGGCAACTTTCTCCCTGCTGGCTCACTCTCTTACTAGAAAGTGCTCTGAAGACTGCTGAGTGGGGAAAAGCCATCAGTAATCTTACTCAGCTGTGAATTCTGAATTGCAACAATAGCCAGTGTGGCAGAATATGATCAGGGTTGTAATAATGGCATGAATGCTGTGCCGGTAACCAACCATTTTCTGTTGGAATTTAAGGCCCTGCCCCACAGATGGAAATATGTGTCTGGAACTACAAATCAAGCCAAGAGCCAATGGTTGAGGAGTTTACAGGCCACAGGAGTGAACTTCTTATTCCTATTTTCCTGTTTTCTCAATCTGTATCTCTTTACCCATTGTTTAGTGCAGCTCCCTCAGTTTCATGCAAGGGATGGTAAGTAGTATAGAAATTCACAACTGGTCAAAATGCAGTGAAGGGTTCTCATCCACAAACAGGACATCTATATCACATTCCTCCCCAAAGCTCAGAGGTCATCAAGGAAGAGATGGCAGAAAGATTGTAAAAGTGAGAGGTTGGAGAAGACCAGAGCAAAAAGTATCTTCTAGGTATGACTGGACTAAGACATCCATTAACTCCCAGCAGCTGTGGCTGCTGGCACAGGATCAAGCCAGTCAAAATTCAAGCAAGGAATGGGGACGGGTTTAGAAGCTCCTGCCCTTAACTGAGGAGCTACAAATGGTTGATGGCTTCTGGGGGATAGAGAGTCAGTTTTCTTAAGGGTGATTCCTGGTGAATTGACCAACTATGCCATGCTCCAGTGGATGGCACCATCCCAACAGTTTATAGAAAGCACATGATGGAGACATAGGGTTATTAAATTAAAAGAAAAAGAAGATCTAAAATTTATGGAGTAGAGAAGTGAGGCAGATCTGGGAGGAATTAAAGGAAGCAACTTGGGGTAAATATAATTAAAATGCATGCATAAAATTCTCAAAGAATTAATAAAATATTTTAAAAATAAACATGTAAACATAATCAACAAAAATTCTTTCTGGAGGGCCAAAGCCATTTTATATTCATGAGTAACTGAACAAAAGGTACAGAGACTCCAAGGTCCCCTAAAGTGCCAGGAAGCGATAGAAAGATTAAGTTGAAGAAGATAATAAGAGACTCAGAATTATGTCCTGATCCCAAAGATGTACAGTTGATGAGATTTCTAACACCACTCTTCCAAAGGGTCCCTGCCTCTGAGAGCTCTTCGATAAGTAGCCCTCGCTATGTGATCCCCTGACCTCTGATGAGCAGAGAAAATAAACATTGCAAAGAGGGTACCCCCAGGCTGAAGATTCGCCAAACACATTAATTTTAGCATAGTGTAAAGACTGCATGTGGATATTGTTCTTGTTAATCTGTTTGTGGGCCATGAGCCAATACACACAGACACATAAGTGTGTGGTATATGATACACTGTATGTGCAGGTGTGTGTGTGTGTGTGTGTGTGTGTGTGTGTGTGTGTGTGTGTTATGTGTGCAGAGGCCAGGGAAAGACATAGAGTGTCCTACTATATCACTCGCTGCCTTATTTCCTTCAGACAAAGTCTCTTACTGAACCTGGAGCTAGGCTAGCAGCCAGCAAGCTCCCAACTCCCCTGCCTACACATTGTGAGTGCCTATGCACTGCTTTTTACAAGGGTGCTGTGGATTTAAATTAAATCCTCATGCTTACGCAGCAAGTGCTTTTACCTGCGGGCCACTTCCCAGTTTCAGGTATAAATTCTTAATGGAGCCATATCAATTCATATACACATGTATATCATGTATCCATCCACTGGTTATTAGTAACTTCATGCTGACAATTTAGCAAGGCAAGTCTTTAAAAAAATATTATTATGGTTGGCATGTATACTTTTTAAATTTCTGAATGCAGTAGCAAGCCGATTCTTCTATATACAATTTTACATTTAAAATATATGCACTGACCAAACCTTCTAATTTCTTGACAGAACTTGTCAGATATGTTCTCCCAACCTTGCCACATTGGGGATGATGGTTCTTTCTCAATTCCGTCCTAGGAGAGCATCAAAGAAGGAAGAGACCCTCCTAGAGCTCATGAAATGGACCCCTCAACTTTGGTACATTTCCCATGACCCATCTGTGGTATGACCCATATATGCGGCATCTACACATATACACCATCAGCAGGCCCTTCACCGGGTCACCTTTCCGGAGTGTTTCCCGCTTGTCCTCTGCCTCTCTGTTGATGCGATTCTGTTCTGGTTCAAGTGCAGGCCCCTGATCTTCAAGTTCGTCTTCAGTTTCATCATCGCTGTAGGGAACCACTTCATCATTGGGCTGAGAATCTTCATCAAATGTTGTTTCTGAGTCTCTTTCTGTGTTCATTCTGCTGGCAAGCTGGAACTACCTGGAGAGAAAAGGAAGAAACAAGAGAACGGTGACTTTGTTGTGTTGGGCTGTATCTGGCTTCATCCTGTCGTAACACCCCTTTTACAGAACACCTCTCCACCGACATGCAAATTATTCACAAATAATGGTCTACAAGTTTAACTTGATGTGTGACAAGGACAAAAACACTATCAGTTATGTGCTGGATAAGGACTACAAAACAAAGGAGGTGAGGGAAATGGCTCAATATATAAAAGCTGCTACACAAGAGGATGAGGACAGAAGAAAGACACCCACTGTCACTTTTTGTCACCTCACATGTACATGTACCCACATATAATACACACAAAGAAAAACGTAACTGTTAAGCCTCACTCCCTCTCAATCCTTCTTTCTGGAAGGCCACACAAAGCTTAAAATAGTATTTCAAACTATAGACCTCTGAGATCCAGTGTAACAAATTTAGTGAGGTCATACTCAATGTTAAAATAAAAATGAAACAGGCTAAACAGTAGTAAGGTATGATTCATGTAGCAAGAATAAGTGTTTCCTGGTTTTAAAAAAAGCTTCCCAGTACCAAGAGTCACACATTTATTTGTATTATATGAATATTCATGGATCCCCCCCCCCCCATTTTAGACTGTTGGCAGAGCTGGAACCCTGCTGTCTGAAGAGAACTGTTTCCTGACTGCTGGCACTTTGAGCCTTTAATCGGTGGCACATTTTAAATATAACTTCAGATCAAGTTTTCAGGGAACAGGCATTTACATTGGGAAAATATTGACACAGATCCCTCAGGTTACTTGAGGACAGTCATCTACAACCTATGTGTCACTCTGCCATGTACCTAGTGCCCACTTTCATTTAGTATTAACTATACACCAGACCCTGCTCCTTAGAAAGTTCCACAGCACCTCAATAAAAGTGTTACTAGTTCTCTGCAGAGAAGAAAACCAAAACTCAGCATTAACCTGTGACAAAAACAATTGCTTTCCAAGAAATATCTCTTTAACTCTACTTCTGTGTTATAGCTTATTATGTTCCCCCCCCTAATTTTTGAGATGGAATTTCTCTGTGTAACCCTAGTTTTACTGGAACTCACTCTGTAAACCAGGCTGACCTCAAACTCAAAGATCTACCTACCTCTGTCTCCTGAGTGCTGGGATTAAAGGCAGGTGCCACCATCACCCGGATGCTTATTATGTATCTAAATTAGGTACGAATTGTTTGCAGAGGAACTCTTTACATGACTGCATGTTGTATATAAAACCCAGCATCTTATTTTAAAAGTTTCAAATTTTATATGGGGATTTTTGTCTAGTGTGGCTTAAAACAAAAATTGGAAGCAAGCTAATGTCTATCTAGAGAGTAATTATACAAATAAATCAGGGTCCCATTCTGTGAGACAGTGCACATCAATTTAGAACATGACTAGCACAGAGAGCACAGAGTGATGCCACAGTGCACTGTGGGGGAAAGGTGAGCTCTAAGTTTGTACGTGCAGAATGGTGTCAGTTATTCACACAAATGTCAACACTTTAAGTATGCATCACTTTAAGTATGAATATTGAGGCTGGAGGGAGGGCTCAGTGGTTAAGAGCACTGGCTTCCCTTCCAGAGGATAGAACCTACATTGGGTGACACAACTGCCTGTTACTCCAGTTCCAGGGAATCCAATGGCCTTTTATGGCCTCCAAGGGCACCTTCAAGCATGTGTTCATACATAACACAGATAGATAAAAATAAGCCTCTAAGTGAGTGATGCATACAAAGTACTAAAGTTGATGGATCACTTGTAGCAACAACTTAGCAAACATCAGCTGGTACTGCTGTTAGCCATTGTTTTCATCATTAGATAAGGGTTATTTACAACAACAAATAGAAGGGCCCATCTCTAAATTAACTCTAAAATGTACACATCTTTCATTGGGAAGTAAAACTTGTAGACTACCATCCCCTCAAAGGAGTCGTCTTCTTGTAGTCAAGCACAGGCACGACGCTTTCTTCTCTGGGTCCACTCAGCTTTATTCCTTCTTTGTCAGCAGCCAATGGACACACTAGCGTTTGGTTTGGGTTCATTTTATTTTCATTGTGGAGTCTGTGTTTCTTCTTTTTAGACTTCTGTAGGTTTAGCAGCACCAGGGATGTCACTTGTACTTTAAACTTACTTGGTTTTATAATACAGTTGCATCTATGCTTTAGTTAGTGTAGAAGCAAAATATACTCTCTGTTCTGGTGAGCTACCCACACCTCTATCCATTACTAATCAACTTGTTCATGGTAATTGTTGAAGTGGAAACATTTGTTGTATTTTACTACCCAAAAAAGTTTCTCTATTTTTTAGTATTTTATACACTCCCTGAAGGAGAGCTTGGTCCTGACCAAGACTCTGCAGCTGAACTTCAGTCTCCTCCTCTGCAAGATGGGATAACAATATCCACATCACAGAGCTGCTCAGTTTCTTAAACCAAACACACCTTCCCTGCCTTGGTGCCTTTGACCACATTCTTCCTGCCTCTGAAATGCCTTCCCCTCAGTCTAAGCATGAGTGGGTCTCTCTCTTTAGAAGATAACATCCAAGTTCCCATCTGCGGGTGACACAGTACAGGTGGGCACCTGTCCACCTCTGCTGCCACCATTCTCATTTGTTTACTTCCTGGCATTTTCACAGTTATGAACACACAGGAACCTGACCAGACCACAGGTACCCAGAGCCACATATCTGACATTCAAAGATCTCGAGACATAGTGCTTTGAGAGATGTGTGCTATCAGCATCCTTTGCTATCACCCTCCAGCTCATACCTACTACAGGGTGTCAGAGTCCAACAATACCAGATAAAGGCTCAAAGCTTGAAGCTTGGTAAAGAGGAAAACCAACCAACAAAACAGCCAAATTCAGAAATCCAGCAAGATGGAGCTCTTACAAAGGTTGATTCTTTCAAGACCTTAGCATGTACAGTAAACACAGCAGGGTGCCTAGGAAGGTTCTGAAGACACCACAATGTAAGTACCAACCTTTCATGTTCATCACAGTGTCCCTGGCCAGGCTCTCTACATGCCACAGAGAACGCAATTTTGGCTCTGTCCTTATAGGATTAGTAGTCTAGACAGCAGTTAGTAAATTATAGCCCAGGGACTTGGGTTGGCCCATTGCCTGTTTTCTTCAAGTCCTATTGAAACATCTTTGCTCATTCATCTAGATATTATTGCCTATAACTGTTTTAGTACTGCAGGAAAAGTATAAACTACAATATTCACTATGGAGACCATGGGGACTCAAATCCTAAAGTATTTACTCTCTAGCCCTTTATAGAAAAAAGCCTGTTGACCCTGAAACTGTAATGAAAGCAAATAAGATGAATAAGACAACTGGCCAACACTGAATGCCCAAAGTCAAATAAAATTCACAATTAAGGGGTTGAGTAGTATACACTTTGGGAATGTGAAATAAACTACCAGATGATGTACTGGAGAAATGTCCGTTCACACTGCCATTTTGACTTGGGGCATTATTTCCCTCACTATTTCACAGGTATTAACCAGAAAAGATGTACACAAGACAACCAACAGGATGGCATACTAATGACATACTAGAATCTCCCCTTGAAGTGAGGATGCTGTGGTTATGAACTTTCCTACTTACCCATGACCAAATAAGATGGTATTTGATTAACTGATTGATTGATTGACTTTTCAAGACAGGCTTTCTCTGTGTAGCTTTGGAGCCTATCTTGGCACTTGCTCTGTAGTTCAGGCTGGCCTCAAACTCACAGAGATCTGCTTGCCTCTGCCTCTGAGTACTGTGATTAAAGGCATGCACCACCAATGCCCAGCGATGGTATTTTATTAACAACTATGGTGTGTGTGTGTGTGTGTGTGTGTGTCCATGTGTTCATGCGCATGCACTTGGACACACAGAGACCAGAGAACAACTTTGGGAATCAGTTCTCTCCAACTATCATGTGGCTTTTAGGGAGGGAACTCAACTTGCCAGCTTTGATGACAAGCACTCTTAACCAATGAGTCATCTTGTAAGCTCTCAAGATGGCATTCTGCCACCCCCCCCCACTTAATCTATATATTACAACCATGTACTAAAAAGAAAAGCAGAACTTGATGTGGTGGCACACACCTGTAATCTTAGCATTTTGGGGGTAAAAGCCAAAGGCTCAAGAGTTCACACAGCCAAGGAGCTGGCTCAGTGGGTAAAGTGTTGCCAAGCAAGCCCAAGGATTTGTGTGCAGATCCCCAGGACACACGTTAAAATCCAGGATGGTACAGCGGGGAGCTCCTAGAGTCCCAGTGTGGGGGAGGCAGACACAAGCAGATACTGGGGCTCACTGGTTAGCCAGTCTAGCCAAGTGAATTAGTTCTGGGTTCACTGAGAGGTCCTGTCCTGCAAAGTAAGATAGAAAGCAAAGGAAGTAAAACCTTGGTTGACAACCATACGTGTCATGCACATACAGGAAGAGTTCAAGGCCAGTTTTGGCTGCTCCATAGTGTCTGAGGCTAATCGGCACCATCTGAAACTTAGTTTGAAAAACAAACATAAAGGCTAAAGATGTATAGATAGAGTGCTTGCCTAACAAGCAATACCACATACATGGGTGTGGTGGCACACAACTGTAAACACTGAGGAGGAGAGGGCAAAGGGATCAGCAATTCAGGGGCAGCATCAGCTACAGCAGTGAGGGCCAGCTGTGCCGTATGGGACACTGTCTCAAACACACACACACACACACATACACACACACACGGGAAGGATGGAAACAGAAAATAGACAAGTAATTTTTAACTCATCAATAATCTGTAGCATTCAAGGGATTTATTTTCTGGTCACCTATCCTTAGGGACTACCTTCAGCTTAGCTGTTAGGAATCAGTCTTTTGGGTAGGTTTTCCATTGCTACATCAATACATCACTGATTAAAATGCACACTGTGTCCACCTTAAAAGGCAAGGTTGTTTGATGTCAGCATTGTAATAAATACTATGGTTTCATTAAATTAATGTTACTGTACATTAGAAAACTATTCATCTTCCTAACTAGTAACACAAATTGACAAGATCAAATCTACCTATATCATATAATACAAATTGACTTAAGATCAAATCTCCCTATATCATCCTCCTCTTGGTCCTTGAAATTCTCATTCCAGGTACCAGCAGGACAATCAGAGATGCAGCAAACAGTCATCATCTCAAGGGACTGAATGGTTAAAACAGTGGTCAAGCATTTAAATCCCAATGGACTAGTTACCACAGAATGAAGGACACCCAGCTGGCTACCCATGTTCAGTATGTAGCACATCCACCTTCAAAAAGCAAGGCTCAGTTTGAGATGTCTTAGTTCTGCAATAAGCCATCAGGAAACAGCCAAGTGTCAGGGATGGAGAGATGCTATGGACCACACCACAATGAAAATACCCCTGGGCCAAGTACTGATCTTCAGGTTTATGCCATATCCCTCTCATCCCACCCCTATCCCCACCCTATGCCAGAATGAGGGTTAAGCTTAGTGATATATGCCTGTAATCCCAGCACTTAGGAAGCTAAGGCAGAAGAAACACAGGTTTGAGGCTAGGCTGGACTAAACTGTGAGGGCCTTTTCAGGAAAGGAAGGAAGAAAGGAAGGGAAAAAGGAAGACAGAGGGGCAGGGAGGGAAGGGCCTGGATTCAAACTTCAGTTCCAATATTTACTAGTTTGTAACTTCCATGTATCATTTAACATTTTGGAAGATCACATTTTCTCTAGGAAAGGGGAGGGGACAATGTTGTCCTTCAAATGCTGTAAGAGTTAATGTAGACAACGGATGCTTGTGAAACCCCAGGCAGTGTGAATGTTAGCTTTTCCTTGCTCTTGAAGAATGAAGACATCCAAGACAAAGCCCGAATCTACCATAGAAGGCACAGTCTCTTAGAACCATGTAGCTTCCTGAGAAAGGGACCAGATGCTGTGGTTTAGATAGGGCTTTCATTACCCCAAGGGTCCATGTGAGGGAGTGCCTGGGACCATTAAAAGTCTGGATCTAGTAGGAGCCCTGAACCATCTTAAAGAACCAAGGTTAGCTCTCTAAAATGGACTGTTGGGAAAGCCTGGGTCTGGGCCACCCAGCCTCTCTCTGGCTTCCTATTTGAGACATGACTACTGATGTCACCACTGACATCACATGAGTCATCAACACTGTGGTCCACCATGAACTCATGTGGCGGGGCCTCCACCCAAACCTGTACCTTGCCACTTGGACTTTTAGCCTCAAGAACTGTACACTAAGCCTGTCTACCTTGTAAGTTAACCTGATGTAAAGAATTCCATCATTGATAGGAAGTTGACTGATAACAGGCATATTCATCATGGTGACAGAAAGTTTCTGTGTACCCTTCATGCTCAGGACTTTCTGGGGGGGGCTATGCCTCCCTTATCTTCTTTGTGTGGGAAGTACCCCCAGATGAACCTGCCTTCCTTGGGGACAGCCTTCTTTCTTCCTCTCACCTGGAATATCTCCTGCTGGTCCTAGGCTCTGTACTTGCCTGCAGACCTGCTGTGGTGGTTTGAACAAGAATGGCCCCCATAGGCTCATAGGTTTTAATACTTGGTCCCCAGTTGGTAGAATTGTTTGGGAAGAATTAAGAGGTGTGACCTTGTTGGAGGAGGTACTGAAGGCACATCACTGGGGTGAATGCCATTCCTAGTGTCTTTGTCCCTCTCCCTGCCTCCTATTTGTAGACTAGGTGTGAGTTCTCTTCTGTTACTGCCACCAGGCCTTTGTTCCACCATCAAGGACTCCAACCTTCTAAAACTGTAAGGCCAAATGAAATACTTCCTTTTATAAGTTGCCTTGGTCATGATGTCTTCTAACAGCAATAAAAAAATAACCAAGATACCTGCTGAAAACAAGCAGAGAGGTAGGCATAGGGGGTGGGTGGGAGCAGGGGCAAGAAACCACAGGACACCAAGACTTTCTGATGCTGTCATGAACATCTAGATTTAAATAGGAGGAAAACATACACAAACCCAAATCAAGTTTTACCTAGCACTAGGCAAAATGGGCTGTATGCATTCATAATAGGGATGGGAACCTAGACACAAGGAAGTTCCATGACCCCACTCAATCACAACTTTGCTGTACAAATTAGTTCATGTTCAGGGAGACCCAAGCTCAGACAGGGAGACATAGAACATTCACTTTTGCTTATTCTCAGCAGGCAATTAAAACATCACATCCACACACAGAGAAGAGAGAAGACATGTCTGGATCTTGGCTTATTTGCTTTCATTTAGTGTTCTCCTGTCTTATATAGCTCAAGGCCACCTTCATATAGAGAGGCATTACCCACATCATTTGAATAATCAAGACCCCCCCCAGATACATCCATAAGCTGACTTGATGAAGACAATTCAACTGAACTCCACTTCTCATATGATTCTAGGCTCTGGGGGCTTTGTGACTCTAATCCCAGAACCCAGAAGGCAGAGGCAGCATATCTCTGAGTTTGAGGCTACCCTGGTCTACAGAGAGTTCCAGGATAGCCAGTGCTATACAGAGAAGCCATGTCAAAGCAAAATTAATTAATTAGTTAATTAAACAAATAGCATCACAAGTCTTCATCTGAAGGGAAATAGAAATCTCTTTCTATCCTGGTGAGTCCCAATGAATCCTCTGTTTGGAATATGCTTAGCATTCTTGAAAGTAGAATCTGACAAGCCTGTTGACAGCTATAATTAGACAAGGAATCACATGAGGCAATGGTAATAAAAGAGATCTAAGATAGAGATTAAAATTAAACTTTACTCTCTTAGGAAAACAATCTGGCTACAGTTTCTAGTACACATGGGATTGCATTTATTTTCTCTCTGAGTCCAAGCCTAAGAACTTAGAAGCCGAGACAGCTCACATAAAACAAAGGCACCATGACATCACCATGGTGGAGACAATTCAGCCACGATACTCTTAACGATAAAAGATAAAAGGTTTCTCTGTGCTGGAGCTCAAGCCCACCCCTGATCTGATTCAATTTCCTACTCTCACCCTGAGTCACAGCCATGGAAAACTGGGTGTGGGAAACCCTGCACACTCCAGCATTTCAGAGAAGACAGGGTGTCTTTGCCCCCTGGGTGAAGTGAGGAGGAGTCTTCACCCAGTTCTATCATTGGTTTCCCTCCATACCCTTATGCTGACAATTCCTTCTTGAGCAGTCTCTGACAGTTCTAAGAGTGTCATCCCACACACATTTCTACCACCCTAAAGTTGTGGAAATATTCCGAGGCATGTTGCTAAGTGTTAGCACTGTTATCCTACCAATGAGACACATACAGTGCCAAGTAACTTGCCAAAGGTTACTGAGCTCCTAGTGATAAGGCCATTTGGATGTCAGTCCTCTCCCTACAGACCTGAGCTGTGCAGTACCTGTGACACAGTGAGCAGTGGGTGAAGTCACTGCAAGTCAATCTCTGTGGAGCTTCTCTACCATTCAAGTACTCCAAGCCTCAATGTTAGTCAGCTTTTTGTTACTATGACACAATGCCTGAGATGATCAACTGAGGGAGAAGGAAGGTTTGCTTCAGTGCACAGTGATTGTTTCTTTTGGGCCCAGCATAAGATAGAACATTGTGGTGGCAATACATGGTAAAGGAGGTTCATTTACATCACGGCAGCCAGGAAATGAAAGAGACAGACAGGAAGAAAATGTAGTCCCTTTCTGGACATGTTCACAAGGGCCTAACTTCCTTCCATAAGGGTCTACCTCCTAAAGATCCAACCAATTCCCAATACGGCCATAGGCTGGGGACCAAGCCTTCCACATACTGGCCTTTGAAAGAAACTCAAAAGGCAAACTATAGACCTACATAGAGCATCACGAGGCACAAGAACGGCCTAGGCAAAAGGAATAAAGAACAAAACAAAAATGCATGAAACTTACCAACCTGCAAGCAGCCATGCTCTATGTCAGCAAGCTGTAAGAGTTAAAATGCCTTCCTTTTTATATGCTGTATGCTGATGGCTACTTCCTCAGTAGTTTTGAGCTGGACAATATGGGAGTCACAGAAGTGCTGAGGAACTCAAGTAGGAATGGGGGGGGGATAGAAGGATTTTTTTAGGAATGAGGAAGAAGGAGAACAGAAGGGCAAAGGCAGGAAAGTACAGTGGAAAGAACAGATATCCATCCGCCTTGGATGGGAGCCAGGGGGGTTCAGAGGTTGGCTGGAGTCACCTTCCACAGCCATGTAGCTTTGATGATGCCTCACTTCAGGGACAGCTTGCAGCAATGCTTGTGTCTGCCAAGGGGAGGAATGTGAGCCTGCTGCCGCCCATCTGCTAGGGCTGAGGGTGGGGAAGCAGGCCAGCAGGGCAAGAGTGTTCAAGCCACGGGACACTAAACAGCTCCTGGTCCCAGATTTTTCATCTGTAACAGTTAATAATTATTACTAATTACCTATGCAGCAGAGATCAGCTGATACTTTCAGTGTGGGAAGCCTTCAGTGTGGGAAGCCGACTCTATAACAAAAGGGAACAAGGCCCAAACTAGGGTGTTGGCAGTCAGAAAAAATGTGTTTAAAATCAAGACAGGGTGGGGCCTCCATTCCTTTGTCTGGAAAACTAAGGAGGAAAAGTATCCAAAAGACTAGACCAACTTCCCAGAAGGTGATGGTGTTAAAATTCTCCCAAATGCTTGTTTTGGAGACTCAGCCTCAATCCAGGATGTACTTTCATAATAAATGATAAAGGTTATCAAGGGAAGAGCATTAGTTACTTTGTTCTTCTGGCTAGGCACAATGGTTTAATTTTTTTTTTTAATACGTTACTTTTGTCACTGAAATTAGGTCCTAAAATTATATTCCCATTTCAATAACAGAAAGTCTAAGGGAGGCTGTAACTGGCAGTTACAGGGAAGAAAGACCTCCAGGGGAAAACAAAGCTGCGGAGTTTGCTAAGCTATGATGTTGGCAGTTACTGGGCTATGAGTACGATAGAAAGACGTAATCATTGGCGTGGATCTCCCCACCACATACTGTAATGCTCTCCATTTATGAGTACAATAGAAAAATGCAATCATTGGTGTGGATTTCCAGAGCATACGCTGTAAACTGTAACGCTTTCCATCTGCACAGAGAGCGCTTTCACTCGCCATCCAGGTTCAACAGGAACAGCTTGTTTCAATAAAAGGGCAGACGTGGTATGTAAACAGGAATAACAAACAGTCAAGGCAAAGATTATTCTCACCAGTAATGACAGGAAGGCAAGCTAATGAATACAAAAAACACCGTTTTGTGCAGAATATTTAACAATGGCGTCTAGTGCTGGCTCAGGTAAAGATGAAAACTCTCTCTCTCTTAGTCTCATACTGGGCTATTCACACTGAAATCTGCACCTCCCTTATGGAAAACAGTAAAACATTCTTCTATTAAGAACTCTAAAGAAGATATGTTTGTGTCAAGAATGTCATTCAGAGACGCTTCTAACAGTTCAACAAAAGAACTCAACTTGTGTAAAATATTTATTGTTGGTGAAAATGCAGGAATGGAAGCCACTTGAGAGTCAAATAGGTTGTGAGTCCAGATGCCCATGGACACTAGAGGCATTGGATCCTTTTGGAGCTGGAGTTTTAGGCTTTTGTGAGCTGCCCAACATGGGTGCTGGAAACAAAATTCAGGTCCTTTGCAATAGCAATACATACTCAACTCCTGAGGCATCTCTCCAGCTCCCAGCATGTTTCTTTATTAGGATATTAAGTATGCATAATAATGAACTCATTATGACATTTTTCATTTATGTATATAATGTATTTTGGTCATATTGACCTCCCAGTACCCTGTCTTGACCCCTTCCTCTTCCCAGCCAGCTCTTCTTTCTATGATCACATCTTTTTAGGTGAGTGACTCAGTTTAACTAGGGTTGCTTCCATGGGCACAGGTGACAGGTTATTTACAAGGGCATTGCAAACTGACCAGTGGCTACACCACTGAAGAGGATCCTCCCCTCTGAAAAACACTTTTATTAATTCAATATAGTCACTAAAAATTACAGAAGTTGAAATAGAGAAAATTCTTTCTGGTATTAAATGGTTGTGTTATATGTCTGCATCCTTTTGAATACATGTGTGGTGAGAAGCTATATGATTTCCCCAGGGTCACAAAGTAAGATTTCAACCAGATCTGTTTGTCCTCCAAACCCTTATAGTCTTCTACAGTGTTTGTGGTAGTTAGAATGTAATCGGTCCTCGTAAACTCATAGGGAGTGACACTATTAGGAGGTGTGGCTTTGTTGGAGTAGGTGTGGCCTTGTTGGAGAAAGTGTGTCACTGTGGAGGTGGGTTTTGGGGTCTCCTTGGCCCCAGATTCACTCAGTGAAACACTGAGACCACTTTCTGTTTTCTATGGGTCGAGATGTAGGACTCTCAGCTCTTTCTCCAGCACCATGCCTGGCTGCATGTACCATGTCCCACCATGATAATGGACTGAACCTCTGAAAATGTAAGCACCCCAATTAAATGTTTTCCTTATAAGAGTTGCCTTGGTCATGGTGTCTCTTCACAGCAATAGAACCGTAGCTAAGACAGTGATGTTCTAGGCAAGAGGAAAGTTCTTTCATAATATTAGGGTTATCACCCAAACTCTCTTAGCACCATCCCCTTTGCTAACAACTACTAAAGTAGAAACAGTAGTAGAAGAGCAGCAGCATCTAGAGATGGTCTCTGTGCTCAGAGCATGGCTAGCTTGTAGGTCAGAGAGGCAGAAAAGAGATGTTGTATTCTGTATGGGGCCTTCCTGGAGCATTAGTGAGTGGATGAGTCTCCCTCCAAGGATCACAAGCTACAAGAAAATCCAGTCCATACCAGCTCTTCCTCCCCAAGACCTTGCTGGTCCACACAACAATGTCAATCCTAAACAACTGATCTCTACTCAAAGACTGTGCTGTGTTCACTAAGGACAACTGACCCTGAGTTCCTAACAGGTCCTGTGACAAAGATGACTTTAAAAGTTGACAGCACTGGTGAGACAGAGGCAGCAGATTCCCAAGTTGACTTGGTAAACAACAACAAGCAAACAAGAATCCCTGTTACAAAAAATGGGGTTTGGGGAATGATGGATGAGTCAATGGGTAAAGGTACAAGGCCTCAGCTCTGATAGTCTGAGTTCCATTCCCAGGACCTGCATGCATGGTAGACAGACAGACACCTAGAAATTGTTCTCTAACCTCCACACACACATCATGGTACTTGTGTACCCCCACACACACAAATAAATGTAATAAAATTATTTTTACAAGGTAGACAGTACCTGATGTTGTTCACTGCCCTCCTTCTTTCCTTTTCTCATACACAGAACTACCGTTTTGCCTTAGTGATCCCACCCAACTTTCTTTAGTGACTCACATAAAAAACTGTGGCTTAAAACTAAAGACACAGGTACACATAGCTCAGAGTTTAAATGACCACTGACCATCAACATTGCAAGCACAATCACATACAACCTTGAGGCCTCTCTGAGATCTGCCCACGGGGCTCTCTGTGATCCTCATCTCTCTTCATCCAAAAGTTAGCACCTTCATACATTCCAGATCCCAAAAGTCTAAGGGATGAAGGCCACATCTGATAGCTAGACATTGCCATCTCATCTGTTGCACCTGAGTTGGCTTAGATTACAATTGCATCGACAACAGCAAAATTCACACCTGATCCTATTGCAAACATGGGCTGGGTCTTTGCTTCTTTTAGAAGTACTTTGATTTGAAAGAGTTAGAGAGTCTCTTACCCATTCTAACCAGGCTTCCAGGTTTTGAGCAATTAACAGGAAAGGAATGTTTCTATGGGTCTCCTGTGCACTGATAGAATGAAGAGATTTGGTACAGCTTCTGGGAGAGGGCTTCCCAAACTTGCCATATTCTCCTGGGATGGAGTGTTGAGCATTTTCACAGAGCTGACTATATGGTCGATGCATCAGGCTCCACACTGTGCTTGACATGAAATATCCTTTCTTTTTTTTTCTTTTAGAGTCAAAATTAATGTCCCCATTTTACAGATAAGAAACTAACATTACAAGAAGGCCAAGTCTTTGCTTAAGGACATATAATTGATCGTGGTACACAGTCCCTTTTAACCACTACATTTGCTGCCTTAATTGTACCTAATGATACCACTTTGGAGTGAGCTAAATAAAATACAATTAATCCAATTTATAGCTTGGAAGAGAAACGGCCCAGAAACACACACTTGTGTCTGTGTCAGAGGTGGAAATGTGTCTCAGTGACCCCAACACTTCCTCATTCCTTCCCTCAAGGGTTGACCTGGTCAGAACTGATGGGGGGGGCACGTGCACACCTCCCTGGAGAATTCTCTCCAATACGCTCAGGCTCAGTTACAGTTAGCTTCCACAATGAGCGAGCCTCTTCAAGTGAAGGTGAACTTACCTTTTAATGCACACCACAATCTGTACACGTAGCCTGAGCACACAAGACCCTGCCACAAAAACTAAAACAGACACAGAAAGAAGGAAAGGAAATGGGGTTGTAGCAGATGCAATGAGGTAAAACAAGGTCATTATGGTGGGATGTGATCCGGTGTGTGTGTGTGTGTGTGTGTGTGTGTGTGTGTGTGTGTGTGTTTGAGGGCCTCTGAGAAGTAGGCAACTGAGTGAAGTGGGCTACAAAATGTGCTGTGTCAGTTCTCAAGGCTGGGGTGTTGGTACACCCCTGCTGACTCCATCATTCCACTATTCACAAATGTACATTGTGTCTCTCTGTCCAGTTCTGTCATACAAGGCTGGAGACAGGGCTTTTCTGTGTTACCCTGACTGTCCTGGAACACGCTCTGTAGATCAGGCTGCCCTCAAGCTCAGACTCACCTGCCTCTGCCTCCCAGGTGCTGGGATTAAAGGCCATCATTGCCTAGCTGAAAACTCATTTCTTTAAGCCTCTTGTTATCCTAAAATGATACAGAATGTTGATACTACTATTATTAATGTATTAGATATGTCTTTATAATGTTGTGTGATGTGAAACTGACTTAAAATGTTGCCCCTCTTCCCCCCATGATTCTGATTCCGGTGAAGGCATGCAACAGAATTCTAAACTGAGTCAGGAAACTCAGCCTATCTTTTAATTAGGAAGCATGGCTCCTTATCACTGTCTGTAGGTATGGGAGGAAGCAGGGTCTGGCACGATCATCTAGAGGTCTGTGCTCTCCTGCCAACACAAGGATTGTCCACCCACCTCCACTCCTATGAGTGAATCCCCAGTTAGTCATAAAAAAAATCAAATGCCAAGGAGCTGGACAGATGGGCTCAGGGATTAAGAGCACCTGTTCTTGCAAAGGACATGGGTATGATTTCCAGCACCCGTGTGGCAGCTCACAACTGTCCATCATCCCAGTTCCAGAGAATCCTCTGTCCTCTTCTGACCTCTGAGAAAACCAGGCATACATATGAACTGTCAGTGTCCAAAAGATGGCTGCACTCCATCTTGGCATAAGGACAAAGAGTTCAAAACTATCCTTAGCAAGTCATAAGACCTAAAGGCTACAGTAGGATGTTTGCCTATCTTATGCTAATTAACAACAGACCTGAATTTGAGGTGTGGCTACTCCTGATCCTCAAGGCTGGGGAACAAGAAGTTGAAGCTAAGGTGTGGTTACTCAACCCTTAGAATAAGTGAGGAAGAAAAGTCTGTTTGTTCTGTATACATGATACCGTGTTCCCCTTTTTGGATAAGGTATATAAGAGTGATGAAAAATAAACTTGTGACATTTCAGTATTGACTGATCTGCCCTCCTGAACTTTATTCTGTCTCTCTCTCTTTTCTTTATTGTCTATCGCTAGCCTTTTTCTCATCCACACTCCCCCACTCAGGTACGGACCCAGGGGCGCTTGGCCCTGGGTTCCAATCAAAGCCCCACAAAGATAGCTCCTAACAGTGAACAAAACATTTATACACATGAAATAAATCAATATTTTTTTTAAAAAATTATTTGTAAAAAGTCAGTGCCAGGAAAACTGATTCACAAGGAGCATCTCCAATTGGTCTGAACTTGATATTTCAATGTATTAATCCTTCTGATTGCCCAGAGTCCTTGTTTTGAAAGCACGAGAGTTGGTTACGAGGTGCACACCTCCAGCTCCAACAGTCCAGAAACAAATGCAAGAGGATCAAGAATTCAAGGCCAGCCCTGGCTAGATACAGAAATTTTAAACCATTCTACATGACTGGCCTCATGAGACCCTGACTCAAAATATAAAAAAGGGGATAAACAGGAGAACAGTAAGAATAATTAAAGGGTTTAAGTATTCCACATAGCAGAATTCAGTAGCCAGGAAAAAATCCAAGGTGACTGCATACTATGTAACTCAAGGAAACAGCTGAAAAAGCCTCCCAATGTCTCATGAATTTGAACTTTAGTTAATATAAAGCCAATTAAAATATTTTCAAAGCACATTTTAAAAGCACTTCAGTGGATTCTGGCCTTCAAATACTGCCGTTGTTACTTTCTGGGTATATTCATTGGTGAACAGCTGATCTACAAAAAAAGCCACCTCATAGTCCTCCACTAGGGTTTGTGTAGTGCGACTGTCCTGGCTGACACCTCACCCCAGGCAAAGAGCCCACCCCCACTCTTTCTTTATGCATCTTGGAAAGCTGTCCGTAATGACTTCCTGGCGTAGTTTTATGGACTGTGCCATCCCGGAAGAGAATGAGTGTGGGGAATGAGTATAGGCAGCACACTATACACATATGCACGTGTGTGTCTGCCTATCATGTGGGGATTTAAATAATCTGAAAGCTACTGACAAGTTTGAAAGTTACCTAGACTAGCATAAGAATCATCCAGAATGGTTTAAATTTTGCTGTCTAGCTCGAATTCTGAAATCAGAATCAGTGTCTCAAGAAATGGCTACCATTTGTCAAGTGCGAGTTTGTGAATTTAGAGCATTGTCTAAAAACTACAGATAGGCCATTTCTGTTGTGCTCCATTATGGAAACTGAAAGTTTCACATCTGCATAAAAACTTGGAAAGATAATATTTGCTCAGCCATGCCTGCCTACTGCAGGCTACACCCTGGCTTCTGTTATCCACTGACCACCCACAGGGACTCTCAAAGGACAACAAGGCTCTCCAATTCATTTTCCAGATCTTCAGATTCCCACGTAGTGGCTTGTCATTTTCATACTAACAGCTCTCTGCCTGGCCAATCCTTTGCTTTCTTGTACTGTGGTTGTCACAGCCTGAAACTAAGAGCCAGTCTTATCCCACTATTTTTGCCAAGTGGAGGAGAATCTTTATTAGGGGGAGGCAGGAGTTAAAAATCCGGCTCCTCTTCTTAAACCCCTGAAGGACTTAAAGCAGCTTGCAGCTGCTCATTTATGACACCTGGTGCTTACTCTACAGGGTCTTTAAGAAGCTCAACCTTGACCCCATGGAAAAATTAACAAAATACATAGAACCTGGGACTCAGATACCTACTGTGTGAGGAATTAATTGATGAGTATAATCAAAGAAGTAAGACATGAGACTAGAGAGCATTCATAACATTTTCTCTTCCAGAAGACCTTAGTTTATTGTGAACTATTGTAAGCCTTGCATATTCCCTAGTTTTCAAGCAAAAACCAGGGTCAGAAAATCAAATAATAGCCTCTATATTACACTTCCCTCCCACCAAAACCCTTGATCTAGTTGAAGTCACTGAAAAGCAATGGCTTGATTGACATTTGATTCTCTGCAATGTCTCCACTCCTTTGAACAGAAGACATTTATAAAGAACTTTTGAGTTCAGAACTCAGTGTTGTGACCTGTTCTTGGAGTTCTTGACACACAGAGAAAACCAAACAACCAGGTCTTGAGTTCTCAACCCAAACCCTGTCATCATGCTATGAGGCCACTGTGCAAGCTCTCTGAGAACATGGTCCTCTAAGACTCCCTCTATGTGTTCTATATGAATCAACCTTCAGGCACACTCAGAAGACCCTAATTAAAACAGACAAAACAGGGTCACTCTTGCATTATCAAGGGGAAAGTTGCAGCTAGTGACCTCACTACTGAAGTTGGATTTTTGCTTTCCTCAAAGTCTGCTTAGCAAGCAAACTTTCATAGTTGCATCAAGGTATGAAAAAGTGAAACACGTTGAATTTCGAAACCAGATTAAACAAAAAGAGGCACTGACTCTGTTTGCTTTGGAGGAAGGGAGAAAGTGGGTAGAGACACAATATAAATGGACAGAGTTGGCCATGGCCACGGATAAGGGAGGTCAGGTACTGCTATCTTTAATTTTCTTCATATGTCTGAAGTCTTCCTTTAAGCACCGAAACACACCATTGTCAGCATATATGAACTTCACAGCATTAGATCACCCCATGTGGCACATATGTGTTTCTCGAAAGTTCCACATTCTTAATGTAGCCACAGATTTACCTTGAGAAATCGGGCATTGAATAACAGGACTGTTCATAAAGAACTATAAGAAAAGGCTCTGTTTTTAAATGTAAGCCACATCTGACCATTTCACAAAGTGTAAACATCGCAGGAAGCAGCAGCACTTGCAAGCCGGGGATGCTTGAACCATGCAGTTCCCAGGAAACACATCTGCTCTTTGACCCAGCTGGAACTCTCTGCATTGCCTGGATCTTCTGCGTGGTTCATTTTCTGTTGACAATTCATCCACCTCACATACTTTTTATCACACTATCTCCACCCCCAAACGTGAGATGGTAAGTGATCACTGGGGCAGACTGAAGCTGAGAAGGGGCTCTGTGGGTTTCACAAGGTCACATGGCAGCCTATGTTATGAGTCTGAATCTGGAACCAAGTCCAAGATCTTTCCCTTCCCAGGGTCAGCATGATAGTTCCTGAGCAAAGAAACGCGGGCCCCAGAAAGCTGTGTGGTCCGAGGAGAATTAGCACTGCTCTCCTCTACCACCTCCCCTCCTTTTCTCTCCTCTTTGACAGGCTCACTAATCAGCCCAGGCTGGCCTGTAATCCTGGATGCCCCTGCCTCTGCTTCCTGAGCATGAGAATTGTATGTGTTCACCATCATACCTAGCACAATATGCCCACCTCTTGCTGTGGAGAGGATGACATGGGGTGGAATAATTGACGCATGTGAAGTTCATGAGATAGAAAGGTGTAGTAAACATTGGCTCTCACTGTTCTTACATGGGAGTAGTTGACACCAGGAGGAACAAACCCATTGCCAATTGACACTTCAGAATGGCTAAGTTACTACAGCCCACACTGGGCTCAAATGGCCATTCGCTTGTTGAATCATTAATAGCAAAGGGAATGCCTCACTGGTAACCTGCATGCTCAGGCTGCAGGAAAGTGTCACCCTAGTAGTGAGAGAGACATTAAATATTTCAGCCAGAGCAGCTGCTCAGGACAAAGCTGCTTTCAGCAGATCTGTTACCACCATCTTTAGACCTCCTCAACATGTCACAGAACCCAGACTCAAGAGCTTAACAATTACACCAGCAATGCATCTTGGAATATCTTTGCATAATGAACTCATTTTTAGAAGGACAAAGTGTTATTTTTCAGAGAAGCTGGCTTTACATCTGACTTTTCTACCACGATATACTACTGCACAGACCTTGCCAGAGTGAGACATACTACACCGGCCAGACAAAAATAGTGCTTGGTTGTTTATCAACAACGTGCAGTTGTAAATAGGAGAACCCAGTGCTGAGTGTGTAAATATATTCATGCAGCACATTCCTATTGGGACTGTCTTACAGCGCTGTCTTTAGGCCAGCATCCCCCTTGTAGACTAAAATTCATACATTATACAACCACGCTCACATTTGGAGACTAAAAACTTTTATAAAGAGACTGGACTGTCCAGTTTTTTGGTTTTTGGTTTTTTTTTTTTTTAATCTAGCTGAGAAAAAAAGTCTTTGATACCTATCCCATAATTTGGCAACTTCACAACCATGACTTAATCCAGTTCATTTTTGATTATCTGGGTGTTTAATGATTGATTAATTCATTATCTACTGCTTTCAAGCCAGGGACCCTCCCTCGTCAGGTGTTCACTTCACCTGTTTACACAGGCCAGCTCCCAAAGGGAAGTTTAAGTCCTAGCTCCTTAGAAGGCAGGCAGAGGCCAACAACCTCTAACCGCTTTCAGACCATAATAAATCCTTCATCCTCTAGGATCTTGGAGTCACAGCAGTACTGTTTAAATATTACCCATCTCCAGCTATGACGGGACAGACAAATACAAGGGAACCACAGGTACCCAGATGCTGTCTCCACACAGTCTCCACAACACCTTTCTTGAACACACACACACACACACACACACACACACACACACACACACACACACACACACACACACACACCACCCAGCAGGTGAACAAAACCTGCAGCTACATATTGTCATGTCACCAAAGTGTTTCTTTTGAAAGCTTTAACTTCATTTAAAAATCCTGTCGAAGAAGGGTGGAGCAGGTCTTAATAAATATGATTAAAACACATTATAGAGGTGGATGACATTGTCAAAGATGGAAAAACTTATTTTCAAAAGTGACATGGCATGGGAGTGGGGTGCTGAGGCTGGAGGGATGGCATAGGGGTTAAGAGCACTTGCTGCTCTTCTAGAGCACCTAGGTTTGATTCATAGCATCTACATATTATTTCACAACCATCTGGAACTCCCATTTCCAGAATGTCTAATGCCCTTTTCTGGGTCTACACAAAGTGTACAGACATGCATGCAAGCGAAAAGCCCATACACATAAAATATGATTATTTACAAAAATGTAATAGGGGTAGAATATGATGGTTTGCTGTGTAAAAACTATTTGCTGCCAAGCCTCATGGCCTGAGTTCAATTCCCAGGGCCCATATAATAAAAGGAGACAACTAACTTCCTCAAATTGTCCTCTGATTTTCACACAAACTGCACAGAAAAACACACACAATCAATTAATCAATGTAATTTTAGAAACCCTAAAGATAAATAATATGAGAAACAGTAAAGTTAAAATTTTTTGAAATGTACATATATGGATGTGTTATTCATATTTCAGAAATTATATAATTATAATTCTATAAGTCCATAGAAATGTAGCCATTCTAATATAACACCACCAATCCTAAAAAAAACTATCTGCTCAGATTAAAAACAAGAATCAGATGTCAAAAAATTCTTAAATTGGGAACTTAGGTCTCACTCACTCCATGGCAGCCATTTCTGGAAGCTCAGGCAGGACTGCACTGGAGGGACCATGACAATCCCTAGCCAGCCAGCCTGAACTTTCCTCAGCCCTGTCAGGGATCTAAATCTAGATCCAATTAAAAGACAAAGAAACTGGCTTCTAGGAAGTTTAAACAATGTCTTGATGTTATACAGCAGCTACAATTTCAGTTGAGCTCTGTTCCAAGCCCAAAGTGATGTTGTTAGTGCCTACACTCTGTGGCTTATGTGTTCTCTACTAACACACACACACACACACACACACACACACACACACACACACACACACACACACACTAAAAGGCAAGAGAGACACATGGGAAATTTTCAAAGCCTATCTGGAAAAGAGAAAGTGCCTTCTCGAACATTGTAGCCAACACAGGATATGCCAAGTTAGCATGTAGGTAATACCCACAAACATCCACAAGTTCCCACAAAGGTAAAAGAACAGGAACAACTACGTAACCAGACCATTTCCACATTAGAAGCTTTGAGGGGAATCAAAAGGATCATTCTCCAAGAGTCACCTGCTACTACTATTTTCCTATTTGCTTTATACTTACATGCATGTGTAACGTACGTACACAAACATCATACAAGCACACATCCTATCCCATGTGATCTCCCCAGCACATGCATTTGCACATTCCTTTCCTAGACCATCTAAGGGTAAGCAACATAGTTAAGTCAAATCATACCCTTTTATGCCTAAATATTTCCAAGTATCTTGTCTGTTCTTTTACATGCGCATGGAACAATTACCAACTTTAGGCAATTCAACATTGACAATAACATTGATAAGACCTCCACCTTGTCCTGTACCCAATAATGCCATTGGTAGTGCTTTTTTCCTTTCATACAAGATCCTTTTTGTATTAGGTATCCTCAACTGGCCATGTTGTTTCATCTTTGATCTCTTTTACAACATACACAAATATTTAATTTTACGTTCACTTGAACTGAGTAGCTTGAGTCTCTTTTTCATTGTACTGGGGTGATCAAACACACGGTGTCCATTACACTAGACAACAAACACACTGCCGCTGAGACACACCCAAGCCCTTTCTTCATTTTCTTTTTTAAGTTTTTAGATTATATTTACTTATTTTTATATATGTGTACACATGAAGGTCAGAGGAAGGCTTGCAAAGTCAGTTTTCCCCTTCCACCATGTGGGCTCCAGGCATCGGGCCATCAGGCTTGGTGGCAAGCACCTTTAACCATGGAGCCTTCCTTATGAACCCTTGTTTTTCCTTAATCAAAAAAAATATTTTTTTATTTTCTTACTTTTATTTATGTGTATGTGTGCATATGTGCCTACATGTGCAGAAGCCCATTGAAACCAGAAGGGAGCACTAAGGGGCACAGGGACCCCTGGAGCTGGACTCACAGGTGGTTATAAGTCACGGGACATGGGTGCTGAACTCTGGTCCTCTCTGAGAACAGTACATGCTCTTAGCAACTGAGCCATCTTTCCACCTCCAGAATTGTCTATTACATGTGGCACCTGTTGATGGTTCTCTCCCTAACTAATCTCTATTACAAAGGCTACAAAGGAAGACTTTCCAACCCAAACACCCTTCCATGTTCATCAGTTTGAACCCCACAGTGGAAGAACACACTCCCTTCCCATCTATCTATCTATCTATCTATCTATCTATCTATCTATCTACCTACCTACCTACCTATCTATCTACCTACCTACCTAGCTATTGTCTACTTTTTCTTATGGTTTATAATTCCTTATGGCCCACTGGTGTTCCAACCAACCCAAGTTTAGTCAGTAGGAGTTCCTTCAAGGTGTAGCCTCTAGCAGGTTGTCATCATTCTTTGGGAATTTCCATCCTATTGGACATTAAGAAGACATTCCAGTCTCAAGTTACACCCCCAGCCCTGTATTCTGTTCTTTCTCTGTTGTGCCTGGTTCTTTAAAGGGGGAAATGATAATAGAAGACAGAATCTCAGGAAGAGATGTGTCTACTGCTAGTCTAGTTAGGGTTTCCATTACTGTGATTAAACAACAGGACCAAAAAGCAAGTTGGGAAGGGAAGGGTTTATTTGGCTTACACTTCAGCATTGCTGTTCATCACTGGAGGAAGTCAGGTCAGGAACTCAAAACAGGGCAGGATCCCAGAGGCAGGAGCTGATACAGAGGCCATGGAGGGGTGCTGCTCACTGGCTTGCTCCTCATGGCTTGCTCAACCTGCTTTTTTTTTTTTTTTTTTTAATAGAATTCAGGACCACCAGCCCAGTGACAGCACCACCCATCATGGGCTGGGCTCTCCCCCACTGATCACTAATTGAGAAGATGCCTTACAGCTGGATGTCATGTAGGCATTTCCTCAACTGAGGCTTTCTTCCTCTGATGACTCTAGCTTGTGTCAAGTTGACACACAAAACCAGCCAGTACACAGTCCATTCTTTCTTCACCCCGTGGTGAGCAGAGCAAAGTACAATATGCAGATATACAGAAATGCTACAAATGCACATACAATACTTAGTATGCTTTTGCACATACATATTTACAGAAATGAGTTCACAACTCTACCTAAATTCCAATTGATCTCTACAACGTTCTCTTACCCCTCTTACACTCAATGAGAACCCTGGTTCCTCCAAATCATCCTCATTTGTTCAGTGCTAAAATTGATTTAATTTTACTTTTTCAAATTGCTTTACCAATATTAGTGTATAATGTACTAAAACAGTAGGTATTTCTTTGTAATTCTCCTTTATCGCTTGGATTAGCCATTTTTCTCATTACTGTGACTAAATACTTGTCCCAATTAAGGCTTTTATTTTTTTAGTTTTTTGTTTGTTTGTTTGTTAACTCATATAAGTTAGGGTCATCTGGGAAGAGGGAATCTTAATTGAGAAAATGTGTTAATACACTGGTCTGTTGGAAGCCTGTGGGGCCATTTTCATGCCTGATGTTTGATGTGTTAGGAGACAACTCATTGTGTGGTGGTACTCCTCCTGGGTTGTATAAGAAAGTAGGTTGAGCAAGCCATGAGGAACAAGCCAGCAGGCAACATTCCTATGTGGCCTCTGCTTCAGATCCTGCCCCAAGACTCCTGGTTGAGTTAACCACCTTGATTTCTCTTTTCTCTTTTTGATGGACTGTAGGCTGTAAGAGGAAATAACTCTCTGCTTCCTTCCTAGATTGCTTTTGGTCATGACATTTATCACAGCAATAGAAACCTAACTAGAACAACACCCAAACCAAAGGGGGAAAGGCTTATTCAGGTTCATAGTTTAAGGAATACAGTCCATCTCAGCAAGGAATACATGGCAGCTGGAGTGACAGTATAACGTGTCACATCTTGGCAGATCAGGCCGAACTTGGGTCCAAGTGGAACCAGGTTCCTAACAGCCTCCAACAGCCAGCTAGGACCTTTGTCCCACAGATCCCACAACTTCTCCCAAACAGTGCTACTGACTATACAAATAGGTTTGTTTATTTCCTCTTGCTTTTAGCTTTAGGGTCTGCCCTTTCTATTCTCACTGATTTGGGCCACCTTTTAAATGTGGAACAGGAATATTCTCCCTGAAACCAAAAGTGTACAAAGAGATAAACTAGAAAAGCAGTCCTCCTCATCCCACCACTGGATCCCACTCATTCCGTGTGTAGATCTGTTAGTCCTTCCTGTGTTTCATATTAAGGCCAGCAGAGATGTGGATATTTTCTTATGTCTCCTTCACAAATACAGACCCTAACACTCTCTATACTTCTCTTTTCTTAGTTAACATCTAGAAATCACTAGATACCACTTTGGAAGAACTGTTTATAAGAAGAAAGTGTCACTATCTATAGACATAATTTTCTTAGTTTTTGCTTCTGTTTTAGAGGCACAGTCATAAGACTGAGGCTAGCTTGGGACAATCAATCATCTGCCTTGACCTTCAGAGTGCTCAAATGAGTAGCATGTACCACCATGCCATTTTAGAAATACTTTTAAAGAGAAATCTATAAACCCCACCATATTTGCTTGTATCTCTTCTCTGTTCTCCAACACAGAAATCCTTACCTACACTTCGATATCATTCAAGACTGGATTTCCTCTAAGGGCTCAAGCTAGCCAGGACTGACACAATATTACTCTGAATTTACTAACCAGGGCCCTTCCCCAGGAAACATTTCTATCAAAGGTGGTGAACATTCCATGATACGATACGCAGTAACAACAGCTAAGTAAATATTCACATGCAAGGAACATAGCAGAAGGACCATTCAGTAAACCTTTAATCCCTGACAGATTACTGGCAGCCCATATCAGATGGTCATAAAAGGAGCCAGGCAGGGGAAAGTCATCTGGCTGACTCAATCGTCTACCTGCCTTGCTGGTAACTCGTTCCCAGCCCTGCCCTTTACAAACTAGCCACAGTTCAAGGCCATTTGTTCCATTCTTCCTCAAATCCCAACACAGAAGAGCTCTGCCAGGAGATCCTCGAGCTTTGTCACCAGTTCCATGTTCAAAGGCACCCTTAACACTAACAAGAGGGGGGCAGATGCTGTGATATTAGGTTTTTCTTAATCTCTCCCATACATGAACTTCCCAGGGAAATAAATAGCTAAAACTTATCCACCCAGCCCAACCCACTGAGTGATGTGTGTGTGTGTGTGTGTGTGTGTGTGTGTGTGTGTGTGTGTTCACAATAGATATTGAGGTTGGTTAGGGTTACGGTTAGGGTTAGAGTAGCCCATACTAGCTTCAAAGCTGTCATCCTCCTGCCACCTCAAGAGCAGGGATTACAGGTGTGTGCCACCACACATGGTTCCAGAGCGGTTTTAAACAGCCCCAGACAGAAGAAAGTTCAATAATGAATTAAGTAGGAATGATACCATAATTAACCAAATCTTGTAATAAACATAATCACTCTGGAGTAATGCAGAGATGTAGGAGAGGCTGGGTGGCTTCTGTCTGTGTGACTACTAGTTATGGTTTGGACAGAAAACATCCCCAGAGGCATGTGGTAAAGGCTTGGCTGTAGGCTGGTGGGCGCTTGGGAAATGAGCACTCTGACGCGTTCAGAACTTAATGGCATCTTTCTGAAGGTGGTGGCTTACTACTTTGCTCCTCCCCTCTCTTCCCTCCTCCCTTTTCTCTCTCTCCTCATTTCCTCTCCTCCTCCCTCCATGTCTCCTTCCTTCTTCTATCCACCATGACATCAGTTGCCATAGATGACCTGTTTTGTTCTACTGTACATTCTTCACTATGATCGGTGGCCTTGTCTCATGCTCAAATTGATGAAGACAAGTGAGCAGAAAAAAATTGTTCCTTCTTTAGATATTTTTCCCCTCAAGTGTTTTGTTACCTGATCTATGGGAAACTCACCAACACATTTTTTGGAAGCTAGGTAGAGAAACAGTCCTGATTCTAGGTCCCTGCGTATCAACAGAGGCCGTTATCTCCAGAAATGTCTGAGAAGACCCCTCCCATAAACAGTCTAACACCACCCTTCTCTTCCTTTTGAACTTCCCGAAACTGAACACTGGCCTCCATTGAGGGAAAGCCAGTGACTTCCACAAAAACCAGCCCAGAGGAATGTCCATCTGGACTTTGCTCCCAAACAGCTCATTGTGCAATGTGTAACAAGAAAATGTAGCTACGTGATACTCTCCTCCTTGTTCACCACCATATTCTATGCAAAATGCAAACCTAGAAGGTCCAAAAACTGTTTCTACAAAGGGAACATACACCCCACAGACACAGAAACAATCTACATTCTCCAAGTCTGCACTTGGATTCAAATGTGTTCTAGAGGGAACAGT
The DNA here is from genome assembly GCA_030556225.1 of Cricetiscus sungorus. Taxonomy (NCBI): domain Eukaryota; kingdom Metazoa; phylum Chordata; class Mammalia; order Rodentia; family Cricetidae; genus Cricetiscus; species Cricetiscus sungorus. The sequence continues at coordinate 100,236,956 of JANBXA010000651.1, read as the reverse complement.
TAAAGGGGACACTCTAACTGAACCCATACCCTGGCAGCACCATCGCTGAACACCTTTGCTAAGAGTGCACAGAGTCACAGGAATGTTGTCACCCCCACTTCCAGGAGATCTTCCAAAGAGATTTCTCCAAGTAAAAGGAGAAAAGACCAGGAACTAACTGGTCACGGCAGCATGCCTGATACTGAGTTTGAGGCCCCCAGGTTCACACAGAGAGAACCTGGAGAGAGTGAGATGGAGAGGGAGGGAGGAAAGGAGTGATCCGTGAAGTAACAGAAGGAACAGCAGTAGTCTAGCATGCCTGCTGAACCAGGACACACCCTAGCTGTGTTCCAGTTACCACACAGCCACTGAGAGCTCCTGATCTGATCAGTGGTTCTACACAGTGACCATACAAGGTCACATGAGACTGTGGAGCCCTGGCCTCCCTGAGCATGACCCGGGACAGGGGAATTCTGTTCCCATGTGTCTCCAAAAGATGCCAGAGGCCCCTTCTGGCACCCAGTTTCAAATCTATGAGGCTCTCACTCTCCCATACCTTCCACCCTCCCCCCATTCCTTCCTTCCTTTCTTCTCTCCCTCCCTTATTTTGTTTTCTAGTCGTCACAAGCCAGAATTGCTCACATCTAGCAACAGTAAGCTGGCCAAATACCAAAGGCAGAGGAACATGCTTTTTCCCCCCATTCTGATTTTCCCTATGAGCACATAAATATCCTTTCTCCGTTATTTAAACTTCCAAAGTCTTAAGTATTCCCTGGTAATGTAATGTTCTTTCAGAACACAATGAGTCACAGATTCTATGGTTTTGTAGCCTCAATTAGTACTTTTATTTTTTAAATTTAGTTTAAAATGTGAGACCAGATGTTGACAGCAATTACAACTCATTATCTAGAGATAATTAGCACCTCAGGATCCATTAGAATCAGGGGTTAATATAATGAGACTGACTGAGAAGAAGGAAGCTTCCTATACATGTCTGCGGATTCCTAGCTATTTCCACAGCCTACATTCTAAAAATGGGATCATTATCCAAAAATAGCTCTCTTGAGAGGGAGCTCCACTTCTGCAAGTAATATCAGAAATAGTAGGGCCATTTGAACAGTCACATTTTTATATGCATTTTATGAACATTTTCAATTTTGTTAGGATCAGGTGAAATCAACAAAATAAATACTATTGATTTTGTTTCTTTCACTATGACTATGGACTATGTGATAGGCGTTCACTATTTAGGTCTTCAGTAAGCAAATAAATATTTTCAAGAGGATTTGGAGACCTTTACCTACATACTGGTGAAGATGTGGAAAAGTTGGAGCCCTTGCTCATTGCCGATATTAATATAAAACAGTATAGCCATTTTTTTTTAATGGAAAACAGATGACAGTTCCCGAGAAAAAAAACTAAGCATAGATTGTCGCCTCATCTATCAACCCCACTTGGAGGCATTTTCCCACAAATCCGAAAGCAGTGATTGGAGCAGTACACCCACGTTCTGAGCAGCATTGCTCACGATAAACAAACAACAGAAGCTACCAAATGGCTATCTGATGACTCAATAAGAAAGTGTAGAGTGCCGGCAACGAAATACTGTTGCGGCTCAAAAAGGAATTTCCTAAGCAAGGTATAACAAGGTAAACCTGAAGACATAACAGCAAGAAAAACAAATGGCACACAGAAGGGCAGCAATGTATGCTGTAAACATGTGATTCTCTTATTGGTTGATGAATAAAGCCAACTCAGCCAATGGGCAGGCAGGATGTAGCCAGGCAAGACGTATAGGCGGGGCTACCAGACTAGGAGAATCCTAGAAAAGGAACACAGAGAGCACTATGTAGCTGCCAAGGAAGTAAGAGGTTCAGGCATCACCGTTAAGCCAAGGCCATGTGGGGATACATAGATTAATAGAAATGGGCTAATAATTAACAGAGAGGTAGCCAATTAGAAGCCTAAGCAATAGGCCAAACATCTATAATTAATATAAGCCTCTGTGTGCTTCTTTGGGAATAACTGCCTGCAGGCGGGACAGAAACTTCATCTACAGGGCATATACTGCAGATTCTACCTCCATGATGATACAGAGCAGCCAAACTCAGAGACAAAAAGTAGAATGACCACTGTTGGGGACTAAGGGGGTGGACAGAGAAGCTATTTAAGGGATACAAGGTTTAAATTTGAGAAAGCAAAAATGTTCTACGATGGTGACAGTTGAACAACAGTGAGGACACAATACCACTGAACCACACAGTTGAAGTTACTTCAGTGGAGCCAGGGAGAAGGCTGAGCACTGACTCCTAGAGGACCCAGGTTCGATCCTCAGCACATGGCCTAACATGGCAGAACACATCCATCTGTCCCGAGGATCCAACACTTTTGGTCTCTTTGGTTACTGTATATACACGGTGCACAGACACACACACGCAAGCAAAACACCCTACATATAATAAAATAAAATAATTTTCAAAATAAAAACTTAAATGACTGACTTTATACTGTACATATATCACCACATGATGGTTTTAGTTATTTGTTTGCAGGTGTCTGTACAATTTTATTTATTTACTTTTAGAGACAGAGTCTCACACCAGGACCCTGGCCGACCTGGAACTTGCTATGTGGATCTGGCTGGCATTTGTTTTTAGGACATGGTCTCACTACAGATCCACGGCTATCCTAGAACTCATTATTTCCAGGTTCAGCCAGGGTTACAGGTCTATACCACCACAGTGGCTCCATAATACATAAGCAATTTTAAAGTTAGTTGTTTTGCCATTTCTAGGAGAAGGAGACAAGATTAATACTGATTTCAGTATTTTAAAAAATATATCCAGAACAGAGAAGCTGCTTAAAAATTAACAGATTTTCTGCCTACATGTGTTCTTGAACATCTGTTCAAGGCTGTATGTGCCTGGCTAGGGATAGGGTGGCAAACGGGGGTCAGAAGTCCCTATCTTCATGATGCTTAGGGGCGGGCAAGGTCAATGGTTCTCAAGTATTTATGTGCTTCAGAATCCACTGGATGGCTGGACACTTACTCTTAGTAGTTTGGATCCAGAAGTTCAGAGATGAGCATGTGAATGCCCAAGTGTGACAAGCCCTTGTGTAATGCATAATGTTACTGCCCCCAAGCTACCCTTTGAGAAGTTCCTGCAGGCTGGAGGGATTGCACAGCTGGTAAAGGCAAGGCTCACGACTGAAAATAGAAGAGAAGTCCTTGTGTAGTGGAAAATGTGAATAAGTAAGCAAGAGCTAATAGCTATGGTGGAGATGCATTTGGAGATGTATTCCAGCCTAGACTCCATCTGTGCTAGAAGTTCTCAGGAAGTCTCAGCAGAGGGGCCACGGGGGCTGAGATCTGAACTGAGATGACCATGCAGGAGCGAGCCAGGTGGAGGAAGACACAGGCATTTCAGACATTGGGCACCGTGTTTGCAAAGGTCTAGAGATGAGACCACATAGCTTGAGGGCAATAGGGAAAGTTGTGAATGAGGTAAGAGATGGGGAAGCAGGTCATGAAGGGCCTTAAGGAGACAGACTTTATCCAAGAACAAAGGGGAGTCAGCCTCTAGTGCCAGAAACAAACAAACAAGCAAACAAACAACAATAAAACCCACTGAAGGCCTATGGCTAAGCCATCCCTGGGAAAGCCTGGAACCTGAGGGGGTTAGGAAGGTGGTAATGACACACTTGCTCGATTCTAGAATCATGCAAATGTAAGTTCTAGGTTTTCATACATTCTCCTGCTGCTTCAGTTGTGTACTGTTTTAGGCAAGGCTTGTGGTATTATCTAACACAGTAGCCACTAGCCACATAGGCCTATGTTAACATAATTAGCAGAGACTCAGTTAGACACCAATTTCTCAGTTGTATTGGCACACTTGAAGGGCTTAGCAGCCATGTGTGGCTAGTGGCCACACACACGACACTTCACCACATAAGTCTGGTTCAGGAAGTGGTTACAGGGCTGGAGCCAAGACTCCTCAGACAGTCTGGTTTCAGTGTATAAAAGCTGAAAGCAACAGGCTTAAGCTACCATTTAATACAACACATACTTCTATATCTATAAGAATAAAGTCTAAAGCTAGATAATTATCAATTCCTTGTTTCACACACTCAAGCTACAAATATCTTCATCTTTTATAAAGAGAGATTTTTTTTCAAGTTACTAAGAAAAATTCTAGAATCTTACTTTTTCTGTAAAGCTATACTTTTTCTGGAAATAGCCGCCCACATTAATCAAGAGAGGAAAAAAATACCTCAGATTAAAATTCTAAGAGGCCATGTTTATTGTCTCTGTGTCAGCTAAGCTTTTAAAGCTCTCTCTGCTGTGCATTTAACTGGACCAAGTTAGTATGCAGGACTGACATTACATTAGCTAATCCTTACTCCCAAGTTCTAAATATAAAGGGCAAGAGATGGTAGCATGCCAAGCTGGGAACAAGCCCTGTGCCAAGGGCCTAAGTGGATATTGATGCAAGGAGGAAATGAGTGATGCGGAACACACACCCAAGAGGAAAGTTTCTTCTTGGACTTACCACAGCAGCTATCACTCTGACCAGCTCCAAAGCCCATGAAGCAAAAGTGAGTGGGTGACAGTTCCTACAGACACGGCTTTAGCACCCCAACCCCTCAGGAAGGGAAGGCCCTAATAGAGTGAGCCTGATCTTCACCCTTCCCAAAGAATCCAGTGGTAGATTCCCAGAGTGTAGCATGGGCTATCCTCAATAGGCTGTGTGCTCTGGGCCTGATGCTGAACGACAGGTGGCTTTGGGAAGTATATACAGGCAGGCCAGGAACAGCTTCCTAATTCAAAAGTCTCTAGAGTAGGCAGAATAAAGGGAAGGAAAGCTCAGCCAAAAAAGAAGATCCAGTGTCTGCATTGGTTAAGGTCCCCGCCGCCACCACCAATGGGCAGGTTCTGACCATGCCATCCCCCCCTCTCCACAGCCTTGGGTCCTACCTGCTTCTGGATTCCTCACTCTGAAGTGCCTATCTCTTCCTGAGCTTGCCCTGCTGTGACCATCAGCATCTAATCAGTTCTCCCCATCACAGCTATATACAAGTTCCAGGGAGAGACAGAGAACACACCAGCAAGCAGAACACAAAGGGACAGAGAGGCATGAGTAATTTAGCTTCTTGTCGTTACTAGTGATGTGGACTTCAGCTTCTTATCAGGAGGAGGGAGGGGCTGAGTGATGGCTACAAGTGACAAGGGAATTAACAGGGGAAATATTTCATCACAGCAAACTAGAGCTGTTTCTGGTAGAGACAAAAACAAATGACTAAAGCTACTTCTGGTGGGGATGAGGCACCTACTTTACAAGTTATGGCAGCCTTCTCTCCCTCATTCAAGGGGTTTTTATTAAGTTCCATACTGGCTGGCTGGCACTCAGCAATGGTGCAGCATTTAAATATTACCCAGTTCCCTGCTGCCTTCTAGACTTGCATGTAGATCCTTCGGTTTGCCTTCTTTTTAGTTCTCAAGTGACAGGACCTGACCACATTTCCCTTAGGCAAGCTTCCAAAAATCAGGCAGAAGAGCTGTTTTTAGACAAGTGAACTTCAATGGACGTGAATTGCCACGTCCTTGCTGGTAAGAGATGAGCTTCCTCAGGGCTGAGATACACTCAGTCCATATAAGCAGGCAGTGTGTTCCTGGTGGGATCTCAGGTCCAAATCTTACTCTGTGACCCCTGATCTTCCAAACTGATGAATGCACTGAATTTTCAAAGAATAATAGCAAAAATAGGGTTGGTGACACACACTTTTAATGTCAGCACTCAGGAGGCAGAAGCAAGGGGATCTCTGTAAGTTTGAGGCCAAACTGGTCTACATGGTGAGCTCCAGGACAGCCAAGTCTTATAAACAAAACAGTAACAGCAAAAGAATATTAACAAAAAGATTATTCAAACAAGATGAGTCTAGTTAACGGGCACTCAGCAGTGTGGTTGAAACAAGGAGAAAACAAATGAACAATACTCATAGTATCGGAAAGGTACGTTAGCTGGAAACTAGAGAGTTCTATCCAGCACAGAGGCCAAACAGCCTGTCCTAAGAGTCAGTTCTCACTGCAAAGGTCATGACAACAGTGGTAATAGGAGCCAAGCACTGTGGCACATGCCTATTATCCCAGCATGTGAGGATCACAAGTTAGATGTCAGCCTGGGCTGCCTGGGGAAGCCCTACCTCAAAAGACAAACAAACAAACAAGAATGCAGTCATCAGCACCACAGGACATTTGGCAAGGACACAGCATGACATCTGCTTTATGGGAACCTACCTACTGGGTACTTAAGCTCCCCTAAAGTGATGCAGAACCCAAAACCAAACCCAAGAGCAAAGCCTTCCCAAGCCTCACTCAAACTGCTTATGTCAGTGCTCCACAAGGGGACTCAAGGAACAAGCCTCTCAATGTTCCTCACACCTTCAGGGTTCCTCTATTATTCCAAATCAAAGTGATAAGCAGATAGACATCATGCGTAAAGTTTATAGAGACATACGAAGGATGAAGACTAGAGGGTTTATAAATCATATGCAAGTATATAAAGTTTCTAGAGATAACTATATAAAGACAAATCAATAAAGGATAAGTTATTAGTACATAATTTATATATAAAATTACATAAAGATACATATATGAAAGGTAAATTATATAAAGTATGCCTAAGTGAAGATAAGTATATAAAAGATATAAAGTATACATTTAAAGTGCCTGGATTTAAAAATTTACAAAAATCTTTATAGCTAAGTATATGAAGACAAATGGAATGCAAGCCCCTTCCTCATACACCTGGAGGCTATGTGGGAAGAGCGGCCAATACACAGCATGCCTAGAAAGAATACAGAAGAGAGCTGGGGCAGACACACCCTGGGAGCATAGGCTCCCAGGGGCTTGCTCTCAGAGAAGCTGAAGTGTAATTAGTTCATGGGTAAAACTGATAATGACAGTGGGAAGAAGGGGCTGGAAAGCGGACCAGCCAAGGCTAGGGAATTCTTAAGGGCTAGAAGCCCTTGTAACTTGGGTGTTGAAGCCATTGGAGGCCATGAGAGGCTTCTCATGATTGGGACAAGTGTTTCCTGCCTATTAGACAAGTTATCAGTTGCTAGTAAAGCAACATCTGCCTTTATGGATCTTAAATCCTTAAGCTTGAGGGGAGATGTGTACCTAGCTCAAGGATATTTATTTTGGTTTTAGTTATGTGTGTGTGTGTATATATGTGTGTGTGTGTGTGTGTGTGTGTGTGTGTGTGTGTGTGTGTGTGTGTGTGTGTGTGTGTATGAGTAAGTGCATGGGTGCTTGTATGTGTGTGCTTCTATGTGCATGTGCATGTATGTGTGCATGTGCCCTCAGAGTCCAGAGGAAGGAGATAGATACCCCTGAACTGGAATTACAGGCAGATGTGAACCTTCCAATGTAGGTCCTAGGAAGCAAAAGGAGACTCTTCGAGAGCAATGTGCTCCCTTAACCACAGCCATTTCTCTAACCCCAAGGAAATATTTACTTACACTGTGATGGAGAAGTAAGAGGAAAATGAGGACGCAAAGCATGAGGAAAGAATCTTAGAAGATTCCCTGAGACAAGCAAGTCACATGTGGAGGCCTGAAGCCTCCACAGATGTGAAAAAGGCCGGGTGTGAGGACAACTAGGGATGTTTTGTGCCAAGAGCCTGAGGCCATCCAAACTGGCACTGTCCTAATCAGATACACATTTTGAAAAATGATCACCCTGACCAGCCACTCCAGATGAGGCAGTGTTACTCTGTGGCTAAAACAAGAGGGAAGAAAAGTCTCCTCTCACACCCTGCAGGTAGGATGCAGTGTGAGGGCAATGAGGCACTACAGGCAGACACTCCACCAAGCAATACCTTTTCTAGATTATTCCATGGGGCAGGAGTAAGGCATACAGACTTCTGTTTCTAGTTATGGGGACATTCTCCAGCTGAACACTGTGAGTTCAGAGATTCCCCCTCTCACTGAGTTAGCCTTTGGTGTCCCCATTCTGTGTACACAAGGCATTTTTTTTTTATTGGACAGTGGTTCCTGATGTGTCCACATCAACAAAGGAAGCTAACTTTAAAACTACTTCCTCCATTCAGTAGAAGGCAACACTATCCTTCCACTGGCTCCAGAAAAACACCCAGTTCTGTATACTTCCCTTCCACCCGCCCTTCTCCTACACACTAGCTCTGCCTTGCAATGGTTCCAGATGTAAATCTAACACTGCCTTGCTCCCCACCTGGGTAAAGCTTAGGTATCTCTCTTATGGCATCAAGGGGAGAAGCTTTTACTCTCTTCTGCTGTTATCATCTGCAGTCCAACTTCAACCCGGAAGGCATAGGATCCTTCCAGGATGTAATGTGCATGGGATCTGACCTGCCCAAAGCCCTGCCAGAGTTGCATTTCTCTCAACTCTATCTGCTCTTTCCCACTCATCCCCATTGTCTCCACTCCCTCTGATCCCACCACAAAGTTCCTGCTCTGATTGAGAAGCCTCTGGCATATTGGTTTCTTGGGGTTCCCTGGTGACCACAGGGGGCTTAGCCCCTCCCAATCCCATAACCTTACTATATAACACTTCAAAGGAACCCTACCTTGCTTATCCCTTCTATACATTCACCTTTTTAAAAAAGTTATTCTCTCCCACCCATGTCCCCATGTGTGTTTCAAGGGAGTGGATGTGTGGATGTAGAGGGCAGAGGTCCACACTACAAGTGGCTTAATTGTTTTCCAACTTATTTTTTGAGGCAAGGTTTTCCATTGAACCTAGGGCTCAGTGATTCAACTAGAGTGATTGGCCAGCAAGTCCTGGCTTTGCACTGGGACTACAGGGGTTCGAGGCCATGGCTTCTGGTGATCTAACACAGGTGCTCCTGCCTACACAGCAAGCACTTTACTATACCATCACTTCCTACCCTCTACCAAACTTAAAATGCCTGATGATCTTTCTCCCCACCACACCCCCAGAATGTACACTTCTGGAGGTTAAGATTTTGCTTCTGTCTGTCCTTCAGATGCATACCCAGGCCAAGAACACACCTAAAACATAGCAAACATCAGAATATTTGTTCACTGGCTGAAAGGTCACCTTATTAACAAGGCCTCCCTTAGCAACCAGTATAAAGTCACCAGTGTTTGCCTCTTTTCTACCTCTTATGTATATCCCCCACAGCATCTATCATTAATATTTGGGCAGTTTATCTCCTATAGTATTGGCATTAAACCCAAGACTTTGTGTGTACCAGGCAAGTGCCCTACCACTGAGCTACACCTCCTACAGTGTTTCTGCTATCTGCCCACATGAAATTGAACATTAGCTGCTGTATCCAGAATGTCTAGGAATGACTAAAGGGTAGGTATTCAAATATTTGGAAAGGGAGGGGAAGGGGGGAAAAAGAAGTATAGGGGGCAGGGAAGAGGGAAGAAGTAAAAGGGAGGAGGGAGTAGACAGAGAAGGAAAGGAGGGGGAGGAAGGAAAGGGAGGAAAAAATTCTTACTCTATTTTAACAGGATTATAAATGGGTCTCCCCAAAATAGAAACTAATATGTACCATTATCTGGTTCTATCTATAGTAAGAGCCTGTCAGGCACCGAGCAATTAAGCAATCATTTCAAACGTGTCCACTCCTATGCAGCCGTACCCAAATCAAAGGAGTAGACAGGCACTGGAACGCCATCAAAGAAAGACTGAGTCACTGAAAACCAGCGGTTATTATTATTTGCAGCCTGCTTTCTTTTAGAGTTTTCTGAACAATAAGTAAAAGGGATCGGCCGAGCTTACTTTCCTACATATTAAACCAGGCAAGCAGACTCTAAGGCTCGGTTCAGTCAAGACATGATGCTGAACACTGGAAACAAAACTGCAGTTTGTAATCATCAAGGGCCACCCAGGTACTCTTTTCCTCCAGCATGACTTATATGACGCGACGCCTACAATTATAAGCATAATGATTTCCATAAAGATACCACCTTAATTCTTCTTCAGTTACTTTCTCCTCCGGCATTTATTAGTTTTCAAATACCACATGGAGATGCGCTGCCAATTTTGAGTTGTTTTAATAATCTGGCTGAATTATCTTACAGAAGAGAGTAGAATGTGTGGCATGGGTCTCGGGGCCAGGCAGAGAAGGCCAGCTCCTGCTTTGGCAGCCCAGGGTATGCCAACATGATTGACACCAGAGAGCCCTTCATTCCCTCATTATCTTCTCATTCTCCACTAACCAGAGCCACTTCAGTCCTTAAAGGTGACCAGGAGAAAGACACAAGGAAAATAATACAACTGGGGACTTGGGTTGTGGTTATTGCTAGAATACTGGCCTAGCATGAGCAAGGCCCCAGGACACCATCCCTTGTAAGACAAAAAGCAAGCAACTTTTCACAATACAAAGGGCGTTCTGTCTTATGTTTTTTGAGGTAGAGTCTCTCAGGTAGCTTAGGTTGGCCTCTATATATAGCTCTCTCTATAGCTAGGGATGGCTTTGAACTCCTGATCTTTTCACAGAAGTTGCTCAAAAGTGGGACACCTGGATGTTTCTGGCCAAAGCCATAGAAGGGTTTTCCAGCTGTTTCCTCCATTTATCATATGTAGGAATCTGAGAGCAGAATACAATATGAGAAACTACCCAGACTTCAGTCTGTTCTGTAGCTGCCAGACTTGCAAAAGGGCAAGTAACCATCACAGTCCACTCTCAATTCCTTGGGGAGGGGGGCTATAGACATGTTTATAGATGCAAAGACTGCTTAACCAACTGGCTAATCAACAGATTTGGGATGGCTGCGAACCTTGGGGAGAGGAGCTAGTTAGACAGGGCAAGAAGGATGATTAAAAAAAAAATTTCACTTTGCACCAGCTTGTACCTTTGAATAGTATACCATTGTGTGTACTGCTTATACTATACAATAGAGTAGATGAGGTGCTACACATCTATAATTCTAGCACTCAAAAGACTGAAGCAGGAAGATAAATTGAGGCTAGCCTTGCCTAGGCAGCAAGCTATGGATGGATAGATAGATGGATAGATAGATAGATAGATAGATAGATAGATAGATAGATAGATAGATGTAGGTAAATTAACACAAGATCAAAAACTTAAGGTCGGAAACTGTTTTGGTTGTTATCAGGAAATAACAAGGGCCACATCTTGACTGAGTGATATTTGACAACTGAAGAGATTATAGCCAGACAGAGAACTCCTCAAAGGTAGGGGACCCTTTGACCTGATGTTAGTTATCAATTGCTACCTAACAAAATCCCCCTAAATGAGAAATTCATATGCCAGTTTCAGGAACACAGGAGGCTGGGTGTAGCCCAGGCTATAGTCAAGGTGCTAGCAGGATAGCAGCAACGTGAAGTTTCAATCAAGGAAGATTCAATTACAAGTTTACTCTCTGGGCTGCTGTCAGGATTCAGTTCCACATGGACACCTGGCTGGAGGCCACTCCAGGTCTTTGCCACGTCATCTCTCCCATATGACAGCTCCAATATGGCAGCTGGCTTCTCTCCGATGAAAGAATGCCAGAGGATCTGAGAAAGAGGAATGACTCTCATTCTATAACCTAGCTTCAAAGAACGGTTAACCCATAAGAGAGACATTTCAGGGGCAAACTCCTATATCAATGTCCCTTCCTTTATATTCGGCTAAGAGGCTATTGTGCAAGCTGAGCATGCCCATATCACACACCTCTATACTTGTGTTCCATGACCTTGAACTAAATGTGCTCTCTCTCATATTTCTTAACTGGGCATCTTGGGAAAGGACCAGCTCCTATGAGAACATGTGTGGGGGACCTGGGTAAAGTTGCTTACTTCCTCTATTGAGGGAGGGCATTGCTTTGGAAATACCTTTGTGCTTTCTTTCCTACTGGGGACAATAGATCTCTTCTCTTTGGTGTCACAGCTGTGCTTATTGCGACTTTGTGCTATAATTTGATTGGGTTACAGTGTGACCCCTCCACTCTGGCCATAGTCTCTTCATGAGACTGGGTTGCCAGGTCTAACCTCCACTCATTTCAAGATTCCCCAGAAACACAAGAAGCCACAGAAGCATGAGTCAGCAGACTCTATCAGAATCCAAATTTGGTCAAGGAAGCTTCAGGGAACAAGTCTGAAAGGTCTCGTAGTAAGACAAGACCCAGAGAAATTATATAAGGATCCTAGGATGCTTTAGTGGGGCCCAAATATGGTCAAAAGCAGTCTAAGAAGGCTTTTCTGGAACAATTCTAAGAATCCTAGCAGAGAAAGGAAAACCACAGAGAAATCACGTCACCCAAACTGGTTTCCGGAGGGCAGAGACTTGTGGACCGGGAGGTTGCTGAGAAGCAAAGTTAAATCTAGGCTTGATTGTGAAATCTGGAGTTAGCTAGGGCCTCCTGTTCACTTTCTAAATCTCAGCAATGCTTGACATGGTGTTACTATTTCCTGTTTGTGGCAATTGATAATAAACTTTAAGTTGTATAATAAAAGGAAATATTTGAGTGCAGTGTTAAACTTTTTCTGCTGAATCTATCATAAATATGGGCATCAGGAGCCAAATAAAGCAACTAACAAAAATTCATGTTTATGGTTCTCTTAACATAGTGGTCACTATAAACCTTACATTTTACAAGTTTAGGGCTGGAGAGATGGCTCAATGGACTAAAGGCACTTGCCAACTAGCCCAACAAACCTGAGTTCCATCCCTGGGACCCACATGAAAGGAGAAAACATAATCCTAGCTGTTTTCTGGCTTCCACATGCATGTGAATTTGCTTATACTCCCTGTACCCTGCCAAGCACACATACCAAATAGGTAAACACAATTAAAAGATTTCATGAGTTTGTCTGTAAATGTAAATTTGTTTTGGTAAATGTCAAGAAACATAGTGAAACTTTTAAGGCTGAAGTTGGAAAGGCCAGACTAAAGATAATGTTTAAATCTATTACACACTTGTATAAGTCCTTGAAAAGGCTAAAATGGATTTAGCATGTTGAAGTTCTTTGAAAACGCATAACTTTATAGTGACTGCAAATACAGCCAAAGGCTTTATAGGACTGGCTGGATTTGACAAAGAGGCAATGTGGCTGGCTCCCAGCTCCCTCTGCACAGCTGCAAAGAATATCCTGTTGTATGTTTACATATATTCATGCTTCGGGAATTTAACAATTAAAGCTGTGATGGGCTGGCTTCCGCTGCAGAGCTGGTGGGAGAAGAAAGCATTGTAGCTTCTGGGAAGATGTAGGGAGGGGAAATCACAATGACTTGGCAAAGGGGGATTCTGGAGTTTGCCAGGTTCTACTCAAGGCCAGAGGGATTTTGTTTTAACTCCAAGAAATATGATTGCTTGATCTTCACCGCTCACAGCTCTCAGAATCTCTTAATTGGCTTTAGCCAAAAGGAATTATCTGGTAGAGATGATATTGTGAATAATGTGGGAAATTTTGTTTATCTTACGGATGGCTTCAGCCTAACAGAAGGAAGAAGTGGGTCCAGATTTCTTTCTCTATTTCATTTCCCAGGCTCCTTTGCACCACAAGTGATTAGGAAATGACTTCCAAGTGGTCAAGAGTCCAGTCTCAACAGCCACATCTCCAATTTTACGTGACTCATACTGATGACCACTTCCTTCTCCCAGCAGTGTTTCTGACCAGTAGGGCTGTGGCCTGATAGATCCCAGCTGCCCAAAAGGATGATCTGGGGGTCAGCCAGCTGTTTACAGGCCATATAAACAGGGTTGAAGACTATTCATGCAACCACAGCTGATTAGATAAGAAGAATCTCTAAGAACATCAGAAGGAAGGCCTTCTGAGTGCAGCCACCTGTTTAAGTCAACCAGGAAACCCCAGGAAGAGAAGTCATAGGGCATGGGGACTTTGATTACTTCTGTCTGTATGTCTGTCTAAATATCTACCTACTTGGCTACCTACCTATCAGGTTGTTTTTTATTTTGTGAGACAAAATTTTTCACATAGCCCAAGCCGGCTTCAAACTCACTACATGGCTGAGGTTGGCTTTAAATTCCTGGCCCTCCTGCCTCTCTTTACCTCCCAAGTACTTAGATTATACCCATGAGACATGACCATGCATTGTGACTTCAATTTTACTTGACTTATTTTTAAAATTTATTTATTTACTTACTGTGTGTATGTGTGTCTGTGTGTCTGTGTGTGAGTGTGGCTGTACCTGAGCCAGTGGACAAATGAGGACAACTTGAGGGAGTTGGTGCTTTCCTTCTACCATGTGTATTCTGGGGATTGAACTCAGGTCTTCAGGCTTTTAGCCACTGAGTCATCTCACTAGCCCAATCTCTTCCATTTTAAGGACTCCCCAGTTGACATCAAGAGACAATGGACAGGACTGGGCTCCTGGCTTCCTTCCTTGAAGTATGATGTGAAGTTTTTGTCTTGCCAAAACTCTGTGTTTATTCCCGAGACTGGATTGTGACCACCTGGACAGTTTTGGCCAATTTGGTCTACACTGCAACATAGTCAAATGTCATAAAACAGTGGTAAAGCAAAAGAGGAGGGAGCACAGCTTGGGAAGGGGCTCCTTTCACTGAAGCATTCAGTGAAGAATATAAGGGAATGACACTTGGACCAAAAGCCTGTGAGAAGGAGCCATGGGGAAGAAGATGACGGATTCCGGGGATAAAGCAACAATGCAAAAGTCCCGGTACAGGAAACAATTTGTCATGCTCCAAAAACTGAAGTTGCAGAGTACAAAGATGCAACTAGGAAGAGGAAAGGGAAAGTCACAGGCTGGGCAAGCATGGGTGAGGAGGTGGCTATCCCATCCTACAGTACTAAAAGGTTTCCATCTAGGTGTAGAAAAGTCCTAGGATCTAAGTAGTTCGGTTGGGGAGGGAGCAGAATGAAATGTGCACATCAGTTAGGATGCTACTGCAACAATCCCAAGGAGGGAGGAGGCTGGCTTGTATGGAGCAGGTGACAGTGGACAGAGGTAATCGATTGGTGTCAAGACCATTTGGACATAGAAGCTGCAAAAGACATTGGGCTGCGAAGGGAACTAGTGACAGTTTAAAATAATTGGAGTCAAGTACAAGTCCAGGTTTCTGTCTTAAGCATCAGCTTGAGAGTTACTGTCTTCTAAAATTGTGGGAATTCAATTTTCCATAGGATATGCTTGGGATGCCAGGGGATGTGATGGTTCATTGTCAGTATCACCTTGATGAAATCAAGAAACACCATGGAAACATACCTCTGGGCATGAATGCTATGGTGTTTCCAGAAGATTTCACTGAGAAAGGAAGAAGGTACATGGGATGTACCATTTCAAAGGCAGAGATCCAAGTACAAAAGCAAGTGAGGACCAGCATTGCTCCATCCCTCTGTTTCCTAGATGTAGACACAATCTTATAGCTGCCGCACAGTCCTGCACCATGCCATCCCTGGCATGATGGCAAAATTATGAGCAAAATACCCTCTTCCTCAAGTTGCCACTGGACAGATTCAAAGGGACCAGGGATAAGAGCAAGAGGTGTTTGGAACACCATTCTAGGGATCCCAATACAGTAAGAAAATTCCTATCTGTGGGTCAGAATAAGTATTCTCAACCCAGCTGCACTGTCATTTTGGTCATTTTGAATAGGATACTTCAGTGTTGGGGGTAGCATGGGGGAGTCCATACACTATAGAATGTTTATCAGTATCTATGGTCTCTACCAATAAGAGTCTAGTCACATTTCCTGAGTTGTGATGTATTGAAGGATTCCTTGAAAAAGGGTGAAATTGACTCAAATTAGGTTGGGGACATGATACCAAAAATCCTTAACAAACCTCAACCTAAACAATTTCCATAGCAAAATAATGATTAATTATTCAAATTATTCCAATGTTCTCATGGATAAGCACATAGAATTGACTGACTCAAATCAGATCAAGTACTGAGATTCACTTTGCCTCATCCCATTAGAGTTAGCCTGGCCCCAAGATAATCATATGATCTTAAAACTCTGTTCCTGGTCTTCTGACAATAAGACACTCACAATGGTGAGGGATATAGCCATTTTCACCACTGCTTGCAAATGTTTCATAGTTCAGAATTACAGAATGATCTAAGGATTTCCTATTACCATTTGTAAAGAGATCCCTAGCCCAGACCAAAATGTCAAAAGAATCTAATTTTCCAGAATAGGAACTAACTTTGAAAAGAGAAAGGAAGGGATATGTTGCCAAATTGTGACATTTTCAAAGCACAGCAATTGGAGTTACAGGCTGTTCTGGGCTGACCAGTGTAGGTGTTGGAAACTAAACTCGGCTCCTTTGGGCTAACAACTGAGCTATGCTCCCATCCCCTTCTAAAGACATTTTAGTAAGCAAATATTTTTGCTGCTTCATGTCAGCTATGCCACAACAACTGGCCTGAAGGTTTTGGATGAGAAGGGCTCTGAGATTACATCCAGACACAGCAAGAACATGTCTGTTAAAATCCCTTACTTCTGTCATCTTGAGTATAGCACAGAAGATGTGGCCATAACGTGGTGCCAATGATAGCAGCCTATTATCTTCAAATTATTCACTCCAAGTTCCAAGTCTTAAGTTTTATGGGTTTTTGTTTTGTTTTATTTTTTGTTTTTTTTGTTTTGTTTTGTTTTTTTGGTTTTTTTTTTTTTTTTTTTCCAGTGCTGTTTGGTTGGGGTTTTTTGTTTTGTTTAAGTACAGTCAAGCTGGCCTCAAATTCATAGCAATCCTCCAGTCAAAGCCTTTAGAGTGCTGGGACCATAAGCATGCATCAACCAAAGATTTATGTTCTGTATTTTGCCACAATTTATAGAAGAGACAGAGAAAAGAACCAAGAAGGTCTTCTGAAAGAGGTTGTCCTTGAAGGAGGAGAAGGCAACAGTCAGGGTAAAGGATGTTCCTGTCTTAGAGAACAGCATGAACCAAGAGCCTGCTGGGTGGGAACTTAGTGCTATTTTCTGGGATCTGTGAAAACCAAGAGTAGAATTGGGATAAAGGAGCATAGGTCTAGGAAGCATGGATAGAGTAAAGAACCTGATAGGAGCCATTGACAGATTTTTAAGTAGAGGTACAAATGACTTGATTCTGTCTCCGGTTGATAAACCAGATCACAATGGCTGAAAGTGGACAGGGATGGAAATTAGATCAGAAGCAGGGAGGCCAGTTAGAATGCTGTCTCAGGAGTCAGAGCTCCTGGAGGCTTGGACCAGGAAAGCAGGGTGGCGTGAGAAGTGGAGGGTTCCTTCTGAACAGACTCTTGGTCTTGGTGACAGGTTGAATTTGAGGACCTAAAACATCTAAAGATGTTTCTGATGACTGACTTCTCACTCAAATGGCTCATGACAGTGTTACTTATGCAGAGAAGTGGGTTTAAAAGAAGGAGAATCTCACTTTGGCCTGTTTGGTTTGCTCTCCTGGGACACAGGAACACAGCCAAGGTCACACTCTGATGAGCCACAAGCTGAGTGTAGAGACACATCTTTGGGAAGGAAGCATCAAGCTGGGTTTGAGTGTTCCAAGGAGACACCAAGAAAGCCTGTGAAAGCAGCACTCCTTGACACCCTGGCACTCCTTGACACATTTTGAGCAACAGAGGGTGCAAAATGAAGAAAAATGCATAGTCCTGATTTATGGACAGAGATGAGGGTAAGCCAAAGCTAGGCCTCTGGACATGTCTCAAAATAGTTCTCATCTGCAAGATTCTTCCTTCTATACCGAATTCCTTTCTCCTGAAGCAAGGGCTAGTGTTAGTACAGCTTATAACTCCAATATCAACTTGTCTCATTCCTCCTTTGTTCAAAAATTTGTTTTGAAATAAGGTCTCACTCTGAAAGCCAGACTAACCTCAAACTTGAGGCAATTCTCTTGCCTCTGCAGAGGGCTGGGATGACAGGTGTATACCATTTTAGTTCTAGGATTACAGGTATATACCAGTTTAGTATTTTGTTTGTATTTACTCTTCTCTCCCAATCCCAACAACCCTGTGAGTTCCATAGCAAGGAACGACACACTTGCTTTGTTTATGAGCTGACACGGGGCTAGGAGAATGGGGTGGGGTTGGGTCCAAATATAATGGATTTGCCAAGTGACTAAGTGGGTAAACAAACTGTGGAGATAGATAATGGAATATTATTCTGTCTTATAGCAGAAGAAAATTCTGAGACATGCCATGCTATGGATAAACAACAAAGCATTACGCTGAGAAAAATAAGCCAGTGACAAAGTATAAGTATTATTATACTTGGCATCAGATGCTATAGAACTGTCAAGTTCAAGGTGACAGAAAATGGAATAGAGACAGGGGCTCAGGGGTAGGGAGATATGGAAAGAGGTGTGTGAGACACTGAATGACTTTGTGGACTAATGTTGGTGTTTGTTACACAATAGTAAGGATATATTTAGTGCCATTACACCACACACTGTATGTGGCTAACATGGTCACATTTGTTTTGTATTTTAGCCCCTTTTTAAGATGTTCATGAAATCAGTTTTTGCACTATGAAGATCACAAAAGTCTCTTCTCATCCCACAGTCATCCTGCTACCCAAAGCAGGAGGAAGAGTTCACCTATCCCTGTCTCTGGAGCCTAACCCACTGCACCACTGCCCCACCACACATATAATTTCCATGTAGACTCACAACTTCTAGAACTTTGTTGTCAGTCACTAGTTCAAGCCTTAGAAGACCCATGTGCACATTTCCCAATGCAAAAAAGCAAAAGCCACTGTTTCCCAACAGGAAGTGGACAGCACCTATGCCATCTCACCAGGGGGTGAATATTTAAAGCATTCAAGTCCCATGAGCAGTCTTAATGTCCAATTTCCCATGGAGAATGTAGATGGAGCACAGAAACCTCCGCACACTGGGTCCCAGGAGGGAAAAGTTAGGAATATGTGTACATCACACCACATTTTATAAGATAAATTATGTATCCAATTCACGGGCACATGTTCTTACAAGCAGATAGACTGTCAGGCTGTAAGGATGATGTTTGGGGGGGTCAAAGAATCTCTGCTTGGGGTTTTCTAGTTCAACTGAGTTTGAAAGATGATTAGAAAACTGATTTCATACACAGTCTACCCTAAATCAAACAAAACTCAACTCTGGTGGAACAAAAGCCACTCAGCAAAGAAACAAAGCCATAAAACAACAGTCCTGTAAATAGAGACTAGGCAAAGGTCAGGCTCCAAACATACGCACGCACGCACGCACGCACTACACACACACACACACAGAGAGAGAGAGAGAGAGAGAGAGAGAGAGAGAGAGAGAGAGAGAGAGAGAGAGAGAGAGAGAGAGAGAGAGAGAACAGAAGCTGACTTCTCAACCATGTTAATAGGGGCAATAGCCTTCACCACTGAGAGGTGTTTAGGGCAATCTTCCTCCCCAGGAGCCCAGCCCTTTGCCCAGCATGACACCTCTGCTATCATGGCCAGGCCCATCTTTCACACCTGAAAGGCTAGGCTTGTAGACTGATGATAAACCATGCTCACAGAGCTGGAAGGGTCCCCACACAGCCATCAAGACCTCAAACCTAAGACCACCCTCTTCCTATGTAGAGACAGTGTCGAGAACAGGGGAGAGAACCTGGTCAACTCTTTGTTAGATTTATTTGTTTGTTTGTTGTTTGTTTGTTTGGTTTTCCCGAGACAGGATTTCTCTATGTAGACCTGACTGTCCTGGACAGTTGCTTTTATTTTGTGAAAGTGTGCTTTTGGCTGTTTGTGCACCCCATGCATGTAGCTCCCCGGCTTAAGAGAGCATCAGACCACCTGAGTGAAGCCACAGAGGGTTGTGAACTGCCACACCCATGCTGTGAACCAAACTTGGGTCCTCTGCAAGGACAGCAAATGCTCTTCTTAGTTTGGTCAATCTATCTCCCCAGCTCCTGACCAGATTTCTTCTTATCAAAGAACTCAGACCCTTAATAAATCTGACAACCTTTCCTCAAATAGGAAACCCACTGGCATAACTGAAAGTGAATGAATGAATGGGGTGGCATTGTTTCACTAGCAACACATACCCAGGCTCCGCAAACACAGCTCATTATTAAATGGGAGAAAAGAGGAGGAAGGAGGTGAGAGGCAAGCAGAGACACAGGGGTACATAAGGCACTGCAGTGTTCTGAGTGTCCCAAGAGTCCCTGCTGGGCTGGAGGGGGTAGCAGCCTGTTGAGGGCATCCGGAGTCCAGATGGCTGTGACTGACTGAGCTCATCCTCCTGAAAGGTTAGAGGTCACATTAGCTCCTAGTCATAGAAGCAGTCCAGAACACTGACAAGGATTTGAAGCCCTAGACATTTTCTTTCCATATCCAGGTGCAAATGTGCACCTGTGTTTGCTAAACAAATGGTAACATGTAAAATGAATCCTGTGTCCCCTATAGCTCAGGAAAAAGGCGATGGGTGGGAGAGCACTACACGAAGAGCAGGAGCCACAACACAGCTATACCAATGACCATCCTTTATTCAGCTCTACGCACCCTCCTTTCCCATGTGCATCACTTGAAAATTCATTACATCACACCATTTACAGGTGAAGCTGCCAGCTAGGCTGCAGTAAGTTCCCTAGGCTATGCAACTGGAGAACAATGGGGCGTAGATACCACCCTGAGTCAGAAGTAGAAGCTAGCATCTCTACTTTCCCACCACTTCTGGCCTCTGTTCACTGGGACCAGTTATCAAAACAGTCCCCATTGTGGGCACGTTGGGTGATAATTTATTGAAAAGCGCAATTCATAAGTGTGGGAGGCTTTCTAATCTATGCCTAAGTGTGCACTGCTAAGTTGCCTGATTTCTAAGAATAAAAATGAGAAAGAAGGCATATGTGCCACAATCTCCTCCATTAAACTAGGGCCTTATTGACATGGAGAGATGCAAAAGATCTTATATCTGGCATTGCTTTTAGATGGACACTGGGATGGGACTCAGGAATAACACAGGTGGTAGGATGAAAAAGATGAAGTGTGTGTGTGTGTTATTTCAACATCTTTTGGAAGTGAGTTAATTGTTACATTAAAAAAAACTATCAACACTGGATCTAATAGAGTGACATAAAAATTACAAAACAAACAAACAAAAACCCCTCCAGAATACCCAAAGACACCCCCCCCTCCATGAAAGCAAGTTCTTAAACCTTAAAGGTCCTCTTGGTAGGAGCCCAGGTCAGTAACGGACCCAGCCCCTAAAGAGCCAGTTCTCTCTGTATCTGAAGGTCCAAAGGTTTCTTTTATAAATAAAATGAAAGCGCAAAGCCAACAGTATAATTAAAAGCTCTCTGAAGTCATAAAGATTGCCTGCGGGCCATGAATATGGCTTCGGCAAAACGAACACAGAATTTTAATAGTAAGATGATAAAATGTTAATATACAAGTGTGCCTGTGTACATGTTCAGATAATGTATAAATTGTAATAACAATATATAAATACTAAATACTCCCCCCTGGTGCAGGCTTTTTAATGTCGTGTCAAAGGCTGCAAGAAAAGCTTGCTGAGTACTCGGTTAGCTTATCCCCAGCTCTGCAAAAATTAGGAATTACATAATAAAATAAGCCAGGTGTGGCGGCACGCTCTTGTAATCTCAACACCTGGAAAGCTGAGGAGGAGGATTAGGAATTCAAGGTTGCTGTCAGCTCTGTAGCAAGTTTGAGACCAACGTAAGCAAAGGAGACCCTGTGTAGAGATAACCACCACGATAGTCAAACAGATAATGAAAACAGCATTCTTCTCATAAAGATATTAAAACAACATTCAAACTCCCACTGTTTGTAAAGGACACACATGTCCTCTCCTTTCTTGCCCCGCCTCACCCACAAAATACGTTAGTCTTTTTTCCCCCTTAACAAACAAGCAAACCAGCAACAGAACTCGTGAGATACCTGAAATCTGCTGGACTCTAAAACCTTGTATTTCCTACTTCCCCATGCTTTAAAGCAGGAGGGGGAAGAGGAGAATCTGCAGCCCAGGTGTCGCACTCCCTCAGCTCCAAGATCCCAGCACCTGAAGCGAGGCTAACATGGCCCTGAACTTGGCTTACATCTCAAGACTTGTTTTCACTGAACCATCTGCTCCCAGAAATCACTGTTTTTAAATCAGGTTCTGAAACAGAAAAAGAAAATTCTCCAACTCCCCTACTAGGAAGAGATAATAAGTAAACTTGAGTGTAAAATGTCCTTAAAATAAAAATCACAAGGAGAGTATGAAGATGGCGGGCACGGAGCTGGCGTGGATGTTGGATTTGTTGGTTGGTATTAAGTAAGCCACATGGGCCCTTTGGCCCCTCTTTGGGACCCTACACACAGAGAACCAGTGAAAATTATCCAAGTGCAGCCATTAGAAGATGGCAAAGGAACACAACGGTTGCGGATTCTCACTCAAAAGAACAAGGAAGTCTCTACATAAAGAAAAGCATTAGCAGCTTCAGAGGAGTAATTGTAGGCAGGTGTGACTGCTCCCCAGAAATTAATCAGCTAATAACCACTCATCGTGTGCACAGTCTACGCATTTATAACAGGGTTTAATAAGGTCTTAACAAAAGACGGAGTAATGAATGGCACTTTAGACCCAACACAGGGGTACTGCTTAGACGATGGAAACCAGAGTTTGGCCTCATATTTTGTATGGCTTTTCCCTTTTGATATGGACCTCTATTTACTAGCCATGGAGACCTTGAAACGTACACCCTTTATAGCTTTTCTCCCTCCAGGCAGTTAGCCTTCCCCTGTGGCCAAGGAGTGCCTGGTGTCTTCAGATACTTCATTGGTGCTATCTGATTTAATTTTCTAGGGTTAGGGGGAGAAAATTCGAAAGCAACTAGAAAGATGGGAGTGTATCTTTTCTTCACTCCAACAGAGAGGAAACTTGGCGGAGGATGGGGAACTTAACAGATCTAGGCACCAGAGAAGGGCTAGAAGAACAAGGTCTAAAGCACTGACTGCGGGTCAAAGGGTCTCATGAAGTTGCTGGGGACTCAAATCGATTCTTTAGCTTTCTTGTGCCAATTCCCCATCCCTGGTGTTCCCCCCCCTACACACACACACACACACACACACACACACACACACACACACACACACACACACAGAGAGAGAGAGAGAGAGAGAGAGAGAGAGAGAGAGAGAGAGAGAGAGAGAGAGAGAGAGAGAGAGATCTACATTCAAAGCCTACATAACAAGCCTACAACACTCTTGAAGGAGCTGGCCAGACATTTCTTTCACTTTGGACTGAGTTAGCCAAGAGATGATTTAAAGCTAGGGCCCTGTTCCATGCCACATCTCCCACCGCCTGCCGCGTTTTCTTTCCTTCAACAAGTGTTGAGAAGTGACAGCTCCAAACATCAAACTGGGGATTAAGGACAGCCAGCCGGTGGCGGCGCGTTGGAACTAGAGGGCACGACCCTACAGGCACACACAAAACTCTTTTCCCTATTACGCACCCCCCCCGACCCCCGCGCGCCCTACACTGATGCGCACAGAAAGAGCTTGGGAGGCAATAGGTCTCACCCATCCATCCTTCCCAGCAGGTGCGCCGCGGCCAGAAACACTCCTCCCTAAGGTCATTTTCGGGAGCACTGGATCGCCTTTGCCCTACACCTGTCAGTGGAAGATTCCCAGAAGAGCGATGGGTCCTCTCATGACAGCCAGCAACACTCTTCAAAGCTTCCCCAATCTTGGCTTAACTCTGGGTTCTTAACTCCGGACATGTGTGTCGAAAACCAATGAAAAACATAACAAAATACCCAAACAGCTCCCGGGAAATTCCTCCCCCAACAGGTGAAAACCCTAAAGACCCGAGAATCATCGCTCAGCTTGTCCTTTGGCAACTGTGGACCGTGGCGGGGGCAGAGGCTTCCGGTACCACCACCCCCGCCCCCAGGCTCCCGAGTCTGGGGGCTCGGACAGCTGCTGTCACCGCATCGAGGGTGTGTGGAATCCACTAGCCCGTGGACCACCAAAGGAGCCAAGGGCACTGCCGGGCTGGTTGGATCCCGGAGGTCGGGGAGACACCAGCGCCTTGCCCCTCTTACCTAGTGCTCACTGGGCCCCGGCTGGGGCATCCGCGGGGTGCGCGCCGCCCCAAAGCTCGTGCGCACCTGGCCGTCTCCCGCCTGGCCCCAGCGCTGCGGCTGCGCTAGCGCTGCATGGCACACAGGGGCTGGCTGGGGGCCCCGGGAAGCCTGTCCAGTTGGCGGCGACTCCTCCGGCTCTCGTGGCTCTCCAAAGGCTCCCCGCCTTCCCCCGCCCCGCGTCTAGGCGCCCTTCCTCGGCGGCCGCCCTTTTCCCTCCGCTCTGTCGGACCGGACAAACTGGTTTCTCTGCTCCAGGGAGGAGCTTCTCGCCTCCCCCTAGCAGCGGCCGTGGCCGCACACGGCTTGGGGACCAAGCTGGAGCTGGGGCCGGGGGCGGGCCCCGCCGTCTCCCCTCCTTCGATCCCTCCCCCGGGCGGAGAGTTGCTGGGCGGCCAGGCCTGGGGCTGGCTTACGTAGCCCTCCTCTAGTGCGAGGTCCTAGCGCCTCAGAGGCAGGTGGCCACCCCTGACCGTGACCGATCTTAAAAGTTTATCCTGTGACCCTGCCTTTTCGGCTGCAGTTGGCTCCCAGAGTACTCCTGCTCCCTGCTTCACAAGTCGCGCCCCCACGAGCCTCGCGTCCACTGTGGGCTTGGCTGCCGGCCGGGGTCGGTGACCATGCCAGCCCGGAAAGCTAGCGGGGTTAGTGCGAGCCGAGGACCTGGACTCCTTCTGTAATAGGAGCCGCGCTCGTTCCTGGCCAAGTCACGTTTCGGGATCAGTCACCAAAGGCGGCGGAACAGACGCAGCTGAGACTTCTGAGACTTCGAGAATCTTTAATTGGAGCAAGCTCACTTTGTGCTGAGTAGTCGCTCATGTTTAGGATCTTGGGACCAGAAGGAGCGATGGTGTAACAGGCCAGCCTTGTTATGGTTGCAAGATTCAGACTTGCATGCCTCGTTGCTGGCGGCTGTTTGGAGTATGAATTGCACCTCCCAGGCAGTATGTGAGGTGCTGTTCTTTGCAGCTGCATCCCTTGGACTCTCAGAGCTTAAGCAAAGGCCTATAGGAGTATTTAAAAGGTAGCTGGACAGAGCACTTTCCTGTTAACTGTTAGCTCTCAGTACTCCCCTCTCATTCCTAAATCTAAACAATGAACCTCATAAAACCACCTTACAATTTCGTTTGTAAAATAATTCTGCAACGTAAGAACAATAAGCCAGCTTGTGTTTTTATTTAATTCAAACTTTAATCTTTCTGCCGCGTTGTAAATTACAACCTTTGGGCAATGTAACAAAACAAAAACCATCTATAAACTCCGGGAGGCACCATATGGTGCCTCCCTTTTCCTCTTCTCGCGCTCTTAAATATAAGCCACGAACTACCTCTTACCTCTACTTAATACACTCATTAACCTTGCTGGATTCACAGCCATGTAGACAAGGACCCAACTTTACCTAAAGATGGATTCCTCAAGTTGCCGATGGCAGTGTGGAGTTTCTCTGCTGCCACTGACAAAAACAAAACTAAAAACAACTTGCAGGAAAGCCTAGATGAGCCAATGAATGAAAATCTGTCTTGTCTGGAAACCATCAGATAAGGGGCAGCAAGACTCAAGTGCTGGTTTTCCTCCTGTAAGCCTTTATACTCCAGAGGAGGATGTTGGAGCTGATGTTGCTGATGAAGGGGTCCTGACCGTGAAATCCTGGCTCTCATTCTCTCTGTGCATTTGGTCAACCACTGCAAACATCTCATGTATGAAACAAGGATTAATTTTGAAATCTGCCTAGCTCTACTCCATTGCCCACAACAGCTTAAAGAGTTCCCTTAATCTCTTAGAGACTTTGACTTAGGAAAAAGTACACCCTTAGCTTCAACATGGAAAATAAATTCAGGCTGAGCCAACATGAAGTGTTTAAGCTTTATTAAACATGGAAAGAGGGGCTGGAGAGACGGCTCTGTGTTTAAGAGCACTGACTGCTTTCCCAAGGACCCTGGTTAGATTGCCAGCACCTAAACCGTGGCTCACAACTGTCCACAACTCCAGTTTCAGACAATCTGGTGCCCTCTTCTGGCATCATGGGCACAGTACATACTTAGTACACAGACGTGATGATAGGCAAGAAACACATACGTGTAAAATGAAGGTTAAGAAGTGGTAAAGTTTTTCAGTTCCTGTTTTGGTAAATCACAACTCTTCCTACTGTTTCTCTTTTCCCTTTGTATATCGCTATGTACCCACAAGGCGACAGTTTCTGGTGAACCAGCTCAGTGTGACTGAAACCATTTTTGAAAATAGCTCTTTTTTCTACAAGATAAAAATTTAGGGTTGCAAGATGATCTTTAAAGGAGATAAAACCACCTGAATTCATTCTACTAACCCCAGGCAGCATTTAAGTTAATGTATTCTCAACAATGGAAGCTACAGAGGCCACACTAAGCACAGTCCATCATTATTACCCTAAATTGGCAGTCAAGATGAGCTCAGCTGGAAGGTGACTTCTACACAACCATGCTCCAGAATTTTATTTTTGGAGGGAGGGTATCAGCAGGATGAAGGAGACTGTATCCAGAATACTAAGACAACATGTGAATTTATTTTTGCAGTGCTTAATGGCAGAAATCTGCCTATTTCCTTAAATGGTGTTTTCAACAGCAGAGACACCTGACACATCCTATTTCCTCTTTATATGTGTTTATTTGTTGTGAGGGATGAGGCAGAGGACCACACACACCAAATCTTGCATGTTGAGGTCAGAGGACAACTCGCCCGAATCAGTTCTCTCCTTCCACCTTGTGGGGGTCTCCCTGGGTTGAACTCGGGTTATCAGAATTGGCAGCAAGTGCCAGTTTCTAGAAACCTAGCCAACTACCTGGGGCTAATGAGGTCATGGATCTTAGAGGAGACCATCCTACTGACAGTTTACTAGGACAAGCATAATGCCTGACAATATCCTAAATACTTATCATTATATCCACAGATAAGCATAGCTTTCACCCCTCATCCAAGGGGCCTCTCTTTGCAGCAGCTGGAGATCATCACAGACAACCACAACTGGCCATAAGGCAGAGTGATCATGATGCAGAGATCAGTGGATCATGGGGAATTCAGTCCCAATGAATGTATCTACAACACAGCTCTTGCAGCTAAGGCTCAGGGAACAGAAGAGGAGGAGCAAAGATTGTAAGAGCCAGGGCACCAGGAAGTCTGTCTAGAGAACAGGTCTTTAAGAAATGACAAAGAAGCTATGTTCAAGATACCTAAGAAATATGACTGCCCAAACAAGGCATAAACAATGACAAAACAAAGACATGCTAATGCAGAGTTGGGAAAGCCTATAGACAAAGAACTACAAACAACTAATGACTGCTGAGAGGGAGAATTGGTCTCTTACAGGGATGAGCCCCTTAATTGGCTAGCTAATGCAAAATGGCCATCTCTGAAATAATCTACACATAACACTAAGCAGATTTAGCAGATTATGTTTACATATTTATGCATGCAGGCAGGCATATGCATATATAACATAATGAAAGAAAAAGAGGCCATCAGTTTGAGAGGAAATGCCAGGGGGAAGATTTGGGAGGGGATGGAGGCAGGAAAGGCAAAGAGGGAGGTGACAGAGTTGTATTTAAATTAAAAATTAAAGATAAAAAAATCAATTAGTATTTTTAAAGAAATCAACTTCCTTTTCTTTCAAGTTTGTGACTGTGTGTAGTATTCATCCAAATCTCTTTTCTATAAGGAAGAGATTTTTAAAAATTGTGAGCGACTATATAAACACTCAATGAATGCTACACTGACCTAGCGTTGATAACATAACACCAGTTAAACTTAATTAGTGTAATTAATTTACATAGCCAAGTAGCAGTTTTCAGGGCTGAGGGTGTGGCTCAGTGATAGAGCACTTGCCTAATATATTAAAGCTCTGGACTCCATCTACTCCAAAACAAAACAAAAATTTCAAGTTGTCTTGTGATCATTGTTATTACATGTTGCCATACTCTCTTACATCTATCTGTTTATCTGTGTGGTAGTAATTGCAGCAAAGGTGGTGGTGGTGGTGGTGGTGGTGGTGTGTGTGTGTGTGTGTGTGTGTGTGTGTGTGTGTGTGTGTGCTCAGACCATGGTATGTATGAGGAGGCCAGAGCTGTGAGTTAGTTCTTTCCTTCTGCTGTGTGGATCCCAGGGACTGAACTCAGATCATCAGGCTTAATAGCAAATGCCTGTACCTGATAAGCATCTTGCCTGCCATGTTGCCATGCTCTCACGTAGTTTTGAGAATTTTGTGTTATCCTGTGGTCCGTTTTTATCGCTTTCCATTAATTACTGAAAACATCTTGATCTTTCCAACTTCATCCTTTATTATGCCCAGTCCTCCCCATTCTAAACTGCTGGATTCTGAGTAATACTTGCTGTATTCCCCTCTGATCCCATTATCCTTCACATCTCAGGTCTGAGATGGCTTCCTCTAGGGGACACTAGAGGGAAGTTCCCAAGGCACTTCACACTGACCCTCCAGGGAAAGCTGCCCTCTCACTCTGCACTGCCGGTCCCTTGAGATCCATGGCAGATCTTCCTCTTGTCTAGAGCTATAGTGTGGTATTCCATGTGGTCATAGAATTATTAATTCTCCTAGAATGAAAGAATGGTTGTTGTTATGTAATATTTTATCTTGTTGGTGGTTTCTTTAATCATCTGGTTTGGGATATTTCTTCGTTGACCAGACAGGCCTCTGGAATTAATCATCACCCACCACTACTTAAAAGAGTTTTAAAGGTCCCATTTCGTTCTAGTTCCTGCTAATTCACTGCTGGTTTGTCCCTCTTTGCTTCACTCTAACTAGAATTGATGTTCCCAGCTTGGCTTTGTTTGATTAGAGCTTGAAGACAAATAGGACTTGCTGCTATCTTTGGAACAGTATAAAGAACCACATCCAAAAGCTTCTAAAAGAAGTTTGTGTACAAGAACACCACATTTTCTGTTTTCCTAAACTCACAGTCTGATGACATTGCCTTTCCCTGCTACAAAGAAGCAAATTAATTGCAAAGTAAAACAATAGGGGTCTGGAGAGATATCTCAGCCATGGACTTACTGCTGCTCTAGGTGAGAACTTGGATTCAGCTCCCAGCACCCACGCAGTGGCTCACAACTACCTGCAATGCCAGTTCCAGGCAGTCCTCCTCCTTCTGGCTTCTGTGGGCACCAGGTAGTCACATGGCGTACACACATAGATGCAGACAAGACACACATACATTTAAAAATAAACAGTGCTTCAGAAAAAACAAGAAACTATTTTTTTTTCACTTGTCACAGCAGTAACATTTGGGGGGGATTGATTGATTTATTGATTGATTGATTGATTGATTGATTGATGATTAGGAGTTTAAGTTTAGTGTTATTCTAAAGATAGCAAAGAAAGGCAGATTCAGTGGCACACACCTGTAAGTCCAGAACTGAAAAGTCAAAGACAGGAGTGTCTCGGCTAGTTCAAGGTCAGTCTTGTCTGTGCAGTGGGTTCTAGGCCAGTCAGAGCTACATGATGAGACCCTATCTCAAAAAGTACAATAAAATAAATATATAATAACAAATAAGCAAAATAAAGATAGCAAAGGAAAAATCAATACGAACTTAAACTCAGTTTCTCCTCCTGTACTCAGCACAGCTCAGACTTAATAGCCACTATGTGGGTTTCCCGGCAATATCAAACAAGATATCAGTTCTGTAGCAGATATCAGTTGGATGTCCCCAAATCCAGGCCATTTCTGACAGTGTTTACCTGATGATAGCATCAGACACCACAGGCTGGGGTCTCCATCCCTGAGATACTACCAATACTCTTAATTTTACCTGTGCTTTGATCATGTCCCAGTAAATCAGGGGGCTCACAGGTCCTTCAGGTTCTATTGATTTCGTTGAACAGCTCTCAGGGAAAACTCAAATTTATCAGTTTATTATAGAGGATATTATTAATAGAAATGATACAAAGAAAGAGATACATATGGCAAGGTGTATGGGGAGGACCTTGGGAGCCTCCATGGGTTCTGCTATTTAACAATTCTATGAACACTGTCCTTTTGGGTTCTTATAGAGACTTCTGCATAAGCAGAATTGAACAACTGTGTAGACAGATGACTGGACAAAAGGGTGCAAGCTGATGCTAATACAGAGAAGCCCAGCCAGACCTGTCTGTCTAGAGTGCTCTTGACATCTTTGTGATGTATGCCTTCCTCCCAGGTATGAGCCGAAGTTCTTGTTTGCATCAAGAAGTGGTAGGGTCTCATGTTTTACTGTCACACCAGGCAAGTCTTCAGAGCCAGCTGTAAGACAGAAAAATAGGGGGAAATTAGTTTCTATATGACCCAAATTGGTGGTGTGAAATTGTAATTTTAATGATTTGCTTTGGGCAAAAAGTTAAGAGCCAGAAATCATAGATGACAACAAAATACTCATAAATCATATGTGTAACATGTATACATATTATTTGTGTGTGTGTGTGTGTGTGTATGTGTGTGTGTGTGTGATAAATGTCATAGTATGTCACATATTGCCCATGTGAATAGGAAAGCAGGAATTTGTATAATATTGGCAGGTGTCTTAGTTTGCTCTCTATTGTGATAAAACACTGACCAAAACCAACTTGTAGAAGAAATATTTTATTGGGCTCATACATCCTGATCACAGTCAATCATTGAGGCAAGTCAAGGCAGAGCCTAAGCAGGAGAAGAGTCAGGAACCATGGAGAAAATACTTACTGCTTGGCTCTAGGCTCACATTCACTATGTGCCTTCTACTTCCCAGGTCCACCTTGTTGTGTGGCACTGTTCATGGAAAGACATGAACAAATATCTACTCACCCCAGATAGAGAACCAATGATATTCCAAAGTAAGGAGACTAACGGATTCTAATTGGTGAACCAACGAGCTTTATTGGTGTTCCTTACTGGAATATGGGTGAGGGGTTGCTTATAGGAGCAGAAATGACTCAAGACAGCTGCATCACCCAAGTCCACACCATCATTGGTGATGGCTCACAAAAGCGGGAACCCTGGACTACAATGCACAACCTGCAGGTAACCCAGCAGGTTGGAGAGCATCCTTTCCAAGGCTGAACCTCTTCCAGACAGCTCAGCTTGTTTAAGAGTCTCTAGGCAGCTTGTCTTGTCTCTCAGTAATACTTACTTCCAACATATGCTTGAAAATGGAGGGTGCCTAGTGAGTCTGCGCAGTTTCAGGGACTTCCTGAAGTTATTATGAGGGTTTAGTTACTGGGTTTAAAGAACAGTGGTTCTCAGCCTGTGGGCTGTGATTCTTATGGGTCATTACTTCTTTGGGGTTGAATGACACTTTCACAGGGTTTGCATATCAGGTATTTAAATTATGGCTCAAAACAGTAGCAAAATTACAGCTATGGAGTAGGAACAAAAATAATTTTGTGGTTGGGGGTCACCACAACACGGAGAACTGTATTAAAGGGTCACAGCATTAGGAAGGTTGAGAGCCATTGCCTTAGAACATCCTGTTGTTTCACCTCATGTCTTAACAAGCTTCTCTCCAAAAAGGAAGACTTTAATCAAAACAAACAAACAAACAAAAAACCAGCAATAACAACAAAACCTGCCATGCAACATACCTTCCCAGAGGTAGGATCACCACTGGCTGGGTTATCTACATTAATCAGTATTAGAAAATGGCCCCATCGACACCTGCAGACCAATCAGAGAGAGAGAGAATTCCTCAACTGAGGTCCAGCTCTTCCCAGATATGTCCAGGTGGACAAAAACTAATCATTGCAACAGGTACGATTTATTTGGAAGAAAGGTAAGAAACAAATATCAAAATCTCAATATGCCTCACAAGCTAATCCCAAGGATCAGTTAAACATGAATGCATTGGTGAACTTTTTCTCTTGGGCTGGTTGCACTACATGTTAGCAGCTCTTTTTGGCAGGTGTCCCATAGTTCTGGCAGCTCTAAAATGTGGGGTCTCCAAGGCAATCCAGGCTTCAACTTTACAACTTCATACAATGGCCTCTCAACTTTCCTTAGTCATGGAGGCAAATTCCATAAGTAAGCCCTTTCTTCTGTCCTTGACTTTAAAGCCAGAATTACATGGCCGAGGCTGCCAAGTTCTGCAGCTTGCTGGAGCTGGAACATGTCCCCATTGTTTAATTACATCTTCATCAGTTTTTTTGTTTTTGATGGTTTCCTTCTCTGCCTAAACTTGACTGTGCTGAAACTGGATCTGTAAACCAGGCTGGTTTCAAGCTCAGAGATCCTCCAGCCTCTGCCTTCTAAGGCCTGGGATTAAAGGTATGCCCCACCTCACCCAGCTCTAGAATTTTCTTTAATTCCTTTTCACAAGTTGGAAACTTAAGTGGGTGGAGTCTTGCCCTGAGGTCACCACTCCCTTTATTCCAATTTCTTAATCTCCTTGAATATAGGATTTAGCTCCCTTCCACCTCCTGGAGCTCCTTTTCTCCTCAAATATCTTTCCTTGGTCAGCTTGCCCCTTTTCATTGTATGTCTTCATTAGAGTTAGTATTCACAACCATATGACAGAGTCTATGCTAGGCTGTTTTGAGATTTCCTTTGCCAATGAAATTAATCCAAAACTTCACTTTAGCCCCAGGCAAACATTTTGGACAAGGGCAAAAATCAGCCACATTCTTCACCAAAATATCAAAGAATGATTTCTAGGCAACACACTAAAATTCTTCTCTTTGAAACCTCTTGAGCCAGTGACTGACAGTACAAATCATTATCACCACCATTGTCCTCTGGGCTCTTGCTAGTATGATCTATTAAGCAGTGCTTAAAACATTCCAGTGCTTTCCTAACCCCAACTTCCAAAGTCCAAGTCCCTCCAAACAAAAAGCAAGGTCTGGCCTATCACAACAATACCCCAGTCCTTGTAACTAACTTCTGTCTTGTTAGAGCTTCTATTGCACCGAAGAAACCCCATAACCACAGCAACTCTTATAAAGGAAAAACATTTAATTGGGGTGATGATGGGAGATGTTATTCTGTATATATGTTTCTCATACTGGTTAATAAAGCTCTGTGGCCAATGAGATAGCAAGATAGGCAGGGCTAGGAGACAAGGGGGAAAGAGGAAGTGGAAAGGAGGGGTCGAGATGTAGCCCAGGGAAGAAGCAGGATGCCTGCCGCGGCTCCCCGATAAGACGACCACGTGGAAATACTTAGATAAGTAGAAATGGGTTAATAATTAAGGCAGAGCTAGTCCATAAACAATAATGGTAATTGGCCAACAGGATTGTATCAAATACAGAGTCTCTGAATGTTATTTGGGGCTCACACGTGGCTGCGGGACCATGGCAGCAGGACCCGCTGCAGCCGGCGGGAACAACCTGCTGTAACAGGGTGACTTACATTTTCAGAGGTCTAGTCCATTATCGTCACAGTACAATATAGTGGCACGCAGGTAGACATGGTGCTGGAGAAGTAGCTGTGAGTTCTACAGCTTGATTTGCAGTGAGTGGTCTGGGAATAGTTTGAGCTTATATGAGACTTCAAAGCCCACCTCCACGGTGACACACTTCCTCCAGCAAGGCCACATCTCCTAATAGTGCCACTCCTTTTGGGGACCATTGTATTTCAAGCCACCACACCTAGGAAACAAAATCCTGAGAGTAAGCAGCACCACTGCCTGGGCTGGGTCCCAGATTGAACAGAGTCCCCCTCTCTCTCTGCTTCCCGAAGGCAGATGCAATGTGACCCAGAACCATGCCTTCTATACCACAAGAGACTGTCTCTCCTCAGACTGTGAGCCAATTGTACCCTTCATACCCTTCCTCCCCTGAGGCTTCTGCTCTGGTAATGGGTCACAGCAATTAGAAAAACAACTCATACAGTGACCACCTTCCTATTGCCCAGAAGCTTTCCCTCTGATTCTAAATGTTTGCTCAAAGGAACCTTGGGATGGGCATCTATTAAAATTTCAAATTAAAAAGTAAAATTATTTTCACACAGAATATTTTAAGGACACCAAAATGATTAGTGTTTCTCAGTCTGATGAATTAATTCACAGCAGATAGTGACAACTAACAACACATCACAAGCTTTCCTTAACCACACACACTGACCCACATCTTCCAAGGAATTTCAAAGGACCAAAGGATGATTCTGTCCATCTATCTGATTTGTTTTTAACCTCTCAGCTCTCATTTCCTAGTCCAGTTATGATCTCTCATGTTGGTACCAGTCAGGGTCAGTGGAAACCCTTCTCACAGCTTTATCCAAAGCTACTGGGAAACGGAGTCATATAAAACTCGCCTTCTTTTCTTAGCTGTGGAACAGTTTCCGGGAGCTAACTTGGTGTATGTTTAACACTTCTTTGTGCTGTGATTAACTATTTGTGCTTGAAATGCAACTTGACAGTCCACCTGGATTACCAAAAATTGCTTCTTAAAAAATACTTGGTCCTGTTCTTTCTCTGGATTGCCACACAGCTGTCATGTTTTCGGAGATGTTTCCTTTTTCTTTATTGTTAAAAATTTCTTTCATACATGTACACAATGAGGTGTGATCATGGCTACTCCCATTTCCCCCTCCAGCTGTGCTCCTAGGCCCTCGATGCATTCTCCTCTCCCCAACCTTGTTTGTATCTTTGTTTTGTCTTCTTAGAACTACGTAAGCCAATTGGCACTGCCCATGTGTGCTTCAGTGTGGGGTCTCCACGGGAGCCCACCATGGCCACACCCTCAAGTGTTCCTTTATCTTTTCCCTTGTGAACAGGCTTTAACTAGTATTGCAGACTCCAAGTCTCCAGCAGGGAACAACCATCTCTCCATGCTTCTCTGGCCTGGCTCCTCAGCTCACAAAGTGCCCTGAAGTCCACCCCAGAGAAGCCAGACAGTTCCCAGAGGCCACCTCATGAGAGCACACAAGTCTGGAACACACTAGGGGCCTGTTTATTCTTTAGGCAACTGACCCTACATGTGGCTCTTACTAGCAACTTCCACACTTTTGGGTCAGACCCTGATGTCCCAGATGTCTGGAACTTCAAAGTGGAGAAATCCATCCTTGTGTCTTCAAGAGGTCGAGAACAAGTTATTAGGAAGAAATGCCTTGAAGTCTTCTACTTAATACTCTGCCGAGAGGGTCCCAAGCATGGGTGTGTGGACTCTATATCTTACATAGAGCCTCAAGAATTGACTGTTGCTCTTAAGAACACCTGGCGCCAAGCCATTCATAAATAGATGGCTATTTAGGCTCCTGCTTCTTCTGGAGGCTGACAAGTTTGGGTTAGGCAATTGCATCTGGCGAGGACCTCATGCTTCTTCAGCTCTTGCCAGGAGACACCGCCAAGCAGTCCTGAGTGAGAAGAGAGAACAATAGGAGACAGGGTTGTCATAGCAATTCCTCCTGAAGATAACCAAGCCATCTTGAATGAACACACTAATGCCTTCCTGAGGGTAGATCCCCCAACCCATCCAAATATTCTCGAGGACCCCAGCATCAATTGATACCAGTATGCTGACAAATCCCAGGCTCAAGCACCCTCCCAAAATCAATATGAACCTTGGCAGAGACAAATCACATCCTCATCCCAGGGCAGCATATTTAGAAATCAAGAACAATACACAGAGACAAAACATTCCTAACACATGAGACCTATATTGTATCCAGAAGAAATTTAACTTCTGGCTTATTAAGAAACTGCCCAGACATCAACATCACGGCTTTAATCCTCTTCCTTCCCTAGGATGAAGACATTTCAAATATTTTTCACATGTTGAAAACTCCTTCCAAGGCACCTGTCTATTAATGGAACGACGTTTCAAGTCCATCATCTAAAATGCACGTTCAGGTGAAACTTGGGGAGCAGCACTGGCAAGAGGTCCTCCCTGTGTTTGAGCTCTAGCACCAGAGCACTCGCTCTCTTCCTGCCTCCCCCGCTAAAGAATGCTTCATTCCAAGTCCATTTTAAAATCCACTTGTGTCAAATCTGGACAATCCATGACACTTGCCTACGAAACACCTGACCAAGAGGTGCTCAAATCTCATCTTGTGAGTCACGGCTTACTATGCTTCCTGGAGCCCTGGGCAAGCACACTCCCTATGACTCACTTAAAATCAATTAATTTCAAGAACTGTGGTTGATCAAATGCTGGCAGATAATAGCCACTTGGGATCGCTGGCTTGCATGCCTTCAATTTTTTCTTTTTACCTTTCTTTCCCTTCCTCCTTTCCTTCCTCCTTTTCTCCCTTCTCCCTTCCTTCCTTCCTCCCTCCCTCCCTTCCTTTTTTTTCCTTCCTTTTCTCTTTTCACAAGGTCTCACTATTTAGTCCAGGCTGGTTTTGAATTTGTGATCCCCCTGTCTCTGGAGTGCTGATCAATCTTTTGTTGGTGATTTAAAATCTTCAATGGCTAAAATCAGAAGAAACATGCGAAGGAGTCATTGGAAAGATGAGTGTGTTTGCAGCAATTAGTGTCCCCAGTGGTGTTTTTTATGGCCCCTCTAAAGCCTAGGCCTAGTTTTATAATCTTCTGTTTTGTTATTTTGAGACAGGGTTTCTCTGTGTAGCCCTGGCTGTCCTCAAACTTGCTTTGTAGACCAGGCTGGCTTCAAACTCAAGGATCTGCCCTCTCTAGTTTTATATTCCTAAGTTTGTAAGTTATATTTTTCTTCTGAATGAGCTCTCTCTTCCCTGTTTCTATGATCCTTTGTCTCTAAGAAAGTTGGCTTTCTTCTTGCTGCAGAGCCCCACTCCTTCCTGTTTTCCCTTCTCTTCCCCCCCCTCCTCTCTTCTCTCTTCTCTCTTCTCTTTCCCTATCTTCTTTCCCTTTCCTCCCCTCCCCTTCCCCTCTCTTTTCTTCTCCTCTCTCAGGCACCTTTAACTTCTTTAGGTCGAACATGGAAACAATCTGAAAGTAGGAACATAGGCACAATTCTGAAAGTAGGCCCGGGTATAGGTCTGAGGCATGGCCCTACCACCAGCTGCTGGCATGCTGGAGCTATTCACTTCACACCAAGGTCCCTGTGCAGACAGTTTGTTGTTTCTATACCCCTCCTTGCCTCCCACCAGGGCCCATCCTACACTTTCACAACAGCTTACAATCCTGGACTTGTCCTTTCTCCCCAGAAACTGTCTGGCATCCTGCAACCTTCCCAGGCCATGCTGGAGCTCTGGTTCTCATAGAGGACTTCAGGGGCTAGGATGGGCCTCCTGTGCCCCATGCCTAGGCTTCCCTGCCTCCTGTCGCATTAGATGAATGCAATAGCATGCCATGGCACTATGCCGTATCCCTTCTGCAGTGGCTTTGTTTTAAACAGAAACTACTGCTCTGCCTGATGGTAGAGCTCTTAGTTGAATCTTCAGGCAGCAAGGTCAAGTATGCAGAGCAGAAGTCCCTGCCAGGTCCTCAAGCTGGAGTTTGTTCAGGGTTCCTTGAGGTACCAGCAGCCACTGGCTATTATTCTGAAGTAAGAGATACCACCCAGCCCCCAGCCCCCAGCCCCCAGCCCCCAGCCCCCAGCCCCCAGCCCCCTACCAACATGGGCACAGGGGAAAATCTGACTCAGTTGGAATGTCATCTGTACTACACAGCTGTCCAGTTGGGACAGTGGCAGCGATGGGACTGCCCTCGCCCACAGTGATATCTGTTCCGCCCTATCTCTGGCTAGTTGGGTATGATCATTTGGCCAAGTTCTGACCAATGAGCTAAGTGTAAACAGAACGTTTCAGAAGACTTCAAGAGTACTCTAAAAGTAAGAGACATCCTTTTCCTTCCTCTCTCTTGTCATCAATGTGAGCATGGAACATGCTGAGGTGGCAGCTATCTTGGATCTGAGGGGACTTTAAACATAGACTCAATGTCATAGAGAGTGTACCAGAGAGATAAACACAGGAGACATCATGGTCCCCTCTATCAGCCCAGACTGCCTCCCATTACTCTTATTTTCTGTGGGGAAATTTATATATGTTTAAGCCACTATCTCTCATCTCACTGTCACCCATAACTGATAAGTCCTCATTAATGTAATGGTGACAGTCAAATTCCCGATTCTTAGAGAAAGACTTCAGTTAAAAAAAACAAAACAAAAACAAAAAACATAGATCAAAGTCTGAGAAGTAGAAACAATCTTTACCCTCTCAACATCTGCTCAGTTAATATAGCAGGATGCTGAGGGCCAGAGGGAAGGGTCAGCCAGCAGAGGGATGCAAATTCAGCAGGTTCTGTGGCCTCGATACAGCTGCATTACCCTTTAAAACATCAGTGAGTGTGACAGATCCCAGCAGTGCACATGCTTCTTAGCAACCAGGGGCACAAAATAACCCCCTGTAACAGATGAAGGGCATTTAGAACACTTGGAGCTTGAAGGAAACCAGATGAGACCAGAAAGCACCCTGGTTCCCAGAGAAAATGCTGCATGCTTTACACACACACACACACACACACACACACACACACACACACACACACACACACACCTATACATATATATACTTAAGAAGAACCTACTCAAGACAACATTCATGTAAACCTTGCTTCTCAGAGAGACAAACAATGCACAGTGCCGTCCCCACCTGCTGCTCCACTGTCCACGGTAGGTTGTCCTCCATCAAAGCATTCCCTTAGTACAATAAGGAATTATATTCGGAGAGCAAGAGAGACAGGGACCACACTTACATAACCCTTATTACAGTACATTATTAACATAACTCCAGTTTATTATTAGCTATTGTTGTTGGTCTCTAACAGTGCTTAATTTATGAATTAAATGTTACGGGAAAACATGCAGAGAAATACCAGTGTATATATAGTTCGGAACTTTCCATGATTTCAGGTGTCTCTTGGAGAGGGGTGTTGTATCTTGAAATGTATATCCTGTATTAGTTGCTTGTCTCATTGCCATGGTAAAAAATACCCATCAAAACAATTGAGCAAGAGGAGGGTCTGCTCTGGCTCACAGTTTGAGAGTCAGGGTGTCATGGTGGGGAAGTCATGGCTTCAGGAACGTAAGGTTGAGGCCATCACATTGCTGGGCTCGCTTTCCTTTATTCAGTCTAGGACCCCAGCACATAGAATGGTGCTGCTTACACTTAGGGTGCATCTTCCCACCATCATCTAGAAACTCCCTCACACATGTCCACAAGTTTGTTTCCTAGGTGACTCTAGGTCCTGTCAGGTTGACAGTATTAATCAGCCTAAAGCTCTGGTTTGAAAAAAAGAAAAAACAACTGAGTATCAACCTTGTGAATTATTGTTCCTCCCACACTAGAAGAAACTGAGGAGTTGGTTGGTCAGGATGTGATACCTGTGCACAACTCGGAGTCATGTGGGAAGGAAGTGAGATGCCCAAAGGTTGAGCAATGCGAAAGTGATGCCTGCCCCAGGGTAGCATGAAGTCACCCACGAACAGGCACGGATCCCTGTTCTCTGTTCTTCTGTAACCAGTTGCTCTGTCATGCCTCCCTCTGGCCAGTTCCTTGGCTCCACAGTCTGCAGTGGCAGAGCTGGGGACATGAAAGAGGAGCCAACTTCTGAGTTCACTTGGAAGGAGTGACAGCTCAGAGGAAGCAAGATCTCCGTAGAGGCTGTCACTGCCCCACAGGAGCTGCTGCAGGGCAGGCCTGTGAGCAGACAGAGCAGTGGGGCCTGAGCTGACTCACTCGCTCATCCTGGAAGTTCCTGAAGGTTTCTTTGAAAAGTGACATCTAAATAGAGACCCGGAGGAGGAAGAGTAGGAGTTTCTGTCCCACCTTCAATTACTGTTCAGGTGGCTAACTCCACAAGACAGATCTTGGTTCCAGAGCGGTGGAGTCAGGGAATGTCAAAGAGATTGTTAGAGAAATCAAATGCCTCTCTCTTGTGTTCTTGGAGCTCTGCCGGCAGTGTCATCTCATTTGCTCTGGACAGTGTCAGGGATCAGGGCCAGGGCAGGGGTGCTTTCCTCCCCTGAGGAGGCTGGGTCTGGATATGTCTTTCTTGACACGGTAGAAGTCACACCCATTGAACTATTCCAGCAATGCATATCATTAAACACACACACACACACACACACACACACACACACACACACACTTTAGCTCCAAGGAAAGAGGAGCAGAGAGCCATGATTTAATGCATGCAATGCCAGTCCGGGGTCAGCCCATGAAACAGGGCTACCCACTTTCAGATGGCTCTTCCCACATCGATTAACATATAACCAAGATAGTTTCCCACAGAGATGTATTGATTCACTGATCCTGAGTGACCATGGAAAGCAAGCTGTGGGGCAGTGCGCTTCGGGGAGAGCATCACTCAGGTGCTCAGGTGTGTAAGAACATAGTCTGTGCCCTTGGGTGGGAGACTCTTCCCTAGTGAAAGATCACCCCCTGATCATTGCAGTGCCTCCATTGGCTTGCTCACAGCTACACTCCAATCGCCAAATGGAGCCAAGGACTTCCTCTGGAATGTTCTTACATTGTTTTATTTTGGGTGTCAACCTTTCTATTTTTGTCCAGCAAACAACTTACTGTTCATTTCCTTTGGGGGAATTTCTTTCCTTTTCTTTTAAAGGCAGCACCTCTGTTGGGAAAAACTGGTCATAGAGCTGTCCCTAGAGGCCCAGCTATCTTACCAAGGCGTTTCCATTTAAGCTTCCCTGTCATTTTGAGGTCACAAGAGCACGTGAGCCATAGTCATCCATGACCTCATCGGTCTGGATCTGGTCCAGCAGCTTCAAATTTCATCACTCAATGTGTGTCTGGCTCCTGGCTAATGCAGCTAAGTCATTAATAATTCTTTTACAAACCAGGGAATTCCCAGTTAAGGCTAAATGGGAAAAGAATGGCCAGTTCCAGGCCCTGGCTGTAGGTCACCTGTCTATGACAAAGAACAGCTCAGTACAGGACTGACTTTTGTCCTACCTAATAGGTCCCTTTTGCTATGGGGTAGAGTGTATTCTTGTGATCAAAACAGATGGTCCAAGTTTGTTTTCTTACAAGGACATATTTACTATGGAGTAATATACACAATGGAATATTATTCAATCGTTATTTGTTTCCAAGTTCTGATTATTTATTTGTTCCTTCTAAAGTCTTATTTTTGACTGGACTCAAGAAGCTCTCAGTGAGGACAGCCTACATATTTTGGCAGTCTGTTCCTGGTGTTTTTGTTTGTTTGTTTGTTTTGTTTTGTTTTGCTTCCTTCATCCTCTGGGCTAAGAGTTCAGCTGCCTCCTCATTTTCCTTAGTGTGTTGTTTCTTCAGAGCAATATGTCAGCATTTGTGATACGGGACACATAGAGTGACAATGCACTGAATCTTGGGTGCTTTGGCACTGGGCTTCTCACCTTCTTGGTCTCAGGGCTTTCTGACAAGGTATTGGCAGACATCATCTTCTTTAGAGAGATTATAAAGCTTTCTGATCCTACTAGCTCTTTTAGGCCCAATTGAAGAGACACAGTAGTATCTGTCAGTCCAGGAATATATCCATCTGTTTTTTTGTTTGTTTGCTTTTTTGTTTTGTTTTTTGGGTTTTTTGTTGTTGTTGTTGTTGTTGTGGTTTGTTTTTGTTTTTAAAGTAACCAAGTTGAGAACATTCAGATTGGCATCCACAATGCCTCCTCAAACAGACTTGCATTCCCTCCCTCTCTCCAGTTCTCCTTGGTCTGTAACATGAATGCCCCTTATTCAACAGGAGGTGCACTTTGATATCAGTCAAGATGTTTTGCTTCATGGGAAAACTTTGTTTGTCATTCCCATCACTGATTTGGACCATATAATCCTTCCATTCTTCACTCAAAGCATCAGCAGCTACTAATGTGGCCATGTGTTTCTCGTGGAACATACGAAGCTTGAGTTCATTGTCCATGTCAATCAGTTTCTAACATCTGGGGGCCAGGGAGGAGGTATTCAGCTTCATCAAGATGATAAATGCCTAGGAGGCACCA
Source organism: Cricetiscus sungorus (assembly GCA_030556225.1). Classification (NCBI taxonomy): domain Eukaryota; kingdom Metazoa; phylum Chordata; class Mammalia; order Rodentia; family Cricetidae; genus Cricetiscus; species Cricetiscus sungorus. The sequence continues at coordinate 100,195,100 of JANBXA010000651.1, read as the reverse complement.
AGAAAAAGAGCACCTTTTTTAAAAAAAAGAGCATTCAGGGCTGGGAGGTGCTCAGTGGTTAAAAGCATATGGTGCTTGTACAGAGGACCTGAATTCAGTTCCCAGCTTCCAGGTTGGATGGATCACTTCTAATGACCTGTAAATCAAGCTCTAGGGGACCTCCAAAGGCATTTTCGAGTGCACACACACACTTTCTTAAATGCTTTATGAAGTCTTTAGAAAGATAAAATTCTAAGCTGGGGAAGTCAGTAAAGCACTTGTAGTCACAAGCATGACCTGAGTTCAATCCTTAGAATCCATGCAAATGAATAAACAAAGTCAATCATGGCAGCATGCATGGGTAACTCCAGTCCTAATGAGGAAGAGGCAAGCAGGTCCTAAGCCATCCTATTTAGAGAGTTCTAGACCAATGGGATAGTCTGTCTCAAAAAATAGAGCAGGGGAACAGTATCTTTCACAATAGCCGGAAAAAAAAAAAAAAAAAAAAAAAATGGAGGGTAACTCTAAGAAAGCAAGTGAAAAAAAATGATGCAAGTAAAAACTTTGAGACATTGAAGAAAGAACAAAGAAGATATCAGAACATGAAAAGATTTCCCATGCTCATGGATTGGTAGGATTAATAATTTAAAACAAAAATGTCCATCCCACCAAAATAAACCTACAGATTCAATGCAGTCCCTATCAAAAGTCCAACAAAGTTCTTCACAGAACTTGAAAGGACCACTTTCAGCTTCATAGAGAAACAAAAAAATCCAGGACAGCTAAAACAATCCTGAATAATCAAAGAACTGCTGGAGGTATAACCACCCCCAATTTCAAACTGTATTACAAAACTACAGTAATAAAAATGGCATGGTATTGACATAAAAATAGACAAGTTGATCAATAGAACTGAAGACCTGGATATAAATTCACAGATCTATGAACACCTGATTTTTTTTAAATAATAAGGCCAGAAATTCATACTGGAAGAAAAGAGCATCTTACAAATGGTGCTAGTCAAACTGGATGGCTGCATGTAGAAGAACGCAGATAGATTCATACTTATCACTCTGAAAAAAACTCAAATCTAAATGTATCAAAGACCTCAACATAAGGCCAAATACACTGAATATGATGGAAGTGATAGTAGGAAATAATCTTGAACTCATTGGCACAGGGAAACTTTCTCAACAGAACACAGGCACTGAGAACAATAATTAATAAACGAGACCCAATAAATTGAAAACCTTTGGAATGGCAAAGGACACCATCATTCAGACAAAGCAGCAGGCTACAAAATGAGAATTTTTTTACCCATCTAACAGAGGGCTAATATATAAAATATATAAATAGTTCAAGATACTGGACATCAAGAAAATTTACCCAACTAAAAATGGCGTACAAACCTAAACAGAGAGTTTTTAATTGCTGAAATACAAATGGCTGAGAAATACTTAAAGATGTGTTCACCATTCTTAGTCATCAGGCAAATGCAAATAAAAACTACACTGAGGTTTACTCTTAAACCAGTCAGAATGGACAAGATAAATAAAACAAATGACAGCTCATGCTGACAAGGATGTGGGGTAAGGGGAACAGTTATCCATTACTGGTGGTAGTGCAAACTGTACAGCAACTATGAAAATTAGTGTGGTGGTTCCTTAGGGAACTGGGAATAGATCTACCTCAGGCTCTAGCTTTACCACTCTTGGGCGTATGCTCAAAGGACACTTCATCCTACTGTAAAGACACTTGCCCAACAATACCCCTTTTCGTTCTAGTCACAAAATCCAGGAATCGGAAACAGCCTAGATGTCCTTCAACATTAGAACAGTTAAAGAAAATGTGCAACATTTATACAATGGAATATTACTCAGCTGTTAAAAAAAACCAAAATTATGAAATTCACAGGTAAATGAAGAGAGGTAGAAAAGGCCATCCTGAGTGAGGTAACTTAAACCTCAAAACACAAATATGGTATGTATTCATTCCTATGTTGATGTTAGCTGTTAAGTCATTGGTAAGCAAGCGACCGTCTGTATACTCACAGATGTTAGTTATCGGGTAAGGTAGGGAAGAAAGAATCTTCTGTGGAATGAGAAATAGAATGTATAGTGATAAATGAATGGAGGGGGGACTGAAATGGGAAGACTAAATTAGGAAGGGAGGGAAGAGGTAGGTAAATGAGGGAATATGAAAAGTGACAGCTAAAACTAAGGGTCATTTGAGGAGTCATGTAGAAAACAAATACAACAGAAGCTTCTTAAAATAAATGCATATATGAAAGAGATCTACATGGGATTACCAAATAACAGGGGAGACAGAGCCACAGCTAGACATCTCTAATCACCAAATGAAGCCTCCAGTTCCAGGAATGGGTCACATCTAATCAAGCCATTGTCTAAAGGGGCTCATGGAAACCCCCAAACAACCTGGATTATTGCCAAGACTATTGGTTGTTCTATGGAAACTTTAGCAATAAGATAAGGTCTTATTGCTAAAGATTCAGTAGGATCCCCCAGCACCCACTTAAAGACCAGGCATGGCAGCAAGTATCTGTAACCCCCACCAGTACCTAGAACACGCGCACGTGCGCACACACACACACACACACACACACACACACACACACACACACACACACACACACAGGAAATGGCTCAGAGACAGGTGAATGTCTGGAATTTATTGGCCACCTCAGCTAGTAAAATTGAAAAGCTCCACATCCAACAAGAGACCCTGCTTCAAAAAATAAGGCGGAGAAAGACTGAGGAAGGCACTGGATGCTGACTTTTGACCTCTATACACACATGCACATGTATGCAAGCTCACCTGCACACAAAATAGCATACATCTACATGCATGCATACATAACATTACACATACACTACATGCATGTGTGTATAAATGTATGTATGTATGTATGTATGTATGTATGTATGTATGTATGTATGCATGTATGTATAAAGAAATGTAGTCTCAGGCTCACCCAGTCCTGATTATTGGAACTCCCATTTAACAATATGCTTAAGTGCTGCATATAAAGGTTGATGTTGGTGGAGGGCTGCTAGGGACCAATGATGAACAGCTGGGGGTTTTGAAAACTCACTGACTTGACCGAGTAGGTTTGGCCAGGCTTCAGGATTTACAACTGCTTCACTGGGTAATCTTGGAACACAGTCAATACTGGGATGGACAGACTTTGGTCATCTTGTAACATCTGGCACTTTAGAGTTCCCATGGTTTTCTCACATCAGTACACAACTATCTTCTGGAATATTACTTTTCCATTCAGAAGTGTGGAGCAACTCCGAAGCTCTGTTCACAAATGCCATTCTCTTGTTTTCTCTTTGACTAGTGCAGGACCACACTAGCAATGTCTGGTGACTGGTTTAATTGAGCACATTGTGAAAACATGAATAATTTTAAATTTCTGTTTTCTAGATCACTGAAAAGCAAAACCTGGATGAAACTGTCTGAAATGGACCTGTGTTTCCTGATTCTTAAACAGCAGTTGTTAGTATTCAGGCATCTGTACTGGCCTGTTTTGGGGTTCTGACAGGATACACCCTCAGCTTCAGCCACTAAGAGCAACACCTGTGCACATTCACCTGTGCCTATCTCCCCCCCTCTCTCTTTCTCTCTCTCTCTCTCTTTCTCTCTTTCTCTCTCTCTCTCTCTCTCTCTCTCTCTCTCTCTCTCTCTCTCTCTCTCTCTCTCTCTCTCTCTCTCTCCTGCTTCTCTGCCTGTCTCTCCTCTTCCCCCTCTCTGCCTCTCTCTTCTCTTCTGCCACTCCTGTCTCCAGAGGACTTTCCCCCTTCCTCTTTTCCCATTCACTTCCCCCAATTAAAAAACAAACAACAACAATAACAAAAACCTCCACCCAAGCTATGTCACATGGCATCTTTCTCTCCCCAAGTGCCACTTCTTAAAATTATAGCAGTTCTGTGGCTCATCCAGTCATTTGTGAGTGTCCTGCTGTGTTTAGAGTGAAATGGTTTCTCTTACCAGGATTTCTGGGGGTAAAAAAAAAATAACATGCAAACAAAACCACATAAGGACACATGTTGTGATCATAGAGCCTCGCCAACAGTGCTCATTAAGTTTCCAGTGCTGGAAACTTGGAGACAGGAAGTTTTGGCTGGAGACTGAAGGGATCTGGTCAACTTCATCGGCCAGTTGTCACCTCACTTGTCACAATCTAAGAAGGAAGTTCTTTCTCCACAAAGACAAACAGCACCATTTCCTAAATGCAGGTAGATGTTGATGATCTGAAGGCAAGACTGTCTTTACATCTTCACTGAATCACACTGTGGTTAGAGAGGCCAGAATCACGTGACCAAATAGCTACAGAAACACACCAGCTGTAGGTAAAGGCTAGGCATACAAGTCAAATACTTTAGGTGAAAGTAGAATTGAGAACTCTCTGAGTAAGTCATGCTTTTTGACTTATCTTGAGAGCAGGGGGCTCTGATCCCCCCATAAGGTATCAAAAACAATCTCCCCCCTTCCTGGGTGACTTTTTCTTTTTTTTTTCGACCTGACACAAACTAGAGTCATATGAGAAGAGGGACCCTAAACTGAAAGAAATTCCTCCATCAGACCGGCCAGTAGGCAAGTCGGTAGTGCATTTTATTAATTGATGGTCAATGTGGAAGATCCCAGCCCTCTGTGGGCAGTGCCATCCCTGGCAGTTAGGCCAGGGGTGCATAAGAAAGCAAACGGAGCAAGCCAGGAGGAGAAAGGCCGTAGGTAGTGCTTCTCCATGGCTTCTCTCTCTCTAGGTCTTGACTCTAGGATACTATTGCGAGACTTCCTTTCATGATAAAGTGTAAGCTATATGCTGAAATAAACATTCGCTCTCCTTGTTGCTTTGGTCCTGATGTTTTATCACAGCAAAACACTGGGCAATTACTGCATGCAAAAAAAAAAAAAAAGTTTATGTTGGAAATATAGCTCAGTGGTAGGGTACTTCCTTGTTCCTATTATGTTCAAGGCCCTAGGTTGCATCCCCAGCACAGAGAGAACAAGGAAACACAAGCTTGATTGAGAACTTAAATTATGATGATTACGATGATCTAATGAGTTATAAAAGTACAGTAGTGGCCTCCCATGCATACATGACTAGGATGCAGGCCTCATGATTCATCACCTGAACTCATCAACATGGTATTTGCCTGTACCTTTGGATGTTGTATTGGTTAATTTTTATGTTAACTCAACATAGGCTGGAGTCTTTTGGGAAGACATAACCTCAACTGAGAAAATGCCCCTACCAAATTAACCTGTAGGCAAACCAGTGGAGAATTGTCTTAATTGGTGATTGGTATAGGAGGGCCCAGCCCATTGTGGATGGTGCCAACCACAGGCAGGTGGTCCTGGAGTGTATAAGAAATCAGGCTGAGCAAGTCATGAGGGGCAAGCCAGTAAGCACCACTCCTCCTGGCCTCTTCGTTGCTTCCTGCCTCTAGTCTCTTCCCCTTGAGTTAGTTCCTGCCCTGACTTCCCTCAGTGATGGACTGTGATGTGGACCTGTGAGCTGAAATAAACACTTTGCTCTCCAAGTCTTTTGTCATGGTATTGTCACAGCAATAGAAACCCTCAGGCCGGTGCCACCAGCTTTGTAATTCTGTTCTAGGTAGTACCCGTATGACTGGATGGGTCAGGATTTGGCTCTTGACAGAGGCAACTAAGCAGATGCCTGAAAGAAGAAAGCAGCCAGATTGTGTGTATTTGGGGAAGAACAGTCTAGACAGAAGACCCAGCATGTACAACTCTTCAGCAGAACTATGCACCCATGCTTTAGAATACTAAAAAGTATGGAAGAAACTGCCGACTCGCCTACCCAAGCCGCGGTAACGTACCCAGGTGCCCAGGCCAGCACACATGCGCATGCTCGGCAGGCACTTCCTCCCTGAACTGTGCCTGCCTCTGTGCCCAGAGACTGCTGATGAAGAGACACCTGACCAGAGACGCCTGTGAGGAAAGGAGAACGCAGCAGAGTCAGCTGCCTGAGCCAATAGGATCTTGGGAGGGGGTATAAACTTCCTTAATAAACGAATCTGTACTATGCTCTACTACTCACTGATTTCCTAGTGCCTGCTATGTCTTCTCACCCCCTCCCCAAAGGAGTGTCCAAGCAGGGCCACCCCCAACAAAAGAGCACCTTGTAGTTGCCACCAGGTGAGAGTGAAGAAGAAATAGGGACACAAGAGACAGGACACGGATACAGGCAGAGTAGCTGATTCTAACTCAGCAATCAACTTGGGAGCTTGGGATTTTCCTTGGAGTGCGGGCTGTGCACAACAAGGCCGAACTTAACATGGTAATGCCCTCCCCATGCAAACTTCCCAGAACTCATCTGCATGTGGGGACTCTTGGGATAGACTGGAGAGTCAGAAGTCAATAGAACAGAATATTCCTGGACATCACTTAATTCTTTTACTTACGGCTTTACCTTGTCCAAGTCAGAGGGTCACATCCTGTCACTGCTGACTCTGCCAGCAACTTCCTGCTTCACACGGGCCCTCTGGAACTCCTCCACAGCCTAGTCTTGCATGAATCTGGAGAACGAATACAATATTCTTCATGTTACCCTGTGTCTTCTTGCTGAAGCTGAACTCTGCTCAGAGCTTGAAGCCAGCCCTTTCTTGTGGCTTTGTGTAGACAGATGATAAAAATCTGGATTCAGTGTTAGGGTGCAACTTTCTGACTATATTCCTTGTCCCTGAAATTCTTTACACAGGATGGAATACAGTTGAGTTGACAGGATCAGGGCAGCAATGTTGGGTCACTAGAAGATGGGAAAGCTCACACGTCTTGGAGGGTGCAGAATAACTAGATAAGAGCTACAGGCCTTAAAACTACCCGTGATGTGTCTAATCTTGCCACACTGGCTTGGATTTTTATCTATCAGAGAAATACTTCCATACCACACCAGCCAATGTGTAATTGGTCCTCTCTGTCACAGCAGCAAACCTAGTATTCATACTAGTTTTCATGTAGAGAAAGAAATACCAAGGGAGGGAATGATGTGTGGGGAGACAAAGACCAAATTTTACTCAGAAGCAACTTCAAACAAGTAAAATCAGGCACCGACAACTACAATGTATACAGAAAAAGACATCTTTTTTTTCAAGTGGTAACTGCTTTCACATTCTTTTCTTCTTTTGCAACTGGCTACACGACCATGATACATGCGTGACCTCATCAGTATCTCATGACACTGGCATAAGTTGTCAGGTTAGTCTGTGGCAATGGGATCCTTTAGTCGCAACATTAGGGACTCACAGCCAGTAAATGTTACAGGCTCCAGGGCAGGTTACTGAATTATCACTGGAGAGTAGATTCTCCCTGACAATATATGCAATTGCCTTGCAGAGCCTTGCTATGTCGCCGTATGTATGACTCCTCATGTTTCTCTTCAGGGGTGAGTTGCGAGTGAACAGCCTGCCTGAGACTTTATCAGGATGGGACTTTGTGTTCCACTGGGTGGACACTGACCTAAGCAGTGACAGCTGAGCAACCAGAAGTCCACACTTACCATGGGAGGGGGTGGGATGGGGGGAAGGGGGGCTGAGTGACCCATTTGAGGCATCTTGTCATCACAGAACACAGAGTAGCCTTAAATTCTAATAGAAGCACAGTCCCTACTGCAGACATATTGAGAGGGGGAATCTTCAGAAAGTGGTCAGATGCCAGGGCGTTGGTGGCGCATGCTTTAATCCCAGCACTCGAGAGGCAGAGGCAGGCGGATCTCTATGAGTTCCAGGCCAGCCTGGTCTACAGAGCTAGTTCCAGGACAGGCTCCAAAGCAATACAGAGAAACCCTGTCTCAAAAAACCAAAACCAACCAACCAACCAACCAACCAAAAAAACAAACAAACAAAAAGAAACTGGTTGGTATGTGAGAGCTCTGTCTTTGGGACGGAATTACTACTATCATAAAATGAGCCCTTGGGAGAGTGCTTAGCCTGACTTTCAGGGTGTGGGGAAATAATACTTATTGACTTTCTATGGTTGTGAATATTATTTTAAAGTGTGTGACTTTTGTTTATGCTGCATTGATAACTCTGTGAAGCTGTGTTACTGTGCCTGTCTAAAACAAAACACCTGATGGTCCAGTAGAGAGCTGAATGGCCAATAGTGAGGCAGGAGCAAGCATAGATGGGGCTGGCAGGCAGAGAGGTCAAATAGGAGGAGAAACCAGGAAGAGAGCAAGAGAACAGGGAGAGGAGGACATCAGGGGCCAGCCACCAAGTCACCCAGTCAGCCAGGGAGTGAGCATGAAAGTAAGACATACAGAAGTAAGAAAGATAAAAGCCCAGAGGGAAAAGGTAGATAGGATAATTAAGAAAAGCTGGCTAGCAACAAGCCAATTTAAGGCTGGACGTTTATAAGAAATAATAGACTTCCATGTGTTTTATTTGGGAGCTGGGTGGTGGGACCCCCAAAAAGCTGAGAGAGAGAGGGGGGGCAATATACATTCATTCAAAAAAAAAAAAAAAAAGCTGAAGCATCAGGCCTCTCAGCAGCAGGAGAGTTCTGCAGGTCCTGTGGCCGCTCCCTAAACTCTGGGAGCTGCAAAATTGTCTACTTAGAGAGGTACCTCTTCCTACTTCCTTCATCAGCTAAAATGTCTTTCTGATGTGCTTAGTTGAATGAACTTAGTAGGAATTTTAATACCCTTCCTTCTTGCTCTGATAAGATACACTGACAAAGGTAACTTAAGGGAGGAAGACTCATAGCTCAAAGATGTAACCCACCATGTTGGAAAAAACCAAGTTTGGAGGAGCTCGAAGCAGCCTGCCATCCATGATCAGCAAGCAGAGAAGCATGCTGCCACTCGACTTTCTTTCTCTATGTTTTCGGTCCAGGGTCCCAACCAGACACTGGTGTCACCTACTACTATGGTCCTCCCACCATACCCAGAGGCCTGTTTCTCAGGCGATTCTAGATATTGTCAAATTGGCAGATAATGTTAACCAACATAGTCAGCTATTCCAAACAGCACTGGTAAACAGACATACCAACTAAGGTGTTGTTTTTCAGATTTGGGGGTTAGGGCGTAGTCACAAAATATAGTACTTAAAATATTCATAAGCCAAGGGCTATAGCCCTGTTGTAGGGTGCTTGCCTGACATGTGTGAGATATGGGATTCCATTTTCTGCACCAGAAGAGAGACATTTGTAAAGGGGTACAGATGGGACTCTACCAAACACCCTTTCCCCCACTTCCATCTTTTACAATAAACTATTACCACCGCTTTAGAAGCCCTGTGGTGGACCCTTCATTTCTCTCTCTCTCATTTGAGCATCCTTAGTTTCTCTCCCCAGGCGTGGCTTGTTGCTCTATTTAGATTCATGTTATTGTGGTTTGGGTGCTTGCTAAAGCACAGTCCCTAGTGCAGACATGTTAAGAGGTAGACTCTTTAGAAGACAGATGGCTTGGAAGTGCTCTGTCATTGGTATGGTATTACTACCTGTATAAAAAGACCTCGACCAGAGACCTACAAGTCTGACCCCAACTGACAATTTGAGCAACAGTGGAAAGGCTATAATAATGCCCTTCCCTGATAATGAGATTGATGACTAACTTATCCACCATCATAGAGCCTTCATCTAGCAGCTGATGGAAACAGAGCAGACACCCACAGCTAAATACTGAACGGAACTGGAATCCGGACACAGAGAGGGAACACAAAACCAGGCTACAGAAACCCACACAGACAGCTGACCTGAATAAGGAGGAATTAATAGGCCCCCAGACTGATAGCTGAGAATTCAGCATTGGACTGACTCAGACCCCCTGAACATGGGTCTCAGTTAGAAGGCTTGGGCAGTCTAAGGGACCTCTGACAGTGGAACCAGGATGTATCCCTGGTGCATGAAAGGACTTTGGGAGCATATTCCCCATGGAGGGATACTCCCTAAACCTAGAGGCAGGAGGGAGGGCCTAGTCCCTACTCCAAATGACTTGACAGATTTTGTTGACCCCTCCTGGAAGGCATCACCCTCCCTGTGGAGTGTGTGTGTATGGGGGAGGGGGCAGGGAGGGTGGGAAAGAGGGAGGAAGGGAGGGAGGAACGGAGGAAGAGGGAACTGGGATGGATATGTAAAATAAGAAATAAATAAATAAATAAAGGTTTGTCCCCTTGTACAATGTGAAGACCCAGCTACAATCCTATCTTTGAAGGATGAGAGCCAGCCTTCCCCAAATAATATCTCACAGGAACTATGACTTGTGATTTCCCAGCCTCCAGGATTGTGGATGCTATTATTTATTTATTTTTTTTAAATGTATATAATGTATTTTAGTGATAGTCACCTCCTTTCTCATCTCTCCTCACTCCCTCTGGAACCCTTTCCAACATGCCCCCCTCAAGCTTTGTATCTTCTTTTGACTTTAATTGGGGTTCCTTGCATGGACCTAGACATGGAGGTTATTTACTAGATCGTGGACAACTTACTGAACAAAAGTGACTCCCCTTTCTCCAGAAGCCATTAACTGCCAATAGCTTCTTCAGCTAGGAGGGGAATCATGTCCCTCCCTCATTGTTGGAATGTATAAATCATTAAATCTAAGGTGTTTGTGATGGATAGAGATGCATTTGTTTCACACTTTGAAATTTTTATAAACAGAGTAATACTGTATATATTTTGTATACCTTTTTATTACCAAACTGAGAGGCCCATCTGGGATGATGTAAATAGCTCTGTTCAGCAATCCTCACTGCTCTATGTATGTGATATATAATCTATGAATATTCTGCAATTTATTATACTTATGTATATGAAACAAGTTTCTAAACACACACAGACACACTTGTGCTTCCATGCACATTTTAATAATAGGGCTTATTTTATCCAGAGTTAATTTGACATAATTGCTTTTCCTAGACCTTTGCTGTATAAGGAAGTAGCGATGAACCCAATGTGGTTCCTGAACACTCAAAACATCTCAAGTCTAAGTTAAGATGAGCTGCAGGTGTAAAGACCCAGCAGATAATGAAGATTTAGTATCAGAAAAAGAAAGGCAGAATATCTCTTGATAATTTTTATATTGAAAACCTCTTAGAAACATTGGTTTAAATAAAATACTCTATTAGATTTCTTTTCTTTTTTTTTTTAAAGTGTGGCTACCAGAAAATGTAAACTTACACATGTGTATCTTGTTAATCCCAGCAACAGAGATTAAGACCACTGCCATAGTTTAAAGCCAAATTTGAAGTAAGCTTTAATTAAATACTGGCCAAGTGGATGAGCTCTGGCCAGATCAATACCCAGGCTCCTGGGAAATAATCCCAAGACACAGTTGGCAGCATCTTAAGAAGTAACCCCTACATTTCAAAAAAGAAGGAAAACCCATAATTCATTGCATTTCCCATCAGATTTAATCATGGGCAAGGATACATCCTAATATACCTCCAGCCTACATCCAATCAGGGTCAAGAATATATCCTTACATATTTCCTGCCCCTGGACCTCCCACCTACATGTGATCAAGCACGTCTGGTGCAGATGGGTCAAACAAATTTGTTTAGGGGAGTGAAAAACATGTAGCTTGTTATCTCCATAAACAATAGCATCCAGTATTTCAGGAACTATCTGTCCTTGGGCAAGGAGCTTACAAATTGGAGGTGTTTTTATTTCGTGGATCTTTAAGGCATAGTAATTAAAAGTTAATGTAACTGTGGCTCTCACAATCTCCCATTATGGTTCACAAAATACCATTATGGTATTTTCCATGCTCCATATTTTCTGGTTTGTTTCCCAAGAGAGGGTTTCTCTGCGTATTAGTCCTGTCTAGTGAAGACTGTCATAGTCACACTCTTTCCTGGCTCAACCCTTTGTCCTCAACAAGGTAGTAATGTTGTCAGAATAAAGCTCTAGGTATCTTCTTTGGAACTTGATTTTTGCTACTGATTCCTTGGCTGGCCACCGATGGACTCAGGGAGCTTTCTTCCTCAGAAGTAGAAGTGTCCACTGGTCCCTGTGGAGGGCCAGCAGACACAGGAACCTGGGCCTATGCCTTATCAGAAATCTTCTTTCTGGACTAAAATATGTTTCTTTAGTGTCTATACTTAGACATATAAGCTGCTTTTAATCATTTTCTTGGTGTCTACATTACCCTTCATGTTTTTATCTGTTCATACCTTTAATCAGCCTGTTGATAAGGAACCTCAACTTGGGAGAGGAAGGCTTATTTTTCCTGTTGTTAGTCCCACTTTGCCAGTTCCTTCCAATGCCCACTCCTTATCATTTCTGTATATAAACATTAGAGATCAAATAAGCAGATATGTCGCTACAAGTTAAGCCTGGGCTACATAGTAAGTTTCAAGCCTACTAGAGCTATATAGTGAACCTCTATCTTCACACACACACACACACACACACACACTCACATGAATGTGCACACTTCATGAGATTTCTGAGACATAGGTAGTGATTAAAGGCATAAACAGCTAAAACTATGAAGGGTAATATAGACACCAAGAAAATGATGAGAAACAACTTATATGTTTAAATTTGGTTGTATTTTTAAAAGGAAATCTAGTAGACAAAACAAAAAACAAATGAAGAGAACATCCCTGTGAACATCATTGGAAAAGTGCATATGCAGACTGGGGAGATGGTGCAATCACGAAAGACTTTGCCACGATAGCAAAAGGACCCGTGTTTGATCTCCGAATTCACTTAAAAAGCCAAGCTACATGGTGGCATATGCTTCTAATCCCAGAATTTATAAAGTAGAGGCAGATGGGTCTCTGTGAGTTCAAGGGCAGCCTAATCTGTACAATAGACACCCTTTCTCAAAAAATAAATGAACAAACAAATCCAGTGTGATTATGAAGAGTGATGGCCTAGGCTTATAATCCCAGTGTAGAGAGGTGAAGACAAGTGGATCCCTGGAGCTGGCTGGCCAGCTAGCCTGACCTACTTGATGAGCTCTAATCAAATGACAGACTCTGTCTCAAAACAAACAAGCAAAACAAAGTGGATGCCTTCTGAAGATCACCATAACATCAGAGGTTGGCCTCTGGCATATACAAGAAGACTACATATGTATATGTATACACATATACATATGTGTGTGTGTGTGTGTGTGTGTGTGTGTGTGTGTGTGTACACAGTTGGCATTTTAAACAGAACTGTTAATTTTTAAAAATTTTATTTTTGTTTAATTAAATGTATTTATATCATTTATCTCTTCCTTTTCCTCCCTCCAACCTCTCCATGTCCCTTGTTGCTCCCTCTCAAATTCATGGCTTCTTTCTTATTGTTATTTACACACACACACACACACACACACACACACACACACACGATGGGGAATGTCCATCATGTAATGCTGTTAATATGTTTCTCTTATTGGTTGATGAGTAAAACACGAATTGCCCAGTAGCCAAGTAGGAAGTATATATATAGGTGGGGCTGGGAAGAGGATGCAGAGAGGAATCGCCAGGAAGATTATGGGCATTCTCTGGTAAGCCAAGACCACATGGAAATACTTAGATTAATATAAATGGGTTAATAATTAAGAGAGAACTAGCCAGTAAGAATCGTGAGCCATTGGCCAAAGAGTTAAGGTTTCATGGTTGTAAGCTTCCTTGTTGTTTCTAGGAGACACAATCTCACATCAGTCTCCTCTGTCCTCTGGTTCTTAGAGTCTTTCCTCCCCGCTCTCAAGATGTTCTCTGTGCTTCAGTACAAGAGTTGTGTTGCAGATGCATCATTTGGGGTTGAGCATCCCACAGTCAGTTGTTCTCTGCATTTTGACCAGTTGTGGTTTTCTGTAATGTCTCCATCTGCAGCAAGGAGAAGACTCTTCGATGAAGGATGAGATCTACACCTATCTGGGGGTATGAAGATAAGCATTTAGAATTTGGTTAGGAATTAAGCTTGTTTAGTGAAGTGATGAGGGCTGTACTATTTAAAAGTGCTCCCTCCAGCTGGTATTTCTTTGGTTGGTTGGCTTTTGTTTTTGACCCTTTCTAACACTAATATTGATGAATGGTATTTAGTATCCATGACGGATATAAGTGGTGCCAAGTGAGAGAAGGTTCTGGAAGACATGACAGAAGGCAGAAATCTGTGAAAGTCAACAGCATGAGTTTGGGTCAAAGATACTTGGGTTTACGTATATATATACAACTAAATATTCTTCAGTTTTAAGAGGAAGTAGATCCAGACCCAGGCCATATAAAATTTTGAAGACATCATGCTAAATGAAATAAACCAGCCATAAAAAGCCAAATTAGTATGATTCCCCTTTATATGGAGTCTTTAGAGTTGTCCATCTTAAAAATAGAAACTGGAAGTAGAATGTAGTTCTTATGAGCTGTGGGGAGCTACAAAAGGGAAGTTAATTTTAAATGGGTGTAGAGTGTCAGTTTTTCTAAATGAAGTAATTCAGGAGAACTGTTTCCCAACAATGTAGATGTGTTTAGCACTACTGAACCAAACCTATAAAAACAGTTAAGATAATATGTTTCATGTTGTATTGGGGGGTATTAGCCACAATAATAATGATCAGAAACATAAATTTTGTTTTTGTTTTTGTTTTTTGCAAATTTGAATGTCAGCCTTCCCAACCCACTTGCTGGATGACTATGGTGAATTTAGGTAGCCTTCCCACATCTCAGCTTCCTCAGCTGTTGAAAAGGATGTGGTCAGTGTACAAAGGCTGTGGGGTACAAAAGCATCTCAGCTCTGCCACTTCCAGCCTGTGGTATGCTGGGCTAGCAACTCAGCCTGTCATGACTCATATGCTGTGTGGAAAATGGGGTTGGTGACAGTAAGGTAGTGGTGAAGGGTAAATGCATGTAAATATGTAACTTAGGAAGAACTTGCGCAGTTTTATGTAAGTATCTCTTTCTTATTAACACAGAGTTTTGAAGATTCAATGAGTCAATGCAGATAGAGTACTTAGAGCAATGCCCAAAATGTAACCATTCCATAAATAATAACTAAACCTCCAAGGTATCTCATTCTTTGAATATCATTAGGTAAAAGAAAATCTTAGATTGAAAAGTGTTTTTAAAGTTGTATAAAATAGAATAACTGTGCCCTTAAGAGTGTAGAAAATTGAGTGAGGATCCAGGAAGGAGCTTGCATATTGACATTTACAAGTCCCCTCCTGGCTTCCACAACCCAGAGATGTAAATGCCACACAAAGCATATATGCTATTGCCCATTGTCAGTCAATGGACTTTTGAGAAATGATTGGATCACAAGAGGTCAAAAATCATCAATGGGCAGAACTATTGTTAGGTTTATTACTTGAAGGCAATGGAAATCTGAGTAGGCGGAACCTGGTTGGAGGAAGTGGTGACTAGGGGTATGCCCTTGGGCATGTTTTGCCCCTCGATGCTTCCCATTTTCTCTCTCCCTGACCCACCAGCAACTATGAGCTCGGCAGCTTTGCTCCACCATGTGTTTCCTGACATGTTTAGTCTCAACAGAAGCTCCCAGGGAAGGTTCTACAGGACTGTGGAAAGAAACCTGTGAAGCTATAAGCCAAAATAAACGCTCCCTCCTTTTAAGTTATTTCCTCAGGTATTGGTCACAGCAATGGAAATCAGACCGATGCTACAGAATAATCCTGTAGACTGAGAAGATGTGTTGCTCTTATTAGCTAGGCAAGATTTTCAGGGCAGAGAGAATTCTGGGGAGAAGGGTGGAGTCAGAGGAGACACCATGAGGCGAAGCACAAGCAGGATGGGAAGTACATACATGAGGTAAAAGAACACTGGGGGCAGCACACAGATGAACAGAATGGGTTAATTTAAGTTATAAGATGTAGCTGAAAACAAACTCCAGCTATTGGCCAAGCATTTATAATTAAACTGTCTCTGTGATTATTTGGGAACTGGCTGGCTGGCTGGGCAGAAAAGTCTGTGTCATAACATTTCTCTGAAGTGTTATGTTGCTATATGGGAAGTGCAGGTGGACCTAGAATTCTGGTCTATAATCTAGCTGGGTTATTTATTTATTTATTTATTTATTTGTTTGTTTGTTTGTTTGTTTATGTTTTTCCAAGACCAGGCTGGGCTTGAACTCACAGAGATCCTCCTGCCTCTGCCTCCCTAGTACTGGGATTAAAGGCATATGCCACCAACGTCCGGGCGATGAGTACATTTTAAATAACTTTATATTTTAAGTATTTGCTGATTTTAATAGAGTGCTCCTATTCATTTCAGAGCTGAACCCATGTGTCGACAGGGTTCCAGTTATGAATAAATATTAATATTAAAGACCCAGCAAAGGTGCTTGTTGTTTGCACCTGCAAATTAATCTATTTTGGTTGCTCATAGAAGAGATCTGTATATACTTTCATTATCTACTTTGTAAGGTATCCAACCATGACTCACCTTGCTTCATACAAGAAAAAAAAAATCCCAATATCAAAAACTCCTTTTACTAGTGTCATAATTAGCTTCAGCTGTCAACACGACATACCAGGGACCGGCAATTTGCGAGTTGCCTCCATCAGAATGGCCTGTGGGCATATTTGTGGGGCATTTTCTGAGGGCCCAGCCTACTGTGGGTAGTACCCTCTCTAGGCAGGTGGGCCTGGGCTGTATATGAAAGGTAGCTAAGAAGGCACAAGGCTGTAAGCATCATTCCTCCGTTCCTCCGTGGTCTCTGCTTCTGATTGGTTTCTGCCCTCATGTCTTACTCTGGCTCCCCTCTATGATGAGCTGTAACCTGGATGATGCAATAAATCCTTTTCCTTTTCTTATATATTTCCTATTTAGGAGTTGGTGGTGTTGAAAGGTGTTCTCTCTGTGTAACCCTGGCTGTCCCAGAGCTCACAAGATTCTCCTGCCTCTAAATCAGTCTCCCAAAGCTGAGATCAAAGGTTTGCTCCAGCATGCCTGGTGGCCTCCATTTGCTTTCAATTAGAATGATTTACACAGCAACAGGAAAACAAACGAAGACAACCAATAAATGGGTACAGACTTGCTTGTGTTTAGATTTTTGCAACGGTGCCTATTTCTTTCACAGTACATCTTTTCATGCTGCTGAGCACCAAACTCCAGAGACTTAAGCATGCTAGGCAAGAGCTTTGCCACTCAGCGATACCCCCAGCTCTCACATGCATGCACCGTGTGTGTGTGTGTGTGTGTGTGTGTGTGTGTGTGTGTGTGTGTGTGTAGGGCAGGGTGCAACTTGCAGGAGTCCATCCTCCCTGTCTGCATGAATCCCAGGAATTGAATACAGGTTACTAGGTTTGATACAAGTACCTCTATCCCCCTCCCCCTCCTGGCATCTTGCTGGCCCTCAGGTTATTTTTTGTTTATTAGTTTGAGTCAGGGTCTCACTGGTTAGCTTTCACCATCGTTGAACTTGCTATATAGACCAGACTGGCCTAGAACTCATGGAAATATGTCTGTCTCTGCCTCCTGAGTGTTGTAATTAAATGCTGGCACATTATACCTGTCCCCTCAAATTACTTTTAAATCCCCAGACAAATGGTATTTATATGTCTCTTCATGTACCCTCTGCTTTATCTGTTTCCCAGGTAGGAATCTTCCAATAGCAGAACTGAAAGAGATGTTTCTGTAGTTAGACAAGGGAGAGTTTTGCACCTAACTGCATTGTAAACTAAAAGCTCTGAAAGAAAAATATGGGAAGAAATCTACAGGGCCATGAGTTAGGTGAAGAGTTTTAGACTTGAAAAGTCAAAGTACATCACTGCAGAAAGTATTCTAAAACCACATTATCTGAGAAAGAATTTGTGTCTAGAATATACAAAAAGCCCTCACAAGTCAGTAGTCAAAATACAATCCCTCTGGGATGTAGATGTCTAACTAGAAAGCATAGACAGATGACAAGGAATACAAAACAGGCATCCATCACCATAAGCCATTGTGGAAAAGCAAAATCAAGACACAATGAGACGTCACTGACCATTGGTAAAAATGGCTAAGATGAAAAATAACAATGCACAAAATTCTGTGTGGACTCGATGAAGCTGTATTTTCCTCCATTGCTGGCTGGAGACACCAGAGCATGCCACACCCCAAAGCCCAGCCGTAGGCAATCAGAATTTGAAACTCCAAATGTGCCTCTTTGGCATACAGATTATTTTCAGACGATCGGCTGAAATTCTGTGAAACTGTAGACACAGGAAAAGTTCTAAAAAACAGAGCAGAACTTAGTCTTTTAAGAACAGTTTACATCTTACAGGGAGAGCTCTGTTTGTAAGAGAGACCCAGGAAAATGGTGTCTGTAAATCAATGAGAGTTTGAGGCCAGCCTGGTCTACATAGCAAGTTCCAGGATGGCTAGGGCTGCACAGTGTAACCCTGTCTCAAACAAATATTGCAGGGCAGAAGACAGTGGCACATCCTCAGGAGCTGGAGTTGCAGGTGGTTGTGAGCCCTCAAATATGGCTGCTGGAAACCAAACTCTGGTCCTCTGCAAGAGCCACAAACACTGTTAACAGCTGAGGCATCTCTCCAAACCCCAGATAGCATCTTTAAATGTGAATTCAAAGCCCTGAGGTTTTATCATATGCTTGAGTGAAACATATTATTTAATACACTTCTAATTGTTTTCCATTTATTTATTTATTTATTTATTTATTTATTTATTTATTTATTTATTTATTTAAGATGGAGTTTCTCTTTGTATCCCTGGCTGCTCTGGAACTCAGTCTATAGACCCCGCTGGCCTCGAACTCACAGAGATCCACCTGACTCTGCCTCCCGAGTGCTGGGATTATTATTATTTTTAATAGGAACCCATCCAGCAAAGAACTATGAAAGGTAGAGAGAAAACTCTTTCCACCGCAATGTAAAATGGCTCAGCTACTCAAGAAAGTGATTTATTAGCTTCTTGAAAGTTAATCATGAAGCCAGGTGTGGTGGTACACAACTTTAATCCTAGCACTTGGGAGTCACAGGGAGGTGGATCTCTGTGAGTTCGAGGATAGCCTGGTCTCCAGAGTGAGTTCCAGGGCAACACAGAGAAACCCTATCTCAAAAAAAAAAAAAAAAGTTAAGTATGCACTTAACAGAATAAATCAGTAACTGCCCCCTACATTTACTTCTAAGGAATAAAATGCATTTTTGCAAACCCTATTCCTAAGTGTTACTGTGTGAGAGATGTAAAGAAACATCTATTAACCCTAGATAAGCCCTGACAGACCAAAGAAAGGCTCGATCCTAAGCCAAGTTGGTGAACCAGTGTTAATTGGGGTTACTTACAGGGACACAGATGGTTCCTAGACACCTGTATCGCTGCAAGCTCCACCCAGCACAGGTTCCTGCTCGTGCAAGCTGCATCCCTATAGCTACACATCCAGCCAGCCTTCTGTCTCCTGTACACTCTAGCACATTCACCAGGCTGCAGGAACCTGTGGGGTAGGAGGAGATGGTAGGTAGCAGGATCTCAGACAGGAGTCTGATGACCTCCTGGTTACTCATCCTCCTGTGAGGAAGTAGTAATAGTCCCTATCCTATGAGGGTAATAATCACAGTTGCTCTGATTCAAGGTAGCAAGGGTCGTATCATGCCAGACAGAGTTCTGCTCCAGATATTTACATTCAAGGCTCATAGCAGCTTTGAGATGAAGAGCCAACGACAGGAAACAACTCTCCAGCGAGTGCACAGTGAAGCTGTAACCAGGGTATGCTGACGCTCCATCTGGTTTATTGCTGAGTAGTGTTCTGCAGCAATAAACCAGATGGAGCATCAGTGCACACGACTGGGATCCATCCAATTAGTGTGAGTAGCAAAAGTTAATCCCTAGGGTTAGCTAATGTACATTCCGTTTATGTAATGTGATGTTAATAATGATTGGTAATGCCTGACGCTCTAGAATTACCTAAGACACAACCCTCTGGGCATGTCTAGGAGAGAATTATGACAACTGAGATGAGAGTTCCACCCTGAGTCCCAGTCCACGAGTTAGAGTGACAGAGAGAAAGGGACCTGAGCGCTGGTGTTTACCTCTGGTTGCTTTCCTCCTGTGGATGCAATGTGACCAGCTGCATCAAATCCCTTCAAATCCCTTCACTCATGACTTCCTCATCAAGATGTATAATGGACTCTTTCACTGCGAGTCAGAATATATCATCTCAATGAGAAAATAATACATGTACATTTTTGAACTAGCAAGATTATAGTGATGGTGAATGGGTCAGCGATTACTAGGAATTGTGGATGTGGGCTTATAGAAGGCAGTAGGAGGCAACTCTGAGGATGGGACAACTGTAAATAAGTGTGCACAAAACTGCATGCATACCAACTGTTACAAGACGATGGAAACCGAATAAGCTGTCCAGAGTACACAAGTCTCAATATTCCGGTACTGAGATTGTCTTTCAAGTCTTGAAAGTGGTAACTTTTAAAAACTTTCAACTTTTGAAGTTTTGTGTCTGTGTAGGAAGCTGTCAATGCCCTTGGTCCCGAGTTCCAAGCAGTTGTGAGCCACTTTGATGTATGTGCTGGGAAATAAACTCTGGCCCGATGCATGTATTCTCTCTTAACTGCTAAGCCATCTCTGCAGCCATAAAATATTTTTACAGTAAAGGCTGAGTAGTGGACAGTGGCTCTCTCCATATGCATTTATTTATTACAACTAATTTTGAATATATGTTTAAAATATCTTTTAAAATCTGCAATTGAGCATAAACCATTTTTGTTGATTTTTTTTCTGCTTTCCTTCTGTTCCTTTTTGCAGATAACATCTCACTATGTAGCCCAGGCTGGCCTCGAGTATCTCAAATGCTAGCGTCATGAGCATGGACCACCATGCTGGCTCTTGTGATTGTCTGTAATATAAAAATCACCTCAGGATGTATACATTTAAGTATTTTACACATAATTCTGATTTGTTTCAATGGCTGTATCTGCCCCGCCATCGAATTCCTCTGCTTTATTGCTGAAATGTGGTTATGGTATGTCTAATATGTTAGCCGTGCACCACTGTAGGGTTTCTCAGGTTTTCCCTCAAGGTATTTAAGTATGGTAAGTAGTACTGGGTTGACTGGTTTCATCCTTGTGGTTGCTTTGGTAAATATCCCATAATGAGTCTTGATAGAGCACATCTAAACCCTGTGATTCTGTATGCCTTGGGTGGTGGAGTTATCAGCTTTGCTCATCACTATCACTGACTTTGTCTTTTGATGTACTTCCCACAGTGGCCAATTCATCCAACAGACTTGCAGTGAGTGTGTGAAATGATGGTGATCACTTAGAATGGCAGTTTTGTTTATGTTTATGGCTGGGGGGTGGTGTGCACATACATTATGGAACACATGCAGAGGTCAGGGAACAACTTGTAGGAATCGGTTCTCTCCTACCACGTGGGTCTCAGGGATCAAATCCAAACCATCAGACTTGGCAAGTGCCTTTGCTCACAGAGCCGTCTTGTCAGCCCTGAAATGTTGTTTTTCTTTGTCTTTTATGCCACAGCTATCCTATTCAGCAACTGCTGCTCCTCTGCTACCAGCAGTGACTAGGCCTCAAGGGCCAAAGCCTGAGGAAATTCTGTTCCCTCAGAGATTGACTCTTTCAAAGCTGCTAAGGAAACTTAGCTAAATCTCTGTCCCACTAAAGAACTCATTATTCAAAGGCTGAGGTAGAATCCTGCTTCCCAGAGAGGCTGAAGAGCAAGCAGCTCACCTACTTCACATCCTCGCTTCTCCCAAAAAATTCTTGTGCTCATTCTCTCTGCTCCTTATAAACCCTTCTCCACCCAGCTCCTCCCTACAACTTCCTGTCAGCTAGTTGCTGACCCAGCCTCCTGACTGCAGGTGAATTTTATTTAACCAAACACACCTTTGCATCATTAAACAAATGTTCCATACCATAAAGAAAAGTAACACATCTTATATTAATATTCTACAACACAAATAACCTTTTAAAGTCATATAAGGCATATAAGGCCATTTTAATCCCCCTCTTTGTACTTTTCTTGCATCTATTATCTTATTTAAGGCCCACTAGCAATAAAAGGATTCCAGTGAACATGGTCCCTTTCTTTTGAAGCATAAGCAGTAGAGGCTACTTTTCTGAATAAATAGTCCTTGCACACGGATATTTTAGCAATGCTATGTTGATGCATCCCTCTAAAACTCTTCCTTTGGGCTTTTCTGTTCCGTACACTGCTTTGGCTGAGTTCAGATGAGGAAATCACCCATCCTTCAAGCTTAGCATTTATTTACCTGGATATATTTCTACCTACTCATCAACTTGTCTAAATACTCATTTGTCATCAAAAATGGGGCTGAGGATTTCGATTAGTGGCTGAGCTCTGGGTGATGCATAGGTACCCGCATCTTAAAGCACCCCCCCAAGGGTGCTGATTCATGAGCACTTTGTAAACTGCAGTTCTGGCCCAGCCAGCCTTCCACCTCCTGTAGTCCCACATGCCTGCCTCTCAGGAGCACATGCAGCTGCAGATAGGAGGGAGTGGTGTCTGAGTGTCAGGTGAGGGTCTGAGTTTCCTGCATACAGGAAGCTCTCAGTTCCATCTCCAACACTATACAATGTCAAACCCAAACACACAAAGAAGTAATTCAGCCCAAATTGAAGCAATGACGACATGGTATTTTTTTAAATTTACATAATTTCCTCATTACGTCATTACCTCATCTCCAACAGGAGCAAAAATTCAGAGGACAGGACATGTCTACACTGTGGAAGGCTGAATTCTCACCACTTTTGGCAAGACCTTTGGCAATTGATATGTACGAAGACTTTAAAATGTTCATTTGCATTTGCATTTGCAATGCAAGCCTGACCACCTGAATTCAATCTCCAGGGACTCATATGGTGGGAGGAGACAAGTGGCTTCCAGATGTTGTCCTCTGATCTCTTCACGTGAGCCGTGGGATGAGCTCATTGACACACACATCATTTATGCACTTATCACACAATAATAAATTAGTAAAACAAAACGTTCTTGCCATCTTATCAGTCACTTCACATCTGGACTTTAGTCTACAGTTAACTAATCGATTACTCTGTGGATATTTTATATTTTTAAGAGCTTATCCAAAGTGACATCTGCTATAGCAAATTTCTATAGAAACAACTGGAAACTCAGTTAACCATTTACAGAATATATCCCAATATTATTTATCATAATGTTTTAGTTGGGTTATGATTTGTTTTATGTGTTCTAGTCATAGCTACTTTTCTGTTGCTGTGGTAAAATACCTCAACCAAGGCAACTTAAGAAAGGGCTTATTTTGACTTATGGTTCAAGAGGAATAGGCGTTCCCCAAGGCAAGGAGATGTGGCAGAAACTATATGCCTAGGGACAGAGCAGGAGCTGAGAGATTACATTCCTCACTGCAAACAGGAAGCAGAGAGAGCAAAGTGCAAGTTGCTGAAGACTTTTAACTTCCATCTCTGCCCCATCCCAGTTCATACTTCCTCCAGCAAAGCTAGACCACTTAAACCTTCCCAAGCAGTACCACCAACTGGGGACCAAGTGTTCAAATGCCCAAGACTATAGGGGACATTTTCATTCAAACCACCGTAGCATTTTTTAAAACTATGCTGACTCTATTGGGACCATGAAATATGCTTAATTAATATTGATATCTTCCAAAGAACATAACAGATGTTTTGAATATATTGTATTAACACATTTAAACTTATCTAATATTTGTCATGAATCAGTGCTATGGAGAACGACAAAAGAAAAAAATATAGATGTTCTAAATTTAAATACAAGGACATGAGGGGATGATGTAGAGAAGAAAGTAGATGCCAGATTACTCAGCAGCTGCCGGCAAAACTAACAAAAAAATTGATCATGTTATTTTTGTTCTGTTAGTTTTCAGCAAATCCAGCCTGCACATATGCAAAGCTCAGGCTATACCACTGAGCCACACCCCCCACCCATTTTCTCCTCTCCCCAAAAGTGGTACAATGCTGATACCCTGGCTTAAATCCCACAGAGATGATCATCAGGGCCCAATTGATTCCCCTTTCTCCTACATTCCTGGCCTCTTAACTCCAAGTAATCTGGAAGTAACAATTATTCTTCCTTAAGAACTTCCCTCCTGTGCCAAAGTGCTTTGCCATTTATCAATAGCCAGTTGTTAGGGAAGTCTGTCCTCTGAGCATGACCTGTCATTGGTGCCTTGAAATCAAAGCAGCTATAATTACCCACATGTGGCCCTCATAAGTCCCAGCCAACCAACAGCCCCTATGGAAGGGTAAAGAGCACAAATACAGTTTCATGAGGGACTGAAGAGGAGAGTGAACAAGTATTGTTCAAATCTCACCAGGAACAGTCACATGACACTGGGTGCCTGAATGAGGGCAAAAGATGCATTTGCGGGGAGCAATTGCATTCTCCCTAGTATGAGATATGGAACTGAACCTAGGCCATCTGATAATGGAGCACTCGCAGGGCAATTAACATGTGGCCACTCCTCCCCATCTGTTACAGAATTGCAGGCTTTCTTGCCATAAGAACAGTTGCACTATTCCTGCCATGGTGATAAGTGAAACTGGTGCTGTATTGTAGAGTGTCTATGGAGGTAATCTCAGGGTAGCAATTTTCTTCTATGTGGTGTAGAGTGGCACACCTCCTTAATGAACAGGGTCTACCACATGAGTACACACTCCCAAGGATGGCTGATAGTCCTTGAAAGTAGCATGCTTGCAGCAGAATCATAAGAACTTTGGCATCAGTTGTATGCCTTTGGGGTGGGTAATAACACATGCAACTCGGGCTCTGTTGTCCATCCAGAAAGAACTTACCCTGGTGTGGGAGGAATTCCTATAAGAGAGACGTGTAGATGCTATCTTGTCGACCAGCTTATGAATTAGCAGGAAATGTGGAGGGCAGAAGGGGACAACAGGGAGACATTGGCTTTCCATTTTTCACAGCAAGCAGGAAAGAGAATATAAAATAGAGCTGTACTAATGAGTCCCTCATAGGACCCAAAATCTTGGAACCTATGGGAAAATTCCGATAACAAAGAGAAAGGAAATGTGGTAAAATAATAAAAGCTGTCGGGTTAGAGAGATGGCTCAGCAGTTGAGAACACTTCCAGAGGGCCGGGGCTCAGTTTCCAGTACCCACATGGCAGCTTACAACTGCCTGTAACTCCAAGATCTGACACCCTCACACAGATGTACATTCTGGCAAAGCACCAATGCACATAAAATAAAAATAAATAATTTTAAAAATTAAAAAAAATCCTCAAGTCTGATGTCTCATAGACAGGAAAAGAAAATTAATGAGTAAACATTCTTATAATAATGTCCCAAAGCAAGAAACTACAAAATCAGGAAATAATCATCATTTAAATTGTTGGGGAGGGCTTTTAAATAAGCAATCAAAGAGTTTCCCATAGTCTGGCTTATAAGGATGTGGGACTGGATAAATTAGTCCAAATGCTGTAGAAGAAGAGATCTAATAAATTTAGTCTTGTGTCATTGAAACAAAGGTTGTATAACCCAAGGCAACATAAGGGACAGCAGTCCATGATGGAGAGATTCATATTAGTCACCAGGGAGACCTGATTATCACAGCTGAGGTCTCCATGACCTCATAAAGGAAGACAATAGAGGAAGGAGTCATTAGTGAGGGAACTGGGTATGAGAGGGGTGATGTTTGATGTCCAGTCCTAATAAAACAATGTTTGTAGGATAGTAAAAAGGGGTTGGTTCAGCAAGGGCTTTGGAACTGATATTGGACTTTAGTGGCTTTGCTGAGCTCCTCATCATCTTCATGAGGTAGGAAGGATCTATCAGATCTAAATGATTTTGTTCAGTTTGTAAATCTGATTCATATGATACTAAGGCCACCAAGAGAAAATGAGAGAAGGACAAAGTAGACAAAGAAGGCAGCTATCCAGGTCACTTGATGACAAATGTAGCAAGATTTTTGTCAAGCGGGAGTTCTTAGGGAAAAAATTAATAGAAAGCCAAATGCTGTGTGAACAAGCGTCTAGAAGTCGTTAAAGCCTGAGATGCGGTTGACTGAAGATGTGTATGACATTAACCCCAGTGAAAAGATTCAGCTTGACCTGCAGTTGAACAATTATCTCCCCCGGAGGACATAGTGTATGTTTCTCCTCTGCAAGGAAGTATACTGTGGGTAGAGATTGTTCACCTAGCCTTGATGAAAAGACAAGGGCCAATAGTGCTGGCTTGGAGAATGATAGAACCAAGATCAAGAAATAGGTACAGCGGGTTAGAATGGAGCCCTGTTCCCTCCTTGGGCTTCAGGTAATCAGAGCCATGCAAGGTGCCACCACTGAGACTATGGGTGTGGGGAGATGCACAACTGGCCCTGAAACAGCGGCCCTGGAGGATAGCATAAATAACTCATGGGAAGTGGTTAGGGATTGATTATTGAGGCCTACGTGGGATAGTGTACCTCATTCACAATGTGGGGCCCCAACATTGCTCTTTTATGGAGATAATTAATGCAAATGGCAGATCTTTTCATGCCATACTGGACCTTGCACCCCATGTCTCCTAAGCATGTCTCCCTTAGCTGATGATCCTAAGACCAATTGTCACTTGCTTGAAACAGCTGTGGTGGGTCTTCAGAGCCCCTGCCCACACATGTATAAAAGTTTGATTGTATAATGCTGCCCTTTGCCCATCATCTGAAAGAGCAAACCTAAAGAAGTGAGAAGTGGGAACCAACTGACATGGGTGGCAAGGGCAAGCACAGCTGTGAAATTTTGGGTAGGGTTATGATTGAGTAGGGTGCAGGCGAAACCCAAGAAAATTCTAAACATCCTGCAAAAGTCTGTGCCTGCCAATGTTAAAACAGCAGTTAAAGAGCATGAGCACACAACAGCATTCTCCAAACCATAAGGTTATTGAATGAAACTCCTAGTGGCAGAGAAGCTGTAACCTCCCTATGAATTGCTAGCCAGGAGATCCATGAGGCCCATAAGGCCCCTGCACAAATATAAAATATTGTCACTGCTGTTGGTTCCATGTTGAACTAGATGCTAAAGACACCACACTCTTTATCTGAAATATATGTCACAATATAGAGATGAAACTGAACTGATGGTTCCTTTCTTGATGACCATAATACGTGCTAGAAGGATCGATGCAGACTGTTGTTGGAGAATTGTCACCCATAGTCCTACTCAACTATTGATACAGCATGTTATTATCAACATACTATTTCAGCATAACTATTATAGAGATGAACGACTGCTTTCTCATTGGATTTTAGGCTCATTCTATAGGAGAGGACACATGTTTGGAACTGTAGAGCAAAAACCCATGGCTGGAGAGGGCATAGGCCCTAATAGGGAAACTACTTCTGTTGTTTTATCAAATGGATATTACATGCCTCTCAACTTGCCATCTGCACCCTTGTGTTTATGCTCAGAGGTTACTCCTGCTGCCAGCCTTGGTCAGCAGAGATCCTTGTGAAATGTATTGTAGATGAAAGTTTCTGTCCCACCTGGCCCCAAAGCTATTTAGCCCCAAATAAACACACAGAGGCTTATATTAATTATAAGCTGATTGGCCAATGGCTCAGACTTCTTATTGGCTAGCTCCCTCTTAATTATTAACCATTTCTATTAATCTGTGTATCTCCATGTAGTCTTGGCTTACCAATGATACTTGGGTCTCTTGCTTCCTTGGCAGATACATAGTATATCCCTGACTCTGCCTACTGCCTTTCTCTATCCCTGTTTGGATTTCCCACCTGGCTAAACCCTGCCTGTCTATTGGCTGAAACAACTTTACTCATCAACCCATGGGCAATGTTTATTATGGAGACTTGAAAATAAGTGACTGTTGCTGTGGCAGAACAGCCCATTTCTTATCCATAAATGGGAGAAAATAACCATAAATCGATATAACCATCACCCCCATGGTTCAGAGAACAGAGGTAAGAAGAAAAAGACAGGAAGAATATAAGAACTGGAGGAAGAGGTAAGTATTGCAGAACTCTGTGCTCCCATCACAATAAAGTTGTCTTAAGACCAGAGTGCTATAACTATCAACAGAAGACCCTCACAAAATTGGGCTGATTTCTTGCAGAAATCAGGGGAGTACTCTCTAGGGGGCAGGTGAAGGGCTCAGGAGGTGGCTTGTGAAGTGTGAGAGTTCCCCACCCCCCACCCCCCACCCCTAAGCATCTCAGTTGCCTTGGTGGAGGAAGTCTCTTAAGGGGTATAGCATAGTTTTCCTGTGTTCCTTTATGTAACTCCACATCACAATCCTGTAAGTAACCCCAGTAAATAAATTGGTTCACTAAGCTAGGTTTAGAATTCATTTGAATCATTTCTTTGATCTTCTGTTGGCTATGTCTCCCCAAGAATTCTTGTAACACCAATGTAGATTATTGAACAACACATGCTTCAGAAAACTTTACAAAAACACTCTTGGCTCTGGGTGCAGTGTCAATTTTTTTCCCCTCTCTCTCTCACACTACTATCTAGCCTCCCTGCTCTAAGTCTCAGGACTTGGTCTATTTTCTGTCATCATTAACAACTCATTAAAATTATTTTAGACACTCTGTATCTAAAGAGTTCTGGATTAGAAGAAAGAAGACATCGACTTATTTTAGGATCTCAAAAGGACCCTAGAAGGTAGGCTCTTCTTCCTTCTAGTATATATTGTAGATGAGAACTGACCTGCAGAGGATAAGTAGCTCACCCAAGGCTACACTGCTAATAAGCACTGAGTCAGGTGGAAGCTACTCAACCTTAATCCTGATAGTAGGTAGACTCTTATTTGGACATTATGTGAGTAGCAACTTGCAAGGTGTACACAAACAGTTAAAGGCTTTTCCTGCATCTATTGAGATGACCATGTGATTTTAATCTTTCAGTCATTTATGTAATTCATTGTATTTGTTGAGCTACATATGTTGAAACAATGCTACATTTCTAGGATAAAACTCAGCTGATTCAATTTGCTTATATATTATAGAGGATTTTGTATATGCGCTTTACTCAACCACAACCCTACCAAAAACTGATACAGAGTACCTATCAGTCTGTACAATTTTCATTTCCTCTGTTGTTGTGTCTTTACTTGGTTTGGGTATCAGAGTAACACTAGCTTCATAGAACAAATTTGGGACTGCTCCTTCAGTTCTTATTTAAGAAAGATTGGTTGTTTTTCTTTGAACATCTGGTGGAATGCTGGTGACTCCATCTGTGCCTGAGGTTTTGTTTTTTGTTTTGTTATTTTCAGTTGGAAGACTTTTTATTACTGTTCCGATCAACTCCTTTGTTACAGGTCAGTTTAAGCTGTTGGTCTCTTCTTGGTTTAACTTTGGGACAGAAATTCGTCTGTTTCCATTTTAGATTCTCCAGCTAAATGGAATACAGATTGATTTTTTTAAAGTATTCCCTTAAAATATTCTGTATCTCTTTGGTATCTTCTATAATGTTTCTTGTTCATTTCTGACTGTTAATTTCGACCATCTCTTTCTTTCATTTGGTTAATTGTTCCAATGGTCTGTCACTCTTATCTGCTCAAAGACCAACCTACCTTTTAAAATAATTGAATCTTTGTATTGTTTTGTTTGCTTATGTACCATTAATTTCTGGTTTTGTTCTTTTGCTATTATCATTTCTTATAGTCTACTGGGTTTTGGTTTGGTTTTTTCTTGCTTTTCCAAATTCTTAAGTTGCATCATTAAGTCATCAATGTGTGTTTTCTGATTTCTTAGTATAGACAATTGGGGCTCACAAATTCCTTGTTGGGATTGTTCTTAATTTGTCCCAGAAGTTTTGTTGCACTATGTTTCAATTTTTAATTAGTTCCAGGAATATTGTAATTTCTTTCTTGATTTCTTCTTTGACCCATTTGTCATCAGTATTTAATGAGTAGCTTAATCTCCATGAATTCATACACTTACTGGAGTCTTGTCTGCTGTTAATTTTAAGTTTATTGCATAATGGTAAAATAGGAATACAATTATTTCAAATAAAAATTGTGTCCCAGGATGTGGTCTGCTTTAGAGAATTCTTCATGTACTGCTGAATAGAATGTGTATCTTTGTCATTTGTGTAGAATTTTCTGTAGATATATTAGGTCCATTTGATTCTGAGATTTCTCTGTATTTTTTGTTTAGATGACCTATAACTTGGGGGAAATGAGGAGTTAAAGTCATCTAGTATTATTTTTTTATGTTAACCTGTGTTTTTAACTCTATTAGTATGGTGTTTTTCTATGAAAGTGGACACACCAGAGTTTGGTGAATATATGTTTAGTGTTGCTGTTTTCCTGATTAATTTATCTCTTGATTAAAATGAAGTGCCCTTTGTCTCTTCTGATTAGTTTCAGTTTGAAGTCAGATATTAGAATCACAAAACTTGCTTTCTTTTTAATCCCCTTTCTTGGAATACTTTTTTCCACCCTTTAACTTTAAGGTTAAAATTATCTTTAAAATTAGGGTCTGTTTTTTGCAGACAACAGAAAGATGACTTTTTTCACCTTAATCCATGTCTTTTTATTAGAGTATGAGGACATTAATACTTAGAGTTATTAGTGACAGATGTGTGCGCATATGTTGATTATAATCATTTTATTTGTTACGATTTGTGCTCTTAGCTATCCTTGATATTTCATTATTATTATTTTTTATCTTTGTTGAGTCTCTTGTCTATGTTATTTCTCTCTTCATTTTAAAGTATTGCTTCCAATATTCTGTTTAGCATCATTTTTGTTTGTCTTGTTATATATGATCTTTTTTAGACTGTTTGGATCATGTGAACATTTTTCTTTTTTTCTTACCCTATGTCTTATGGTTTCTATTGCTGTGAAGAGACACCATGACCATGGCAGTTCTTATAAAGGGAACTATTTAACTGAGATGTCAGCTTACTGTTCAGAGATTCAGTCCATTGTCATCATGGTGGGGAGCATGGCAGCATACAGGCAGACAGGGTGCTGGCTACAAATTGAGCAACAGGAAGTAGACAGAGTGTCACACTGAGCAAAGCTGAAGCAAAAGAAACCCCAGAACGCATCCCCACTGTGACACACTTCCTTCAACAAGACCACATCTATTCCAACAGAGCCACACCTCCTGATATGAGATTATGGGGCTAATGACAAATTCAAACTACCACACCATAGCAGATAGTTTTGCTGAATACAGTGATCTCAGTTGGCAGGACATGGAGTGTCTTATTCTTGGTTTCTCTGGCTTTCATAGTTTCTATTGAGAAACCGGGTGTTATTCTGAAGGGTTTTCCTCTATATGTGACTTGAGTTTCTTCCTCTTTCAGCTTTCAATGTTTTTTTCTTTGTTCTGTACGTTTACTGTTTTAACTAGGATATGCTTTGGGAGTTTCCTTTCTGGTCTTGAATATTTGGGGTTCTGTGTTCTTAGGTTATCTATATGGGTATTTTTTAGGGAACTTTTTCTCTGTGATTTTGTTATCACCATATTTTTAGATGACTCACAGTGGGCTGGGTCCTCCCAAATCAATTAATTAAGAAAATGCCCCCACAGATTTGTCCTCAGGCTAATCTGACGGAGGCATATTCTCAGATGATGTTCCTTCTTCCCAGATGACACTAAGCTGTGTGAAGCAGACAAAAACTAAGTACAGTGTATTATAGTCTAAGGCTTAACATAGCAAAAAAAAAAAAAAAAAAAAAAAAAAAAAAACATCTAAAGAGGACTTTAACAGAAATTGATTTTCTCACAGAACACGAGTGTAAGACTCTGAAATCAGATTGTCATCAGTTGGTCCCTTCCAGGGCCTTTGAGGAGAAATCTGATTCTTTTCTTTCAGATCTTCTGGTAGCTGGTGCCACAATCATTGGCATTTTTTGTTTTATGGATGTAGTTTCCACAGGGGAAATTATGCCTCTGTGTTAATAGGACATCCTTCCCTTGGTGTCTTCTATAAGGTCATGAGTCCTTATAGGTCACATTCGCTATTGATTTAGGTCCAACACTGACCCAGTATGATTTCATTTTAGTGACATCTACAAAGACCTTTTTTTCTTTAAGTAAGTTTGTACTTCAAACTTCTGTGTTGATAGGAATCTTGAGACAACAATCCTCCTCTTCTCCCCTTCTTCCTTTCTTCCCTGCTCCTCTCCATTTTCTTTTCTTTTCTAACCACCCTCCCCCCAGTACTAGGAATAGGACCCATGACACTGTGCATGCTAGACCGCTGAGCTATAACCTCGGTTTATTTTTCCTATTATATGGAGTAATATAGGGGAAAATATTTCAAACAACTACAGGCACAAAGCGACCTGGTTTCATAGTTCAATCACTAAATCAAGAACCTTCATCCTGGGCTGGAGTCTTGTCTCTCCATGCTTACCACCGACTTTGGGTGACTGGCTTGAATGCTTTAGTCATGAGTTGTCACACTTTTACAGGAAAGACACAGTAGTTGATACCTCAAATGTCTCTGGCAGCAAGGCGTACCTTCTGAGAAGCCCAGCATAAATAACCTCATGGGAGAAGTAGGGCATTTCATAGTCATTGTTCTCTTAGTGTGCTGGAGGGGGAGTAGAAGGGAGTGGCAGAAATTTCAGAACTCATGTGTGCCCTTCAAGAATAACCGAGGAATGAGCCTATGGCTGAGGCATGACCTGGACTTCTTAGTGCAATGTAGTTAAGTCTGACAAAGTTGTGGGGATCAGGAAGTGGGGGCAGCATGGAGGAAGTACAGAAAAGTCCACATGGGAAGAAAAGTGGTTAAGAATTCTCAGGACCCAAGGAGAGGTTTGTCCACTGTTCAAAGTTGGGCTGTCTGCCCACAGAGCTAAGGGCATCCTCCCAACATAAAAAGTGTTTCTTCTATTTGTTCCCTTCCCCTTCAGTAGCACTTAGGACCTGCCAGTGACATGACCCAAGTAGATGATATTGGCCTAGAGGCGGAGAATAGGGTGCTGTGTCCTCATCTGGGGAGTCACAGTGGTACACCCACACATGGGCCACAGATGTGAGCCTTCCAAAGCACTGGGATCTTACTGAAGACTGCAGCCAGCTGCTGGGAGAGCTGCCTTGCTCCTGCTCTCCAGTGTGGATCACAGAGCTCCAACTGACTTGATTTGCATTGCAAAGCTTACAGTCTTTTAACTGACTTTTCCTTGCAGGAAATCTGTTCCCTCTCCATGGCCTTCATAAAGAGTCCAGTGTTTTGTGACATGGACTCAGGTGGTGGCATGTTCATCATCAGGGCAGGTCACTAAGGACTACAATGTTGATATGAAATTATTTGAATATGTAAAATTTCCCGTGCTCATTTGCAAATCAAACCTATCCAAAGACTTTTCTCCAATGTCATCATTTTTTTTGTCTCAATTCTTATCTGTCTGGGATCAAAGTTGTGCAACACCACCACCAAGTTCTTTGTGTCGTTTTAAAGAGCTTCTGTAACACATTTGTTTATTGATATTTTTGAAACAGGCTCTTACTAAGCCCAGGCTACCTTCCAGTTCTCCATTCTCCTGCCCCAGTGTCCCTACCCTCACCAGTGCCAAGATTTCAGGTATGCTCCATGTCACTGACTGTCCCCTGCAGTGTCTTTAACATCTTCCACTAATTCCCTGTTTGTTTGTTGACCTTCCTTGGTTCTTTCTTATTTTGTCAGACATATGAAACTGGTGGTCTCTACCCTGCATGCCCACAGGTCAGAGCTATCCCACTACAAACCAGACAAGGAGTGTTAATAACCTAATTTGAGGCTAGGAGAGTCTCCCCCCAGGAATTTTTGTTGTTCCTGTGTTTTGGTTTCTGGGGATTGAACTCAGGTCTTCAGCATACCAGGTACACACTCTACCACTGAGTTGTATCTCCAGCATTCTGCAAATTAGTACTAAATATTAAATAGGGCAAAATGCTATGGATTTTATATAATAAACACAAACAATAAAGTGGATAAGCCAAATGTTTCCCATAGATTAGTTTAAAGACATTACACTAACTTTTTAAACTATAAATTGATGTTGTAAAAGTCCATTTGGCTCTTCAAAATATGTGCGTTTGGGTGTTTGGATATATAGAAGAGAACAACTTTGAAATTCCCATAAGTCTTTACAAATTACCATGAATGTCTACTTTGGCTCATTACCAGCAGCCATTTCAGACTCTTGGAAGTCTAGAAATGGCTCCCAGTTCAGTAGTCACACAGCACTGTGGGAAGGAAGCACACCACTGAGCACCAATCAACTTTGACTGTTGGTAGTGACATATGCACATCCCTAAGGAAAGATGAGCTAATGATTTCCCTATAGAGAACATAGTTAACATCAAAGGCATTATTTTGTAAATTTAGTTCAATAGTTTTGAGCCACTTTTAAGGCTACTCATTTATCATCTGTGAGCAGTTAACTGTTCTGCGTTAAAGCAATTATCAATATTTACTTTACATCCAGGAACTGATACCATACAGTTCCCACTTTTACCTTTCTACTTAGAGGTGTTTATCTTTCTTCTCAGTTAAAACATAAATACAGTTTCAAGTTATAGTTTAAACTGCGTGGCTCTGAACTCCTAGTACTAGTTGCTAGGAAGGCTAGGCTCTCTCTACTATTGCTGTTGCTTATACAGATATATAAATCCCACTGCTTTTCTTACATAAAGTAAAATACATACTGGAAGAAAAGTAATTTCCAGTAGATGATCTTTAAATTATATACATGTATGGGGTACTGTATGCTCACATATGGCTAAATACTGAAAAAAAAATATATATCTAAAACTAATAAAAGTGGTTACTGATGGTAGGTGAGGTGACAGAGACCCCTAAAATACATTCTATATTTTTATATTAATGAGCTATATACTATCATGGTTAGCTTCAGTTGTCAATACACCTGGGAAGAGAGAACCTCAGTTGAACTGTCTCATGCAGGTTGACCCCTGGGCATATATGTGGGGCATGTGCTTAGCTGCTACTTGATTTGGAGGCCGCAGCCCTTTGTGACGGTTGGTGCCATCCTCGGGTAGGTGGGCCCACGATGCATAGGAAAGGTAGCTGGACAAGCCTTAGGGAACAAGGCAGTAAGAATCATGCCTTCGGTCTGTGTCAATCCCTGCCCCCAGGTTCCTTTCTTCTGCTCTTGCTCTGGTTTCCCTTGATGATGGACTGGAACCTGTGAGCTGAAGTAAACTCTTTCTCCCAGAGTTTCTTTGGTTGTGCTGTTATATCACAGCAACAGGAAACCAAACTAGGGCATGTGCTATGAATGTGTTAGCTATTGACAGAGAAGAGAAAAACTTGACGATCTGAGCAGACTCTCATAATAGGCCACCTTGACTTTGGAATGGAATAGCTGTACTCCGCCCCTCCCTACCTTTTTTGACATCATTTCCATCCTGCAAGTGTGCTTGGTAACAGGTGGCAAAAAATTAAAGTTTATGAAATTCAATGCAAATAAAGGACACATCCCCTCATGCTTTTCCTCCCCCCGCCCACTGCCCCATTCCTTGGCTTTTCAAGACGGGGTTTCTCTGCATAGCTCTGGCTGTCCTGGAACTCACTCTTTAGATTAGGCTGGCCTCAAATCCACAGAGATTCACCTGCCTCTGTCTCTCTGAGTGCTGGGATTAAAGGCGTGCACCACCGCTGCCCAGTTCCACCTTCTCTTCAAAGAGAAACTTGGAACAGGGTCATGTTTGTGGCATTTTTGAAGAGAGGCAGGCCCTCAAAGCTTTTGCTGCTAAATGACATTTTCTTAATGTTAATTGTTTCTTTAAAAAGTATTTATTCATGTGTACGAGTGCTTGCCTGCAAGTATACATGTGTATCTGATACTGGTGGCAGAGCTCCAAGTAGAGCATCTGCTGGAACTGATGTGGGTGCTGGGAACTGAACCTCAGACCTCCGCAAGGTCTAAGGGCTCTCCATCACTAAGCCGTCTGTCTGTCCCCAAATGATGATGTTTTTTTTTTAATTGTATGAAAGAAAACTTTCTCCTTTATATAAAAAATCAAATGTACTTACATGAGAGTTTGATTCCCATCATCAAATATATGTACTTGGAGATTAGCTCTTCCAGTCTAGAGTGGCGTGGGGCTCTTGAGTCTCTCGCCTCCATTTTCTGAGTCCTAGGACTATAGACTTAGGTCATCACATCCAACCACAATTTTTACATTGTCATATTATATTTCTGGTTTCCTATATACGTGTGTGTGTGTGTGTGTGTGTGTGTGTGTGTGTGTGTGTGTATGTGTGTGTGTGTGTGTTATAGACACCATAGAACACATATGAGTGAGAGAGTGCACACCTACACACACATACACACACACACACACACACAGAGAGAGAGAGAGAGAGAGAGAGAGAGAGAGAGAGAGAGAGAGAGAGAGAGAGAGAGAGAAATAATTCCCAGTTGTGTAAACCAAAATTTATGCAGGGCTAAATTAGCCCTCCATATCCTAGCACATTTACACTCCAGAGAATGAATTCCAATTCCATCATAATACCTAGCTGATTTTATTTTCGTTATATAAGACATGTTATGCCAAGAAGTGGTGGCAGAAGCCATGGCCTCTCATTTGAAATTGAAAATTGGCAGGGCCATCTTAGAAACATGTTGTGATTTAAACACATTTAGGTTCTTGTCACTTGCAATGCGAAAACACATCTCCCATAGGAGCAATATAAAAATGATGGTTCCATTGTGGGGCCAGACAACAGAAATTCCAGTAATCTAAAGTGACTCAGAGTTCATGCCTTGCCCTGGGGAAGGGAAGGAGACAACACTGATCTGATTATTTCCCTCATAAAAAGAAGGTTATAAAGAATTTCATAATGGCGATAAGGCACATATATATTACATCCATGCATGCGTAGGAGAATGAACTTTACCAATGATTTACCTAACGTGCTTTTATTCCTTTTAATTTCCTTTATCCTTGTTAGCTTTTCAGCTACAGCTCTTTCCTTCACTCACCATTTCTGGTTTGCCTCTACTGCTTTTGAGTATTTTCTCTGCTGTATTTATTTATTACCAATCTGAGTTTGAATTTATTTATTTATTGATTGATTGATTGATTGATGTGTACGTGTGTTTGTGCTTCAGTGTACATATATCACCATGTGTGTGCAGGAGCCCACAGAGGTCAAAAGAAGTGTCAGATGCTTGTAACAGAAGTTATGGGTAATTGTAAGTTGTTGTCATGTGGGAGCCGAACCCAGAGAGGAAGCACTCATACCAGTCTCTCTGACCCCCTGCTTTTGAATTTAAACAAATGATCTTTAGTTTTTAGATATGAAATTTTACATTGAAACGTGCCCCCCCACCTCCACTTTGGGGGCAGAATCTTTCTATGTAGCCCTAGTTGACTTAGAACTCAAAAATCATCCTCCTGCCTCTGCCTCAGTGCTGAACTTACAGTCGTGTATCACGCGCTTCGTTAAAAGGCTATTGAGCTAAGGGGACACCACTGCCACTTTGAATTTTCCCAAAGGACTCTGAACTTGGGCAGAGAGGTGGCTGGGCCACCCCTCCTCTGACTTGGAGGACTCCAACAGAGCCACCACCATAGACAGGGACAGCAACCCTCATCCATCGCAGCCGCAAACGCCTAGTACTTGGTAGTGGTGAATTAGTCAGTGTGCCCCAGGACTATGTCCTAAAAAGGCCACATTTTCTGTGTGTCCAGCCCATAAGACTCCCTCAGACAAACAAAATTGAGGGCCAGCAGCTGTCTTTGGTTAGTCTCTCAGCTCACTGAGAACTGGCCTCTCCAACACCAGACATTCTTCATTTCATCGTTTTGCAGGCTAGTATCCAAGATCCAGGAGCCAGCAAGTTTAGTCTCTCTGAGGCCTTTCTCCTGGGCTTCCAGTAACTTCATCTCATTATGTCCTCAGGGAGTCTTTCTCTGTGTATGACTGATATTTCTGTGTGTCCAGAGTCCCTCTTCTCAGACAGGAAGCAGTCGGACTGGATTACAGCCATCTTACATCATTGTTTGAACTTCATCAACTCTGTAAAAAAAAAAAAAAAAAAAAAAAAACCTCCTGTTTTGGTACAGGCACACCCTGGGGGTCTGGGGGTTAGGATGTCAATGCATGCATTTAGAGGGTGCATGTGGCAGTCCAGCAGGATATATAGAACCCTGTCTCTCAATCACAGCAGAAATGGTTATCTTCTGTGCCTTCTGAGTTTGGAAATGAGCTAAGGATGTTGGCCATCTTTTCTGACTGCTTAAATGAACGAAGTCTAACCCTGAGTGTACACAGTGCATTGGCAGGCCTGTGTATCTATCCATAAACAGCAGCAGGTGTGACAGGTACTGCCCTACTTGCTCCATCTGTACCCATCTGTGCCCTTTAGTTAATTTTCTCAGTTATGGGGTGAGTATCAGTGACTCCAACTTATAAACAGAAAATATGGGATTTTAGAGTTTACCCAAAGTCACTTAGCTAGAATACTAGCTGTCTTAGGCTCTTATTGCTTTGGTAAAACACCATGACCAAAAACAGCTTAGAGAGGAAAGATTTAGTTCATCTTATACTTCTAGGTAACAATCCATCACTGAAGGAAATCAAGGCAAGAACTCAAGCAGAAACCTGGAGGCAGGAACTAAAACCAAAGCCACGGAGGGGGGCTGCTTACTGGCTTTCTCCCCGAGGCTTTCTTAGTCTGCTTTCTTATACCATCACCTGCCCATGGGTGGCACCACCCACGGTGAGATGATCTTCCACATCAGTTATTACTCAAGAAAATGCCTGACAGACTTGCCTACAGGCCAATCATATGAAGGCATTTTCTCAACTGAGGTTCCCACTTCACAAATGATTCTAGCTTGTGCCAAGTTGATGGAAAACTCAGCAGCACACTAGCTTTATGTGAAGATCAGAGAAAACTAAAAAAACTGCAAGAAATTAGAGGTGAGAAAAAAAAAAAACAAGGAGGAAGAAGAGGAGAAACAAGGGGGAGGGGAGAGGGAGAAGGAAAGGGAGGAGGAGGAAGGGGAAGAGGAGGAAGGGGGAGGAGGAAGAGGAGAGGGAGAAGGGGAGGAGGAGGAAGGGGAGGAGGAGGAAGGAGAGGAGAAGGTGGTGGAGGAGAGGTGAAGAGGCAGGAGGGGAGAGGAGTGAGAAACTAAACAGATCCTTCTTGCCAGGAAAGACAGTAAGAGGCCATACAGCCCAAGAGAGAAAGGGAAGCAAGCTATTCAGACATTAGTCTCTCTTTTTAAGAAGGCCTGAGTGGTAGGTGGAGAAATGGGTGCTCCAAATTACGACAATGCTGGAGGCAATGGACAAGTGTTTTCAGTTGTCTTCACAAGCTAGTGAGGCGGGGATGTGCCTTGAGATGATGAGTATGCGGCACATATCTCCATTGGTGACACAGAAGCAGCTCTGGATTCGGGCAGCTGTGGCCATGATGCCACCGTTTCCCACTGTCTGTGGGAGAAAACTTAGGAATCCAGTTCTGAGTTCAGCCTCCACTTGAGAAATGAGCTTTGGGGAGCTGCCAAGGGGAAAGATGTAAGTGAAGGCCAGCATGCTGTCTGAGCTGATATCCAGACCAGCATCACTATTCCTTCTAAACCTGCCATTGCCTAGATTTCTTCACTTAGTTTTCATAAATACCATGCATCATGCTAAAACTAGGACTACAAAAATGACAGAAACTACAACCTTGCCGTTGGGGATTGTCTTAGCTAGGATTCCTATTGCTATGAAGAGACACCATGATCACAGCAACTCTTACAACAGAAAAACCATCATGAAGTGGAGGCTTCTAGTTTCAGAGGCGTTGTCCCTTATCATCCTGACGGGGAGCAAGGCAGCATTCAGGGAGACATGGTGCTGGAGCTGAAACGTGGTGCAGCATCTTGACAGGCAGGTAAAAAGAAGTGGTCTTTTTCACTGGGCGTGGCTTGAGCATTTATGAGGCCTCAAAACCCACCTCCACACTGACACACTTCCTCCAACAAGGCCACACCTCCTAACAGTGTCACTAGCTTTAGGAAGCATTTTCTTTCACACCACCAGAGGGACCTACAGTACACTGGAAAAGATAGGCTGTTATACCCAGAAGGAGTGGTAAAGAGAAGGTAAGACATCGTACACTGGGATGTGAAAGGGTCTGGTGGAAATCTCTAGAGAGGAAGATTAGAGTAGATGCTGGAAGAGTGTGCAGGGGTCCTGACCAGCTCTGTAAGTCTTGTTACATCATTTGATCTTTGTCCCCATAGCTCCAGGTGTGTCTCTTTGAAGATGATAGAGTCTGTGTCCTAGGAAGTTTCTTGGGTGTGCTTTAGGATACTGGTCTTGAGGAGGAAACAGTCTGGGAAATAGTAGAGCAGCCCAGGCAAGAATGGGGTGTGATACGCGCCCCCCCTGCCTCCCCACCCCACCATCCCCACCCTCCCCCACCCCCGGGGAATGGTGGTATGTACTTGTAACAAACACTTGAAAAGCTGAAGTGGAGAAATTGTTGTGAGTTCAAGACTGAGCTATACAGTAAATGTCAGGCCTGCCAGGACTACATACATGACGCTGTCTAAAACAAAATAGGGCTCAACTGGGGTTCAGTCTTGCCACAGAGAAAGGGTGGTTGAAAGGTGGATTCAGGCCCAGGGATTTAGCTCCCGTCATCCACCTCTTCTGTAAGAAACAGTTAGGGTTGGGATTAGTGCTTTCCCCTTCTCTTTTGCTTTCACAACATTTAAAAGGAGAGTCCTGCCTCCGTTTTCTCCCAAGCAGAGGGAATTCCCCATTCCTCCCTCCCGGAAGCTCTGCCTACATGGATGGTGTCTTAGTGTTGTATTGCTGTGAAAAGACACCGTGACCACAGCAACTCTCATGGAAGAAAGCACTTAATCGGGACTTGCATGCAGTTTCAGAGTTCTAGTCCATTATCGTTGTGGTGGGGAGCAAGTAGCTAAGAGTTCTATGCCGGGATCTGAAGGCTTCTGCTTTTGAAACCTCAGTCACCCCCAGTGACACACTTCCTCCAACAATGCCATACCTGATCCCATAAGGCCACACACCCTATCCTTCTCAAGCAGTGACTAAACATTCAAATACATGAACCCATGGGGCCCTTTCTCCTTCAAACCACCATAGATGGGCACCTTAGGAGGAGAAGCTTGGGGGAACAGAACTGGCATCTGGGTTATTGCCAATGCCACTAACCAGCCTATGTGTTCTAGGCCTCAGTTTCTTCCTTGGCAAAGCTGGGGTGGGGGAATTAAAAAAAAAAACATGGCCTGAAAGTTAAATTTAAAATAGCATTCATAGAAGAAACCTTTCAAGAAACTGTTTACTTTGGGTTTTGATGAAAGGCCATAAAAGGCTCTGATTGGCACTATTTAAATATTTGTTCCGGTGCTGATATTTAGGGTGAACTCTGGTGTGCATTAACTCTGAAGCTGAGGGGGTGGGGTACACAGAGGGAGCAGCCAGACCCTGGAAACTGATTGACAATAAAATAAAGCCTTTCCCTAACTCAGTCCTGTATCTCCATCTGGCTTGTACAATTTCAAGCGTGTTTTTTTTTTTTTTTTTTTTTTTAAACTGTCCTCACTGCTTTTAAAGGTTATTATAAGCCCAGGGGGGAAATGCACACAACTGAACTCCACAATAAACAGTAAACACCAGTGATCCCCAGAAAAGCTAATGGCTTTTGAGAATATTCTACAATAGCC
Source organism: Cricetiscus sungorus (assembly GCA_030556225.1). NCBI lineage: Eukaryota > Metazoa > Chordata > Mammalia > Rodentia > Cricetidae > Cricetiscus > Cricetiscus sungorus. The sequence continues at coordinate 100,153,551 of JANBXA010000651.1, read as the reverse complement.
TCCACTTAATCGCTAATATGCTCTTGCGGATGGACAATTCACTTTCAGCAATAAGGACCATGGCAAAAGAGCTAATCATTTCTGAAGAAAAAAAAAGAATACAATAAATAGACTGTAAATTGCCCCATTCCCTGCAAGCAGTACTCTCAAGGGTGAAATTTCTCATCGTTAATGACTGGAATATTGGACAATTGAGAGACCAAAGAAGGTGACAAAAGATAATGGCTTTTGGAAAGCTGAGAAGTTGAAGATCTGTAGTGCCTTAAGCTGTGTAAGTAGGAGCAGAAGATTGTCCAGGCTTCCCTCCTGTTTGTCTGAGGATATATTGAGGCCAGCCTCAGATGCATGACTGGAATCTGAAATCCTGCATACATTTAATGCCATCCAGTAGCCTCTCAGGCAGGCTGGCAATGATGGCTTATGCAGGCTGATCTTGTGAGTTGTGGGTACTTCTGAAATGTCCCTTGACTCATGATAGTAAATAGCAAAAATAAAAAAAAGAAAATGAGAGGGAGAGAATGAGGAAGAGGGAGAGGAGGAGGAAGAAGAAGAGGAAGAAATAACTGACACATGAGCTGATTGTACATGAAAAGGAATTTGACATTTAAATTACATCTTTATTTACTCATTCTCTGTGTGTGTGCACTTGTGTGGGTTTTCCACAGCGTACTTGTGGAGATCAGAGGACAACTTGAGGGAGTTAGTTCCCTCTTACAGTATGAGCCCCAGGGATTAGAGTAAAGTTTTCAGGGTTGGTGGAGGGTGTCTTCACCCACTGAGTCATGTTGCTGGCCCTGGAAAGGGATATTTTAAAAAGTTAAAACCCAGTAGAGTGGTGCAGGCCCATGAAACCAGCCAGCATTCAGGAGGCCTTGGTAGGGAACCCTAGAGTTCCAGGATAACCAAGGCTACATAGTAAGACCCTATTTTCAAAAGAAAAGAAAAAAGATTAAGATCAAAACTAAAATAGAAAAGTAAAAACATACAAACGTAATTATTTAGATAAAGTGAATATTTGTGTGTGCGTGCATGCACACACACACACACACACACACACACACACACACACACACACACACCCATTTCATATGTTAAAATCCCAACCTTCAATATGGTGCCCTTAGGAGGCAGGCCTTTAGAATGTCCCCAGTAGAGCCCTGGTGAATGACATTGGTACATTTATGAGAACTATCCCAGAGAACCTTCTCTGTTCTTCGCCATGTTAAAGAAGCAATGAGAAGATGGAAGTCAGCACTGAGGAGGGGGATCTCACCAGAACCCACCAGGCTGACTGTGATCTTGAGTTTGTAGCCTTCTGGACCGAGGGAAATTACTCCTTGTTGTTGTTTATGAGGTGCCCAGCCTGTGGTACATTGTTACAGAAGCAGGAACAGGCTAAGATAATTACTGAGCTAGCTAGAACTATGAGAGATTTTTTAGGAGCAAAGAAGCAGAAACTGTTTAATTGTCCACAGGATTTTCTACAAGCCTCCTCCTCCCAATCATTCCCTCCCCTCTGCACTTGGACAGGAGAAGAAAAGAGTCCTTTCTTCTTTTCAGCTGGGCCCGGATTCTCTTTTCCTTTGCATCAATCCTGGCAAAGACTTGCTGTGCTTCCTGTTTTAACTCCTCTTCTACCTTACTCAGGCCTGCTGCACTCAAGTATTTGACCCCATCTCCACCCAAATTGTTCTTGATACATGCCCAGGCAATCCTCAGCCTCACTTGTTGTGGGAGACCGTTTCATCATGTTGATACTACCTCCTTCCTGAACAGCTGTTGCCACTTCTCCACTTGGTTTCCAATATGCCTGACCCAGATAAATGGCCACAACTTAGACTTCTCCCCAAACAGGAAAGAGTGCTCTCTCTCTCTCTCTCTCTCTCTCTCTCTCTCTCTCTCTCTCTCTCTCTCTCTCTTGGGATTTTCTACCATACTTTAGAGAAGTTTTGGCAAAAATAGATTGCATTTAAAATTTCAAAACCTGTATGCACACTTGTGACAGTGATGTAAAATGTGTTGTTACAGGAGATTTAAAAGGAACATGAAGAAGCTACATAATTGCTTTTATTAGACAGAAGAAGTACAAGTTTAAACTATGTATTGTTCTAAAAGTTATTTTAAGAATAAATAAATATTTAAGCAAATTGAAATAACATTGCTTTAGACAGATGGCACAAACCCCAGAGCTCCTTTCAGACAAGCAACTTATTTCAGGGAAAGATCCAGGTTATATATTTCTGTGACTCATTAACTAGGATTGTAGCCCAACATTGACAGTGCCATCTGAGGGGAAAAAAATCAAAATTTATATAGTGTGTAGAGTAAGAATCCACATTAAGAATAGGGCAAAATTAAGATTATTTTTAGAAAGTTAAAGTCATATCCAAGTTTGTTTTTGGAATCTCCTTGGCTTCCTGTGGGGCTTTCTAATTTTAAAACATGGCAATGTTTTTGGACTAGGGTGATCCAGCAAGAGATATATTGCCCATGAGATCGTTTAATACATTTTCGTGTTCTCAGTGTTAAGAGATCAGTAAATATTTGTTGAGTGAGTGAATGAGTACATGGTTGGCTTTATGGAAAGCTTCCATGGAAACACATTTATCCAGTCTCCAGCTTCATGAGCTTTGGGATGTTCAGCAAAATAGTCAGTTCCAATTTTCACCAGTGAACTGAGAATAATGTTTCATAATGTGAGGCCTCATCTACTTCAAATAGGAGTTTAACCTGGGTGTAATATCTATAATATCTATCTAATAATACCTATAAGCTAAGAGTTAAGACTATCATAATAAATTAGTAACTTCTTCACATATAACCATATATATTTATAAGAAGGAAGGAAGATTAACCTCCCCCCCCCAACCAATGCTGTCACCTTGGCTTCTATACAAATTGGAGTTGTTGACATTTTAGTAAAAGTTCAACTTAATTCTGTAACAGATGCATGTCTCTCCCCAACCCAGGAAGGCAGAATGCTTTCCTCCATCAGCTCTGAGAACCAAATCCAGGTTTTTTTTTTTTACATGCTACCCCAGCATTCTATCCCTGAGCTACATCTCCAGCCCTTAGAATTCTTTCTCATGAGCCTACTATATGCTAAGAATGTGGTTGTCTTCAGTCACTCTTAGACTCAAATTTGGCTTCCTGAACTAAAATCGGCTAGTGTCGATTTGCATAGAAAGCTAAATTCTTTCCCCTGTGTCTCCACAGGTTCACAGATAGATGTGTACTAAGGAACTCTTTCTATCCAGGTGGGGACACAGAAACACTTGTTGCTATGCCACGACCTGAAGTCTTTGGGGATTGACCTAACTGAGGACACTAACTGACAAAGGGCAAACGCCGACATTTCACCAAGCAATCCTAAAACTGATTGTCACCTCTTTAACCAGGAGATCAGTTCCAGGTCATAACCCAGACAGAGGTCACCTAAAGACATCAGAAAACAGGGGTATTTACATTATGATTCAGTAGCAAAATTATAGTTATAAAGTAGCAACAAAAATAAGTTTATGGTTGGAGGTCACCACAACAAGAAGAATCCTATTAAAGGGCTGCAGTATTAGGAAGGATGTGAACTACTGTCCTAAATCCTGGTCTAAATTTCCTTGACCTTTCTTCTGGACTTTGGTTCTTTGAATGCAAAGTTCTTGGTCCTCTCCATCTCCTCAATGTTTTCTAACTTTGAAAACACTGGTGATATTTTAAAATAGGTTGGAATCATCAGGTAGGAAAAAATAGTCTAAAAGACTTACTTGATACATACACAATGTTACTCTTTTCAATATTAAGAACTTGGTGATATTCATTGTACAAGTGAATGAGTCCGTGCATAAATACATACATACATGGAAAAGTTAAATAGTCTCATCTAAGGACCAAGGAGAATGTTCAGCTCTCTGGGAACAGATACACTGACAAAGGGCTGAACCATGCTCTAGGCAGGACAGTACAAGATTTTGCAATGTCATTTCAGACAGTACACAGTTTAAAATTTATGATTTGTTTACTTCTGGAATTTTCCATTTAATATTTAAAACCATTGTTGACCATGAGCAAATGAAATATAGCAAAGAGACAGATAGGGGTACTTTATTGGAAAAAAGCTTAAAATAAGAGTTAGCATTTGATTCCTACACTAGAAAGTGATTTATTAAGCATGTGTCAGAGCCCCTCCCACTAACTGTGGTAAAGGGCCTTCTTGATGTTTGTTAGGGAGATAAGAAATTAGACCCTACTAAAATACATCTTGCTTTGAAAAGTGTCTGATGACCCCTTGATCTTCCACCCATTATGAGCTCGTGAACAAGGAACTGGACTTTCTCTAGTGAGACAGGGAGAAACCCATTTTTCTCTGAGCACTCTTACCATGATATGAAATCATAGCCACATGCTTTAGTGATCAACTCATATCAAGTTCTGCCAATGAGAAACTTGAGTTCTTGATGTCCTTTTTTTTTTTTTTTTTTTGCTAGAGAGCATCTTTTTCTCACCATCTGGTTTCTAAGGTGACAATGAGGCTCTTAGAGTCTGTGCATCACTGGGTAGAGTTTCTCACATCCATAGAGAAGTCTTACCTGAACCCTACATCTGGAGCTAGGATCTGTAGTTGGACTTTCTTGAACTGTCAACCCCCAAATAGTGACTTTGGACTTTTTATTAATTATGGAAGTTTGGCCTTTAGCTTAGGCTTATTTCCAACTAGCTCTTACAACTCAAATAAACTTATTTCTATTAATTGACATTCTACCAAGTGGTTCTGTCCTCTCTACTGTATGTCTCCCTGCCACCTCCCTCACGCCTAGATTCATCCTCAGTTTTTCTCTCTCCCAAAGGTCCCACCTATTCTCCCCTGCTTAGCTATTGGCCTTTCAGATCTTTATTAAACCAATCAGAAGTCACCTTGGGCAGAGACATATCTTTACAGTGTACAGAAAGATTATCCCACAACAAGGATTAATGCTTAATCTGATCAATATTTCACTCATGATGTCTTCCGGCCTCCTGAAAGTTCACAGTTGTCACTGGGAAAAATCTTTAAAATGCACTGGTTTTGGTGCCAATAAACTGCTTTAAAAACAATGACCCTATCATGAATTTTGTGCCAGCCCCTGCTTTTCTCCTCATACAGTTCCATTATAAATGATCTACCCTAAATATGCTCTGATTTGTATGTGTTTTTGACTCTCTATAAATGACACCCCATTGGATGTGCCTGTGCACCTAGCATCTCCAATTTGTCATGTTTCTTTTATTCATTAGCATGCTTGTAGCAGTAGTAGTGTGTTCATTGTTGTTCAACATCCTGTCATGCCCTGTGTCCTGTCATGTCATCATTTACGGCCTCTACTGCTGACATTTTAATTGCTTCCATGCTTGTTAGCTTACTTGCTATTACAAATGAGTCTGCAGCCCTATAGCTCTTGCAGGTTGCCTTTGTGTAGCACATAATGATTTTAGTTGTCACAAAGGCATCTGTCACATGACTTCACTTTATGTTCTTCGTGTGGCCATTACCATCCATGTAGAAGCTGCTTCTCCCACCATCAGCGAGGAAGACTGGGAAGAGGATAGCTCTCAAGTAGTCGTAAGATGCTCTTCAGGATTCTAGGTAAATTACAAAAATCACAACTTTCCTTGAGTACTTCAGAGGGAAGAATTGCAGAGAAACCTCTGCAAAAGAGCCTGGGTGCTAAGACCCTCCACAAGCATCATACTGTCCCCCACCACTAGAGAAAGAGGCAGTAGCTCCTCTGCACAGCTCCACCTGACAGATACAAGGTGGAGCTTCACCTCCAGGATGAGCTCATTAAACTCAGGAGCAGATGTGATTTAGGATCACTGAGGTTAGACCAGGGCAGCAGAGTACTGCTTGAAGTCCCCTCTGTGAACCTAGCTGCATATGTTCAGCAATAGAAGTTGTTACTGTGAAGTTTAAATGTGAAGTGTCATTCACAGGCTCATATGTCTGAATGCTTGGCCACCAGCCGGTGGTGCTATTTGGTGGAGGCTATGGAACCTTTAGGAGTTGGGGGCTAGCTAGGAGAAGTGGGTTACCAGGAGGTAGAGCTTGAAGGTTATGGCCATCCTTGTTTCTGGATCAAGCTCTGCTTTTGGTTGATAGAGATGTGAGTAAGCCCCACTGCTATAGCCTCAAACCACTTCAACCACCATGCCTTCTATCCTGGCTAGGTTTTATTATTAACTTGATATAGTTGCAGTAATTTGAATGTAATTGGCACCCATAATTTCATAAGGAGTGGTACTATCAGGAAATGTGATCTTGCCAAAAGAAGTGTATCACTGTGGAGACAGGCTTTGAGGTCTCTTGTGCTCAAGATACCACCCAGTGTCTTAGTTCATTTCCTGTTGCCTGTGCAAGAGGTAGAACTCTCAGCTGCCTCTCCAGCATCATGACTGCCTGAACACTACCATATCCCACCATGATAACAATGGACTGAACCTCTGAACTATAAGCTACCCAAGTAAATGTTTTCTTTTTATAAGAGTTGCCATGGTCATGGTGTCTCTTCAGAGCAATACAAACCCTAAGGCACTAGTGTCACTTGGGAAAAGGAAAACTGAATTTGAAGAATTGCCTGGACGAAGAGTGGTCTGAAGGGGATTGTCTTGATGATCATAACTGTAACTATAAGCTCAAAATTAATGTGCTTTTCATTGTGCTAAAGAGCTGTCAGTTGTATGTGTTCATTCTTTCCGCCAAATCATTTCTAACATGAGTATGCTGCTAATGTGTCTTAATATTTATGTTTTCACAAACTCAAAGGATTCTTGTAAGTCCCAGGGAGCCTAATTGGACCCATCCAAACAGGTCAGATTCACTCCAAATAAATATTCAACCTTTCCCTGGTCCCAGAACTCCCTTCCCTCACCTCAGCAGCCCCTCCCTGATCTTACAATTCTCCTATTAAGCACTCCAAGGACCTAAGAAAAAACTTTTTTTTTTCTGAACTTAACCTTGTCCTCTGCTCTCACCAACATCTTGCCAGATTCAAAAAGATGCCAGAGTTCCATACTGTCAGGACTGCAATGAAACAACCAGCTATCAGGATGTCAGCACCCCAGCTTTCTCACATCCTCCAAAGATGATCGATGCCCCCAAGTCAGCAGGAAGCCGTCTTGAGAACTCAATATCCTGCCACACCCAACCCCCCACGCTTTTAGTAATAATAAGAGGTGGGAATGTTGGAACCCAGCAGTCTGCTGACCCCGCCCCCTGATGATGGGCGGGACACCCAATGCCATGTCATTCTACATCATCCATTATGGGGCTGCATAGGATGCAGTTTCCCTTTTAAAACAAACACAAAACCCCTCTTTCTCTCTCTTCCTCTTCTTTGCTTTCTCTCTCCCTTCCTCTCTCTCTCTCTCTCTTTCTCTCTCTCTCTCTCTCCTGCTTTTGGTTGGCCACCAGCTACCCCCCTCTTCTTCTCTCCCCCCCTCTCTCCTCCTCTCTCCTCTTCTGTTCCTGTCCCTCTAAGTCTCTTCCCACCACCTCACTCCCCTTTCTAAATAAACTCCTCATTCAAGCTCTATCTGCCTGGCGTGTTATTCCCTCTGCCTCAGTCACCCTCACCTGCTATGGAACCTGCTATGCTTTCCCACGTGGTCCCTTACCTTGGGACCATATTTACTTAGAACTCTCATGTGGGACCCCCCCACACACACCCCTTCTCCAACCTTTTATTCTTAAAACTGTAACAAAAGAACAACAGTTAGTGCTTTATTACAGCAACAGGGAAGTACACCAAACACCTTCCCTGCAGTGATGGACTGCAACTGTTAGCCAAAGCAAATTCTTCCTCTCTCACACACTTTCTACAGATTTCCTGTCACAGAGATGGGGAGAAGAATAGATGCAACAGTTTACCATGAAGAGAAGTAAAACACACAGAGAAAGATGCTTGCAGCTCAGAGCTGTGTGTGTGTGTGTGTGTGTGTGTGTGTGTGTTTGTGTGTGTGTGTGTGATAAAGTCTATCCCCTAAATGCCAATTTAAGCACAAGGCAAACACACCTAGCTAGAGCTAAAATTCATAATCTTGGAATAGGCTTTAGTTTTCTAGATCTGATAACCTAAGTCATAAGCAAGAAAAAGAAAAACAAAAAGAAATGAGAGATTTTAATCAAAACAACAAGCAAATGAACAACAACAACAAAAAAGTTGTGATTGTGATTCAAGTAACACTCTCAAGGAAATGAAAATTGAAGACAGATGTGGTGGCACACACCTGTAACCCCAGAATTCAAGAGACTGAGCAAGACGAATGCCCTTTTGAGGCCATTCTGAGTTATGTAGCAAGACCCCACCCCTCTACCCCCAAGAAAGAGGACATTAGGACAAGAAGCTGAAACTGCAATCCCATGCTTATGTGATTAATTACAAAGGAAAGAAAGTGAATAATATCACAATTACCAGAAAAAATGAGTGAAGGATAATTGTCTGATGTGAGTCAGCCATCCAAAATCATTAGCGTTTTTTCTACTTAGCAATTACCCATGAGGAGATACAACTTTTAAAAAATGATACCATTAGAATTATAACAAAAGCCAAGCACTGTCGGGAGCCAGAAGAGTACATGAACTTCTATTCATGGCATGTTAAATGCTGACAAATGGCATAAAGAACATCTTGATTAAGTGTTGAGACATTATGGACTCTTGGGTAGATTATTCAAGAATTATAAAAATATCATTGGAATCTTAACTAGGATTTTTAGTTAGGATATTTTGAAGGCCTAGAAATATTTATTCTAACATGTACACAGAAGAAAGTTCAAATATTATGTCCTGTAAAACTGTAAATCTTTCAAAACAAGTAGTTAATTTTAAAGAAGATGATGAGACTGACCTGATAGCGATTTTATATATATATAAATATTAATTCTTGCCACAAATAATGATGCAAGGTACTGTGACAATGACTGCCAGTTAAATCAAGGCTGGACTAGGCCTTCAGTAGGGTGAAACTCCCTGCCTATTAGAGGTAAACTATCCAGCATGTGTTCAAACTAAAGTCAAAGAAAGACTGCCTCCTATAACGTCAAGGAATTCTGCTCCTGGGTAGAAGATAATATAGGTATATCATGACATAATTCTTCTTAACAAATATAACAGTATGTTGACCTTGTTCAAATAGTATCATGATAAGCAAATTTTATAGACAATATAATCATGACTGTGTATTGTTTGTAGTTATTGCTGTTTGTTTAGTGTGGTTCAGGGTCTTTAATTCACTCATGTATGACTCCAAATTTCAGAATCCCCTTAGACATTCAAGTGGTGATTCCAGGTTGATGGTTGCATGTGAGCCTAGAACTTGGCAGAAACAGAACTATGACTCTAAAGCAATCAGTTGTACATCTATGTCCCTGAGATTTGGAAGGTCACTTGGAGGAGGAGTATTATAGTAATGGAGGAGAGGAGAGAAAGCAAAGGTCCTCAAGAGCATCACTCTTTAGATGTTGGGAGACTTCAGAGCCAGTTCAGGAGATGAGGGTAGCATAAGAGGGCCAGAATCAGCTTGATTATGTGGAGAGTGATGGAGAATGTCTTCTGTTGCTGAAAGATATGGTAAGGAGAAGATTGAGAACTTTCTTGGACATGAATCACCATATAACAGAGCAGAGACCTTTGAAACAAGTCACCATATGGTTGAACAGTGACCTTGAAAAGTACCATATTAGCTGAATGGCGAACATTACAGAAACACAATGGGATGAGCTCAAGAGCCCCTGCAAATGACCAGAGTTAAGCTCTGTGGGCAACACATACAAAAGACAGAAAAACAGAAAGGCTGGGGACAGATGGTGGGGGGAAAAGTAGGCAAAAGAGGTCTGGTCTAGTGTCAGCATAGAATTTTAAAGAATATTCTTTATTTTACTTATTTGATAGCTTCATAGATGTACATGGCAAATTTTAGTCATCCTTACCCCATCCCCATCCACCTCTAACAACAAATACCTGTCCACTTTCATGTCTTTTGTGCATGTGTGACTCACTGAGCTTAATTGCAATTGTTTGCATGAGTGTCAGGGTAAGTGACACATGGGCACCTTAATGTTATACCACTGAGGAAAGCGACTTTCCCACCCCAGAAACTATTAACTACCAGTAGTCCCTTAGGGAGGTGTAGATTCTCATGAACCACTCTCCCATTCCTGATGAAATGTTGATGGTGAAATATATATATATATATATATATATATATATATATATATATATATATAACTAAAACCACAAAAAGTATTACTGTGACCAATTTGGTACTATGTATGTATATGTATGTATGTATGTATGTATGTATGTATGTATGTGTGTATTAGTTACCAACCATGACTCTATCAACAGAGGTTCTGTTCTTTCTCTTACTGTTTATCTACCTATCTGTCTACTTGCCTGCCTGTCTATCTATCTACCTCTATTTCGTATTTATATATCTCTCTCTCCTCCTGATCCCATGTGAGTTGAATTGGGGTCACTGACATGAACTGCATGATGGGCTAACTATAGCATCGTGGGCATCTTACCAGTGACTACACTACTGAAGAAAGTGCCATCCCCTTTCCCAGCCATTAACAGCTTCCCAGAGAGGGATGGGGCCCAGTGGGCTCCTCCTCTATTTATGAACAGAAGTTGACAAACTCAATCTTTTGGAGATCCCATGCAGGTAATCGCAGCTGTTCTGAATCCATAAGCACAATGGCATGTCATGCCCAGAAGATGGCTCTCTGCAGTGCTGCCCCTCTGCTCAAGCTCTTACCTTCTTCTGAAGTGTTGCCTAAGCCTTAGCAGAAGTGAAATAGATGTCCCACTGCCCATTGCAAAGAAGCTTCTCTGGCCTCAGTCAAGAGCAGCTCTGATTTCTTTGCATAAACATAAGTATTTAGAAGACAGTTTTTTTAGGCACAACATTCTGTTTAGTAAAAACAACAGAATAGTTTTTCCAGTAAGGCCTATGACCTCTCCAGTCATGGGCTTTTAACCAAGCCAAGAAGGAACATTTTTAAAGACATGTCAAATCTGATCTTATTTACTTGACTATTGGGATGATCTGGTTGGGAACACGTCAATACAGCTTGGGAGAACTGGATAATTGCAAGATTGTAGCGTGTATGTTTTCCTCCAGCCCACCTGCCCCTGGTCTGGTCCTGCCACCAAGCCAGCCCCCAATAACATGCTGAGACTCTGTATTTGATATAAATACTGTTGGCCAGTTCCTAATTCCTTATTGGCTAGCTCTGTCTTAATTATTAACCCATTTCTACTTATCTAAGTCTTTCCATGTGGTCATCTTATCAGAGAGCGGAAGGCCGGCATCTTGCTCTCTTTCGGCTCTCCATCTTGACTCCTCCTTACTACTTCCTCTTTCCTCCTTGTCTCCTAGCCCTGCCTATATTGCTTTCCCATTGGCCCAACAGTGCTTTATTCATTAACCAGTATGAAAACATATTTACAGAATAACATTCCCCATCATCTCCTCTTTTCTGTCTAAAATAAAAAGAAGGGTTTTAACCTTAACGTAGCAAAATATATCATACAACAGTTATCAAATAAGAATCACAGTTAACAATATTTTGTCCATTAACATTTAGTAAGATTTAAGAAAATATTTCATCATCTATCCTATCTTTGTGATTCTAAAGTCCTATATGTAACTTATCTTTAATCCTAACTAAGGAAAACTATAACCATAACTATCTGTCTTCAACTCCTTCAAAGACCACAGAAGGATAATATATAAACTCTAGAAATGACAGAGACAACTCACTGCCTGGTCAGTCACCTGAAGTTCTTCTGTAATGTTCCATCTTCAGCCCATAGGCCATAGTGTGTCTGGCAGACTATTTAGCAAAGCAGGAAACATTAAACTGTTCGCCTGTATTGGCAGTTTGTCAGTCACTTTTCTCTGTGTCCTGTAGACTGTCTGGCTGTCTGGCAGCCTTTTCCATGAAGCAGGAGTCCTGTAGCAATGTCCATCTCGAATCAGCAGTCACCTTTTTGTGGGTCCTGTATGTCCAGTTTCTATAGCATAAAGTCAAACAGTCCAGAAGAGTAGTACCTTGCCCAAATGGCTAGTCTTGCCATATTAGAAGCAAACTCCATAATGTGTTTCTTCGATGTTCATCTTTCTTTCTGATGCAGGTGGTGTTACCAGGAGCAGTTGTGCCTCACTGTCAAGAAAAACCCTAAACCATTTTAAATGCCATATTCTGTAGGTCTTTGAAAGGTTTGAAGAATGCCTATTCATCTCAAATACATCTCTAGATATCTAGAAATCCTAACTAATTTAACTCCAAGTTTTGACTATCGTAGGTAACTCCCTATAATATGTACTAAATTATATATTACATTTTTCAATGAACTATATAAACATAATACCTAAACAAGAGGAGAAATACACACCTCACAAAACTGACCTCAAACATATCAACAAATGAAAATTCACTCCAAAACAAAGCATTCATATCAATACCATAATTCCCTTTTTACCTTTAAAAAGATTGTTTGTGGTCATTAGCCATTTATAACCAAGACCACTTAAATGAAAACAAACATTTATAAACAATATTTGGGAATTTGGGCGTCGTTCTTTTCAAACTGTTTCCTGCTGGTAGGGAGCACTGTCATGGGGATCCTAAGAAGACCCAGAAATCCTGGCTGTAGTGGTCTGCAAGGTTGCAATATCCCATTGATGTTGCCTCAGGGGGTCTTGCTTGATCAAACCACATTAGTCTGGAAGGAATCCACAGCTTTTCATTTTCTGTGGAAACAAAAATAGAAATCCTTTTCCCCAGTAACTTGTCCTTAGGCTTAAATTTTTGAGTCAAAGCATTTTTAAAATATATAAATTGAATTAATCCAACAGCATTTCTTTTATCAGTTGATGTTATTTCTTTAGCAGTCAAACAATTTAAAGATAACAGAACAGCATACAATATCCAAAGTTTCTCTGTGCTTTCCATCTTTATGTGGCTTTTTTATTATTCTATTTCTTCTATTTCTATTTTTACATATTTTGAGACAGGGTTTCTCTGTGTAACTTTTATCTGTCCTGGAAGTCCCTCTGTATACTAGGTTTACTTTGAAATTACAGATCACACTGCCTCCCCAGTGCTGGGATTAAAGGTGTGTGCCACCACACCCAGTTACTCTGCTTCCTTTTTTCTTTTATAAACCATTGTATCCTGTTTTTTTTTCTCTCCCAAGCCAACATATTTTATAAAACACAGTGTAAACTTTCATTGCAGTTCTCGTACGCACCAATGAATTGTTAGCAGAGCTCTTTAAAAGCAATGTGGTTTTTTTTTTTTTTTTTTGCTGCTTATGCAAATTTTGGAAACCTCCATTAAAGGAGCTGCACAAATCTCTGTCTACAGCAAAAAAAATCCAACTGAGAAAATGCTGCTACCAAGAAGTCTTGCTAGTCTCTGTTCCTTTGTTTCTAAAACATTTCTTAAGCTTTTATTAGTTTTAAGTGAAAGTTCTTATAGCCACTGTTTTGTATATAGTTTTGTATCAAGCTTAAATCTTTTCTTTAGACTAAAAGGGGAATTGTAGTGGGATATTCACTTTGTCTGCTTCTGTGGTACTGACCAGACCCATTGAGGGGTGGAACCAGGGGCCGAAGTGACCTGTGGAACTAGGTCTGAGAAGGAGGCGGGGAACACTCTCTTTCTGGCAGTACGGGAGCATCCGGTTCCAACTGTTGTGTTCATCTGTCTGTGTTGTGAGTTGTTTCTTCCTGGATAAACATCTATTCAGCCTATGTGTTTATCCTGACCCTTATTAAACCGCAATACCACATAGTACTTGGGAGGCACAGACAGGTAGATCTCTTGAGTTTGAGACTGGCTTGTTCTACAGAGGAAGTTCTGGGACAGCCAGGGCTATACAGACAAACCCTGTCTCAAAAAACAAAAAACAAAAAACAAAATGTAACAAAACCAAAACCAAAAAAAAAAAAAAAAAAAAAAAAGGAAGTAAGGAAGGAAAGAGAAAGAATTGGGTCTGGGTCTGGGTCTCTAGTTCTACTGTGTAGACCCTGTCATATGTATTTTTATAAGATCTTCAGACAATTCTGATGCATCACAAAGTTAAAAAACCCCACTGGTTTAGAGCCACATTGTAAGCACTATGAATAAATGAGGTTCCGTGACCAGCCAAGCACCACAGAGTGGGAATGTCCCTGAGATAAAGGTATTTGCAATGTACATTCCAGGGATGGGTCCTGCAACAAGGATTCCATGAGAAACACCTATGGATGGTGGGTGGTGGAGGAGGGGTGGAGTAATAGACCTTGGTGAAAGAGGAGAATTGGAATTTGGCTAGCAGTGTTGGGACTGCAAATCACTATGCTCATGCAAGCAACCCTAATCAAACTCAGGGTTCAAAAAAAAAAAAAAAAACACCAGAAAGTAGGAGATGGATTCTTTGGAAAGAGAGAAGTTTATCAGGAGTGAAAAGGACAAAAAAAGAAAGGAACAGGACAGGAGGTGAATACAATCAAAATAATTATCTACATATGTGAAATTGTCAAAGAATACTTCTCCAAAGATAAGTAAGCAGAATAGAAAGGGTGATGGTCACTAGGATACTCACATATCACACACTACCTGAATGCCGTAAGTTTGGACCAAGTGTGGACCAAGACCACACTAAGAACTTACTGCTCCCAGCCAACAAATGAAGGTGGCAATGATGTGAAGGCCAGTTATATAGAGGAACATACTCTTTAGATGGTTGACTTTGGCCCAAAACCCCCCCTCTCATTTCAGGAACCTCCCTTGGCAGGGCTTTCTATAATTCTACCCAGCTTTCTTGCCATTCTTCATTTTCCATTACATCTGCATCACAATTTGATAGGTCCAAGATTTACTCAACTTCCTCCTTAATATCTTTCTCACACAGGCATTTCCCCTCTTAAAATCTTTGGCATCTGCTTTGTGGAAGATGTAGAAGAAGACAGAAAGTTCCTTGTTGTGGAACATTAAGTTAACTAGGAAAGGATTGCTGCAGAATATTACTTTAACTGTGTAAAAGTGTGCTACATTTGTTTACGCTGAATTTGTTTAACAAGGTAAGGATGCGTGTTTAATTCTGTAAAGATGAGCTACATTACCTTGCCTGCCTAAGGTAACTGATTGGTCTAATAAAGAGCCAAATGGCCACTAGCTAGGCAGGGAAAGGATAGGAGGGGCTGGTGGGCAGAAAGGATAAATAGGAGGAGAAATCTGGGCTTAGAGAAAAGCTACAAAGAAGAACAGGAGAAGGAGAACAAGGGACACATCCAGGGCAAGAAACCAGGCATCATCCATCCATCCATCCATCCATCCATCCATCCATCCATCCATCCATCCATCCATCCATCCAGCCAGCCAGCCAGAGAAGCAGTGGAAGTACAATATACAGAAGTAAGAATGGTAATACGACCTGAGGCAAATGGTAAAGAGAAACAGATTAAGTTAAAAGAGCTAGCCAGGAATGTGCCTGAGCTAGGTAGACCATTCAAAACTAGTAAGTCTCTGTGTCGTGATTTGGGAGCTGGTAAAAGAAAGAGCCTGGTACAGTTCCTGACTAGAATTTGAAGGTGAGAGGACAGACCAGGTAGTGTGCATCTATCTGTATGCACTATCGTAGTTCTTGCCTTGCAGGAACACCAATGAGGACTAGAGATACATAGTGATCATTGCAGGACAGCATAATTCGGGTAATAGGGGTCACCCTGGAACCTTTGGCAAGAGCATCCTTGTGTTGTTGAGAAGGTGATATTGCTACTAGGATAGCTGAAAACACACTGGTGATTCAGTGAAGTAGTTCAGCACCTGTACAAGAACAACTCAGTCACACTGGGTGGCTATAGCCTCTATGGATGTTGCGGCTCCCTCTGGGCACAATAAGATAGTTTCTACCACTGTTACTCTTCACTGTGGCCACCATCAGAGAAGGGGATGATAGCATGGGCATTAAAAAGTCAGGTAAACATTTACAAACGGGGTGATGTGTGTGGTTTGTGTGTGTGTGCTTGTGCATGCATGTGAGTAGAAATGTACATGCTTATGTGTTCCCATATGTGTGGAGGCCAGAGAACAACCTCTAGTGTTGTCTCCTTGCCAAGCTAATGAGAGTTAAGGTATCAAATGTCTCTGTCATTACAAATGAGCATTGCTGTGTCCAGATTTTTTTTTAAACATGGATTCTGGAGAATAAGCAATGTGTTTACGTTAGAAGCCTGAGGCTCTTAGATCAATCCTTAGAAAGGACATTTTTTAAAAAGCCGGATGTGGTGTCATTCTCTTACAATCCCAGTGCTGTAGAGGCAGAGATGAGAGGGACCCTGGGGTTTGCTGCCCAGCCAACATGGGTAATAATATTGCAAGTTTCCAACCAGTGAGAGGCAGTCTCCAAAGAAAGGTGGGCAGTGCCTGAAGAACCTGAAATCGCCCTCTGACTCCACACATACCTGTGCACGAACCTCCCCCCCAATCTATCCAAATGGAACTCTATGTATAATAATGAAAAGAGGGGCTTGTATATAATACAACTGGAAATAATTTTTGCATCTTTTGTTTTGTTTTGTTTTGTTTTTTGAGACAGGTTTCTCTGTGTAGACATGGCTGTACTAGAACTCACTCTGTAGACCAGGCTGACCTCGAACTGACAGAGATCCACCTGCCTCTGCCTCCCCAGTGCTTGGCTTAAAGGTGTACACCACCACAACCTGGCATAAATTTTCTCTTTAGTAAGGGTCTTTTACTCTATTAAATACTATCTTGGAAAGCCAAACATAAAACCAAAAGTCATCACTTTTTGTCCTTTTATTTTCCTTCCTTCCCCTTCCCAACTTATCCACTTTTGTTATTACTATATGTTTTCAAATTAATATATAAATATTTTCATTAGACTTATACTTACAACATGGAAACTACATAAACTTAAAAATTGTGTTACAAAAATGCCCAAACAGAAGGCACTGACCTTTTGCCTAAGTCAACACTAGAGGGTGCTACACAACCGCAGAGCCAGTTCCTTCTGTCAGCATTGGCTCCTGAGGTAGCAGGCTCTTTTGTGTGTAACTGCGTAAAAATGCACAAAATTCAGAGATTAGGAAATCCACGGAAGAGGGGAGCTTGAGTTGTTGTTGTTATTGTTGTTAGTAGCAGCAGTAAGATTTCCACGAATGAGAGCTCATGTTGAGTGGTTAAGGAGACCCCAGATGAAATACCACTTACTATGCCCTGTGGGGAAGCCTGCATGTGCCTCTCTCTACAGCTGATGCTGAAGCCCTTAACCAAGTGGATTTTTTTCTAGAATGTAAACTCAACCAGCTCATTTCCTGACAGAACAGCAAGTTTGAGGGTCAATGACTACTAATAGTAGACATACTAAAAATGCTTATTTATTGTGATTATCTGTGCGAGATTGACATTGGATCATTTATTTATCTTCATTCAGAATTTCCTAAGACCAGTGTTGTACTTTGCATCAGGAATGACCTCTAAAGATTCTTGTACTGAACATTTGGCCCTGGTGTGGCAGTGTTTAGAGACGGGATGTCATTGAGTGGTTATTGGATCATGAGGGGTCTGTCCTTGTAAATGGATTCATCCACTGATGTAGTTAGAGTTGAATGGACTGTGGTAGAAACAGCAGGAGGTGGGGCCTGGCTAGAGGGAGTAGTTCCTCGGGGTTTATATACTTCATCTCTGTCTTTGTCTGTCTCTGTGTGTCTCTCCTGTCCACAATGAGGTGGTCAGCTTTGCTCTACCACACTCTTTTGCTGTGACACACTATCTCATCACAGGTTCAGAAACAATGAGTCAACCAACTATGCCCTGAACTCTTAGGAGCTATGATCCAGGATAAACCCACGTTCCTGTAAGTTGTTTTCCCCCACTGTTTCATCGGGTGGTAGAAAGTTGACGTACACAACTGCTTTCAGCCTTCAGAATGTTTATCCTCAAGGAGGGCTGGCACCAGCTGTTGTGGTTTAACTATGAAATGTCTCTTTAATGTTCCTGTATTGAAGGCTTTGGGAAGTGACTGGATCCTGAGGGCTCTGACCTAATGAATGGGTTAACGTGTGATGAATGCATAATTGAATGGACTTTTGGGAGGTGGTGGTACTGGAAATGAGGCTTAACTAAAAGAGTTGTGTTGCTGGGGCAAGTCTTGCCCTGGCTCTTGGATGTCTGTCTTAGCCTCTGGTTACCTTGAAGTGAGTGGCTTTGCCCCATTATTATAGGCTCCCTATCATGATGCTATTCTCCACCTCACCTGGACCCAGAAGCAATGCAGGCAAGCAACCATGGAATGAAACCCTTAAAACCATGAGCCCAAATAAATCCTTTATTGCTGAAGCTATATTCTCAGTATTTTGTGACAGTGATAAAAAACAATAACAGCAACAAACCAATAAATAGGCATTGATGAATATTGAATGGAAGTTCTTTAGGGGTTGGTCCTGTAGACAAAAACATATAACATTTACTATTTCAACCAATTGAAATGAATACATGTGGTATATCTGTCACCACTGTGCTGGTACTTTTCTGTAAACAATATAAATTAGACTCATTTGAGAGGAGGGAGCCTCAATTAAGAAAATGCATCCATAAGATCAGGCTACAGGTGGGCCTGTAGGGCATTTTCTTAATTCCTGTTTGATGAGGGAGTATGCAGCTCATTGTGGGTGGTGCCATGTCTGGACTAGTGATCATAGGTTTGGTCTTGACAAGCTGACCAAGCCAAGAGAAACAAGCTGGTAAGCAGCACTCCTCCAAGGCCTCTACATTGGCTCCTCCCTCTAAATTTTGTTTGAGTTCCTTTCCTGGCTTCCTCCAATGATGAACAGTGATGTGGAAGTGTAAGCTGAAAACATCCTTTCATCCACAAGTTGGTTTGGGTCATGGTGTTTCATCACATCAGTAGTAATCCTAATTTAGCCAAGCACCACCCATTTCCAAAAGTTTTTCTATGTCCCAAACTGAAGATCTACATGCATTGAACATTACTCTCATTCCTCCTCCCCCTAGACCCTGGTAGCTTTACACCTGCTACTACCTTAGGTGTCCCATATTGGACTCGTAGAATATTTGTTCTCCCACGTCTTGCTTATCTCACTTATGTAATGGCATAAGGGTTCATAAAATTTCTCAGAATTTTATTATTTTGTAAAAAAGGTTTGTTTTTATTTGTGTGTGTGTGTGTGTGTGTGTGTGTGTGCCATATGTATACATGTACCTGAACAAGTCAGAGGAGGACATCAGATCCTGTTGAGGCAGGAGTTACAGGCAATTGTGAACTACCTGATGTGGGTGCTGGGAGGACCCTCGTTCAGTGTTCTCAACCACTGAGCCATCTCTCTAGCAGCAAAATCCCATTGCTGTTAAATCCATCCAATATTGTATCGTGATTAAATATCAAGTTTTACTTATTCATTTATCCTTTGATCAACACTTGGGTTGTTTTTACCTTTTATGTATTACAATACCAGAGCTACAACTATTAGTGTGTAGATATCTACTTGAGTCCATACTTTAAATTCTGTTGTATATGTTTTTTTAAAAAGTATATTGTATATATTTCTATCGTCAATTCCTTGGGAAATTGCCAATTGTTTTTTTCCCATGGATCCATATAATTTTTCTTCCTATCATCCAGGCACAGATGTTTCCATTCTTCCGTGTCTTTGCTTGAATTTTTATTTCCTGTTATTATTATTATTATTATTATTATTATTATTATTATTATTTGTGTGTGTGTGTGTGTGTGTGTGTGTGTGTGTGTGTGTGTAAGAGAAGAGAGAAAGAGTGTGTGTGCACATACCTAAGATTGGGTGTGAGTGTTACAGTATGTAACAAGGGGGGAACTTGCACAAATCTGTTCTTGCTTTCTATCTTTTATTAAGTTCTAACTTTTATTAAGACAAGACCTCTCTTGTTTCTATTGCTGCACTAGCTAGAGCAAAAGCTCCCAGCCCATTCTCCTGCCTCTGCTTCCCATCTCTGGAAAGGAGTGCTGAGATTACAGATGACCACGCTACGGCTTCTGGCTTTTTGCCTGGGTTTCTGGGATATTCGGGCTTGCACAGTGCTTTTACCTGAGGAGCCATCTCCCCAGTTCATTTTGTTTGTTTGTTTTGTTTTTAACAAAATCCATGCAGATGTGTTTGAGGTGGCATTTCTCATTTCTCTGTCGTTTTTGTATGTATCGGGGGGTGGGGAGTGTTTACACAGGCACATGGGATAATACACAGATGTGGAGACCAGAGGTCAATGCTGGCCGTCCTCCTTGATTGCTCTATTTTTGAGATAGGGCCTCTCACTGAATATGGATCTTGCTGAGTTGGCTGGGCTGACTGACCAATCTCTGCTCCCTCAGGCTTGGATTTTGTACAAGTTCTGGGCAGGTTCTCAAGCTTGCATGGCAGACACTGTATCCATTGTGTCAGCTCCTCAGCCCCTCACACTGTGGCTTTGATAGGTCCTTTTTGCCGATTTAACGGTTTTAACTTCAAGTTAGGCAGAGACAAAGAACGGATATTTACCTGATTGGTTGATCAAAGGAGGATGGAAGCCATAGCTGATGCGCTATGTAGCAGAAGAGAGTATCAAACTTACATTGAATATTTACAAAGGGGTTGTCAAACTACAGCATGTAAGTGATGGTCTCATTGCCTCTTTTTTGCAAATAAGGCAACTCCGTAACATCCATTTGTTTAGAGCCTGTCCACAGAGGCTTCACAGTATAATAGAAAAGTGATGGGTGTGACAGACATGTAACCTGCAAAGTCTGAAACATCTACAGTTTTGCTCTTTTCAGAAAATATTTTCTACTTCCTGGGTTATGGGTAAGAGGCGAATTTAACCAAATATTTAATTTGTACAAGTATAAGATATTTATACCCAAGCAATTATAACACCAAGTATACAGCAAGAAATTGGGGATCCATATAAAAAAAAAGACAGTGATTTATTTTCTTAGCACTGAGCTTGCTATGACTCAGCATTGTGATAAATGGGATGAGCAGAAGCTGATTTAATGTGAGACCAGAAAAAAAGAATCCTGAACACTGGTGTTCAACTTTGGCCACAGTGAAACCAGCTCAACACTTGGAGACATCGACAATGTTCTTGGGGGATCTGTTGAACTTGTGTAGATGTATGGATTGTAAGAGCTGCCTGGGTGACTGTTATGTACAGAAGTGATGATTCTGCTGATGTATCCACACCTAGAGCCTCATTCCATGTGTCCCATTCCATGTGTCCCAGGGACAGAAAGACATGCTGATTCCTATTCAAGGAGGAGCCTGGATTGTGAGAGAACAGGGGTTCGTTTTGATATAAGCAACTACAGAAGGCAGGGGTAAAAAAAAAAAAAAAAAGCTGGGAAGACGGTAATGTAGTTGGTTGTTTTTCTTACCCTTTTTCTCTTTGGGGACCCACCACTGAGCTCCCAGATAAATCACATGGAGGCTTATTTTATTTTTTATGAATGCCTGACCGAGCTTGGCTTGTTTCTAGTCAGCTTTTCTTAAATTATCCCATTTGTCTTTTGCCTCTGGGCTTTTACATTTATCTACTTCTGTATATCTTTTTTTTTTTTTTTTTCCTTCTCATTCTGTGTCTGGTTGTGAGGCTGGGTAGCTGGGTAGCTGGGTAGCTGGGTAGCTGGTACAAGGAGTCTTCCTCTGCTCCTTTTTCTAGTCCCTTGGTCCCCTCTTACTAATCCCTCTTTTTCTCCTTCATTTTATCCTCTCTCTCTTTGACAGTTCCTCCTGTCCTTGTTCCTGCCTTGCTATTGGCCATTCAGTGCTTTATTAAACCAATCAGGTGTTTTAGACAGGCAAAGTAAACACAGCTTCCCAGAGTTAAACAAATGCAACATAAAAGAATGTAATGCATCTTTACATCATTAAACAAATGTTCTACAGCATAAACAAATGTAACATGAGCTAAAATAATATTCCACAACATAGTAGGATGTTTATAACCCACATTAAGCATAAGACTGTCTAGTGGAAGGTGCTCAGACTTCTGTGTAGTAGGCTCCAGCAAGGATAGTAGAGAATAGAGAAAATAAGTTTCCAACTTCTATCATCACCTTTAGCAGTACCCAAAAGAGATGCTGCCGAGGGAAGGAGTGTCTTTTGAGGGGTCCCGTCTGTTGGTCCCCCATCCATGTTAGTGAGCAAACTGGCATGTCAGTATAGAGGGTAGCAACAGCAGTTGCTGTGATTTCTTATGGCAGGCATTGTGCTATTCACTTAAGGGGCTCACACCATCCCAGCAGGAGGGGTATTTATTTTCCAAATCATGGTTCAGAAGCCAGGACCTCTGAGGCTTGCTCAGTGTCACATGTAACAGGGCCCAGGAACACCAGATGGATGGTCTTCCAGCCTGGGCTCCTTTGACACTAGAGACACTGTGTGTGAATAGTTAGACCTGAGGCTGTGTGGGCAGTAATGAGGTTTATTTTAAACAAACCCTACAGCGCTAGTCTATGTAAAGGAGAGGTGACTCTCAAATGATTCACCTTTGAAACTTTCTCTTGGAAAGTTTGGAATCGTCAAGGGCAAGGCTTCAAGACAACACCAGGCAATCTAGTCCATGCCCTTTCCCAACACACAGATGAGAAGACTGAGAAGGGCAGGAGGCATTCTGGATTACATAATATATATATTATATTTTTTTATATTAATATATTAATATATATTATATAGCTATATATATATATATATATATCACATTCTTGCTCTATCTGCCTTAACCATTCTTCCCCAGCTCAAAATATAGCTCATCTCAGGCAATTGCCTTCAGAACTAATCCACCGACATGTGAGACAATCAATTTCTTACTTTGTTGATAACATCTTGAGTAGGATTCAAAACAGCATGGCTAAACCTCTGTATTGATCTCACCCTTCCCACTCAACTCTGATGGACTCTTGACTTTGTAAGAACTAACTTAGTCGACAGAGAATGTACATTGCCACCACTGAGGGATACCATAAATAGAATCTTTGGCTTCTGATTTCCTTTGAAAGTACTTTCCAAGCTATGTTAAATGGTGTCAGTTTCATTAGCATAGAGGGTCACTCAGGAAAAACCCAGAAACAGCTCAGTAGCTCTGGGTGAATTCAGTCTGCTCTGTTCACTACAGTAGCTACTAAAAATCCTCTATATTAGTTGCCACCAAAGCAGAAATGTTGGGAAGAGGCTGCCACACTGGAATGATTTTTCTCAGCAACCTCACACCCATCATCTATCTCAGACCAAACATTTGTCACCAGTAGTAGAAAGAGAAGGGATATGTGTGACTTCTGGGCAAGATGATTAGGAGGCAAAGGAACATTTTCTATATTTAATAAGCTCCCACCAGGCATCTTTATGCAAATGATTTCCATGGTGTAGGGAAAGGGGAAGCCACAAGAGGGAAAGAATCTAGGTCAGGATAGATTTACCTTTAGGCCGTTGTTTGGATAAGGACTATCACCCAAAAGCCTTTGTTTCAAAGGCTGGTACCAGTGGGAAAGTGGTCGACCCTTTAAAGGTGAGGCCTGGTGGAAGGAAGTGGTATTACTGGGAGAATAATCATGTAGGGACTATTGAGACCCTGGTCTCTTCCTGTCTCTTTTAGTTCCTAGCTGTCATGAGGTAGACAGGCCTACTCTATCCCACAGTCACCATGATGTACCATGTCACCCTGGGCACCACTAGGACCAAGTGATCATGAACGGAAACCTATGAAAATATGAGTCAAAACCAACTTTTCCTCTTCGTAAATCAAGGCGTTGGATATCTGTCAGTGACAGGAAGTGGACTAACATGTTACCGTAACAAAAATGCTTTTATCTCTTTGAGTCCTGGAATTTTGAAGATTTATTTGTCACCACAACTAGTATAATCCCCAAGCAGCTGTGAAAATGATTCCACCAAAATATAAACACAGCGACAGGGAGTCTATCGGCGCACCTGATGGGCTACACACTGTATGTTTTGGGTAAATGGATGAGTTGAAGCCATTAGTGGCTTTCGTGAAGGGAAATTAAAGAAGGGCTAATAAGGGGCCTTCAGGATGAAGAGCATGTTTTCTCACATGCTGAATTTTGTTTTTATTCTTCCAGCTATCCTCAGGAATGAATGGCGGGAAAAGCGTTGTAATTGCTGCAGAGAGACAGCCAGATTAGAGTCTGACTGTCTTTAATCAAATCAGGCTGCCTTCATGAATATACCGCTTGGAAGGCATACACTGAGCTGCCTCTCCTATGAGATGAGTTCGGGATCTCCTCCGGATTTGAACGCAGTCTCACTTTTATCACCTTGTGGTGACTGAAGGTGACATTATAGCATCTGCTCTTCACTTTGCCGGCAAGCAAGTCTAAGCCCTCAGAGGAGGATGACACACCCAGAGTCCCTTGAACATCAACAGCCCACACCCAAGGCCGACCAACAGGATGTAGGGGAGAGCAAGGAAACTCTGCCCCTTGCAAGATACTTACCTTCCCCTGCCTCAGTTTCCTTGCCTTTAAAATGGGGAGAATTAGAATGGAACCTGCTTTGTGGGAGTGTCACAAGTATGAGTTCATATACTCGCAGTGCTCTGGGTGAGACCTGGTATGCTGGAAGCACTAGGGAAGTGGTAACAACTATAGTTGTGTAGATTATTTTGAGTTCATTTTTACATGCCTGTATCCTCAGGCTTCCCAGAATGGGGACATTAAGCACACAGAGAACAGAAAAGCATAATGAGTCAGAGTGTGCCAGGAAGTCCCTATCCCGGATTCTCAGAATGCACAGCCTAAGAAACTAAGCTGCCTCATAATGCAAGTGTGAATGGGTATTTGGCACGCCAAGATTAATTCATTAAGAGAGGAGGAATTCGGGATTTATTCATGTCTCAGGAACGCTACAACTGAGTATAAGCATGCCATTGTTCTTTACTGTGTAAAGGAAAAGAAAATTCAGGTTGTGTAAGTTCAGTCTCAGAGTGAGGATGGACTTGGAGAATGGAAATAGAGGTAACCTAGTGCTGCTTGTCTCAGGTACAATCAGAAGACTTGACTGTGAGGAGTTGGCATCATAGAGGGCCTTGTTAGGAAGTTCTGGAAGGCCAGGTTTTCTAGAATTGCTGGAATCAGTTGAGATTTTGCTGAACAAAGCACATATATCCTCCCATCAGGTTCTACTGGCCTAACTGTTTCAGGGCAGAATTCCTTAATATAGCCACAGCAGATGGTCACCAACTTCTGCTTGGACACTTGCTTGCCACCTACTCATTGCTGGGCAGCGTTGACTGTTATAGCATCCTTCCCTTGACTAAACCAACAATCTGTCTTCCTAGAATGTTGGTCTATTGTGCCTACATTTATTGCCTGGTGTGACATAGAATCTGTTTTCTTGATTTCTCTCTCTTGATGGACAGTGGGAGAAAGAAAAACAGTACTAGGCTTCCCTAGGAGAAATATCTATTTAACTATATTTAGCTATCACACCTCAGTCAGGTTACTTAAGGTCTCATTGTCTTGATGTGTTTAGCTTTAAAGGATTATTTAAAATTTCCTAAGAGTCTTGGGAAAGTTAAGATAACTAATAATAACATACATGGAATACAGAGGACAGAGCTTGGAACTATTTACCCAATGGGTGACAGTAATAATGATTACTACAGTGTTCATCACCCTAGTTGATGTATTCATAAATACATCAACTCTCAGTTTAGTATTCATAAATCTCCTCCATCTGTTCCCTGACCTGGTGGCCAACCCCATCCCATTCTGCTTGTCTCCCTTGAAAAGAGTCTGCTTGCCCATCTGCATAGGGTCTTCATTCTAGGGTAACTCAAGAATGGCCACAGCTAGCTGGTCACCCAAGGAGAGAAAACTAAAGTGGAGACTCGAACTTTTCTCCCAGAATGCCCAAGTCACCTGTAAGGAACCAGAAGTCAGCTGACATCAGCAAATACTCTGCCCTCAAAGGAGAAGCTTTGGCATTTGAAGTCTCCTCCTTTATCTGTACTCAGTCAATGATACTTGAGAGGAGCCTCTTGCTATGTCAAATTTAATTTTCAGTCTTAATCATTGCACTGTACATTTACAAAAATAGCCTGAATTGATGCCCCTTTCTTATAAGCCATACCTGTGGTCAATTGCACATCAATGGAATCAGAACTGAATCCTAAGATACCCTCTGCGTATTTACAGGGAATTTGAGAGTTTTTGGGTGTGGGAAAACTCCTACACAGCAGATGTCAGAACTGGTATATTCTGGAAGAACTAAGTGCTAAAAATGAGGAGAGAGGGAAAAATAGTGAGATTTTCCTGTGTAGAGATTATGAAGAGATCAATCATTAAATAGGATACACAAGGAGCTTCATCCCTCATTTGTCTCAGAAAGCACTTGGTTTTGTTGCTTTGATACAGACTGTGTCTTCAGGCTGAGCTGGTTTCCAATGTACTACCCTCAAGCACCCTCCTTCTGAGATCTAGGATTACAGGGGTATGCAGCCACACCCAGTGGGAAGGTATTTTTATGAAGCTATATAACTGCATCTTGAATGGTGGATATATATTCATCTTAATCCCTAGAAGCATGGGTATGACCTTCTTAGGGCAAAGTCATAGATAAAGGACCTGAGACAAGATCTTCCTGCATGACCCAGGTAAACCACAAATCCAACGACAAAGGTCCTCATCAGAGAAAAGAGGATGGAGATTTAAGATGTAGAGCTGAGAAGGCCCTGTGAGGATGGAGTCAGAGTAACACAGGGCGGACATCTGAGGAACTTCAAGATTCAGCCTCTTGCTGGAAAAGCAAGGAGGAGTTCTTTCTTGAGCTCTGAGTAGGGAGATGGTCCACAGCCTTTAAATACTGTGACAGTGTTGTCATGTACCATGTTTCTGGTGAGAACTACCTTATTGAGTAGTATGGAGAAAACAAGCAATAAACAACTCATTTGTTTTAGGTAAGTTGAGGATTTTGAGTTTGGCCACATTCATAGCTGGCCTCATTCAACCTTGTGGTTGGATGCGGCTGGCAACCAAGATATGGATGTGGAACTTCAGGCTCCTAAAATTGTGAGACGACTTCCTTCCTTTGTTGTAAGTTACAAAGTCTGTTGTAAGCATCGAGTCTGTGCTTATTTGTTACAGTAGCCCCAGATGAACATGGAGATCCCTGGAGATCTCTACTTTTTAGAGTCTAAAGGACTTAATGGAAGATCCTGATACCACCCAAGGCTTTCTGGCTCTCTCAGACCTGTGAAGTCATAGGAGCGAGGTTGGCAGTCAGGGGAAGAATCTGTGAGGTCACAGGAGTAAAGGATCCCTGTGATGTGGAAGGCCTGTTCATGGTGGCACATGCTTTTAATACCAGCATTTGGGAGGCAGAGGCAGGTGGACCTCTGAGTTCAAGGCCAGTCTGGTCTACAGAGAGATTCCAGGACATCCAGGGCCACACGGAAAAACCCTGTTTCTCAAAAGCAAAACAAAATAAAATAAAAGAATAAAGAAAAAATTAAAAAAAAGAAGCCCAACTTCTTGTTTTGAAAAAATATGGTGGTCTAATTCTGAGGAGGCTAATGCGTGCTAATTTAGTCATGGCTCTGTCACAATGACCTTTCTTTCTTAAATACAGCTTCTGATGTGATTCTTTATTTGAGCCAAAAATATGCACAGACACCTCAAAGAAGCTGTCATTTGGAGCCTCAAAGTGATTTGTGATTATTCCTTTGTACCAGTCAAGGTAGCCTGGGTTACCTATGCTGTGAGAACAAACAACATTCAAGTTTCAGTGGCTTTCAGTACTGAAGGTTGTTGCAGGCTGATCTACGTCCCCTCAAAGTTTGTGTGTAGAAATCTTAACTCCTGGTCCATCAGAATGCCTGCCATGTGGAGACAGTCGTTAAGAGGTAAGTAGATGAAAATTAAGGTTGGGCCCTACTCTTATAGGACTAGTGTCCTTGTAGGTAGACACATGGGGGTTGGGGAGAAGATGACAGGGATAGAGGGGTCTCCCGTCATCTCATCTGACAGGCCCCAAAGGAGACCCCTTCTTCTGGGGGAGCCAGAGCTGTCCACATTCTGCTCTGGTTTCCAATCTCCAGACCTGTACGAAAAAAATTAAAAATTCTACTGCCACAGCTGTCCAGTCTGTGGTACTAAGTCAACATGGCCTGATGAATTACCCAGCTAAAATGGAAACTAGGAGATTTTTCTGGTTTTGGTCATTGCTTTCTCTAGATTCCCAGTACGTGTCGTAGATACCCAGTATCTTAAATGCTTAAATACATACATTTGGTAATTTATGTTGAGGTGGTATGACAATTAGATCAAGGTTGACACTGAATAACTGTGAGTTTCCCATTTCTTCAAAAATATCTTTCAGCAATTTCTCTGAAATAATCACTGCAGATGTGGGAAACTGCTCCCTGGTGGCTTGCAGTCTTGGGTGAATCTCTGGAGCTGAATATGTTGTTGGCCCTGCCCCAGCAGAGAAGCTGATCGCCTGTCCTTGTCAGGATCCCTGGGAAATAAAGTAACAAAGCCTAGACCAATCTAGTTTAGAAATAGAGAGTTTTTAAGAGAGTTGAATAGCCAGATTCGAGCCTCAGAAACAACTGGAACTAGAGTTTTGAATGGACTAAATAAAACAATTCTCCAAATAAAAGACTTCTCTGTCTCTCTCTTTATGTTTCTCTGTCTTTTGTTTCCCCCCTCACCAGAATCCCCAGAGCTGTTAGAACCTGTGGCCTTAGGTCCTAGGACATACTATTTGAAAAGCCTTGAAGAAGCACTTTTCGATTTTGGGTAGATGCTCTTTGGCCTAGTCAGTCATGGCCAGAGCAGCAAGTACATATTGTTTAGATTGTTGTTTAGTCTTGGTTGAGGAGTTCACAGATGTAGCTACCATGCATCAACCTCTTAATATGCTTTGCAAGAAAAGCTGAAAGCTCAGTAGGATGGATGCTCTGGGTTGTTCACAGGTGGTTATTTTATGACTGTCCACTCTTTCTTCTCAAGGGTAATTCTCTTTTTCCAGCATCTAACACACTGAATGCATAAATGAATGGGATGAGAGCGGCCAGGGCCCGCTGGAATGTAGCAGAGAAGATATGAACTACACCCAGGGTGAAGGCATCTCTCAGGAATGCTTAGGTGAGAATCATGTGACAGAAGGTAGGCACAAATCACTGAGCAGACGAGATAGCTGAGGTAAGTTCCCAATGCAGAGAAGTCACATAGTAAAGTTCTACTTGAGCCAGGTCTAGAATTTCTGTCTCCACTTTATTTTTTACAGTTAGGAGAGAATCGAGTTTGGTTCCGTTCTGCAAAGAGTGTAGCAGGTAATGCTTTATCAGATGCAGCATGGTTAGACTCAGACTCTGCATCCTGTCAGGGAACTCTTGATATGGAAAATTCCAGCCAGCCTCAAGAGGAAACTCGAATCGCCTATTAGTCATATTGCAGCTGCCACCCAATCAGGAGGGACAGCACACATTCTCTATGCACACTGCTGTATGTGTTTATAGGAAGGCATAAGAAGAAAATGCAAAGTGTTCAGAAGCACAACTAAGGAAGAAAATCTCTGAGTCATTTGTTTGCATGGTGTGATTGATTCAGAGTGGACAAAACACCACAAATGGATACAGATGATGTCCCTGAAGACCAGAAGAAAACTCTTTATCTACCACCAGTGCTGGCTCAGTGGAGTTCAGAGTTCATCCAACCATAATGCCAATCTGCCCAAATCAGAACTAAAAAATTTGCTTACCAAAGGTCAGAACAGAATAAAAATGAATGTACCACCTGCCCACCCCCAATCTAAGACCTGTCTTGTGTGAATGAAGTCCTTCTCTCCTGAGTTGAAGCATCGTTGCATTAAGAAAGTTGAAACAGAGATGGAGAGATGGCTCAATAGTTCAGAGCACTGGCTGCTCTTCTAGAGGACATGGGTTCAATTCCCAGCACTCACATGGCAACTCACAACCATCTACAATTCTATTCCCAAGGGATCTGATCGGATGCCTCTTTCTGGCCTCTGTGGGCACTGTTCACACATGGTGCACAGACACACCTGCAGGCATAACACCTACAAACATGAAAATAAATAGAATCTCAAAAGGAAGGAAAGTTTGAATGGATGGGACTGGGATAATGGCCAAGAACCAGTACTGCTCTTCAAGAAGACCCTTGTTCTGTTCCCAGCATCCATGTCAGATGGCTCACAACGGCCTCTAACTCCATTCTTCTCTGGCCTATTCAGGTACAGCACACATGTGCAAAAACCCACACCCAAACACACATGCATACATAGTTAGAAAAAGAGAGTTGGAATGGAGTTCACCACATGTTGGGCAAGCTGCATAGACAAAGGCATCAATGGCAAGCTTGATGACCTCTGTTCCATCCTGGAGATCCACACGGAAGAAGGGAGAAGTAACCCCAACACGTTTCCTCTGGCCTTCTCATGATTATTGTGGCACACTTTCCCCTAAAATAGCATTGGTAAAATATTTTTTAATAGGTTCTTTTGTAGAAGTCCTGAAAGATGCCTTCATATTTAGCTCTTGTGCTTTTGGTTCATTTCTTTCTTAAGTGAAACAAACAAAATAAAACAAAAACAAACAAAAAACATGGCTGCAGATGTCCTCCCAATCTCACAGCCCTTACTTCCTGTTGCTTGGCCCTGGTTTTTCAAGAGCATCTAAACTTTCAGTGCAGGTTCCTGTTCTCCTTGGCATGCCCCAGTTCATTGCTTTTCCCTTCTTTATCTTATCACCACTCAGGATTGGGAGATATAGCTCTAGATTCCTAGACTAACTGGTACTCTTTAAAAGCTGTCCTGCAGCCTAAAACAACAGCAACAACGCAAAACAAACAAAACCCTGTCTTTCTACAACACAGAAGCCCCCCCCCCCAGACTACAGAGAAACCCAGGCATTCCCTTAAAATCCCCGACACAAAGAAGTCATGGATAGAGTCCTACTTGCTTTCCAAAGGCCTGCAGCATCCTTCCCTAGAGCACATTCTGGAGCATACAGTCCTATTTCTTCTGTCTATACCTGTCTCTGATAACAAGCTGTTCTAGTTATCATCAACAGCCTGAATCAGCTGAGAGGAAAGCCCAGCTTGAGAACTCACTCAGATCAGACTGACTTGTGAGTCTGTCTGTGGGGACTGTCTTGATCATTATCTGATACAGGTGGGCATCACCATCCCTGGCCAGATGGTCCCTGGTTATATAAGAAGGCTGATTAAGCATGAGACTGAGAACAAGCAGAGACAAACCAGAAAACAATTTTCCTTCAGGGTTTCTGCTTCAAGTGTCCACCTGGCTTCCCTTGAATGATAGTCTGTGAGCCACAAGTGTTAAGTCAGTGAACCCTCTTCTTCCAACCCCCAAGTTGCTTTTGGTTGGGGTGTATTAGTACAGCCACAGAAAGAAGAGTACAGAGTCTTGAAGCATTTTCCTCCAATTCCTATGTCAAATACCTAGAGCTGGAGTGGCCATCAAGATGTGTACTATTGGCAATTTGGTGGCACCGTTAGTGGCACTGCACAGTTGGGAGGCCAGAAGTCATACCCATGGGGAAGGCCATGGACTAGGCGACACAAGTGGATGCATTTTAGTTATTGATGAGGAGCTCATTATAAACAAGGTAAAAATTTCATCAAGTACTAAACTGAATACAGCTCCCAAAGACATCAGACCTTAATCCCCCTGCTGCAACAGAGCATAAAGACTGGGTAGTTTATAAACTGTGTGAGTTTATTTCACTAATGAGACTGTGAAGTTCCAGACTTAAACCCTGTTACATTAGCCACTGACCCAGTCACCAGGATACTGTTCTAGTTTCTTTTTTGTTGTTGTTTTGATGAAATACTCTGACCAAAAGCAGTTTAGGGAGGAAAGGGTTTGCTTCAGGTTCTGGATTATAGTCCATTATTGAAGGAAGTCAGGACAGGTTCTCCAGCATTTGAAGTAGAAACCATGCAGGAATACTGTTTGCTGACTCAGCCATGAGCTTATGTTTATATACTTTTCTTATACAGTCTACATGTACTTGACTACACCCACTTGCCTACATTCACTTGCCTAGAGATTGTGTCACCCACAGTGGGCTAAGCCTTCCTATATCAATTAACAATCAAGACAGTTCTTGACAGACATGCCCATAGCCCAATCTAATTCAGGCAATTCTTCAATCTAGGCTTCTTCTCTCAGATGACACTAGGCTTTTCAAGTTGATAGTTAAAACTAACCGAGAGAAGTAGTCACCATTACGACCTAAACATCTAACCCCATATCCCAATATTATTGCATTGGAGATTATGTTTTCAACACACTCTCTGGAGAAAGAAACGTTGAAAGCATAGCACTTATAATATGTGGGGAAATTCACAATATGTGTACCATTCACAGACAGTAAACACACTGATGGGGGGGAATCATTTTGGGTCCTCAAAGCAATTGAATATCCTTAAAAGGGGAAGAAAAGGGCAATTTGGTACATAAGGGAAGGTGATATAGAGTGGAAGCAGAGAGGAATGATGTGGTCAGATGTCAAAGAAGCTGTGCCGGCACTAGAAACCAGAGGAGGCTCCCATAGGGAAGCAAGTATGTCAAACCTTGATGTCTGCTCTAACACTAACTTCAGTTCTGACCCCCAGAATTGTTGTGCAATGAAGTTCTGCCATTCTGAGTCACCCAGTTTGTGGTGTGCTGTTACAGGAGAGGCAGGAAAGAAACAAGCCAATTGTGGAGCATCATCCAGAGGCATCCCAAGAGGAAGACACACCTTTCTTATGTGGCCTCTCCCAGAATTGGGTGTGGCTGCTACATTTTATCACTTGATGTCACATGCCGAATGCTTAAGAAAGACATTGAGGATCTGTGAGACTTTGTTAAAGACAACAAGAAGACCAGGGATAGGAAGACTGGGCCAGCTCATCTCTTAGAATATGTGTTCCTAAGATAGCCAGATAGACCTAAGAGACAGCATCTCTAACTGGACATGGTTGCCATGTGCCACAGGGACAGGCCTGGTGCATCCCCACCAAATTCAGACAGGAAACGGCAGATGTGACTTTGTCTTTGAGTCAGGCATTGTCAACTCTGGCTACCTATTAGAACCATTACCCAGGGCCAGTTATAGGGTGGTGTTCTGGAAGTAGATACCTAGCATTGAAAGTTGCTATGGTTCAAAGCCGAAGTGTCCTTCTTCCCACTTGATCATCTAGATCCCAACTGGTGGCACCATTTTGGAAAGTTGTGAAACCCTTATGTGGAAGGAACTGCCATAGCACAGTAGGTCACTGTGGGGCAGAGTTTGTACATCACAGCCTGACCTTGCTTCTAGTCCCATCTCTGATTCCCAATGCACTGAGCTCTGAAGAGTGTTTCTGCCATATCTCTATCACCATGGAGCTGTTCCACCGTGCCTTCCACTCTGATGGACTACTGTTTCCTTGGAAACCATGAGCCAAAATAAAATCTTTCTCGCTCAAGTTACTTCTGCCAGGTACTTTATTACGAGAGACTTCCAAACTTTCCAGGGTCCATTGAAGGTTATAAAGCTCTGTGCTAGTGCCCATCGCAAGCACCAATATTTGTTGAATGACTAGATGAATGAATGTGTATCTGAAACAGAAATGCAAAAAGAAGATCCAAGATCTAGAGAAGGAAGCTGGAAACAGGCTTTGTGGGCTAAATGAAGTATTTGCTCAGCAAACAGGAGGACCCATATTAAAAAGAAAAAAAAGGGCTGGGAAGCCTGTATCCCCAGTGCTATGGTGAGTAGAGACAGCTGCATCTCTGGGGCTTGCTGGCCACCAGGCTAGCTCCATGCTTTTTGAGAGACTCTCAAGGGGATAAGGCAGAGTGATAGAGTAAAACACCCAATGCCAATGTCCTCTTCTGGCCCCTGTGTACACACATGCAACCACTTACACACCACATGAAAATACCACACACAGATCCAGAGACCCTTACTTAGTGTGCACACACTTTTATTTCTAAATAAATAAATAAATAATGTGCAAAGGTGTCATAATCTTGACACACAAAAGTTTGTGTGTCAAGATTCTCAACCACAATAAGGACACAGAGTGCAGACTACACCTGCCTGGTTTTACACTTTTTAAATCATGGAGGCAGGTTTAAAGACAGCAGTAGGAAGGCAAACATGGATGACCCTGAAAGTCAGAAGAAACTCTACAAAGCAGAGAAATAACTCCGAGAATTGTCTGGGTTTATATCATACCAGCTCAAATGGATCCGTCCAGACCTGCTTCCCTGATGGAGCCCTTGTATAAAAGCAGCATAACTGGTGGCAATAATAGCCAAGTCACCATTAAGGTGACATTCTGCTCCATACACCATTTCAGAAGCCACATGGATCCAAGCAAAGTACAGGCCTAGATGCCAGAATATCCCATGCTCCATTTTTGGAAACATTGATGAGTTTAGGAGCTGGCAGAAGCATCACTGTAGAACTAACAGAAAAATAGATAGATAGATAGATAGATAGATAGATAGATAGATAGATAGATAGATAGATAAATTGTACCCTACACATACTTCCTGAGAGGTTAATGGGAAATGTCTCACAGAGCATGCTGTCCATTTGCTACAGAAAGGCCTCCTCTGGGGCAGAGCAAAGAGAGAGCTACTAGTCCATAGACCTCCCTGGAGAGCAAACTCAGATTGAGCAAAGTGGTCCACAAACAGGATTTTTGAAGAAGCAAGCCTTTCTTCCCCCTTTCTTAGGA
The DNA here is from genome assembly GCA_030556225.1 of Cricetiscus sungorus. NCBI lineage: Eukaryota > Metazoa > Chordata > Mammalia > Rodentia > Cricetidae > Cricetiscus > Cricetiscus sungorus. Next base: position 100,118,756 of record JANBXA010000651.1, on the reverse strand, counting down.
AAGGACAAAGACAGTACTTCTTACTAGGTAAAGGTTTGTTGTTTTCCTAGAGGGAGTTAGATTGCTTGAGAGCTGTATGACATTGCTTTGTTCTTGAAATTTGTGCTTGTTTTTGGAAAAGCAGATCTAGATTTGGATTTCCATGGGAACAGGGGTGGAACAGGGTGGTTCCACAGACTGGAACTTGACCCCACACTGAGGAAACATTGTGCAAAGGAAGCGGATGTATCTCATGCAGAGTCACTGAAACCAGAATACCCCCCCCCTCCCCAGCAGAGCGCAGGGGCAACCTTCCCATGTCCCACTGTACTTTCACCTGCCCTGCTCAAGGCAATTGTGCAAGTTCTCTGTGGGGAAGAGAGTTTTCTAAGCACAATGGCTATTCCAGCTGGCCATCCTACTAGTCAGGAAGTAAAAACCCAAAAGGTCAACTTCAGTCTGAAGAAGGAAGAAGAAAATTCCTTTCCCCTTTGACTTTTATCAATTTCTTCTGAATCTTAATGATGTGTATGGCAGAATGGGAGCTCACCTGCAGAGGGCAGGGGTGTTCAACAGAGCAGTGAGGGCTAACTGGTTGATCTCTAAGAGACAAAGAAGTGGGCAACATTATGAGAAGGGTACTCCCTCCCACTTCCCTCCCTTCCTCCGTGTGTGTGTGTGTGTGTGTGTGTGTGTGTGTGTGTGTGGTATGTGTGTGTCTGTGTGTATGTGTGTGTGTGCGCGCACACATGAGTGATCCTACAAATCAATAGCTGTGGCAGTAGACGTCCATGCCCCAGCCCGCGTGGTCAGTCGACAGGGACCCTGAGGGAGGGAGTGAGGATTAAGAGACAAGAGACTCAAGAAATGGAGACAAGGCAGTATTCTGATCAAGTCTCTTTTAATGAATATAATCACAGGGTTTAAGTAGTGGAGAAATGAGGGAATGGGCCAAAGGGAGGATGTGAGGGAGGCAGAATGTCCTTCCAAGCAGGATGCTATAAGATAAGTTGCTATACGATAAGCATGCAGTTGGGACTCTTTCAGGGGCAGGCTGCATCATGTTTAACAAGAGAACAGTCATAGGGGAATGGAAAATTACCAGTGTGTTAGTATCTAAGAGAGTAGTAGGAAAGATGGCTGTTAAGATGCTAACTTTGCTCTGGGGTTCCCCACACTCCCAGAACTCTCCAAAGGACAAACAGAACAACCAGAAAAGTCAGGATGGAGTCAACATGATTTTGGTATTTAGTGGAAACAATACCCACAAACCATTGAACCCTTAACATTTAGAAAACTGTGGGTCATTTTATAAGTTCTGTGACTCCACAGAGCTGGTGCCTGCAGTACTGGTGCCTGTTTCCTTAGGGGACAACACCGAGTCATCACTGGCACTCAAACAGACCTCCTAAGTATTTTAGGATCAAAGCAAGTAACATTCAAATATGCTTCACAGATGGTAAATATGTTGACCCGAATATTTTATCTTTGAAAGTTCTCCAACTGAAATGACAAAGCACATCTAAACATTTTTTATTTTTTATTTTTTGCTTTTGCAAGCCTGTGTTCCTAACAAGCACTCCAGGGGATTCTGCCTAGCAGGTGTGGGGACCACAGATGGTATCTATCCGGATATTACTTCCTCTAGAGGAAGGGCAGATCCTAGGAGGTGACAGATGGGGGAAGGGACAATAGAGCTAGGTGTCACAGTCATCCCTGGCTGGCAGGAAGAATAGAAGCTGCTTCTAAAGCAAATAATAGTGGAAAAATAACAGCACAGACACACCCAAGTTAATCAAGCAGGAGAAAATCTTATTTAAGTACCAAAATGTCAACTTAAAAATGTGAATGCTCTATTTCAACACTTATGAAAGTAAATCAATTGATTAATCAGCAAATTCTTATTCAATCAGCTTTGTATTTATTTATTTGTTGGTTTGTTTATTGTGATGTTAGAGATTAAACCCAGGTCTTACACAATCTAGGCAAGTGCCCGGTGACTGAGCTACATACACCGTCAGTCCTCAATTTACTTGAATTGGGTAATAATTGACCAGGACTCTGGAAGTTAGAAGGTCAACCAGTTGTCTGCCTTATCCTGAATTGGGCAATAATTGACCAGCATTCTGGAAGTTAGAAGGTCAACCAGTTGTCTACCTTACCCTTAAGCAGCCCCACTCATGAGAAAAGATATGTACCTATGTGAAAGGTGTATACAACAGGCTGGGCAGAAGCAGCAATGATAGTGATCAGTATGGCTTGGTGACCCTGAGGCCCTCAGATTGTGGGTAAAGTGATAGGTGCCACTTGCTGGTCAATCTTGGCTGTGAATGTGAGTGGATTGAGAAGTGCTCAGAAAATTAAATACACCTGTGGGTGAATCACTGAGACTGTACCAGAGATGACTAGATCATGAGGAATCAGTCCAGTGGGTGGTATCATCAACTGATAGATTCAGAAACTGAATAGACAGTAGGATGTGGTATAGGTGTGGACGGTGAGCTCTAGGTGGAGAGGACGACTGGGAACAAATCTTTCAGACTGTATCTTGCCTCAGGTTCCCCACAGCTCACCCTGCTACTTGTCTGTCCTGATAGGAATAACTTCTGTCATATGTTCCTGTCAACCTGACGTTCTTTCTTACCACAGGTACAGAGCCAGTGGAGCCAAGGACTGTGTACCAAGGTCTCGGAAGCTATGAACCAGAATAAAAAACTCACTCCTCTAAAGGGTTTCTCTCAGATATTTAGTCACAGCTGATGATAAAGTAACTAATACATGTAAAATGCATGTAAATACACATCTGGATATCAGTGCTTGGGAGAGAGAGAGGGATCTAGTGATTATGTATTTGTTTGTTGTACCAAATTAAAATACCAGCCAAGAAAGGCATGGTAGCAGGGATGGGACGATGACTGGCCACATTGAGTCTACACTCTTGAGGTAAAGACTATAGAAGTCCCTAGGAAGTAAGCCAGGCTACAGAGCCCCAGTGACACAATTTCTCCAGCCAGGTTCTGCCTCCTAAAGGCTCCAGAATCTTCCCAAGATGTGCCACTAGCTGGGGACCACATGTGAGCCTATAGGAGGTATTTCATATTCAAACCACAAACCCTTGTGGGTTGAACAGCTTTGTCTGTACTCTGTATCCCCTTTGTTTTGTGTGTGTGTGGCCCTGGCCTGTGAGCTCTCTGAACTATGTTTACAAAAGACTCCCAGAGGCTGCAGGTATAGCCACTCTATCATTGCTAAGCAGAAAACATGTAGCTTGAGGAGGCTAAGTCTGAAAGTCCAAAATCCACTTCCATTTAGCACTTTATATCCAGCCCAACTGCTGGGGGAGGCTTGGAATGACTCAGTAAATGCATTACAAACAAGAATCTGAAAAAGATAGAACAGCTAAATATTTTGAGCACTTTCTCTAAGTGGATGTTAGGCTTCTTGGCATCATCTCTTATAAAAGGTTTGTTCAAGTTTGACCACTTCAAATTAGGTTCTTTGCATGTTTGTTCTTAATTGATAAGCATATTTATAGTATTGGTCTGGTATTGCTGTGACTCTACAACAGCCTCTACCCCCATAATTTGTCTAGTCCTTTAAAAAGAACATTTGTTTATTTATCTCTGGGACAAAGTCTCATCCTGTAGCCTAGTCTAGCCTGGAACTCACAGTAATCTGTTTGCCTCAACAACTGCAGAGTCCTAGAATTATAGATATAGGTCATTATGCCTGGTTACTCCTTTATTTCTTTTCTTTCTTTCTTTCTTCCTTTTTTTCTTTTCTTTTCTTTTTTTCTTTTTTTTTCTTTTTTCTTTTTCTTTTTTTTTTTTGACAGTGTCTCTCTATCACATAGTCCTGGCTGTCCTGGAGCTTGCTACATAGACTGGGCTGCCTTTGAATTCACAAAAGCCTGCCTACCTCAGCCTCCTAGGTGCTGGGATTGAAGGCATGAGCACTACATCCAGCTTTTATTTATTTTCTTAATAATGTCTTCATGGCCTGGAATTTTAATTTTCATTAAAAAATAACCCAACTGTTTTTTTCAGTACTGGGGGTTGAACCCATGCCTTCTCAAATACTTAGTAAGAGCTCCACCACTGGCCTGCATCACAGCCCTCTTTTTGCCTCTTATTTCCAGACAGAGTCTCACTAAAGTTGCCCAGACTAGGCTTGAACTTATTCTAGCCTTGAACTTAAAAATTCTCCTTCCTTTCACTTCCAAATTATAAGCATGTGCTACTCACTATACCTAGTAAGGGTTCTTACTGTATGATTTTATTTATCTGAAATTCTAGAATGGTCCAAACTAATGCCAAATGGACGGGAAACAAATAGAGAGTTACTGCTTAGGGGAGGGTGCGAATTTCTTGGCATGATGAAAACTTTCTGATGTCTTAGCTGTTGCTTACACGAATACATACAATTATCAAAATCCATCTGAACAGCTAAAGGCTGTACATTTAATTTTATGCTAATTACACCTCAGTTAAAAATATGTTTTAAGAGATGAGAATGAACCCTTTCTTCAGATGGCTTGATGGTGGAGGCTGGAAGAGAGAGACAGCATGCAGGACTCTTGATTCCTCCAGTTCCTGGGGTTATGGGATAGATTTTCCAAAACATTGGCTAGGAGGCTTGCATTCAAAACCAACTGAATAAACAACAGGACTGCCATGAGCCCCTCCCCCGCTCTTTGGAACTCTCAAACATGGTGTCTCCTCGAGCATGTTATATTTAGAAGATTATTTACATTTGCATGGAATCGTGGCTGCAGCCCACCTGCTCAAGAATAATGTAAGAACCCACTCTCACTGGAATGCGACCTGCACTGGTTTTGTGCACTTGGGTTTTAAGTTCTCCTAAATAACTTCTGAATACCATAGCCCAACGTTTTTGACATTGTCTGTGGGGACATCACAGTTAATATCCATTTTAAGGTAACTGAGTTGCCTGGGGCTTTAAATTCCCTGTCCCTGCAGCAGATTTCCTGTTAAGAGTTAAGCAAGGTTAAGGCAAGGAATTGGATTATTTCAACCTGATGTTTTTACTACTGAAGATTACTTGTAACAGTGAAGCAGCTGGAGTGGTAACATGATTCATATTAATATATGCATGCAAATGTTAGAATGGAATTAACATAATTTCTGTGCTTTGGTTTTTGTGTGGTTTTTTTTCCCCCTCAGAAGTTGAGACTATTGGTTTATTTACAGTCTGTTGTCAGCCCGGCCAAGCAGTTATGTTGCTGACAGATGGTAGGGAAGGGAAGGCCATGTGCTGAGGATCAATGGGTGAATGTTAACATTAGCGTGTGTGGGTACAGTTCTTCAAAAAGGCTGGGGCCAGGAGAGAAAGCACAGGAAAACAAAGACTCCCTTTGTCTCTAAGAGTTCTCACCCCTTCCATTGATTCACTTCGTTGAAGTCAGGCCTGCCAGGATTTTAGAGAGGAAGGATAGGGAGACACAGGGGGGTGGGAAGAGAGGGATGTGGTGGGCGGGGGCACAGCCTTGTGTGAGGAAGGGAGGGTAGGAACTTTAACCCAGTAAGAAGCTGGGTCCTGAGAAGCTGGAAACAAAGGACAGTCGGAAGAAGAGTTCACAAGCCTGGGCGGCCTCTCCACTCTGAGGGGAATATGGTAAAGAGGCAAAAGAAACACTCCTCTCTCAGAGCAAGAGGTGGGGTGCCCTGGGAGACTTTGAGGTCCCTGACATTGAAGGAAGGCCTTCCCCAATTTGTGAAAGACAGGAGAGGAGCCTGTAGGTAGAAGGTGAGTACCCAGGCAGAAACAGGCCTGGGCGGGAAACTCAGCTGTCTGTAATTCCCCCTGTGGCCTGCCATTACAATACATGTCTTCTTAGGCTAACCTCAGTTCCCATAAACAAGTTCACACACACACACACACACACACACACACACACACACACACACACACACACACACACTTTATATGTGTGTTCAGGGAAACATGGGTAAGTACAGAAATAAACCATTAAGAGTTACACTAATGGTTGTGTCCCCCCTCCTTCCCTCTACCCCCCCTCCCGTTTGAAAACATAGAATAAGGAAAAACATAGTTCCAGTAACACCTAATAAATAGTAGGTTCTCAATATATATTCCCACAGTTTCAATGATGAATGTGCAAATTTAGAGACAACTAGTGTTGCATTTTTCTGAAGTCTTATCTTCATAGTTACATGGTTTAAAATACAAAAAAAGCCCTCCATTTCTTATTATGAGTGTATGAGTTATATACAACAATGTGCACAGTTGTGTGTGTGTGTGTGTGTGTGTGTGTGTGTGTGTGTGTGTATGGACACCTGGCATTGCGTTTGGGTGTCCTTTTCTACTGCTTTCACCTGGCTTGTTGAGACACAGCCTCTTACTGAATTTAGAGCTTGCTGATTTGCTTAGACTGGATAGAAGTTCTAGAATCCACGGGTCTCTACCCCATCCCCATCCCAGTGCTGGAGTTGTAGGTGTGTGGCACCACATCTAGCTTTTAAGGGGGTGCTGGGGACCTGATTCAGATAACACAATTACGTAGCATTACTTTACCCACTAAGCCATCTCACAGTCCCTCGCTATGGTGCTTATAACCTATATAAGCCTCCATGACTTTTCATAGAACTCATCTGCTTCTCTGAGGCATCGGGAAATGCGCACCATGACTTCCTTCCCAGAATCTCCCATGGCTTTGTGTTTTCGGTCAAGTTCACTATGTTGGTCACAAAAACACAGTGGTTTTACCAGCCTCGGGTGCAGCCCTACAGCACAGCATCAATTTGCAAGTCTGCATAGGCAGAGGGCACAAAAGCTTTTGCACTGAGCATGGCCATTTTCAGAAGTGGTTACAGAATCATGCCCTTTTCTCCTGGCCCCTCATACTGTCATGGTGCCTGGGCTTGGCCATTCTGAAGAAAACTGTTAAGGGCAGTAAACAAGCACTTTTAAGCACAAAGCCTGCTCTCTCCTCAAAGACCTTCAGTGCCAATGACTCCTTCCCGTGGCAGCCTCCCTTCTGACCATCTCCTAAATCCTGTCACAGGGCAGAAAAAGCATAGACAGGCTTTTTCTGGCACTCCGCTGACCCTTAGAGTTAACACTAACCTCATTTTCAGACACAGGGATCCAAGTCTCAGAAAGCCTCAGACCTAAGATTCCTATTCCAAATCTGCCCTGGTCTTTTCTACTCCTAAAGCTTTTATGATCTCCATAGTTTCCCAGGAAAGTGGAAAACCATATGAAGCAGAATTAAGATCCCTGCTAATGTCTTGCCTTTACTAATTGAAATGTGGATTGGTAGCAGCAGAGATCTGATAGATAATTACCCGTGAATGCCAAAGGGATCTGCAAACAACAGTCAAGAGGAAAGAGAGGAACAGTGATTAGACTTTCTGGTTCTAGTCTGCAGAAATTTGAGGGGAAAAAAGAAACACAAAATAAATGTGACATCATAAGGGTCATTTGCCTTCATTTTTGTGGCTTAGTATGTGACCCCTCCTCTTATGTTTGCCATTCCTGAGTTAAGTGGTCTAATTTCCAAAGAGAAAATGAACCTGTCATCCTCCCCCTCTCTTTCAAAATAATAACCATGGGGGCTGAGAAAAGGCTCAGTGGTTAAGACCGCTGACTGCTCTTGGAAGGAATCTAAGTTCAATTCCCAGCTCACGCCTGCCTGTAACACCACATCTAAGCTGTCTGATAATGCTCAAGCTCCCCACACTGAACTTGGAGCTGGGTATAATCATGTGTTATGCAACCTTCCAGCCAAGCATCCCTTCCAAGACTGAAGGGAGAACATTCTAGCAGCCCCAGGGTTGTCTAGGCCAAGGCTAGCAGAGTGGTTAAGCTAGTGTTATGTGCAGTCTCTGGTACACACTAGCCAGGACAGGTGGTCTCAGGAGGACACTGCTGCAGAAGGTTCTAGGACACTATTTCAGGATGCCTTACTCTGAAAATGATTCTTCAGTCTCCTTAAGAAATCTATGAACTACCCAAGCTCTCCCTCTCTTAAAAATAACAACTATGGGAGCTGAGAAATGTCTCAGTAGTTAAGACCACTGATGGCTTTTGGAAGGAATCCAAGTTCAATTTGCAAAACTAATGTTGGGAAGCTTGTGCCTACCTATAAAACCAGCTCCAGGGTGTCTGAAGATGCCTTCTCCTGGCCTCTATTGGCACCTACTCTTGCAAACACACACCCAGTCACAGATACACACACACATACACACACACACACACATAATTTAAAGATAAAGTATATCTTAAAAGAATAACTGTATTGAGATATAATTCAAGCCCCATTGAATCTAGTCTTTAAAGATTAACAATTCACAGTTTCTTAGGATAGTCTCATCATTCCACAACCAGAGCTATCTAGTTATAATGATTTTAGACATGAATCTGAGCCTTTAATGGCTGGGGCATCTCTCTAGCTCTAGTTACAACGATTTTAATTGTCACTCCCTGCCTCTTCATCAGAAATATCCCTTAACAGATATTCTCCATTCCATCCTCAACACTTCATGCTCGCTCTGTGGAAACTGCTAGCCTAGCATCTGTTTCTATAGATCAGCCTATTCTAGATCTTTTATATGAATGAAAGCATATGCTAAGTGGCCTTTGTATTTGATTTCTTTCACTTAGTATATAGCATTTTAAGGTTCAAGGACCATGCTAGTGACTAGCACTTCATGGTATTTTGTGGCCACGTGACATTGTGTTGGTTCGGCACATCATAAAGGGCTTCTCAATCTACCTGTTGATTGACATTTAGATTATGACACTTCCTGACACCAATGAACAGTGCTGTGTGAGTGTGTCTGAACAAGTCTTTATGTGGTCAGTGTCTTCGCTTCCCTGGGGTGTCTATCCACCTAGAAATGACATCAAAGAATCACGCATGCTGGGATTTGAATGTGAAATGCTCCTCGTGGCTCTTGTGTTTGAGCCCTAGCTGTTTTGAAGGTTGTGAAACCTTCAGAAAGATGGCTCCTCACTGGAGTGTGTGTGTGTGTGTGTGTGTGTGTGTGTGTGTGTGTGTGTGTGTGTGTGTGTATAGGCATTAGGTGTTACAGCCAGGCTACATTTCCGGTATACTCCTGGCCTCCTGCCTGCAGATAGAGTGTGACAGGGCCTCATCGATGCACCATGCCTTCCTCACCACAGTGGGCTATAACCTCTCAGTACAGGAAGGTCTATTAAGCCTTTCCACCCTTAAACTGCTTGTCAAGTAGTTGATCATAGCAAGATGAAAAATAACTAACACATCTGGTAACTTTATGTAACTCTGGGGGAAATTACCAAGCTGATTGATGTAGAGGTGAAAAGTTTCTGCACCCTGATAAGCCTCTCTGTTGATGCAGCAATCCAAATCAGACCAAATCAAACCAAATTAGAAAAAATAAAACCCCATGTTTAATGGATACAATACTCCTGGATGGCTTTCTAGACCCCTCAGAGGGGAAAGGGGAAAGAGAGACTGGAAAACCGCATGTCTGTTTTCTGGGAGGCAGTTTAAATACCCTGTGGGAGTGGTCTTGAGCATCTCTGGGAGAGGGGTCATCATTTGGTGGGGGTTTCTGAGATGCAGCAGGGTTTGGAGAGAAATAGGGGAGTGGGGTTTGGTTGGAACTTCCACCATAATGTTCCAGACTCTTTGGGTGTCTCGATGCCAGGGGCTGGGGTGAAGCCTCCACCATAACAAGAGGTTGAGCCATTTTACATTCCTGCCAGTAAGTGTCCTTACCAATACTTTTTGTATTTTAACCTTTTTAAATTTTAATCATCATTGTGAGTATGAAATTACTTATATTTCTGTAATGACTAATGATGATGAATATTTTATGGGTTTATTGACCATTTATTTCTTTTATTTGAATAAATATTTTTAAATCATTTGCCCATGTAGAAATATTTTTTTATTATGGGGTTATAAGAATCCATCATATATGTTGGGCACAAGTCCATTGTATATATTTGCAAATATGTTCTCCCAGTAAGCTGTCTTTCCATTTCCTTAACAGCATCTTTTGAAGCATGCATATTTTCCACTCTCTTTTGTTGAGCTGCTTGTACTCTATCTTATGTAAGAATCCATTGCCTAACCCAAAACCACAAAGGTTTAATCTTTGCTTTGTTCCAAGGGTTGTGCAGGTTTATATTTCCCATTAAGGTTTATGATCCAGTTTGGGTTAATTTTGTATATAATGTGAGATTGGTTCATCATTCATTCTTTGGTGTATTGTTATCCAGTTGCCCAAGTGCTAATCAACAGATTAGTTCTTCCCCACTGAATTGTCTTTATAACTTTGTCAAAAGCAAATTAACCTTATCTACAGTGTCTATTTCTGTATGTTCAGTTCTATTCCATTAACCTAAGTGTCTGTTCTTATGCCAGTATCTTCTTGATATGAAGATCAGGAGTTTGGTTTTTTACAAGCCAGCTTTCCTTGGTATCAATTCATGACCCTAAAGGAGCCAGGTGTGGGGCTGAGGCAGAAATATAGTGAGTTTGACACAAGAACAGGAAGGGTGGGAGAGAGAGGGGAAGACAGAGGGAGGGAGGGAGGGAGGGAGGGAGGGAGGGAGGGAGGGAGGGAGGGAGGGAGGGAGGGAGGGAAAAACGAATCCTAGGGGATTTCTGGATGCATGATAAGAAAAAGATGGGAGACTTGGAAGGAAATGAACTTTATTTTTGCAGTGCTCGGTGCCAACAAGGCAGGCAGGCAGGCAGGCAGGCAGGCAGGCAGGCATTTCACTTGGTAGTTTAATCTGCTCTCCATAGTTGCCTCCTAAACACAGCACAAGAATGGTCTAGTTATACATGGGATGCATCTGTATGAATGCTCTATATGCTGTACATATACTTCAGTGGTATATCAGGTCCCGTGGATATACATAGGGTCTGACTACAGTTTACTTTTAACTTTGGCCAGGTGTACTCTCCTTGAAACACCTTACTATTGCTTTGTCTGATCCCTGTCTTCTAGCCTATCTCAGACATTCAATCTTCTCCAAGCTGGGTGCACAGCCCAGCTCCATCAGCATATGCGGTACCTAATGCTCCTCATACCTCAGGCCCTCCCTCAGCCATCTGCAGTCTAATATTCCCAGATGTGCTGACTTCCTGTGGCTGCTCTAGCAAATTACAGTGAATCTTATGGCTTAGAACAGCATAAATGTATCCTTGTGTGGCTCTACAGGTCAGAGCTCTAAATTAATCTCACTGTACTAAACCCAGACTGTTAACAGGGCTGTGGCCTTTCTGGCAACTCCAGGTAGAATTGGTATCCTTACCTCTTCTGCTTTCAGACATACACACATTCCTCAGCCCCTGCCCCTCCCTTCTACCTTCAAAGCCAGCAACCTAGCATCTTGCTTCCATGGTTACGTTGCCTTCTGTTTTCTATGGTCAAATTCCCCTCTACCTCCTGTTGTGAGAACACCTGTGATTTTATTTAGAGAAAGCTTAGATAGATCAGGATGATTTTTATGTCCTAATATCCTTAATTACATATATAAGCTCTCTTCTGCTATATACAAGGACATCTTTGTAAGGTCTGTAAATAGCCTACTGAATCCACTAGGATTTATGAGGCTGATGTGTGCTTGAGTCTGTTGTGAAGTAGTTGAAGAAGACTGTGCTGTTTCTTTATGTCTTAACTCTAGTTTCATTCTGACCAGTTTTAAAGTATTTTAATGCTACCCTTGTCATTAGCTCTCTTTATTAGGGTTCTGGATAGATATAAATTTATAGGGCTGATTGATGTGTGACACTATTTCTGGGGAGACATGAACACACAGCCCCTTACTCCAAGTAGGGAACCAATTGCAGACAAAAATAAGGATGTCACCAAAGTAGTAAACCAATGAATGAGTTTTATTGATCTTGTTTTCAAGAACATGGGTGAGAGGATATGTACAGAAACAGAAATTACTCAAAGAGGTGCATCACCAATGCCCACCCAGCTTAGATGATAATTCATAAAAGCTAAAAACCTGGAGTCCACTGAACAGTCTGAAAGCAGCTCAACAGGATGGAGAGTGTCCTTTCCAGGTAGCTCCATTGGTCTGAGCCTCTCCCAGGAAGCTTGACTGGTCTTGGCTTTTCTGGGCAGCTCAGCTTGTCTATGAATTTTTCTTGGGGGTCCTGACTGCTTAAGTATGCTTGGGGAAGAAGGGGACTAGAAGGTCTGGTTTGTTTCATGAACTTCCTGAAGCCCACTGAATTGTTTAGTTCCTGAGCTTAAGGCTTTTCCCCTATGGATGGATGTGTCACTTTCCCTTAGACTAGATGCTTGTTTTATCTCCTTGCAAATATCTTGTGTCTTAATGAGCTTCTCCCTTAGAAGCACCCTTTTAACATTTGTCTTAAAATACCTTGTTTCACCTCCCCTTTAACATCTTGTGCCTTAAGGAGCTTCTCTCCAAGATGCAAGGCTTTAATCTACACAACAATGATATACAGGAGTTTTGGAGTAGACTTCTATAGATAATAACTGCTCTGTGTCATCCATACTCCTGTAAGGAACCCCCAAAAATTAATTGGTTTACTAAGATAGACTTGGACGAAATCAACTCCTTGATGTATTACTAGTATATTATATGTACCTGAAATAAAGATATCTGGGGAGCTAAAGAAAAAAAAAGTGTGGAAATGATTAGACTCTGCTTTAAAGAAAGTCAACTGCAAATCAAGAAGAGGGAAGGAATTTTTTTCCAACTAGAAAAGTTCAGGGATGGCTCAGTCATAAGAATGTGAAGGCAGCTATGAGAGACTTACAATAACTGGTGAGCAGGCAGGTAATAATTGACTTGAGGGTGGGTTCTTGGGTCTCACTCTGACCTGAACTTCAGGCAGGGAGCTAGCCTGGAATACCCACCAGAAAGGGCTGCTTTCTGTAATCAAAGCTGAGCTGGGTCTAGGCTAGCCTCGAACTTGCACTTCAGACAGGCTTCAACAGACATACCTCAGAGCAGAACATGAAAATGTGCAATACCTACCTACCTTCCACCCAGGTTTCTGGATCTTCTCTGTGACCCTGGCAATGCGCAGAGTCATATGTGGATGGCTTGGTAAAATGTATGGCCTAGGCCTCTTACCATAATAACTAGAATCTTGGGGGAAGGGACCTTGAATCTGAATTTTTGTAAGAACGGATGATCTCCCATGTTGAAGCTCCCAGGCAGGGCCACGATGGCAGTGTTATTGAGGAAAATCAGAAACATCAGTGCATAGAATTCTGTGCAAATCACGTTGAGTCACCTATGAGTGCAGCCCAAGAGGACAGATGAGTTTCAACTTCATTGGCCAAATGCGATTGATTGGCAGTAGCTGCCTGGGCTGTGACACTGATGTAAATGATGAGGACCTGCTTAGGCTTCAATAAGAAAAGAGCCATGATGAATCAGTGATGTTGGCCGTGGCCAAAGTTAGAGATGATATATGGTGTTGAATGACAGCTTCTTCTCTTTCATTTTCTCCTAAAAAGACCTAACTATATACTTCCTCACTTTATGCTGAAATACAGTATATGTACAAAAGACTAGATAGAAATATATATATATATATATATATATATATATATATACTCGAAAGAATCAAAATAAAACACATGCTTTAAAGAATGTCTTTATATAGCAAGCTCTAAAATCCTGGGTAGCACGTTGCATTGTCTCACAACTTTCTTAATGTCTAATTTAAATAAATCCCTTTTGGCATAATTTAAGTCCAGGCCCTTTCATTCTCTCCCCAGAGGAGAACACAGCAGCTGCCCCTCCTCTCTTCCCCCATATGCCTCCCTATTTTTAAGAATTCAGTTCTCCAGAAACACATTAATGAGAAGCTTCTATTTTAATGAGTTAGTTGTTTGGTGGATTGGCATTCTTCCTCTCCCAAGCTCAAAATCCTTTGTTACAGAGACAAATTGGAATAGAACATGGAGAGCAGAAGGAATTCAGATGCATCCAAGCTTTTCTTTTCACAGATGGGGCAAGGGGCCCAGGGGATGGAGGCCTGGCTTGTCCACAGCGTAGAACCAGAACTGAGTCCCAACCATCCCATCTCTTCTACAGTTTCTTCCGCTACACCGTGATAGTGGGAGTCTGAGTGTGGTTTGGAGTGATAGAATAAGCCCAACACTACACACATATCACATTCACATACACCAACACGATTCTACCTCAGGCTCCAGGTCTTGGTGCCAGGGTTTGAAGTCATGCCTAGGACAGGCCAGAAAACTTGGGGACTCTTCTCAGGAGCAAACTTCCTCAAGATTGAGTGAGAATGGGTGGATAAAAAGGTTCAGTTTGTCACCCTTTCTTTGATACAAACACTCTGACTGAGACTTTGCTGCTGGTATGGGTTTTCTGAGAAAAGAACTCACACAGCCCAGGCTGGCCTTGATCTCACTATGTAGCCAGTGATGATCTTGAACTGTTCCCTGCCAAGTGCTGATATAGGCAAGTGCCACCATGCCTGGCTTACATTGTTTTGTTTTGTTAGGAGTTCTAAGGATCAAATTCAGGGCCCTGTGCATGCTAATTACATGTTTTACCACTGATCTACCCATGTAAGTCCAAGAGCGTATCATCTTTGATCCAAAGACTCTGTTTGTAGGAACTTATCATGCAGAAACTCTTACACAATTGAACAAAGATGCGTGTCTAAGAGGGTACATTGCAGGATAGATTGCAGTCATATAAAAACTGAAATTATGCAAGTACAATCACAGGCTGAAGTGTTGCTGTAGCCTTCCCTGTACATTTGATAGGGCCCTTATCACCAGGCACACAGCATGGAACAGTTTCTATACAACTGTGGAAAGGAGGTTCAAGACATTTTAAGTGAAAAGAAAGCACTTCTTAGGAATATAGTAGCCCACCAAGAATGGAACTATTTATGTTAGAGGCTGAGCTAATTTTGTGTCTTTGGGATTATGTAAGAAGTCTGAGGTTCTTGTTGGTGGGGGGAGGGGACCCTGCTCCTGAGTAAGGCTGAGATACCCCTGAAGGGGAAAAATCAGGGGGAAATGCTGTTTGCCGAAAGGGCTCTAACATGATGAAGTGAGCACCAACTTCCCCTCCATAAGAGACACCCACTGGCAGAGGTAATGGTGCATGGTTTCCCTTCAACCATGGCTTCGTCAGTGCTGAGTTGCTACAGCCAGTCCCAGGGGATGGTTCTGAGTCTGTAAGGTACTGTCACTACTGTGCTCTGAATCCAGGGCCTCTTCAACCTCAGTAACCAAGCTGATAAAATGACAGAAGTACTTACGTGCCCCTCACTGGGACCTGGGCCTTGTGCTGAGGATCCTGGAGGGATACAGAAGTCATTCAGGTAGAAGCAGAGAGATAGCTAAATTGGGGACACAGTGACTTGATATGCCAGGTTATAGCCCTGGCTGGCATAAGCTCTCACAGTTCCCATTCAACAGGCAGATAGAACTTGAAAGCTGGCTAGGATACATAACAAGCTGGACAGAATTTGGCATGAGGTCTAGCTTGGCACTGAACTACAGTGAGGGGAACACCAGCATTTAAATGGGCTCTTTAAGTCCCATGGCTAATATTGTTACAGGGAAAGAAACTCAAGAGATCAGAAAACATCAGAAGGGAAGTCACATGACCAGGGGACAGAAACTGGGTGGATGTAGCAGCCAGGCATGATATTTCAAAGACTAAGCCAAAAACTTAGAAAAAAAAAAAAAAAGATAAGGAAGGGTTCCCACTTGCACCTCAAGAAGGAGGACCCAGCTGAGATTGTGATTTCAGACTTAGGCCTCCAGAGCTGTGGGACAATCAGTGTTTGTCATTTCAACCACCTTGCTCAAGACACTTCTCTACAAAGATCCAAGGAAACTCATATATGATATCTAATAATACTAATATGTAATAATGGTACTAATAATGTTAAAATGCAATGCTAATGTTTGTGAAGAAAGTAAGATGGAGTGGCTGGTATTATTTGGGAACAGTGGTTAAATGAAGGTGAATTGTGGGTCCGAGAGATGGCTCGGTGTTTAAGAGAGCACTTGCTGCTCTCCCAGAGGTCCCAAGTTGGGATCCCAGCTCCCACATCTAGTGGCTCACAACTGTCCATAACTCTGCTGTAGGAAATCTGATGCCCTTTTTTGTCATCCTAAAGTTGTCTCTTTCTCTGTCTCTCTTCCTGTCTGTCTGTCTGTCTGTCTGTCTGTCTGTCTGTCTGTCTGTCTCTCTCTCTCTCTCGCTCTCTGTCGCTCTCTCTCTCTCTCTCTCACACACACACACACACACACACACACGTATGCGCTCGTGCGCGCGTGAAAAAATAGATGATAAATTTTAAATGAGCTACACTTAGAGGATAAGTAGAATGAATGTTTTACAATCAGGTCGGCAGTTGTAGAAGAGGTTTGCTTTTGGTCATCACTTATCTCTGGGACCCCAGGGGGCACCCCCATATCCAGCTAACATTCAGCATTCTTTAGAACATCATGCACTGTTGCTGCTTCTTGGTAGTCAGTTACGTAAGATAAGGAGCTGTCTTGTGCTAATTTTGAGCTTTCTGTAGCTTGAAGTTGATTATTGTGCTTCTCCACTGGGATGTGATTTCCCATTGTCCTGATGAGTTGTCTCTTAGATGCACCACATGTGTCACCTTTGCTGTCTAAGAGGTGCCTGTCTCAGATGTGAGGAGTCAGTTCTATTGCTGTGAAGAGACATCATGACCACGGAAATTCTTATAAAGGAGCACATTTAATCGGGGCCTGCTTAGAGTTTCAGAGGTTTAGTTCATTATCAGCATGGTGGGAAGCATGGTAGCAAGCAGACAGACATGGTGCTGGAGACGGAGCTGGGAGTTCTGCATCCAGAGCTTCAGGCAGCAGGAAGAGAGTGATTCTGGGCTTGGCATGAGCTTCAGAGGCCTCAGAGCCCACCCCCAATGACATACTTCCTCCAACAAATCCACACCTACTCCAATAAGGCCACACCTCCTAATCCCTATTAAGTAGCACTTAATGACCAAACAGTCAAACATATGAGCCTATGGGGACAATTCCTATTCAAATGACCTCAGTGTCTAACATTTGTCTCACCAGTCAGTCCACAGGGAAGAGCTAGCTCAGCCTGTTCCCCACAGATTGCCATCACACTTTCTAACATCTGCATTTATCCTATACCTAAATGTAACCCAGGGTCTACCTAAGTTCTATAGCACACACACAGATTCCGGGAAAGATGCAGGGTGAAGATACTTCATTGTCTCATTGACCAAATAGAAGTATTGGACAGTCTTCCCTTCCTCTTCTTAATTCAAAGTTCACCGAGTGGCAATTACACCTCACCTTATTTTTCCAAATGCTGCAGCCACACTTTGGGACCTGCCCTCCCTCCACTTTCTCTGGAGCACTAGCCTCTGAGTCTTTCCCAGAAAGGACATCTTGGTAACCGAGCTGAGGTCACAGACTCATATCCTGACCTTTCCCTCCTCTCACGTGCTCAGGTTATACTCTTTGGATGGGAGGAAATAGAGGCAAATGTCAATTACTTGAGATGTGACATGTGAACATCTTTGTTCATGATCCTCATGGTTTCAAATTGATTTTACTTATAAAACCTTTTTAAGAACTCTCACTCCTCCCTTCCTCTCCCCCTCCCTCAGTGTGTGTACATAAATATAGGTCTGCAAAATAACAAGATGATGTCAGATTCCCCTGGATTTGGAGTTACAGGCAATTTGTAAGTCAACCAAAAGTGAGTGTTGGGATTTAAACTTGAGTTCTCTGGAAGAGCAGTATGCACACTTAACCAGTGAGTTATTTTTTTCCCCTCTTAAAACTGATAAACAAACAACAAAAACCCAACAATTTGAGCTAGAATGGAAGAGTTTTCTTTGACATATCCATTGAGCCCCACAATATTGTTTATTTTGCTAAAGGCCAAAAGATTTGCATTTATAATCCTAAATCACCCTCCAAATAGAGAGTTAGATCAATTCAATCCCATGAGACATTTTTTTTTTTTTTCAGTGTAAAATTTCATCAAGGAAAGTGCAACTGCCTAGAGACACCAGGCAACAGCAAAGGCCCACCTTCTGACAGCCTTCACATCAACTGGGATGAAAATCCCTTAAGAGGAGAGTGGCAGAGTCAGGCTGCAATCATGCTGAGAGCCAAAGGGAGGACAGGAAGAGCACAATGGGATGAGGCCAAGACCCTGGAAACACAGCAGTAGGGAATGGCAGCAGGGATATCTCCAAGCCATATTGGAGGCCTGGCTTCATTATCCTAAAAACTTTCCCTTGAATAATTCACAGAGCACTCAGCACAGGGTGTCATTTTTGTTTTTATGCCTGCTTAATAAATATTGATCGTAATGTCAGAAAATGTAATTAAAAATTAAAGCACCCTTATGCTTAAGATGTTGACTCCCCCCCTCCCCAACCACCACTTGCTGGTATCTTATGGCAAATTGTTGGATGTGAACTTCAGTGTTGCAGAGCAAAACTTTCAACATCACCAGAACAGATATTGACTGGTAAGGTAGAGCCTGTATGTGAGAAAACTGCTCTACTTCCCTCCAGAACACACACACACACACACACACACACACACACACACACACACACACACACTCTTAGATTGACTCTAAAGTAAATCCCAGTAAGTTCAATTTTATCTTTTATTGTTTATTTTGTGAAGACTTTTTGGAAAAAATATTTTCAACATGCATGCTTGCAAATGCTGTGCTCTGTGATAACCTAGCTGATTCACAAGTCAGCCTCTTTAAGTTTAGCATGTAAACGTGTCTAATACTAAAAATTCTGGAGTCAGGACTGGCGAGATTGTTCAGTGGTAGAGCTCTGACTGCACAGTCCTGATGATTTTGATCTCCAGCACCCATGTGAAGGTGAAAGATGGGAAAGGGACCCACGAAGTTGTCCTCTGACTTCTGCACACTCACACTGTGGCACAGCACCCCACCTTCAATGCATATACACAATAATAAAATAAATTTAAATGATCTCATCTGCCTTCTATTCCTATGCTCAGCTGATAGACATTCAATGGGCTGCAAGTTGGAAATAGCAGAGACAAATACAGTGAGCCTTTTGAAGCACAGTCTGGAAGATCAGGAGTTCAAGGTCATCCTCAGCTACATGGTGAGTTCAAAGGCAGTCTGGATTGCAAGAGATCCTGACTCAAAACAAACAAGCTAACAGAGAGAAAGGAAATATTTAAAAATAGTGCATCTTTATTGACCCTGCAAATATGCTTGGCTCCATCCCTGTCACTGTTATTCACAAAGGATTTGCATGGTCTAGGGGCATCCTTCTCAACTCTCCTAATGCTGCAACCCTTTAACACAGTTCTGCATGCTGGTGTAACCCCCAACTGTAAGACTACTTTCTTTGCTGCTTCATAATTGCAATTGTGCTAGTTGTTAAATGGAACTGTCTGTATTTAAACATCAATGGTAAATACCTGATATGCAGGATATCTGATACATGACCCCCAGAGCAGTGGCTACCCACAGGTTGACAACCAGTGGTGTAATAAGATATTCTGCATAATTTAGAGGTGACTTAAAGCAGAGGATGAGTGTGGGTTCTGTGCCAACGATGCTCAATTTTGCATACAGACTTAAGCATATGTAGATCTCAGTATCCTCGGGGCCCTGTGACACACTCCCCACAGACATCAGAGGTGGGCAGCAGAGGGACTGGCATGGTTATTCAAGAGAGACTGACAGGGGCTAGAGAGATGGCTCGGCAATTAAGACCACTTGCTACTCTGCCAGAGGACCCAGGTCTGGTTCCCAGCACCCCACATGACAGCTTACAACCATTTGTAACTCCAGTTCCAGGGATCTGATGCCCTCTTCTAGCCTCTGCTGACACCAGGCACACAAGTAGTGCACACACATAGGCTGGCAAAACATAAATACACAAAAATATTTTTTTAAATTTTAAATAGAGACCATGTTGAAAAATTGTTATTTAAAGACTCATGACAAACACAGATAATCACTAGTCAAGTTTTAGTGTCTTCTCTTCAACTTTACATGTGTACATTTAATAAAAATTTGGGGATCATTTTGAATACACAGTTTTGTTCTATACCAATTTTTCACTGTTTATTATGTAATAATCTAGATTTTTAGTAAGAATTTTGTACTTGAAATATTGATAGTATAGAAAATCTAGTAATATAGGTAATAATAACATGTCCGTATCAGAAATATAACTGTATATACAACTGTATCATAGAATATTGAGCTCTGGTTGGTTTGAAACTGCCTGTATAGACCAGACTGGCCTTGAACTCAGAGACCCACATTTCTCTGCCTCCCAAGTGATGATATTAAAGGTATGCACCATCATGCTTGGCTAACCTTGCTTCTAGTTATTTGCTACAACATGCAAGACAAAGCTTTTCTAAAAATAATATTTATTTTATTTTTAGTTATGTGTTTGTGTGTATATATGGGTGTAAGCACTTGAGTGCAGTCACTGACAAAGCAGGAAAGCTGTCAATACCCCTAGAGCTGGAGATGCAGGTGTTTATGAATGTCTAACAAGGATGCTGGCAACCAAACACTCATCCTCTGGAAGAGTAGGCATCACTCTCAACAGCAAGCTGTCTCTCCAGCTATAGTCTTTATGGAAAGACCTTTTGCAGCTTCTTTGTATGGATGTAATGAATTTTTAAATATTTATTTTTTAAAATAAACGTGATTTAAAGTACAAGAGGATGTTTGTAGGTTATCTACAAACGTTGTACCATTTATTTTAAATATAGCCTCGAGCATCTGGGGACTTTGGTGTCTTCCATGGTGGTTGGGGGCATCCTACAACCAAAGCTGCATGGGTACTGAGGGAAAACAGCACAGAATAGATTTGTTTTAAAAGAAAGAAAAGCAAAAATCACTACTCACAATAAATATAGATGTTTGTGCTGGCTAGCTTTATGTCAACTTGACACAAGCTAAAGGTACTGGATAGGAGGGAGTCTGAACTGAGAAAATACTTCAATTAGGAAGGTCAGGCTATAGGCAGGCCTGCAGGGTATTTTCTTAATAAGAAATTGATGTGGGAGGACCCAGCCCATTGTGGGTGGGGTCATGTCTGGCCTGGTGGTCCTGGGTTCTATAAAAAAAGCAGGCCGAGCAAGCAGTCATGGGGGCAAACCAGTAAGCAGCACTCCTCCATGGCCTCTCCATCAGCTCCTGTCCCCAGGCATCTGCCCTGTTGAGTTCCTGTCTTGACTTCTTTCAATGATGAACAGTGATATGAAAGTATAAGACAAATAGATCACCTATAGGCCACTCATAATACCGAATACAACATTGACATGTACAGAAAATGTGGTATTGCCATACCCACCTTGAACTGTTTGTACCCAGATTCATATTCCAGGCTTCAAAGACAAATGAAGGCAGCTCAGAGTCCCCATCCCCCTCCCTCCCGGGCTCTTCACTATTGTCGGTTTCCTCCAAGTGCACTGAAGCTTCAATATACCAGCTTGACAGATGAATATTGTCCTAATCTACTTTATACAGCTGTGGTAAAGGCCACAACCAAAATCAACTTGGGAAAGAAAGGTTTTACTCAGCTTACAGCTTGTAGTACACCATGCAGGGAATTCAGGGCAGGAACTCAAGGCCTGACTGATTCTTGACTCATTTGTAACCAGCTGCCATGCTTTGCCTACCATGATGAACAGATCGTCTCACAAACTATGACTAATAATCATATAATGATAATGATGATGATGATGATACATCATCTTCCCTTGTGCTGTTTCTCCCCCCCCCTTTTAAATTTGAAATGAACTTATGTTAGTTCCCTCTCCCTCCTCTCCTCTTCTGCCCCTGCCCCCCATGAAACTCCCATCCCATCCCCTTTCTGCTCCCCAGGGAGGGTGAGGCCTTCCATGGGGGATCTTCAAAGTCTGTCATAACATTTGGAGCAGGGCCTAGGCCCTCCCCCATGTATGTAGGCTGAGAGAGTATCCCTCTATGTGGAATGGGCTCCCAAAGTCCATTTGTATACTAGGGATAAATAATGATCCATTGTCAGAAGCCCCATAGACTGCCCAGGCCTCCTAACTAACACCCACGTTCAGGGGGTCTGGTTTGGGCCTATATTGGTTTCCCTGCTATCAGACTGGGGGACCATGAGCTCACATTTACTCAGGTCAGCTGTTTCTGTGGGTTTCTCCAGCCTAGTCTTGACCCCATTGCTCATCACTTCTCTCTCTCTCTGCAACTGATTCCAGAAATTCAGCTCAGTGCTTAGCTGTGAGTGTCTGCTTCTGCTTCCATCAGTTACTGGATGAAGGCTCTAGGATGTCATATAAGGTAGTCACCAATCTCATTATCAGGGAAGGGCATTTAAGATAGCCTCTCCACTATTGATTAGATTGTTAGTTGGGGTCATCTGTGTAGATTTCTGGACATTTCCCTAGTGCCAGATTTCTCTTTAAGCCTATAATGGTCCCTCTATTATGGTATCTCTTTTCTTGTTCTCCTCTACTCTTCCCCTGACTCAATCTTGCTGCTCCCTTATGTCCTCCTCTCCTCTCCTCTTTTCCTCTTCTCTTTCTCCTAACTCCCTCTCCCCTCTCCCAACGCTCCCAATTTGCTCAGGAGATTTGTCCCTTTCCCCTTTTCAGGGGACCATGCATGTCTCTCTTAGGGTCCTCCTTGTTTCCAAGCTTTCTGGTGGTGTGGATTGTAGACTGGTAATCCTTTGCTCTATGTCTAAAATCCATATATGAATGAATACTTACCATGTTTGCCTTTTTGTGACTGGGTTACCTCACTCAGGATGGTTTCTGCTAGTTCCATCCATTTGCCTGTGAATTTCAAGATTCCATTGTTCTTTTCCTCTGAGTAGTACTCCATTGTATAAATGTACCACATTTTCTCCATCCATTCTTCAGTTAAGGGGCATTTATGTTGCTTCCAGGTTCTATTATAAATAATGCTGCTATGAGCATAGTTGAAAAAATGTCCTTGTTTATGAATGTGCATCTTTTGGGTATATGCCTAAGAATGGAATTGCTGGATCTTGAGGTAGATTGATTCCCATTTTCCTGAGGAACTGCCATACTGGTTTTCAAAGTGGCTGTACAAGTTTGCACTCCTACCATCAGTGGAGGAGTGTTCCCCTCTCTCCATATCCTCTGCAGCATAAACTGTCATTGGTGTCTTTTATTTTAGCCATCCTGACAGGAATAAGACAGTATCTCAGAGTTGTTTTGATTTGCATTTCTCTGGTGGCTAAGGATGTTGAGTACTTTCTTAAGTGTTTTTCAGCCATTTTGGATTCCTCTATTAAGAATTCTCTATTTAGTTCTGTAGCCCTCTCTTTAATTGGATTATTTGGTGTTTTGGTAACTAGCTTCTTGAGTTCTTTGTATATTTTGGAAATCAGCCCTCTGTCAGATGTGGGGTTACTGAATATCTTTTCCCATTCTGTGGGCTGCCGTTTTGTCTTGTTGACTGCGTCCTTTGCCTTAAAGAAGCTTTTCAGTTTCAGGAGGTCCCATTTATTAATTGTTGGTCTTGGTGCCTGTGTTATGTTCAGGAAGAAGTCTCCTGTACCAATTCATTCAAGGGTACTTCCCACTTTCTCTTCTAAGAGATTCAGTTTGGTCCATTTGGACTTAAGTTTTGAGCATGGCAGAAGATATGGATCTATCTGCAGTCTTCTACACATCAGCATCCAGTTATGCCAGCACTATTTGTTGAAGATGCTTTCATTGTTCCATTGTATAATTTTATCTTCTTTGTCAAAAATCAGGTGTTTGTAGGTGTGTGGGTTAATATCAGGGTTTTCAACAGGTAGATTCCATTGATCTACCTGTCTATTTTTGTGCCAATACCAAGATGTTTTCAGTACTATAGCTCTACAATAGAGCTCAAAGTCAGGGATAATGATGGCTCCGGAAGTTCCTTTATTGTACAGGGTTGTTTTTGGCTATCCTGAGTTTTTTGTTTTTCCATATAAGGTTGAGTATTATTCTTTCAATGTCTGTGAAGAATTGTGCTGGGATTTTGATGGGGATTGCATTGACTGCTTTTGGCAAGATCGCCATTTTTACTATGTTGTTGCTACCTATCCAAGAGCATGGGAGAGCTTTCCATTTACTGGTATCTACTTTAATTTTGTTCTTGAAAGACTCAAAGTTCTTATTATATAGGTCTTTCACTTGTTTGGTTGGCATTACCCCAAAATATTTTATGTTGTTTGTGGCTATTGTAAAAGATGATGTTTCTCTGATTTCTTTCTCAGCCCCTTTATCATCTGTATAGTGTAAGGTTGCTGATTATTTTTTTTTAATCTTGTGTCCTGCCACTTTGCTGAAGGTGTTTATCAGCTCTAAGATTTCCCTGATACAGATTTTTTTTGGATTGCTTATGTAAACTATCATATCATCTGCAAATAGTGAATGTTTGACTTCTTCCTTTCTAATTTGTATCCCCTTGATCTCCTTTTGTTGTCTTATTGCTCTAGCTAGAACTTCAAGTACAACATTGAAAAGATATAGACAGAGTGGACAGCCTTGTCTTATTCCTGATTTTAGAGAAATTGCTTTGAGTTTCTCTCCATTTAGTTTAATGTTAGCTGTTGGTTTGCTGTATATTGCTTTTATTATGTTTAGGTATAATCCTGTTATCCCTGTCTTCTCCAAGACCTTTATCATGAAGGGGTGTTGGATATTGTCAAAGACTTTTTCAGTATACAGTGAGGTGATCATGTGGATTTTTTCTTCAGTTTGTTTATATGGTGGATTACATTGATAGATTTTCATATGTTGAACCATCCCTGTATCCTTGGGATGAAGCCTACTTGGTCATGGTGGATGATTTCTCTGATGTGTTCTTGGATTCAATTTACCAGCATTTTATTGAGTATTTTTGCAACAATGTTCATGAGGGATATTGGTCTATAGTTCTTTCTTAGTTGTGTCTTTTTGTGGCTTGGGTACCAAGGTAATTGTAGCCTCGTAAAAAGAGTTTGGCAATGACCCTTCTGCTTCTAGTGTGTGGAACACTTTGAATTTTGGCTGTTGGTAAAGTGGGATTATCTATTGCCTATGTTTTGTGGGAGTAGTTAACTTCCTTGGAGTTTTCATTCTAGAACTTTCTGTAGGGCTAGATTAGTTGATATGTATTGTTTAAATCTGGTTTTGTCATGGAATATGCTTGGAAGGCAGGCACAGACAGGTCCACATTTACCTCCTCCCATGGGTAGAGGTGGGACTAGGACACTGGCAGACTCTGAGTGGGCTGATCCACTGGGATTGGTTCCCCTGTGCACAATCCCCAGTCCTCATGAGGCTCTGAGCAGGGCCCCTTGTGCTGTTTCTTGACAGGTAACTGGCCACAAAGACAAGCCAAGTAACAGATACAATATGGGCAGTGGTTCTCAACCTTCCTAATGCTGCAACCCTTTAATACAGTTCCTCATGTTATACTGCCCCCCAACCATGAAATTATTTTGTTGCTCCTTCATATCTGTAATTTTGCTATTGTTATGAATCATAACATAAATATTTGATATACAACTCCCAAAGGGGTAGAGATCCAGGAGTTGAGAACCATTGCAATATGGAATATATGATAGAGTATTAGATTATTCATTATAAACTGTGCTTAGCAACCATTATATCAGAAAAACTTCTAACAAGCATCTATGGTTTGTGAGAGAGTTGTTGAGCATTTCCCAACATTCCACTGTCCCTGCCCTACACTGCCTGTCCCCGTGGCATGCATTACTGTCTAGGTTTCCTCATTTCTGACCACATCTGGTACTCTAAGCTCTGCCTAAGGCCTGCACTTCAATGTCAAGGTCAGTACATTTGGCAGAAGGCCACGAGCAAGCCTTGGCTCTGCACAGCATCCTTCCCCAGTTGGACTGTGCCCCAGTGTCCCTCAGGTCTCTGGCTACTCTCCCATCACTGCAGAGAGAGTGTTTCTAAGCTTCAGCCACCTCTCCTCCCAGACTCAAAGCTTTTATGAAATTTGAAAAGACTTGTACACTTTTTAGTTTGGGGATGTTTTCCCCTCTGGAAACAGTTGCCAACTGTATATTTTATAGCTCTGAGAAATCTTACTTGATATTTTAACTTGTTGAAAAGGCTGCACGCTAAGCAATTGAGGATGAATTTGTTTGTGGGAGTGAGCAGGGTCTGCTCAGCCCACATGAACAAATGCATGCTGCTTCTCTGTGAGCTGGCATGGCTTTGTCAAGTTATTCCTACAATGGTCTCAACAGGCTTGTGCCAGACATGACTTCCCTGCCAATCACAATGAAGACCTCCAAAGAAACCAGGAGGGCAGGTGGGGATAATGAGCTGTTATTTACTGGCTCATTCTTGGGCTTTAAACTTAGCAAAACCAAGCTCTCCTGTTTTCTTCTTTCTACATGGATTCATTTCCAGGATCCTGCATCCCTGTGGAAAACTCCAGAGAAATGACTATGTTGGTGTTTTCAGAATTAATTTATGAGCCCCTGAGAGCCTCAAAATAGTCTCCTTTACTCAGCCGGGTAATACAGGAACTGGCTTAGGTTTTGTACCAGGCAGATGCTGTCTGGAACAAGAACAAAATGCTAATGTGGCAAAACCAGCATCAGGTCTGAGCACACAGAACAGCTTATTATTTTCACTGTCTGAAAGCATGGAAGGGGGAGGCAGAATTCATCCTGCTGGGAGCCATAAGTGGATGAAATTAGTGCATGAACTTGGAATCATTTTTTAAAACAGTGTGTATGATCCATCCTAGAGAGTAACCTGGGGATGTAATTAAGCATCTTCAATGAATTTACATTCCCTAGAATTACCTTCTATTAGTCCATTATCTGTTCTTACAATGAAATTCTTGAAGCTGGATAACTTTAGAAAGAAAAGAGGTTTTGTTTGTTTGTTTTTTTAAAGCTCACAGTTCTAGGGGCTTCAGGGCACGGAGCGGGCTCAGTCACGCTGCAATGGTGAGATCAAGTCATCAAAAAGAAGGTAGGGACCAGCTTTGCTGTTGTTGTAAACACCCTCTCATGAGTGTCTCTGGGTCCCATGAGAATTGCTTCAATCCCATCTGAGGGCAGAGAGGCCACCAAGCACTTCACCATCTTGATACACTTCCCACACACAGGCTCTTGGGAACACATGGGAACCACATCTGAGTCCTATTGTGCTAGGCAGATTCTGTCTCCTTCCTTCAGTTCAAGGTTTCATAGAGAACTTAGAAGACTGGGGTGGGGGGGTGACATGGGCTAGCTTTTCTCTGAACTTAGCACACCAAGCTTTAAGATCAATGCCCAGAACATTTTTTTTTCTTAAAAAGGAAACCCATAAAACATTTTCATTGAGAAAATTACCCTGCTTGTAAATATTACCTACTGAAGCCTTCCTTATGGAACTTCTCATTAACCATGCAAAGAGCCACACATTCATATTCAGATACCAAGCAGAGAAAACAACATAAGGCTGACATGAGGCTCATACCCAATGCAAGCATTTGCAGAGAGCCTGTTCCCAGCAAACACAAAGTCCTGTGAGCCCTTCCAAAGCCCTAAAATAACAGACATTCTCCGGGCCAGCAAGCCCTAGGGTGGCCAGCACCTGCTCTGCTTCGCAGACTTGGAACCCAGAGATGCTTCTACACCAGCTCTGAGGTCTCCCTGCATCTCCTTGAGCTTAGCTTCACTCGGCTTATTTAAGGCCAACCCCAGGATCAACTTGTCAGCCACACCTGAGCTTCTGAGTCAGGATTTCTTTCACTTTTGTTGGTGATGATCCACTAAGTAAAAGACCTGGTGATTACGTATTAAAAATCTGGAGTTTCTGTTGGTTTTAATTTGCTTATTTTTGCTTTGAGATGGAATCTTGCTGTGATACACAGGCTGGCTTTGAACTCATAATCATCCTACCTCAGCCTTTCAAGTGTTAAGATTTAAGATTATAGGTGCACACTACCCCACCTCACCCAGATGTTTATCCCATTTCTTATCATAGCCTAGAATTACATTAGGGCGTATAAGGTATGTACATGTGTACTTGCACCCCCCTACACACCACACACACACACACACACACACACACACACACACACACACACACACTATGGGCCTGGAGCAGGGAGACTAGGCTTTCTGCCTCTTTGCCAATTATAACTTGTCTAATTTAGAACATACCCATACATATGAGATTTGAGTTTCTCCTTTTACAAAATGAGGGGGAAGGATTAGATGATCCCTGGAGACTGCTCCAGCTGTAACAACTCTGACCCATGCATGTCAGAGAATTGTTTTAGAGGGATTAAAACCAGCCCCAGCTCCACATACAGGGACTCCACAAAGGGGAACCAACGAAGGTGTTTGTTCTGGGCCTGATCCACCCCATTGTTGAACTGTCATTTTCCCACTGGGAATAGCACATAGTCATCACTCAGGAGTGTCCCTTGGCATTTTCAAAAGACTGCCTCCTTTGCAGAGTGGAACTCTATCCTCCAATGCCCATGCTGTGTGTCTAAGACCTGTGGTAGAATATTATTTTAAGGTGTTTGACTTTTGTTTACGCTGCATTAGTTTAACTCAGTGAAGCTGTGATTCTTTGTCTAAAACACCTGATGGTCTAATAAAAAGCTGAAGAGCCAATAGCGAGGCAGGAGCAAGGATAGGTGGGGCTGGCAGAGAGAATTAGAAGGAGAAATGAGGAGGTGGAGGAGCAAGAGAATTAGGAGAGAAGGAAATCAGGGGCCAGCCACCCAGCCACCCAGCCACCCAGCCACCCAGCCACCCAGCCACCCAGCCACCCAGCCACCCAGCCACCCAGCCACCCAGCCACCCAGCCACCCAGCCACCCAGCCACCCAGCCACCCAGCCACCCAGCCACCCAGCCACCCAGCCACCCAGCCACCCAGCCACCCAGCCAGTCATGGAGTAAGAAGGTAAGTAAGGTATGCAGAAGAAAGATAAAAGCCCATACGGAAAAGGTAGAAGGGTTACTTTAAGATAAGAAAAACCTGGCTAGAAGCAAGCCAAGCTAAGGCCCAGCATTCACAAGAAAGAATGTCTTTGTGTGTGATTTATTTGGGAGCTGGGTGGCATTCCACCCGACCCCACCTGGCAAAAAGAACAAATGTAGCACACAACAAAGATCAGATGAAGTAGTTTCAGCAGTAGTCAGAGTGTTGCTGGGGAGAAGACTGTGTCAATGTCCTAGGATAATTCAGCAAAACTGGTTTAAGAGTACAAGGCCTGCAGTGCACAGAATTTTAGGGGTGGAATCCCCCAATTCATGGAAGCCTATGAACTGCCTAGAGGTTTCTCTATGCTTTTATAGACACGAGTGTGAAAGTTCAGGCACTTCCCTTCCCCAATACAAAGAGCCATCTCCCATTGCCCTCATTATGCCCTGCTGCACAAAGAGCTAACTTCAAACTGCAATCATCCCGTGGTATTTCTCCATTTTGTGGCTCAGGGATCAAGGACGGGTGTGGCTGAGTGATCCTTCTATTCCACAGGGCATCCTTGGATGTCACTTAGTGACAGATAGATGGACTGTATGGTAACCTCACAATGTACTTCTTCTCATCTGGGGGACAGTAGCTGAGGCTTAGCTGGGGCTGTTGACTGGAGCACCAGCCAACGAGTGCTCTGGCATAGGTATCTCTGAGCAGCTGTCTGTGCTCTTCAGCCCCTTTTATGGGATGATCTTAGGTGAAGGCCCTCTCTAGAAGCAGACCCTCAACCCTGAACTTCCAAGAGTCAAGAACTGTAAGGAATAAATTGTTTGGTCTTTACAAAATATCCATTGTCTAGGTTATTTGATTATAGAAGAGGCCTGAACTTAAACCAGAAGCACTTATGTCTCACAGCTCCAGAGGCCAGCATATCCTAGGAGCTATCAGATCCAGTTTCTGGTGAAGGTCTACTTCCTGGTTTGTACCCATGTAACTTAGAAAGGAGAGTGAGTGAACATCTGTCCACTGCGTTTTCATTTGAGGCACAAATTGTATCACAGGCTCCATCCTCATGAGCCTAGAGAACTAGGAGAGGAGATCAGAGGCCAGCCACCCAACCACCCAGCCACCCAGCCATCCAGCCACCCAGCCACCCAGCATCCAGCCACCCAGCATCCAGCCACCCAGCCACCCAGCCACCCAGCCACCCAGCCACCCAGCCACCCAGCCACCCAGCCACCCAGCCACCCAGCCACCCAACCACCCAGCCAGCCATGGAGTAAGAAGGAAAGTAAGGTATGCAGAAGTAAGAAAGAAAAGCCCAGACGGAAAAGGTAGAAGGGTGTCCCCAAAGACCCCACCTCCCAGTATCTTCACATGGAGACAAGGCTTCAACTATGAATTTGGGAATGGGGAAACCACAAACATATGTACTTAGATTTGTAGCTTTTGTGTATATTCAATTCGTGTCTTGCTTCCTAATTATTTATTTATTTGAGCATTTTCACACCCTTCCTCTTGTTTCTTAAATTTCTCCAGTTATCAATTCTCCCCCATGAACATTAGTGTCTAATGCCTGTCTACTCTTCCAGCACACCCAGGGTCACAGATTATCCATCATTGAATACATTCAGGTTGCTTGACCTGATTAATCATGATCTGAGTATTCTCATCAAACTGTGCCCCAGCATTCTAATAGGTCATGTGGTGACTCACATTTTTAATCCCAGCACTTGAGAGGCAGAGGCAGGTGGATGGATGTCTGTGAGTTTGAGGCCAGCCTGGTCTACAGATCAAGTTCCAGGACAATCAAGGCTGTTACACTGAGAAACAAACAAAAAGAAAAAAAGAAAGAAGGAAGGAAGGAAGGAAGGAAGGAAGGAAGGAAGGAAGGAAGAAAGAAAGAAAGAAAGAAAGAAAGAAAGGGAAAAGGAAAGGAAGATTATAGTGAGAAGAATGCCTAGGGTAACAGTCCCCACCTTGAATTATTTCTTCCTTTAACATATGAGTCACTTGTACCTCTAGGATCTCTTTGTCTCTCACATAATTTGATCTTTTTTGGGAGGGGTCTTTTTAAAATTTAGATTAGAAACAATCTTATTTTACATACAAATCCCAGTCCCCTCTCCTTCCTATTCTCCCATGATTACTAAGGTCATGGATCCTAGTAACATGATGGGCTAGATGTATATAAAGTTTTGGAAAAAGAAATAAAAATATTAGTTTTTAAAATACAAATAATCATTCATAATGAAACCAAAGAAGTAGACACAAAAATTAATAAAGGCTTTTTTCAATTTTAAGGAAATTTCTATTTAAAAAGTTTTAGTCATACATAAAATTTGTGAATAAGAGTTTTAAGTAAATAACTGTATACCATTTATATTAGTATTGTATGAGTAAACTCAGGTACTTCCCTACTCAAATCTAGAGTGGCATTGGCAAACAGGACTGTCAAAAAGCTCACAAAATATCAAAGTATGAGATTCATCTTCACATTTCAGGACTATATGTAAAAAGAAAGCATAATATTTTAATGTTCAGTCAAAAATGGAAATTTGACTAATGTAGTTTCAGAAAAATACCATGACCTTTAAAGAAGGGAAACACAGTCAAAGTGATAATTCTCTTCAGTTACAAAGGAGAACATTAGCATTAGTCCAGTTAAAATTCTCATTGCTTACTTTATAAGACATAAGACTAGCAACCCTTCACAAAGATAAAAGAGTACTCAGAAAAAGAGCAGTGAGAGACAGGTTTACCTGAAAGTCAACTTTATTTTAGTAGCAAAAAACACACTGAGATTTAATTGAAGACAGAAGCATTGAATAACAGAGCAGAGCAGACACAGGACAGGCATGACAGGTTCATAACACATGTGCAAAGATGCAATCTGTAAGAAATCAAGCGGAAGAAGTGGCTAGATAGTTGAATCATCATTTCTAGGTAGCCCCTGTGACTACATAAAAACAAAAGTTCATTTGAACCAACCCTTCTCAAGAGGGATGTTACTGAATTAAATACATTTTAATTTATACAGATAGGTAAAATAGGATACAGAAAATGAGTAAAGCATTGATAAATCTACATTTTTAAAATTTTATTTATTTATTTATTTATTTATTTAGTTAGTTATTTAGTTAGTTAGTTAGTTAGTTAGTTAGTTAGTTAGTTAGTTAGTTAGTTAGTTATTTAGTTATTAGTCTTTCGAGACACGGTTTCTCTGTGTTGTTTTGGAGCCTGTCCTGGAACTCACAGAGAGATCCACCTGCCTCTGCCTCCTGAATGTTGGGATTAAAGGCGTGCGCCACCAACACCCAGCTATAAATCTACATTTTTCAAGCAGTAAAAGTCCCCTTCGAAGAAAAGGACATTTCTAAGAAAAACTGTTGGGTGTTTGTCCCCTCTACAGAAGAAGAGACTTAGTCACATGTTTCAGGGGAAGATTTCTTTTATTAGAGGTATTCTTGATGCTCTGGGTAGGTGACAGGTCTTTATGAGGGTGCAATAGTGAACTCTGATCAATACCACTAAAGGATTTAGAGTCACCTAGGAGACAAAATTCTGGGTGTATGTTGAGGATGTTTCCAGAGGAGAGGAAGGAAGACCTACCCTGAATATGGGCAGACCACCTCATAGAAGGCATCAAACTGAAAAAAAGTGGGGGGTGCAAACTGAGATCAGCCATTCATCTCTTTCGGCTTCCTGACTGTACACATGATGTGACGGATTCCTCAAGCGCCTGCCACCACACCTCCCTGCCATGTATCCCTCCTGAACTCTGGAGGCAAAATTCACATCTCCTACCCTAAGTGGCTTTTATCACATCATAGCAACAAGAGAAGCAGTTGATACAGAGACTTATTTTATTTTAAATACACAGAGGGAGCTGGGCATGAGAAGGGATCCTGGGTGGAGAACCCTTCCTTAAATCGAGCATTTCCTGGATACATCTATCTCTAAATCTGGACTTCCATATTGTGCTCTCTGTAGGAAGCTCTCTTTACAGATTTATCCTCTGTTCAAATTAGAATTCCTCTGTATCCATGCAACCTCAAAAATATCACTTCTATGACAAGTCACCAAATGCATATGTTTAACAGTCCAACCCATCAATAATTCTAGCTCATTTGTTTTTTTGTTCATCCTTTACAAAGTAAAGCTATCTGCCTCAGTCACCTCGGGCTCTATGATGAAGTACCATTGATTGGGTGGCTTACAAACGATAGACATATTTCTCATTGTGTGGAAGGTGAATTCTGAGATCAAGGTGACAGTATGGTGGGGTTCTGGTGAAGGCCAATTCTAAGTCACAGATTACTGCTTTCTCATTGTGCCTTTGTATCATGGGAAAGAGGCTGAGGGAATGAGACAAGTATTCGCAGGAACACTAATCACATTGCAAGGGCTCTGATCTCACGGGGTAATCACCTCCCAAAGGCTGCATCTACTAATAGCATCACCTTGCGGGATAGGATCTCAACATATAAATTTTGGGTGATGCAAACATTTGGTCCATGATAATCTCACTGAGCGTGCGTGCGCGCGTGTGCGTGTGCGCACGCGCACACGCACAAAGACTAAGAAGAGAGAATGTAATAATAGTACATGTCCTGGTTTGCAGAGATTTCCAGAACAGATAAGGAAAAACCTACAAATGATACTCAGTCCAGCTGGTTCAAAAAATAAAAATAAAGCTTAAGCCATAAAATTGTATATGAAATACAGATGGTGGAGTTTTAGTTAAATATAATTCATGAGAAGAGTTTGACGGGAATGCATTCCTGTTAACATGTTGAGTGAGTGATTAACCATGCAGAGCTGAGTTTTGTGTGAAGTAGAGCCTGCTTTTTAATTCTCTTTTATTTTGTTTCATTCTTTAAGAAGGCCTATGCCTTCATGGCAATTCCATGAAATTCAATTTATATATAACTTTGGATATTTGGGATAATCTAGGTGTCCTCCTGATCCTGCCAAAGAAGAAGAGAATGTTCTGCGTCTTAAGGCCACTTCTCGAGGGCAATCCCAGCCAGGCTCCTACATTTCAATGCCAGTCTTTCTCGAACCCAGTCTCCTCACTTCTTTAGTAAGGAGGGTCAGGCCTGATGATCACCTCTAGTTCTGACACCTTGTAATCATTGGGGAAATTCCTTTTCTCCTAAGCAGGCATAGAAAAGACCATTTAGTCAGGCTAGTAGATATGTACTGATGAGATTCAAATGCTGTCCTTTCTTTCTATGTCCACGTGTCTTCAACAAGTTCTTTGGCCTCTCTAAGATTCAATTTTCCTTCTATAAAGTGGATCTAAGAAGGGAAACCATCTCCTGAATCAACTGAGAGCTAAGAGCTTAAACTCATTACGTTGTCTGGACAGGATGGGTTCTATACCCTTGAGCAGGGCAGTGAAGGCACACACATTATTGTGGGTGGATTTTTAAAATTGAACTCTAAACATTTAGTGAATATTTTCCCACTTATACAAGCCTGTTCATAAATGCATTTGATTTCTGAACAACACCGTGTTACTGTGGGCAGGCATTAGCTTCTCCATTATATGGGAAAGGCAAGCCAAGGCTCCCGGTGGCAGCTAGGGTCAAATGAAAACAAGCCATGAAGCCAGAACTTAAGCACATCATCCACTGTTTGCAAAACACTTGAGGACATGCTCTTTGTTGGGTACTGTGCTAAGTGTAAGGGTAAGAAGATGAATCAGGGCTGTTTTTAAGGGCCAGCAGGGCTGTAAACAGTCAAGGCTGTTACAGTGTAAGCAGCCCAGCCATTGAGAGTTGCTGTCTCAATCCATGCTCAGCACTTAGTATGGTGTAACCCAGGTGAGTTACTAACACACCAATGACTCAGTTTCTCCATCTGTGAGAAGGCAAACACAATATTTGTTTGGAGGCCAATAATGCAGAAGGACTTCAGAGGAGCATCACCTTGATACATCTGTCACTGTGCAAGCCAGAGTCCTTACAACAGAAGGTCTTGAGTCCCACTTGCCTCTGAGGGATGAGTTCCAGTTTTAAAGCTGATGTCATAACTGCCTGAGCACAAGCTATGATGGTCTCTGTTACCTCAACTTGTAACCCTTGAAATCATAGGTGCTTGAGTACAGTCATATTGTCATAAACAGAGAACTCTTGCTTCCTAGTGGTCCAAACCCTAGCATTTGATAGACAAGCACTCTTGGGATGATGCTAGATCTGGATTGCCAAGGTATTCCCATATTTCTCTGTTTTCTTTATATTTCATGTCAGATCCTATTGACATAATTTTTTCAACACCATGACTGTTTAAACTCTACAGTAGTGATAGTTTTAAAAATGAAATGTCCCTGAAGGATCATGTTTTGAATGCTCGGTCCTTAGTTGTCGCTGTTATTCGAGGAAATTATGGAAATGGGGTGTTGCAGGAATAACTAGGTTACTAAGGATGTATCCTTAGAGCTATCCTGTTCCTGTCTGTCCTATGTGTGTGTGTGGGGGGTGGTTTCCCCACCCACATGAGATGAACACCCTCATTCTCCCCACACTGACACCTCCATGATAGTGTACCTTGCTATGATACCAGACATACAGAACTGAGAAACCATGGTCTGAATCTTCTGAAACCATAAGCCAAAATAAATCCCCCTTCTTATGATATTTCTGTCAAGCATTTTGCTACAGCTATAAAAACAGTTGCTGATATAGAAAATTGGTACCAAAGTAGTGGTACCATTGCTTTGACTAAATCTGATCATACGATTCTTAAGCTTTTGAACTGATTTTCAGTCAGAATTTGGAAGAGTCTAAAGACAGAGGCTGAAGAATGTTCCAAAAACTGTAATCAAAGTTAAATGAGGGGTTCATGTGTAATCCCAAAAGATCTTAACAGGGCTTGGAATATAGACCAATTTTGAGCGCTTATCTACCATATGTGAATCCCCAAGGTTAATTCCTAGCACCTAAAAAAAGATTAGAATACCAACCAGAATGTGGACAATCTAGGCTTATCAGGTTATGGGTGAAAATAGAACTCTACTGGAATTGTGCTAGAGACCATTCATGTTCTGGAATATTGTATGTGTCCTGGAATTTGGGATCAATTTAAATTTAAAAGTAATTGACAAACTAACGTAGTAGAGGAAACTCAAGATAGCACAGCATTCTAGCTGTGGTGTGATGGCTCCTGGCTGATTTTGTTCAGCTTTACAGTGAGAATCAGTAGTAAAAGGAAGATCAAGAAGATTAGAAAACTGGTTTGTTAAAAACAAAAGGGGGGAGGTAAATTCAAATTGCAGACAAGAACTATCCCTGGTTGTTGGAGAGTTGGGCCAATTAAAATAAACAGGGTACCTACCATCATAACAAGAGGAAAGATGAATTGACCAGATCCTGCCCATCACAGTGACTGAAAAAGGGCCTAACTAGAGGAGGTATGCAATGGCGAGTAGATCCTGGAGGGTGACTTCTGGTCTCTTCTCGTGTGTCTCCCTGCATCAGTCCACTGTGCCATGAATAGACTCTACTGCCACACGCCCTTGTCACCACAATATTCTGCCTAAGCTTGTGGGACCAAGCAAGTGTGGGATGAACTCTGGACCCATGAGCTGTACAAACCCTCCCCCACTGAGGAAGTTTCTCTAGGGTGTTTGTCAAGAGGACAATAAAAGTAATTAATACTTAAACACTTATGACCTCACACGGGGCACAGTTAAAGGACTCTGTCTTCTGGAGAACCTGAGAACAATCAGCCTCCTTCGGGACAATTCAGACAGCAGCCTCTTCCATCACTACCCAAAGCAATGGAGGCACATACCAACATTCACCACATACAGGTGCTGGCTACTCTCTGTCAACTTGATACAAGCTAGAGTCACCAGGGAAGAAGAAACTTCAATTGAGTAATTGCCTCTCATGTAGGCAAATCTGTGGGGAGTTTCCTTCCTTTCTTCCTTTCTTCCTTTCTTCCTTCCTTCCTTCCTTCCTTCCTTCCTTCCTTCCTCCTTTCCTTTTATTCTTTTCTTTCTTTCATTTGTTTACTTCATCTTTATTAATTTATTTTATGTCCTGACCGCAGTCTCCCCCCCTCCTTCTACTTGCTCCCCACACCTAAGCTCTGCCCCCCCATCCACCCCTCCTCCATATTCACTCAGAAAGGGGCAGGCCATGCAAGCTACTGTAAGACCAAGCATCTCCCCTGTATTCAGGCTGAGCAAGGCTATCTAGCTTGAGGAATAGGTTCCCAAAAGTCAGCCAAAGCACCTGGGAAAGCCCTCATTGCTAGGAGGCCCACAAATAGACTGAGCTACACAACTGTCACATAGGAGCAGACGGCCTAGGTTGGTCCTATGCAGGCTCCCTGGCTATTGGTTCAGACTCAGTGAGTTTCCATGAGTTAGACTAGTCATTTTTGTGGGATTTCCTCATGTCCCTGATGCCCCCTAGCTCCTACAATTCCTCCTCTCTCTCCTCAGCAGGACTAGCCCAACTAGGCCCAATGTTTGGACTTGGTCTCTGAATCTGCTTCCTTCAGTCACTGGATGAAGGCTCTCCACTGACAGCCTAGGTAGTCACCAATCTGACCACAGGGGATGGCCAGTTCAGGCTATGCATCCACTATTGCCAGGAATCTTAGCTGGAGCCATCCTTGTTTTCTCATGGAAGTTTCCCTTGCATCAGGCTTCCACCCAGCTTAGTAAAGCTCCCTTTCCAGTCATCTTTCTCAGCACTCTCCCCCTCTGCCCACCCTCCAGATTTTTCTGGATTCATTATTGACGCCCGAGTACCCAGGTGGCCCACTGGAGTCTCATTGAATATATTAACCAGGCTTAAGAGTAGATTCCATACCCAGTTGTAGATGGCTAACTCAAAACAAGCTCAATGGTTATTGTGTAGGCTTTGTCTCTATTGCTTTGTTGGGGCATTTTTCCTAATATTGGTCTTTTGCTTGCATGTTATGATTTTTGATTTTGTGGTTTTATGGGTCTCATTTGTGTGCACTATGTTTTTTTTAAATCTTATGGCTTTTTTTTTAAATCCATTTACCTGTTTGTTTACCTTCTAAAGAGAAAGAAAGAATATGGATTTGGGAAAGTAGGGAGGAGGGAGGGATCTGGGGAGAGTCCAGGGAGGGACCCATGATCAGAAAATACTGTATAAAAATATTTTCTTTTTTTTTAATTCTTTTTTTATTTTTATTTTACATATCAATCCCAGTTTCCTCTCCCTCTTTCCCTCCCTCTCTGAAAAATATTTTCTTGCTAAAATCTTTATGGTAAGAAAATTGAATTCTCTCTCTCTCTCTCTCTCTCTCTCTCTCTCTCTCTCTCACATACACACACACACACACACACACACACACACACACACACACACACTCCAGCTAAGCAAAAGCAGCATTCCACAATGGTCTACTTCAGTTCCTGCATCCATGTTTGCTCTTGAGCTTCTGCATTGTCTTCACTCCATGATGGACTCTAACCTATAAGATGTAATAAAATTTCTGCTTCCCAGGTTGCTTTTGATCATTTTCCTGGCTAGTGTTTTGTCAGCTTGTTACAGTCTAGAGTCATTTGAGAAGAGGGAACCTCTTCTGAGACAGTGCCCCATCAGATTGGGCAAGACTGTAGAACATTTTCATAATTAGTGATGATTGTGTGAGGACCTAGCTTACTCAGAGGAGTGTTACCCTTGTGCACGTGGTCCTTACTTACGGAAGAAGAGGCTGAGCAATCCAGGAGGAGCACGCCAGTAATCAGTGTCCCTCCATGGCTTCTGCTTCAGTTCCAGCCCCGGCTCCTGTCAGTAAAGATGTGTGACATGGGAGTTGTAAGATGAAACAAACCCTTTCCTTCCGCGTTGCTTTGGTCATGGTGTTTTATCACAGCTACAGAAAACTATAGGGCAGAGACAGATATGCCCCCAAACTCCCACGGGGTAAGGGTGAGGGTCATTCCAGTTGCTGCAGTGACTTTGTAATACCACTGTTGTACCTAGGGACACAATTAAATCAATATATTTTTAAATATTTATTTGACATCTGTTTAAACTCCTGAAATCACAGTACATACAGGCTTAACAGAGGGTGAGAGAATGATGCTTCTTGTCTCCGCTCTAAGAATCATGGCCAACAATACTATAGCAAATATATATAATTGTAAATATATAACAATTCACAGGTTAATAAGAGAAAACATGACAACACGGAAGCAGACAGGATACTAGCTACAGGAAGGTGGGGCCACAGAGGAGGCCCGTGAGGGAGGGCGCACTGGCTGGTTTTGTGTGTCAACTTGACACAAGCTAGAGTCATCAGAGAGGAAGGAGCCTCAGCTGAGGAAATGCCTCCATGAGATGGGGCTGTTAACAATGGGGGAGGACCCAGCCCCGGGTGGTAGTCCTGGGTTCTGTAAGAAAGGCTGAGCAAGCCAGGAAGCAAGCCAGGAAGCAGTACTCCTCCATGGCCTCTGCATCAGCTCCTGCCTCCAGGATCCTGCCCTGTTTGAGTTCCTGTCCAGACTTCCTTAGGTGATGAGCAGCAATGCTGAAGTGTAAGCCAAACAAACCCTTTCCTCCCCAAGTTGGATTTTGGTCATGGTGTTTCATCACAGCGATAGAAACCCTAAGACTAAAGGAAATACTGAGAACAAAGCATAACAACACATACAAACTGAAATTTTAATTTTAAAGTTTTTTAAAGAGGAGACTAACATAACAGATTTATGTAGTAAAAATTTCAGGTTAGGCTTGACAGCATATGCCTTTAAACTCAGCACTTGGGAAGTAGAAGCTAGCAAATCTCTGTGAGTTTGAGGCCAGCCTAGTGAGTGAGTTCCAGGTCAGCCAGAGCCACATAGAGAAACCCTGTCTCAAAAAAAAAAAAAAAAAAACAAAAAACAAAAAAACAAAGACAATGTTTTTTTCATGACAGGGGTTGAAGATGTAGCTCAGATCAGAGTATGTGCTTAACATGCTACAGATCCATAGTGGTACATTAAC
Organism: Cricetiscus sungorus; assembly: GCA_030556225.1. Taxonomy (NCBI): domain Eukaryota; kingdom Metazoa; phylum Chordata; class Mammalia; order Rodentia; family Cricetidae; genus Cricetiscus; species Cricetiscus sungorus. The sequence continues at coordinate 100,078,836 of JANBXA010000651.1, read as the reverse complement.
TGTATGTGGTGGTATATGTACATAGTTCCAGAATTTAGGAAATGGAGCAGGAAAATCAGGCAGTCAGATCATCCTCAGCCACATAGTAACATAGAGGAGGACATCTGGGGTATATGAGATTGTATCACAAAACAAAGCAAAATATTTTCAATTTCAGGTGAGCCTTTCAACATGAAGACAAAAAAAAAAAGTAGAAATTGTCTGTTTTTATGTTTGATTCATTGAAAAATATGTAAGATGTTTGGACCTCCTGGTAATGGTGTGAGGGGAGAACCCAGACAGACCTGTGTGTTCATCTCATCCTAGCATCTCTGTGCAGTGTTTCTTGTTCCTGGGACTGGACCAGGACCCGTTTGGTGATGAGTCATACATTCTACTGTAAGACACAGTAAATCATGGGCAGTCCTACTCACAAAGGAAGAGGAAGGTTTTAAAGACATTGCTCTCTCTCTCTCTCTCTCTCTCTCTCTCTCTCTCTCTCTCTCTCTCTCTGTGTGTGTGTGTGTGTGTGTGTGTGTGTGTGTGTGTGTGTGTGTGTGTGTGTGTGTGTGTGCGCGCGCGCGCGTGTGTTGTTACTGACTTTGGGACAGAGGGATTCCAGGTTCTGTGGGCAGCAGGATGAAAGATTTGCATCGTTTGATGTTATTCTTTTCTTTCTGGGCCCCAATGCTTTCACCAACCTCTCTGTGAAGAAAGGAAGAGCTCTTCCCAAGATAACACATTTTAATGTATCCATTAGAAATAGTCTACCTTTGATTTTCCAATTTGAATGAGCAGTCGCCGTTTGGACTCAAACTTCAGCATATTGCGCCCTGCAGTTATAGGGCTAGAGAAATGATGCCCTCCTCTTCTCCATGGTGAATTCCTGGATGCCCATCTCTTCCACGTTTAAATCCTGGGCTAGGTCACCAGCAAGGTGGAGAAGAGGGTACCTCTCACCCTCTTAAAAGCAGGACACTGCGTAAGTAGCGGAGCAGCTGAGTGGGCAGGAGAGCAGTGCTGCTGAAAACAAACGCGGTTTTAATTTGTGGGAAGGAAACACTATTGGAAAAAAGAAGTTCTCCGTGTTCTGTGGAGTTTTACACTGCGGTGAGGCTCAGAGTGCCGAAGAAAGCACTTCAGGATCACAGCCAGCCTCTTATTAGTAATTTGTTTGCTTTCCCACACGTGGCAGGTAATGCATGTCTTGGCTCTGTGGTCCAGGTGGCTAGCTCTGCCAGGAGAGATTGGGAGGCACTTCTGAGATGGGAATCACATGGGTGGCTGCAGGGTAGTGAGGAGCTCCCCTGCTGCTTGAGCTGAGGTGGAGCCTTCTCTTATTATCTGGACAAAACAGATTTCCAGGCTTAGCTGACAATAGGGTATTCTGCATCCCAAGGCTCACTGGGTACCTCCGGGCATGTGCTGCATGAAAATGGCATAGTGAAATTATTTCATTTGGTTGATTCATGCTAATAAGAATAATTTTAAATGGAATAGTTAATTGGGCAATTATCCAAAGAAACACCGGAAAGAAAGTAATGAAGTAGAGGAGGGAGGGAAAAAAAAAAAAAAAAAAACATTCAGTTGAATGTACAGTATCAAGTAAATTACCAGTGCATGGACAAGTGGAATTTCTCTCCCAGGGGAACCCTGGGAACTTATAGACTGTGCATGTCAGATTGATTTAGCATGCTAGGGAAGGCAAGGATGCTAGGGAAGCTATCAAGACTTCTCCCCATGACCCTGGAGTTATTCATGTCTCGGCATTTCTTCCAGCTCAAAGCTGGCGTGCTGTAGATCTGACAACCAGAGAAAAGTTCAGGGTCACAGAGGTAAGTACTGGCAACTGGAAGTCAGCCTGTAGGGTGCTGATGTGGCCAGTGAGGAAGAGAATCTAGTGAACAAAGAGTTTTAAAGTCAATGTCTAAGTACCAGATAATACATGAGGAGGCACCATATCCAAAGGCTGTGACCCTTTTGTGTAATTATGAACACAAATGTACATGCATATATGTATATCATATATACATGTATGGCACACATATGACACATATATCACAATGAAACCCCAGAAGACATCAGCAAACAAAGCACTAGGCAGATCACAGCCATGCTCATAGACACAGCCTATTGGTCCAAGCACATCTTCCAAAGAGACCAAGTCAGTTTTACTAGTGGACAACTCTGGTTCCAGAATCTCAATAGATGAGTGGGACTGAGTGGATTATCAAAGCCTGTCAGAATTGCTTCTATGAAGACTTTGCCTAAAGTCTGATTCAGTGGGTTTTCATTGATGAATTTCATTCATTTCTACTATAAACTGAGGTACAGTTTTTTTCTTTTTTTTTTTTTTTCTTAAACTCTATATTTGCTGGTTTCCCTGGGACAGAACAATATGTACATGAAAGTGGTTTGAAGTCTATCAATATTCATGAAAAAATGATGACAAGCCATCTGAACCCTGAAGGTCACATTGTTTCTTTCTTCCCATATTATGCTTCAATTCTGTGTGTGCACACACGACAGTCAGCACAAGATCCCTAGGCAATGGTAATTACTTCATTACTTAATTGAGGTATTAATTAGGATCTATTATAAAATATAAGTATTTATTTTAATTATCAATGCCACAAAAAAATTGGAAGCATTTTCCCACAAGAAGAATTTAATTACTCCATGTTTCCTATCCCAATTCTTTTGTAGCAACTGGTAAGATATGGGGTCATGAGCCAGCAAGATAGTGCAGCAGAATATAAAACATATATTTTTTTAATTTGGTGTGTGTGCTGGGTATGTGGCACCATGCACATGTAGAGGTTAGAGGGTAGCATTTGAGAAACCATCCTTTCACTTTGGTGAGGCAGGGTCTCAGTTCCTCTAAACAGTGCCTTGATGGCCAATGAGCTTCAGGCAGATTCTCTGCTTCTCATCTCACCACAGAAGTGTTCCAATTACAGATGCATGCCACTGCAACCAGCCTTCAATGTGGGCCTCAGAGACTGAACTAAGCTAACTAAGCTTGTCTGGCTTGCACAGCCAGTGAGTCTACCAGCTAAGGCATCTCCCCAGCTCCGAGAATGTTTTAAAAATAAGCATGTTTAGGAACTGTGAAATACTAGCTGAAGGACTTGAATCCCTAACAAATTTTGGCAGATGATAATAACAAGGAATAATAGACTTAGTAAGAGGAAATAATGAAAGGCGGTGTTTGGAAAGATAATGGCCGAGAATATTGCATAATTGTAAACAAAACCTTACATCAAAAGTATTTGCTCCATCAAACAAGATGAAATGAAAATGAAACCACACCAAAAATAACACAGTGAAAGAACAGAATATGAATTCCAGAGGGAAAATCTTGGGAGCTACCAGTGAGCAAGAACAATCTGGTTACCAAAGAAGTAATAAGAAGCCAGCAGTCTCAGACTTCCCAGAAGCAATAACAGATGTTAAAGGACCCGGAGCAATCATTTCACAGTGGTGAGGGTGATATAGACAACTGTGGAAGAATGATGCCAAATTAAGACCCCAGGAATTCATTCTCTACCAACATTCACTATTAGAGGGTATACCTTAGCAAGAAATGATGTGATCTCAAAGAGATACCGTAAAGAAATGTGAGTGGAATCGTAACATAGAAGTATCAGTGTTTTTAAATTATATTCTAAGTTTTTTAAAGATAAAATTAAAATCTTAGAGATGGGGACCTACGAGATGGCTCAGCTGATAAAGGCTATGCCAGGTGATCAGGGTTTTCTGTCCAGGACTCACTTGGTAGAAGGAAAGAACTGAATCTCACAAGCTATCTGTTGACCTCCAAAAATCCCATGATATATGTGTATTTGATTACTAATATATGAAATTTCAGTAAAGTATTATTCATAGTTGTCAAAATTGGAAACAAGGTAAGTGTATTATAATAGGTAAACAGATAAATAAAGTAATACCATAAAGCATTAGTTAGGGAAAAGGTAGACTGAACCTTTACAAATATATATGAATGTTGAAGGTGTGTTGAATGAAAAGAACCAGATCCAAGATAGAATGTAAATAATGTATGATTCCATTTATTTATTTATATGAAGTTCAAGAACAAGCAAGACTTATTTTGCATTAGTAGAGGTTTTGCCTCATGGAGACACTTACTGGGAAAGGTCACAGGGAATCCATGGCATGATGCAAATGTCCCAACTTGACCTTTTATAGTTTGTTGAGCTATAGTTTTAAAGTTCTATGAAAATTATAAACCACCTTTTAAAAACCTGCCACCCTTACAGAGAAATTACGGAAGAGATGACAAGTGCCATCAGTGAAAAGCTCATGGCTGATTATTTTGAACTCATGGTCACTAATGCCCAAACAGCAATAAGTAATGATGATGAAGACATAATGACATAAAGAATAAAAGAAAATGGAAAGTGACCTTTATTTTACATCTTTAAAAGGCAGGCAAGAATAATTTGGATAAAAAGTAAAAGCAAGGGAAATTAAAATTAAGGAAGCTCTGAGAACAAAAGACAATCATTAGACATTTAAAGCATAACTTTAGAAAATCCAGCCAAAGAATGGAGAACAAAGGTCATTTCCTGGAAATCAGAACAAAGAACAAAGAGATGTAAAATTAGGAAGAAACATACAATTAGAAGATGCAGTTAAAAGATGCACCATCTGAGTAGGGCACTCATAGTGTCAAGGGCTCCCCAAAGCTTGGAGAGGAGAAAGTGCATTTTAGTTTTTCCTAACTTCCAACAAATACATAGTGTTGCTTCTCTTAAGGTGGAAGCACATAGTACAATATTTGTAACAGTCGCCAACAGAATTCACAGACATTAAAAAACTATATAACAGTAGTTTCCAGCATTTTGAAGTTAGTTTGCACCCGGCAGTTACTTTTATAGGAAGGAGCATTGAATTTTCCACTGGGCCTTATTTAAGCACAAGTATATAATTATATTCTTGATTTATATCCCTTTTTAAAAGACAGTCTCTTGTAGCCTAGGCTGCCCTCAAACTTTCCATGTACCTGGGGATGATTTTGAATTTCTGATCCTCCTGGCTCCACCTCCCAACTGCCAGCATAGCATGCATGTACCGCCATCCCTGCCTGGTTCGTGTAGTTCTGAGAACTGAACCCCATGCTAAACAAGTGTTCCCCATCTGGTCCACATCCAGTCCTATATCTTGATGTTTCATCTGTCGTGTTTCAGCAGGAATGTTCTTTCACACACTTGCACATCTTTTATTTTACATAAAAAATAAGATTGTGATGTCAGGCAAGATGGTGGATACTCTAATCCCACCTACTAGAGGATGTGAGGGAAGAGGATCAAGTATTTAAGCTCAGGAATCCGGAGCTAATGTGAGCAGCGTGAAAAGACTGTCTCTCTTAAATTATTATTCATGATCCAAAAAACTAAAAGAATATTCAATCTAAAAATTGCAGATTCTAGAGAGAACGTAAGATAGCAGAGAAAGTTCAGTAAAGAGATGAAAAGGGAAAACTTTATAGAACTGAAGGGCACATTTGGGTCCTCCACATGCTCAGGGCAAGAAAGGAAATATCGACATCAGAGCTGAAGAACCTGTGTGACAAGGAAAAGGCCTCCAAAAGAACTGCCCCCAAATGACACAAAGTGGCGTTCAAAGAACTGGACATCAGAATATGCCCAGACTTCTCCAGCAAGCACTAAAAACCAGAGGAAAAGGGAACAAAGCCTGGGAGTTGTGAGGAAAAGTTCTAACCCAGGGTTTTATTGCAGTCAAGTTGTCAATCTTAACTAGAGCATGTTGTAAATGATCCCTACATTCATGTGAAGGCCATTTAGAGGTGGGACTTTTAGGGGGTAATCAAAACTAGATAAGGTCATGAGGGTGGGGCTCCCATGCTGGCATGGGTGGCTTTACACGAGGGAGAGAAGAGACCTAAGCCAGCACATGTGCTGTCTTTCCATGTGATACCTTCTACCATGTTATGATGCAACAAGAAGGCCCAAGCAGCTATTGGCACATCTTTGGGCTTTCTGGCATTCAGAACCAAATAAATTTCTTTTGAAATTTACTGGCCCTGGGAAATTTGTTATAGCATCAGAAGTTGGGCTAAGCCCCCTATTATAATAAAATCAAACATTATATTTGAAAACTCAATAGTTCACAGGTACAGCGGATAGTCAAGTAGAAGGTTCAATGTTTAAAATTATGCTGTTCAGCCAGGCCAGTACACACCTGTAATTCCAGCACTGGAGAGGCTTTCAACAGCCAGGAAGACATAAAGTTAGGGATAAAACTCCATCATAGATGAACAAAACTAAAATGAACAAACATGCATTTTACAGCATAGCTCAGGGCTGATCAAGCATCTCCTGTCTTAGCCACAAATGCTGGGATTACAGCTGGATCCCACCATCACACACCTGCTTAGCTGATGCAGGAATCAAAACTGATCACACGGGAAGACGGGACTGCATGGGGAAGGAAACTCTTCCCTAAGTCATTCATAAATTAAGTTAGAATACTCTTCATAGAATTTTGGCTGAGTTGGCAAATTGGTCTAGAAAATAGAGAAGGGGAAATGTCTGGACACAGGTGTAATGGAGGAGAATAGACACCAATGTTGTCACATATGGGACTTAATGGAGGTGAAATGATATGTCCTCAGAAAATGTAGACTATTTCCTAAAAAGTCCTGGAAGAAACACTTCCTTATGAGATATAATCCCTATCACATATTCAGTTCTAGAAGCTGAATGAGGCAAAATCATCTATCCCACCTGCTTAGGAAGCTAAAATTTGGGAAGTGCTCAAGCCCAGATGTTTAGACCCAGCCTAGACAATAACCATGTCTATAAAAAAAAATCAATACCTGGAATATAAATAATTTAATTTGACCAAGTTTGGTGGTGCATGCCTATAATCCCAGCACTCAGAAGAGGGATCAAGAGTTGAAAATAAGCCTGAGCTCCACGGTGAAACTGCTCAAACAAAAAATATATTAAATATAAAAGGCAAAATTATTTATGAGGGTGAGAAAGAATCTTTTCTGTAGTTTTTCTATTTTTTTTTTTTTTTTTTTTTTTTTGTAGATGGATGTTTTGCTTACATGCGTATAGATACACCATGCGTGTGCCTCGTGTCTGAGTAGTGCAGAAGACTGAATTGCCTGGGACCAGAATTACTGACAGTTGTGAGCTGTCATGTGTGTGTTGGGAATCAGGTCTTCTGGAAGAGTAGCTAGTGCTACAACCCAGCAAACCATTGCTCTGGCCTCAGGAAAGAATCTTAAAAGATAAAAACACAAGCCAGGCATAGTGGGACAAGCCCGTTGTCCCAGTGCTTAGGAGGAGGTAGAAGCCAGAGGGATCAGGGGTTCAAGGTCAATCACCACCATATCACCATATGGTGAACTTGAGGCCTGCCTACACTACATATGACTCCATCTCAAAATCAAAAAAAAAAAAAAAAGAGATGATAAATCTTACTAAATTAAAATTTATAAAACCACTATTGCTATATATAAAATCAAGCCTGTCAGAAATAGGGGGCTTATAATGTATTTGAGTGGAACAGGAATAGTCTTCAGTGTATTTCAACTCTCACAAATCAATAAGATAAGAATAAACTTCCTATTTTCATGCCCTGATTTTTGTCCTCCCACGTGCCCCTGCCAAACCCACAGCACTCCCCATAAAAATGTTGTGTAAAATGTCAGATCACATTTTGTTTGCCTTCTGCCCTCTATACCCTCCTCAACAACACACTTCCTATTCTAATCAGGCTCTCTAAGGGGATAGAACATAAATATATGTATGTATGTATGATGTATTATATATGTACATATATTAAATAGTATATGATATTGGTCCCTGAGGCTTGGTGCTTCACTGTCAGAGTAGTCCCAAAATAGCTGTATCTCACTCCACAAGGAGGATGCCTCAGTAGTCACAGCCTGGTGCTGGGTGAGATCCTGGAGAGCTGCTCATTTTTGTTCCAGAATGAAAGATTGGAAACACTGATTCTGCTTTCACTGAAGGAATCAGCAGTAGCAGCAACAACGGGGTAAATGAGGTCCGTGAGGAGATGGCGGGCCAAGTGAGCAGAAGATGGGGATAAACTACCTTCTGAAATCTACCTTTTCATGTGGGCTGCTACCCAAAGTACTGCTGACAATTGGAGTGGACCTTCTGATGTCCACTGAGGCAAGCAGGACAGTTCTTCATGTAAAGCCCCCTACTCAAATGATTTCTGTATTGTGCCAAGTTTACTTTAAAACCAACCATGATGCTTCGTCAATTTCTATCCTTCTAGCTCTACTTCTTGTTAACCAATAACAACAAAATAACAAATTCATTCATTGAAATTCCCTCTCAGGTCATGTAGTCAAAGAAGCCTATGGTGGGAAGACAGCAAAATGGGTACTTTCCAGCAACTCCCAGCATCCAACATGTGAACCTTCTTGAGAGCTTACCCCGATAGAAATTTCAGTTGATCCAGGGAGTGACACCAACATCTCCACTTGAACCCACCTTAAGGAAACAATCAGTCACATCTCATGCCACATTCAGCAAGTGGAATGCTGGTCTCTTCCCAGAGTGAAGAGAAACTTGAGTGTTCTGTATGATGGGTCAGCATTTGAGCCACTACTATCCTGTTGCCTAATTTCAGGAAGCCTCAGCCACAGGATTTTTTTTTCCAGAGGAGCCCATATATTACATATATATTGTGTGCACATGACTCTGGAGTTGTGTGAGATAACCCTCACTACTTTTTTGTGTGCTGCCTAAATATGAATTGGTATGGGACCAGCTACTAGAGTCTGGTCAACCTAACAGGGGCCATAATTGCTCATTCTCATTCATCAACACAGTGAGCCAAATCAGTGCTCAGTGCTGTTTGCCTATGTATGTATGTATAAATATATATACATGATTAAAGACAGGTCAATTAATACTACCTCTTTATTTGGAAACCATGTCAAATGAACTAATAGTTGTGAAAGCTAAAATAACACCGAGCACACTAGTATCTTGGTTACTAAGACCTACTACAGTCAACATTGTGAGCTATAGCTTTAGTACTTGTGCTCTCTCTCTCTCTCTCTGTCTCTCTGTCTCTCTCTCTATTTCATATACACACTTTTTTCTGATGAATTCACAAAGTACATATATCATTATCTAATATTCCCCAACATCTGAGTGTATATTTCATAGGAACAGAACATTCTATTTTGTAGCTGCACCACAGTTATCAAATTGATATATTCAGGTTGATTCAATATTCCAACCATCCATGTTCTGATTTTTCAGCTAACCCAATAATGTCTTTTATATTTCCTCCCTCCTTTCCACTGGAGGATCATTCTAGAGTCAGTTATTTCTTATCTCGTTTGTATCTCTCCAGCCTCCTCAGACTGGAGTGTTTCTGCATCTTTGTCTTTTGATCATGAATGCCTTTTAAGAACATGGACTCCCCTCCCTTTTACAAATTGAGCATTCTTCATTTTGGCTTCTGTGATACTTATTTGTAATTATATTGAGATCATATGTACTTCAAGCTAGGATACTGCTGAGTTGTCTGTGGTGGCTCACCGTGGTTGTCAGTTTGTGAAGACAAAAGCTCTGTTGAAGAATTGCCTTCATCAGATTGGCCTTAGGCATGTCTGTGGGGCATTGCCTTGAGAGTTCACTGATATGGGAGGTCCCATCCCACTGAGGGTGGCACTGCCCTGGGCAAGTGGTCTTGGGTTATATAAGAAGCTGGCTAAGTATGAGAAGGGAAGCAAGCCAGTGAACAGCACTCCTCCCTGGTCTCTGTTTCAGTTCCTGCCTTGAACTCCTGCCCTGGCTTCCTTCCATGATGGACTGTGACCCTTTCCTCCCTAAATTGCTTTCGGTCATGGTGCTTATTGCTGCAATGGAAAGAAATGAGGACAGTGTCATGCCCATGGAGCATCAGATTTGGAAGTACATGATGCCTGTCTGGCACATGTTAGTGATGTTAATTTGATCATTCAGTTGAGGTGGTCTCTGATTTTTCTACACTATAAACTGGCTGATTTTTTCTTCCTTCTTTGTAGCTAAAACAACATACTATAGACCACACAGATGCCCTAATCCTAATCAATATAGCCTCAGAGATATAGCATCCATTCATGATCCTTGCCAGTTTCAACGTTTATCTAGATGTTTGCAAAATAATGGTTAGCTCCAATACTCCTCACATTTACCAGTGGGTTCATAGCCCTGGTAAACACAAATCATCCCTTCTCAGCTAACTATTATTATCTTATGTAGGGTCTTTATTGCTGTGATAAAATAACCTGGAGCAAAAACAACTCTGTAAGAAAAGAGTTTATTTCACATTATAGTTCTACATCACCACCATTATTGAAGGATGTCTGGTCAAGATCTCAAACAGGACAGGACAGGATCCTGGAGATAAGAGTTGATGCAGAGGCCATGGAAAGGTGCTGTTTATTGACTTACTCTTCATAGTTTACTTTCTTATACACTTTAGGACCACTTGACCAGGGATAGCATCACCTATAATGGTCTGGGCCTTTCCATATCAATTACTAATTAAGAAAATGCACACAGAGTTGACTGTAGACAACTTATATCTTATATAGGCATTTTCTCAGCTGAGAGTCCTTCTCCCAAAATGACTCTAGCTGTGTCAAGTTAACATAAAAATATCTCTCTATCTATCTACCTATCTTTCTTTCATCTGTATAGAATCATTAATACATATCTTTTAGTGGTTAATGAACTGTTACTGTGATAATTTTAGCACTCAGGTTGTGCCGTACTTTGGCAGAGAAGCAGCTCCTCTGTCCCACTGGCCAGGTCATCCCTTGCTGAACACTTCCTGAGAGGTATTCTAGGCACCACTACTCTTTCATTTCCAGAGGCTCAGGAGGCTGTGAACTCTAAGAGTACCCATAATTGTTATACTTTCCGTTCTTCTTGGACTCCTGGGACCCACTGGACCCAAGCATGTTAGTGGATATATGTTGTGTCTCATTCCCCCATTATATTCCCATATTTAATCTCTTCTTTCTTTATCTTTTGCATAAGATTCTTTAAAGCCTGGACTGTGCTGACATGCTCATCTTGGGCAATTCTCATTCACTGACAAACAAAATGAGTTCAGATAGCTGGCTTGCCTACTGTTTACTGCCTGCCTTAAGATTTATTCCCCATGTGTGTTCCTATGCATTGGCTGTTTCCTGTTCACTTTGGCCTATAGTTCAGGGGTCTTGAACATCCCTAGAGGACTCTTCATTAAGCTGGCCAAGAGGGAACAGTGCAGACGTCAGTTCCCATAAATTTGAGTGTTTTCAAACAACTTTCATCTTCTGCTATTCCCTAGCAGGACTCACAGAATACTATTACACTAACTGTTGACGTGTATTATAGAGAAGAGGGGCACACTGTCACCTCACAATGCACAGAGATAATATAGGAAAGGATTCAGGAAGGAACCAGTCAAGGGATCCCTGGCCAGCCTCTGCCCATGGGGGTCAGAGATGTCATTTGTTATGTTAGGATAGAAAAATTCAGCCTAATTCCCCAGAAAACCCAGGAAGCTGGGGGTCTTAAATCCCAAGCTGATGGTCACCTACTTTAATGTTTACGGTAGTGAATGAACACCCAGAAGCCTGTGCAAAAGCAGACTTCCTGGGCTAAGGGCGGGGTTGGATACTTTAAAGTAATTGGTCCGCACTGGATGCTACGAGGTGATTGGTTCATGATGCGTGGGTTTGGTTGTAACCCTATAAAAGCTGTCTCAATTCTGTGCTAGAGGTCATCGCTAAGCCCTCTACCCTGCATGGTGTATGGCTGACGACCCCAATATACTGGAATATAAAGGACCTTATGCATTTGCATCAAGACCCCTTCTCGTGAGTGATTTGGGGGGGGTGCCTTTCCTGAGTGGGAGCCCGAGGGACCACGCTCTCGTGGGTTTTACAGTTACATGGGACCATATACACAAAGCATTGACAATCAGAAAGGCTCACCCTGAGCATTTGATATTCAGAATTATCCTTGGGGTGCATGTCTATATGCCAGATTTTTATCTGACTCTTCCCATGGGTTGGGGTAACATTCAAACATTCATAGTCTTCAGTTATTCCAGCAGTCAGAAATGAAATGGCCAAGCTCCCCAATCATAATTCACATCACTGCCCCAGGACAAAGACCGAATCACAACTTGAGCAAAGTTAATTCTCTACTATATACTTGGCAGCATCATTGAGCCCTGCTATTCTATCATCTTTTGCTCTCTGGGTGATCGGAGCAAGATGAACATTTCTCATGTGAAAAACACTGTTTCATTACAGTGAGAAGTTCATTGTGCTTTCTCTGGGTTGTTGGTCAGGTCTAGACGGCAGAAGTTCAGCCATCACTGGAAGAGCAAATTCTAGGAATGCAATGCAGTGACTCAGGAGCCCCATAGAATGCATGGCTGAAAAGTATGTTATTCTACATTTTGACTGTGAAATGTATATAGTGACTTGACATACCAGGAAACACGGTCTAGTTCACCTTTGCCTGCAGACTGCAAACTTAAAGTATCAGCAACACAGCACAGGGATGTAAGAACAATTGACTGAGTCGCTAGACCTCAAGTGTTCACAGATAGCTCATAGGATGAAACAATGTCTGGTGTGAGTGCCATTAAGATGCTCTCCCTTTCAATACAAACAGGCTCCAAAGCCTGGGCATGATGAGCTAAAATAATTCTGCTCTTCCTTCTCTGGTGGAAAGATAACTAAGCCAGGGACAGCATTTCTTTTTCTGATTTATTTTGTTCCATATTTTAGACATGGTTTTTCCGTGTAGCCCAAGCCAACCCTGTGCTCACAATCTTTTTGACTCAACTGCTCAAGAGCTGAGATTATAACATATGCTTCATGTCTGGCAAAAAACAAACAGGAAGAGATGGGTGCCTGGCTCCTGGGTAGATCTTCTTGTTGAACTTGTTTGAACAACCACTGTAAGAAAACAGCTCTTCTCCATCTAAATCTTTACTGGCAAATCACTAGAAGTTAATGGTATGAATTATTTGATTTATTTTAAAATGAAAGCTTTTATCTAAGTAGGGAACTGTATTTTTTTTAACCCTCCTCACTGACATGACAAAGGACACAACAAAAAGCAAATTTAGGAAGGATGGCCTTATTTTGGCTCCCTTTTGAAGGTAGAGTCCACCGTGGCGGGGGAAGTGTGGGAGTGAGAGACTGAGGTAGCTATTTGCATTGTTTCTGTGCTCAGGAAGCAGAGGGCACTGAATACTGGTGCCACTCCATTTCACTTAGGCCAGTGGTCTTCAACCTTCCTAGTGCCACAACCCTTTAATACAGTTACTCATGTTGTGGTAACTCCAACCCTAAAATTATCTTCATTGCTACTTCACAATTGTAATTTTGCTACTGTTATACATTATAATGTAATTATCTATGTTTTTCAATAATCTTAGGTGACCCCTGTGTAAAGGTCCTTCAACCCCTCAAAAAAAGGTCTGGACACACAAGTTGAGAACCACTGATTTAGGACCACAGCCATATTGAGAGCAGGTCTTCTTAACCTTTCTCCTTTAAACATCTCTAGAAATATCCTCACATCAACCCAGAAGTTGTGCTGCTATGTGACTCCAAATCCATTTAAGATCATTACTTGGACTTAAGTTATCTGCTCAGTGTCCCACAAGCATATGGACACCCTTGTTCCTGGTTCATCTTGTACTTACTGTGTTCCAACACTGGAATCAATTTTTTACCATAGAGCCTGATTCATGCTACCAGAGGCTACTTTGGTCTTTTAAGTAAGTTTGATGAACACAAACTGAACCTGTCCATTATGACTAACAGTTTGTGATCTTTGATCAGCTCAGCTATAATACTTGATACTTGGGGCAATCCAATACTCAGTTCTCCCTCCTGATACCCTGTTGCTGTATATAGTTAATGGGAAGAAATGACCCTATCACATGGAATAAAAAAGGGTCAAATGCGTCTTTACCTTACTCCAACAGAGTCACATAATGTAACTTTAGCCAACCAGAAGCATTCCCAGAATATGGTTGACTAGAGGAAACCTCAGCAGCAACCATATGCAGTGAAATTTTTTGCTTATGTCCCTGCTACTTCATCCTGTGAACAACCTTGGTTTCTGAGCATTTTCCAAGATTCACTCATTGATTTTCCAATATTTCTCAATAATCATGCAACAAGCCTTTCTGTTTCTCTTCTCACATGATCATCCATATTGGTTTTAGCTCTTAAAACAATGAGTCTAGTCTGATCATCATGCTGTTTATTCTGAGGTTTGGTTTTGTTTTTCATTATTTTGCAGCAAAAGAATTGCTGTTCGCTCTGCTAAACTTTGAAATAGTAGTGATTGAAGCTTACTTTGTAATCTGGGGATGCATTTAGTTAAAGTCTTCTAGAAGCATGAGGGCATAGTAATAGGAAATCCCTTCTCAAAGCCAAAGTGTACAGAATATTTGACAAGAGATCATAACCTTTACTTGGTAATTGTTTAATTTTGGGGTGTTAATGAACAACTTTCAAGGCACTTGAAATTCTTACTATTCACAGAAAATATTTTCCCAACATACCTTAAAACATGGTGGAATGTTTAGTATTATAAATAAAAATAGACTAGAGAAAAAAGAAAAGAAAAAGTAGGCCCATTCCAGAAATATGTACTCAAAGTTTCAAAACAACAAAATCCATTTTGTTTTGCCAAATGAGCTTCACTTGCATTTATTTTCTTAAAGTTTGACCAAAATAAAAGAATAAAAGGTTTCTTGTCAGTCCTAGTTTATTACCTGCATCTAGGAGCCTGATACTAAAGAGATGAAGTCTTCAAAAGGTGGGCTGTCATAAAGTACTCCAACCAATAGCAACCTTGGGGCAGAAAGGTTTATTTCATCTTATACTTCCAGGTCACAGTGCATTACATGGGAAAGTCTAGGCAGGAACCGGAAGCACTATGGGCAATGCTGCTTACTGGCTTGCTCTCTTTTGTTGGCCCCTGCATAGGGATAGTGCTCTCCACAGTGGGCGTGCGGGACCCAGGCGGGAGGGACCCTCCTACAGCTACCATCCATCCTCTCACAGAAGCAGCCAAAGTCCCAACTGATCTGGACAGTTTGTTAATTGAGGTCTTCTCAGTCCATTCCAGGTTGTATCAAGTAGACAATGAAAAATTAACCAGAACAACTTGTAAAATATCTGATCACTACACTGTGCTTTCTGTTGTTTAAACCTTCCATTAGGGTACACATTAGAGCATGTTTTTGCAACTCTAAAAAATTAGTAGGAAAAATACATATGAAAAATAAAGCTTGGGAATGGGAAGACAACTCAGTCAGCACCGTGGTTGCCTTGCCAGTACGAGGACCTGAGTTTGATGCTCAAAACCAGGTATGGCGGGCTGCTCACACTTGTAATCCCACTGTGGGGTTGGCAGTGGCTTGCAGACCTGGAGGCTCACTGGGCAGCCTGTCTGGCCTATCTGACAAGCTTCAGACCAAAAGAAGACCCTGTCTGGAAAAAAAAGCAAGATAGACAACAACTGAAGGTGTCCTCTAGCATCCACATGCATGCACATATCTGTGCATATGGATTCACACATACCAAATAAGTAAATTGATAATGTCTTCTATGTAGATTAATTTTTTCAACTGTACAGGAAAACCACAGCTCTTCTGATGATGGTCCTCACTGTTGGGTGTTTACAATTGTACTCTTTCAGACTTGGATAAAGTCCCATCTCCTCGCTGCCATCTTCCCTATGCCCAGCCTAGAGGGAGGCATCTCTCAGTGTTCCTGAAACATCTTTGCCTCCTCTGGCAGAAAAGCCAGGCATTATCATCTCTGAGTGTTCACTATTTAGACTTGTGATTATTTAAGTTCATTTTCATGTGTGCATGCCTTTTCTCAAACTCCTGGAAGGCATGGGCCAGGTCTTGCACAAATACTTGCTTCTTCATTGCCAACTTCTACTTCTGCCCTTCACCCCTCTTTCCATCTTCTTTGTGCAGTGAATGGCAAACAAGTCACCTGCTTCCACATCTGCTGTGTCTTCCTGCCACAAATACTATCAGTTAGATTTTTTTTTTTTTTTTACAAATAAGCCTATTTTCTTATCTAAATTTGCTAGAAATTTAGATGACTTGGTAGAAATTGGAGGTAACATAAATATAGAAGAGGAAGAAACTACCATTTATTAAATTCTACTCTATTGTTGCCTTTGGGTTTGAAATGTAAGGTTGAGGAGACACATGGGTGTAACCAGTATGTTTTCCCTGCCGGTCGGTCCCACCACCACGCCAGCCCCCAATAACACAGAGAGACTCTGTATTTGATATAATACTGTTGGTCAGTTACCATTTTCTTATCAGCTAGCTCTGTTTTAATTATCAACCCATTTCTATTAATCTAAGTATTTCCACGTGGTCTCATCTTACTGAAGAGCGGGCCCAGACCTCTGTTCTCTCCAGTCTCTCCATGCTGATTCCTCCTTACTCCTTCCTCTTTCCTCTTTGTCTCCTAGTCCCTCCTATCTTCCTTTCCTATTGGCCAACAGTGTTTTAATCATTAACCAATACAAGAAACATATTTACAGAATGGCATCTCCCATCACATGGGCAAGTGCTAGAGACGGTTCTCCTTGGATAATTGCAGAGTGTGAGGAAGGGACATCCTTCCCTTCTCAACCTGGAAGCCAATGTCGTTATCCACACCATCCTGGCCATCCCCCAGAACAGCATGAATATAAGTCACCAGCCAGGTGAAGAAGTACCAACAGAAAATGAACAGTTGGAACCCGAGGAATCTGTCTGCACCCCAGGTTTCTTTGTCGCCTCAACTCAAGCCTCAAACTCTCCTTTACTCTCCCTTCCATTAGCCAATCACAGTGCTTATCTCATCTAGCCTAGCCTTGCTTTTCTGTAAAATAAGAGAGCTGGCTGCTTGCTCTTCCAGTTCCTTCCAGACCACCTTGGTGAGAAGCAGGACCACAAGGTCACCAAAGTATCCCCTTCCCAGAACCCAAACAGGCATTCCAGCCTCCAGCTATTCCCAGCAATGGGTTACCACACTGGTTGGTTTTTGTCAACTTGGCACAAACCTAGACAACCTGGAAAGAGAATCTTGGTTGAGGAATTGCCTCCGTCAGATTGGACTGTGGGTGAGTTTGTGGAGCAATTTTCTTGATTAATGATTTATGTGGGTAGATCCAGCCCACTGTGGTTCTACCATCCCTGGTCAGATGATCCTGTGGTGTATAAGAAAGCAGGCGGAGCAAGCCAGCAAGCAGCACTCCTCTGTGGCCTCTGCTTCAGTTCCTGCCTCCTGGTTCATGCCTTAAGTTCCTACCCAGACATCCTTCATTGATGGACCATAAGCTAACTGTAAAATGAAATAAGCCCTTTCCTCCCCAGCCTGGTTTTGATCAGTGTTTTATCACAGCAAGTGAAGCCAAACTTGAATGGTCACTATGTCTCAATCAAAATGCTCACCCCTGGCTCACAGCATCTTCACCATGGAGGAGGGGCATGGACACTATCCCCACTTCACAAGACCGGTGTCAAAATCCAGAGATTCTTTCTACCCAGCAGTGGTCCAGGGCACATGGAGCACAGAGGTTTGAACCAACATTTGCATTATGCTTCTGAGTTCCACCCACTCCCGCTGTTTTCACATTTTAGTTCCATGAACAGAAGTGAAACATAGACAAGTTGAATATATTTAACATGTAACCCTAGTTTACATGTTACAGAGTTACAAAATCCTGCTGTAACTGCCGAGAAATACTTTTAACCAGTACATTAGGAGCACTTCTAGAAGGCTTGGGTTCCTTGCCCTTTAGACAAAGCCTTAGAGCTACTGGAGATCTTCATTCTCTCTTAGCCATCAGCTTGACTAAGTACAGACACTCTTAGTTCTGAGAAGAAAAAAAAAAAGAATCCAATATGTAGTTGAACCTCAAACCCCTAAATAATACAAACTGCAAATAGGAGTTAAAATTCTGGACTCACAGTTAAGCCTGGACTCACAGTCCCTGCAAGGGTAAGTACGCACAAGAGGAGTCAAGCTTCACTCCTAGCAGATGTTTACTTGGCAGACCAAATCTCAGGGCTTGCTTTTTTTTTTTTTTTTTTTTTTTGCTGAAACACGGTGTTCCAGGATGATGGGCACATTGACTTTATAGTTTGTCTGATTCTGTATGTCTCCCTTGCCAGTACAGTTGGCTTTTTTTTTTTTTTTTTTTTTTTTGAGAACAAATGACTAAGCCAGTGACCTGACTTGAGGGTTAGTTTAGAAATACAAGACATTCCCAAACAGACCTGTTGTTCAGTGGTGTGTGTGTGTGTCACAGTTTTGTCAAATCATCAGCAGTTACCTTGTGTAACTTGTGATGGGGACATTTGGTCACTAGTCATGCTCTACATGGAATTCATGGCCTCTTAGAAGTAGGAACATAAAATAGCCTCATGTATTCACTGATTTTTATTTTTATTTAAATCACTGAAGAGGTTGTTTTTTTTGGGGGGGGGACTAGCTTATAAAGATCAATTTCTTAACTTTCTCTGCCCGGGAAGTTATGCTAGAAGATGCCTAGACTTGCTATGTAGAGACCACAACTAGGCAGAAATTTCCTTGACCACTTTTACAGGCAGGGTTTCCTAAACAAACTGACTTGGGAAATATCACTGGGGGAGGCAGCCATGTTAATTCCTAAAGAGAAGCAACTTCTCAGCATGGTCCAGTGCTTTCAAGGGGATAGAGGGATGGGTCAGTGGTTGAGCATTTACCTGGCATATTTGAGGACTTGGATTTTATCCTTAGCACTGGGAGGAAAGAATTCAATGCACTCAGTTCTTTCCTTAAGGGTTTGGAGTATAAAAAAAAGAGTTTTTAAAATATTTTCTTAATCCTCTGGTACTTTCTTACAATGTATTTTGATTATGTTCACTCCTGTTCTCCTCCCCCAACTTTTCTCAGACCCACGCCCACCTCCACACCTACTCGACAACTTTATGTTCTCTTTTAAAACTATAACTTATCAAGTCCAGTGTGTGCTGAACATAATCTCCTTGGTATGGAGCCTACTGCTGCATGGCTGGTCTGTACAGGAAGGGCCACACCCTTAAAGAAAACTACCTCCCCCTCCCTCAGAAGTCATCCATTCTTAATAGCTCCTAATTAGGGGAGGAAGCTTGTGAGCCCCTTCCCTTTCCATCCATGCTACCACATTGACTGGCTTGATCCTGTGCAGGACTTGTCCATTCATCACCATCTACCACACAAAGAAATGTCTCTGATGAGGTCTAAGAGCCACACTAATCTGTGAGAACAGAGATACAAATTAGGAAGGCAATTTGAATGTCCTTTTAGCAAAATAGTAATGCAGGTTCAGCTATGAGTCCCATAAACTCCCCAACTATAGGTTCTTGGCCAGACTTATGGTACCAGATGTATGTTCCACTTTGGAGTGGACCTTATATCTAATCAGAAAGCAGTTGGTTGCCCCATAACATTCATGCCACTATTACACCCATAGGAGTATCTTGCCTGCCATACCAGTCATTATCATAGCGGTTGACAAGATTACAACTAGGTAAGACTATTGATTGCCTCACTGCAACCCCCAGCAGCCTGCATAATACCTTCCAGTACTATGAAAGCTAGCTAGAAGAGAGGAAGCTTCCTGGTCAGCTTCTTGAGACCATGTGTGCCTTCAGCACAGGGTCATATTGTCAAGTAGTTCTAGTGAGTAACCTAGAGCAATGGCAATAGTCTACCCTGTTTTAGAGGTCTCTGAGACAATTCTGATCAACAACTCAAGGGAAGGTATACACACCTGGTACTGGGTTTTTTAGTTGGCAGCATATATATGTCTTCTGGGATGAGCATAATCTCCTGTGAAGGATAACTCCGATTACGCTTATTTATATGGATATATAGGACATATGTGTATATATAAACCTTATAAAAAAGAGTAGGTTTCCACATGACTTTTTCAAATATCCTTAGTTATACCCCCTCCAACCCTGTCATCTGTCCAACCCTCCTGTCTATTCTCTTTTCACTTAAACCTCCTTCCCCATTATTTCCCTTTCCTCCCTCATATAATCTGTGTTCTACTATCCCCCTCTTAAGATCTTTCTGTCTCATTGACTTTAGATCAGTCAGAAATCATCTTAAATTTTCCAGGAATTCTAGTTATTGGCCAGAGAATACACAGAGAGAATATAATCAAAATGAAGGGTTATTACTCATCAGAGAAATTAACACGTATCTACAAATCACCCCAGAGTCAGGCACCTAAGCCTGCCAGGAGCTGGCCCCAGTTCTTATTTATGTGTTATTTCATGTTCTCTCTATGTCTCTGGAGTCTCCAGCAATATTGAGGGAGCCATAAAACACACTTGGAAAAGGTAAGTGCTGGTGGATGTGGGAATAAAGAGAGAGAGAAGGAAACCCAGGTAGAATTTCAACCAGCAGAAAGGAGTAGGGTAGGTGCTGACTGCCCAAAGAGCCACACGTCTGCAACCTCATGGGGCTCTCCTAAAACCTGCCCTCCTTCTCTGTATTTCTTATATAAGACTTCCTGCATTTGCAGAGGAAATAAACAGGCACCACAGAGCCAAGAAGCAGAATCTCATTAAGTCTTAACGTCTTGCCGTCTTGGCGTCTTGCCATCTTGCCGTCTTGCGGTCTTGCCATAGGGATTAAGGTGACTGGTGAGGGTTCATCTGCGTGTTTGCTCCAAAGAGATTTTGTGCATCCCTTTATTTTGTTCATCACAAAATAAAGACACATCTCTCTCTGTTCTGCTCTGTTCTGCTCTCTGCTCTCTCTGCTCTCTGCTCTCTCTGCTCTCTCTCTGCTCTCTCTGCTCTTCTCTGCTCTCTCTGCTCTTCTCTGCTCTCTCTGCTCTTCTCTGCTCTCTCTGCTCTTCTCTGCTCTCTCTGCTCTTCTCTGCTCTCTCTGCTCTTCTCTGCTCTCTCTGCTCTTCTCTGCTCTCTCTGCTCTTCTCTGCTCTCTCTGCTCTTCTCTGCTCTCTCTGCTCTTCTCTGCTCTCTCTGCTCTTCTCTGCTCTCTCTGCTCTTCTCTGCTCGCTCTGCTCTTCTCTGCTCGCTCTGCTCTTCTCTGCTCGCTCTGCTCTTCTCTGCTCGCTCTGCTCTTCTCTGCTCGCTCTGCGCTTCTCTGCTCGCTCTGCGCTTCTCTGCTCGCTCTGCGCTTCTCTGCTCGCTCTGCTCTTCTCTGCTCGCTCTGCTCTTCTGCTCGCTCTGCTCTGCGCTCTTCTCTGCTCGGCTCTGCGCTTCTCTGCTCGCTCTGCGCTCTCTCTCTCTGCCTGCTTCTCTGCTCGCTCTGCGCTTCTCTGCTCGCTCTGCTCTTCTCTGCTCGCTCTGCGCTTCTCTGCTCGCTCTGCGCTTCTCTGCTCGCTCTGCGCTTCTCTGCTCGCTCTGCTCTTCTCTGCTCGCTCTGCGCTTCTCTGCTCGCTCTGCGCTTCTCTGCTCGCTCTGCGCTTCTCTGCTCGCTCTGCGTTCTCTGCTCGCTCTGCGCTTCTCTGCTCGCTCTCGCTGCTCTGCTCGCTCGCTTCTCTGCTCGCTCTGCGCTTCTGCTCGCTCTGCGCTTCTCTGCTCGCTCTCGCTTCTCTGCTCGCTCTGCGCTTCTCTGCTCGCTCTGCGCTTCTCTGCTCGCTCTGCGCTCTCTGCTCGCTCTGCGCTTCTCTGCTCGCTCTGCGCTTCTCTGCTCGCTCTGCCTTCTCTGCTCGCTCTGTCTCTGCTCTGCTCTGCGCTTCTCTGCTCGCTCTGCGCTTCTCTGCTCGCTCTGCGCTTCTCTGCTCGCTCTGCGCTTCTCTGCTCGCTCTGCGCTTCTCTGCTCGCTCTGCGCTTCTCTGCTCGCTCTGCGCTTCTCTGCTCGCTCTGCGCTTCTCTGCTCGCTCTGCGCTTCTCTGCTGCGCTCTGCGCTTGCTCTGCTCGCTCTGCGCTTCTCTGCTCGCTCTGCGCTTCTCTGCTCGCTCTGCGCTTCTCTGCTCGCTCTCTGCGCTTCTCTGCTCGCTCTGCGCTTCTCTGCTCGCTCTGCGCTTCTCTGCTCGCTCTGCGCTTCTCTGCTCGCTCTCGCTTCTCTGCTCGCTCTCTGCGCTTCTCTGCTCGCTCTGCGCTTCTCTGCTCGCTCTGCGCTTCTCTGCTCGCTCTGCGCTTCTCTGCTCGCTCTGCGCTTCTCTGCTCGCTCTGCGCTTCTCTGCTCGCTCTGCGCTTCTCTGCTCGCTCTGCGCTTCTCTGCTCGCTCTGCGCTTCTCTGCTCGCTCTGCGCTTCTCTGCTCGCTCTGCGCTGCTCTGCTCTCTGCGCTGCTCTGCTCTCTGCGCTGCTCTGCTCTCTGCGCTGCTCTGCTCTCTGCTCTGCTCTCTGCTCTGCTCTCTGCTCTGCTCTGCGCTGCTCTGCTGTGCTCTCTCTGCTCTGCTGTGCTCTCTCTGCTCTGCTGTGCTCTCTCTGCTCTGCTGTGCTCTCTCTGCTCTGCTGTGCTCTCTCTGCTCTGCTGTGCTCTCTCTGCTCTCTCTGCTCTCTCTGCTCTCTCTGCTCTCTCTGCTCTCTCTGCTCTCTCTGCTCTCTCTGCTCTCTCTGCTCTCTCTGCTCTCTCTGCTCTCTCTGCGCTGCTCTGCTCTCTCTGCGCTGCTCTGCTCTCTCTGCGCTGCTCTGCTCGCTCTGCGCTGCTCTGCTCGCTCTGCGCTGCTCTGCTCGCTCTGCGCTGCTCTGCTCTCTGCGCTGCTCTGCTCTCTGCGCTGCTCTGCGCTCTGCTGTGCTCTCGCTGCTCTGCTGTGCTCTCGCTGCTCTGCTGTGCTCTCGCTGCTCTGCTGTGCTCTCGCTGCTCTGCTGTGCTCTCGCTGCTCTGCTGTGCTCTCGCTGCTCTGCTGTGCTCTCGCTGCTCTGCTGTGCATGTAATATATAAATCATAATTTTTATATTATCTATAAATATTAAATAATATTTAATATATAAAATTAATATAACATAAAATAATATATTATTTATAATAATTAATATATCATTTTATATTTTATATTATAATATATATTTTTTTAAATATTATTATTATATTGATATATATTTTTTTTTTTATTATATATTTATAATATATTATATATTATATATATTATTTTTTATATAATTATTTATATTTATTTATATATTTATTTATATTATAATATTTTATATATTTTATATATATAATATAATTTTTTATTTTATATTATATATATATATTTTTATATTTTTAATTTATAATATATATATATATATATTATTTTTATATATATTATTATATATATATTATATATATAATATAATATTTATATATATTATTTTTATTTTTTTATTTTTATATTTATTTATATATATATTATTATATATATTTTTTTATATTATATTAATTAATTATATTTATTATATATATATTTTTTTATTTTAATTATTATATATATATATATATATATTAATATATAATATATATATATTTTATAATATATATATATATTATTTATATATATATATTATATATATTATATATTATATATATTAAATTTTATTATTTTTTATATATATTATAAATATATATAATATTAATATATTATATTACTTTTTAATATATAATATAATATTTTTTCTTTTCTCTGCTCTCTGCGCTGCTCTCTGCTCTCTGCTCTCTCTGCCTGCTCTGCGCTGCTCTGCGCTGCTCTGCGCTGCTCTGCGCTGCTCTGCGCTGCCGCTGCTCTGCGCTGCTCTGCGCTGCTCTGCTCTGCTCTGCTCTGCTCTGCTCTGCTCTGCTCTGCTCTGCTCTGCTCTGCTCTGCTCTGCTCTGCTCAAGAAACCCTGTAAGCTTTGCCCCTCTCCCGAAGCTTCAAAAGTTAAAGAATCCCATGGGCTGGAAGTGACTGGTCATTGACAACTCTATACCAGCCCAATTATCAGCTCAAAGCTGAAAGGACCAGTTGGGACTTTACTGTAGGCATCGTGGTGTATCCCACCCCCACCCCCGAAGTAAAAGGAAAAAGGATCAGACCCTTAAATAATCACAAGTCTTAAAACCATAAACCAGAACAGACAGTTTTTATTTCAGACCTCTAGGGAAAACACCATGGAGCCGAGACTTGGCTACAAGCGCTGCCCTATGGCCTGGTGTTAAAGTCAGCTTGTTCTTGAGTCTGATGTCTGTACAGTCATCCTTTCTCTTCTCCTGCCCACTGTCACGACTGTGGGGCCAACCCTCCTTGTCTGCTACTAGATTCCATAGCTGAGAAGCGTGGCTGTCCTGATGCCCCTCCTGGGACACACTTTCTTTCTGTGTGATGTTCCCAGTACTCCGAGCTTGCTCATCCCCCATTCCTGACTTTACCCGGGCCTGGCCCTCTGCTCTAAGGTCAGAAACAGAGGCTTTCCTTCCTTAGGTCCATCCACATTTTTTAAAACAAAATGTTTACCCAAGAGACTGAAAAAGAAACTATATACCCAACTATTAAAGTGGTGAGTTGATTTGGAAAACACAAGTTCAAGGACAGCAGGAAGTTCTCACAGTCAAAGGAAATGCTGGCTCTCTTTTCTCTTTAAGTTCTACCCTGGGTGAATATGCAAGGGGGACTTTGGGCCATTTTCTCTTTGTAAATCATAGAAAAGTGCCACCCTCCCCACACACACTTCTAATATTTCCTATGTCTTGATTTGTCTCTTTAGTTTCTATTGACTTTGGCCACAAAAATGAGAAAGTCTGTTCATCTCTCTATAGTTTTGTTTATTATGTTTTTATCCTTTCGTTATTCTAGGAGTCGGCTATAAAACAACTCAGTCAAATGAGACAGGTAAAGACTTTTTTTTAACTAGCTCTGTAGGCCAGAGATTCACCTGCCTCTGCCTCCTCAGTGTTCAGATTAAAGGCGTACACCACCACGACCCAGAGGTCATTGTGTAGCTTCCTGAATTTTCACTAGTGATACCAATCTAGCCTATCTACAAACCGACCTCCAGTGGTGCTTCTGGTTGTCAATCATAGAGAAGGGTTTTCAGAGCAAAATGATATAGGTTGTGATGTAGGTTCTCTTCGGGTATATAATATGGCCATTATCTTTCGAATATTAGTTCTCTCATAACTTAATCACTTTTGGGAAGATGTGCATCATGTATATATGTACATATGCGTGGAGGCCTAAAGACAACTTGATCTTCAGTGTTGATCCTCAGGTGCTGTCTACCTTTCTTTTCCTTCCCTTTTCCCTTTCTTTTCTTCTTTCTTTCCTTTGTTTTTTTATCTTTTAAAGACACTGTCCTGGAGCTCACCAGGTAGGCTAGCTAGCTCCATACCTGTCCAGCACTGGAAGTACAAACAGGCTGATCACCGTGTGTGTGTGTGTGTGTGTGTGTGTGTGTGTGTGTGTGTGTGTGTGTGTGTGTCTGTCTGTCTGTCTGTCTGTCTGTCTGTCTGCCTCTGTCTGTCTGTGTTTCTGTGTGGATATGTCTGTCTGTCAGTCTGTATTTCTGTGTGTGTGTGTCTGCCTGTGTGTATGTGTGTGTGTGTCTCTGTGTGTGTGTGTGTCTGTCAATCTCTGTCTCTCTCTTTCTCTGTGTGTGTGTATGTGTATCTGTCTCTCTGTTAGTCTGTGTTTCTGTGTGTATTTCGCTCTCTCTGTGTGTGTCTGTCTGTCCATCTGTGTTTCTGTCTCTCTCTCTCTCTCTCTCTCTCTCTCTCTCTCTCTCTCTCTCTCTCTCTCTCTGTGTGTGTGTGTGTGTGTGTGTGTGTGTAAATCAAGCCTTTTGTTTGTGAGGCAGACACTTTACCAACTCAGCTGTCTCTCCAAGCCCTAACTAAATTTACTTCCATACTAGAATTTAATTCCTACCCCTTGATCTTCCCATTGTAAACAATGTAAACAATACCCCCCCATCCTGTCATATCCCTACCACCATTTCTCAGTCCCCTTCTCCCCTTCCCAGCTGCTTTTGGCTGCATCATGACTTCTATGACACAAAGGTTTACAATGTAACTACCCCTTTTCCCTTTCCAGAAAGTGTGATGATCCTGTAACATGTCTATAGGTTAGTTTTCAACGATCCAGCCAATATACAATATGTACAATGCTATCATTATATAAGATAAATAATAAAATTAAATAATATCAGTTTTATTGAGTACTTGAACAAGAAGAATGAGGTTCTGTTTACTGAGAAGGAGCGGGAAAGCAGTTGTCTCATGTCCCAGTAAGTTTCTACCTCTAGAAATGTAATTTTTTTCCAGTCCTGGGAACTGAACCAGGGCTTCAGGCATGCCGGGCAAGCACTCTACCACTGAACTATATTCTCTGAACGAAATGAAATATTTTAAACAACCAAATAAAATTGAATCTAGGGAGCAGAATTAAGACAGGGCTTTTTTTTTTTTCTGTGTAGTCCTGGCTGTACAGGGACTCACTCTATAGGCCAGGCTGACCTCAAATTCAGAGATCTATCTGTCTCTGCCTCCTGAGTGCTGGGATTAAAGGCCTGCACCACCACCACTCAGAAAAATTGAATTTTATTATGCATACTTTTTTATCAAAGTGATATGTGCCAAGTTTTTGGTCTTGATTGTCTCAAAAATATCATTTCTTCTAACCATTTCCCTTCTAACCTGAATATTTAATTCTAACACTGAGCTTGGGGACTTGGAAAGCCTTTCTTCTCTCTCCACATCTGTAACAGATCAAATTATCTGTTATTGCATATATTTACTTGTTTTGTTAGGTTGGTTGGTTCATTTTGTTAAGACAGGGTTTTGCTCTGTAGCCCAGTCTGACGTGGAGCTTAGTAAAGCCCAGGCTGCCATGTAATTTCTGACCTGGCATCCCAAATGGCATCTAGAATTGCAGGCCTGTACCACCATGCCTAACTTGATGATTTTCTGGGTTTTGCGTTTTTGTTTTTGTTTGTTTGTTTATTTGTTTTTTCTTCCTAGAAGCCATTAGGATTTAGTTCTTTTTCCTTATTGTTCTAGGGTTACATAAGGATATACACTGTGGTGCAAATGTCTCCCAGGGCTCACATGTCAAAAACATATTTTTTAAGTAGCAGGATTTAGACATGGGGCCTTTGGGAAGCAATTAAGTGATGAGAGTGGATCCCAGGTGATGGGAATAATTCTCTCAAAGGAAGAAGCATGAGAAAGTGTACTTCTTCTCTCTGCCCTCTGTTCTCTGATGCTACAATAAGAAAATTATCTTTGAACACAAGGAAGAGCCTGCCGAGAGTTCCACCATGCTGATGTCCTGATCTCACCTTCCGCCCTCAGACTATGAAAAGAAATGTTATTAGGACCATCTGACCTCATTTGACCTTAATTACTTCTGGGAAAATCATATGTCCAAATCTGGTTGCATTCTGAGGCACACTGCACTACAACATCAATGTAGGGGGTTGAATGAGGCATAGTTTAGCACACATTATAACAGAAGTCCATAGGGGTGGAGCTTAACACATCTGCAAGTCAGAAGTACAGAAGGGGTGTCACTGTGCCAAATTCCTTCTATAGACTCTAGCAAAGGATTCCTGTGCTTCTGAAGGCCTCCTGGCATCCCTTAGATTTGGGGTCTTCTTCCACATCTACAATCCCTGGTGATGCTCAAGTTTTTCTCATTCTATGTCTCTCTTCCACTCCCATAATTGCTGCTGTGTTTCTGAGTCTAAGTCTCACAATTCCTAGGCTTCCCTAGAGCTCTAGATTCTTCTGCCTCATCCTCCGCAGTGCTGGTATTTAAGGCTTACTATATTAATTGCTCTTCTGTTGCTGTGATAAAAACACAATGACAAAAGAACTTAAGGAGGGGGGTGTTTACTCTGGCTCATAGTTCAAAGGCACAGTCCATCATGTTGAGGAAGTCAAAGCAGCAGGAACTTGAAGCAGCTGCTCCCATCACACCCAAAATCAGACATGGAAGAGAGAAGAATGTATACTCTGGGCTAATATGTTGAGGAATGACCTTTGCTTTATGGCAGGCAATGAGACCACATTTAAAGTGTGGAAGCTACTGTTCCCATTGAATTAGTTACTTTTTCTTGGCACTGTGACAAAATGCCTGTTAAGAAGCAACTTGGGGTCAAAAGAGATTTCTGTGGCTTACAGTTTGGTGGGACATAGTCCACCATGATGGGAAAGGCAGAGCTAGAGGAGTGTAAGACAGCAACTCACTTCGCATGCATATCAGGAAACAGACAAATAATGCTGGTAGCCCTTCCACTTCCTTCTTCTAGTAAAGAAGCTCTTTTGTTTTTTCTTTTACATTTACTTAATAGGATCAGGAGCAACAAACCATGGCATGTGAAGGTCATAGAGGAACTTGTGGGAGTTGTTTCTTTCTACCTGTAGATCTTGGGAATGAAACTCAGATCTTCAGGCCTGGCATCGGGCTCCTTTACCCACTGAGAATCTTGCCAACCCTCTGCTTTCTCCTCTGTATTCAGGGCAGGACACCAGCCCCACAAAGTGGTTCTACTGACATCAAAGGTGCATCTTCCCTCCTCAATTCAAGTTCTCTAGAAACACCTTTGACACACAGCCAGAGGTGTGCCTATTAGATGACTAAATTACACAAAGTTGACAGTCAAGATTAATCATCACATCAGTGATTCTAGCAATATTATGGCACCAAACTTTTGCAAAAAAAAAAAAAAAAAGCTTTTTACTGAGGGATGATCATCAAAAAGGAAATATAAATCTCAAATCTCTCTGCTCAATCAGTTGTTATCAGGGAATATATAAGAAGGGACTCTCCAGAGATAGGGCTTTCTGTGATCAAGGCTTATGGGAGGTGAGATGGCTGTGAAGGCTTTCCCACGTGTATTAACTTTTGTGCCTGGGAGCTGCTTTCCTGGTTGTGTCAGTCAGGAGACAAACTCTGCAGTCCTCCTATTGTAATTCACCTAGACAGTGATAGACATGTTGCCTTCTCCAGCAATAGGGAACTCTGGGAACTTCACAGAGACTCCCAGCTTCAAGATCCTATGAAACACTGCTGCTTCCCTTACCACAGCCTGCTGTGCTGTGCTTTATCTCTCTGAGCATGCAGTGTCCATCTTCCAGTTGCATCTTTGCAGCCTGAACAATTTCAACTCTTAGGGGCACCTATATCGATGATGTGTGAACACTTTTCTGGCAGTTCTCAATGACCTTCCTGAGCAACATAGCACCACTGGGACCAGGCTTGACCACTCCTTTATGGGGGAAAATTATCACACAGGTTTATTCGCTTGTTTGTCAGCTCATTCTGTCTGAGGAGTAGGGTAGTCTGATGCTGAACTTAGTGCGGACACCCGATCGGCATACCGCACTACAGCCCAGAACTCCTGGACTCAAGCGATCCTCCTGTCTCAGCCTTAAGGTTTAAGCCCTTCCTTTACTTTAGACAGAAAAGAGGAGATGATGGGAGATGTTATTCTGTATATATGTTTCTCATACTGGTTAATAAAGCACTGTGGCCAATGAGATAGCAAGATAGGCGGGGCTAGGAGACAAGGAGGAAAGAGGAAATGGGAAGGAGGAGTCAAGATGTAGCCCAGGGAAGAAGCAGGATGCCTGCCGCGGCTCCTTGATAAGACGACCACGTGGAAATACTTAGATAAGTAGAAATGGGTTAATAATTAAGACAGAGCTAGCCCATAAACAATAACGGTAACTGGCCAACAGGATTGTATCAAATACAGAGTCTCTGAGTGTTACTTGGGGCTGGTGCAGCTGTGGGCCCAGACTGGCGGCAAGCGGGATGGCGCCGGCGGGTAGGAAAAACATGCTGTAACATAATGGTGTCAGAAGTGGAACTGAGAACTTTCACTTAAAACTTAACAAAAGCTTAAAAATAGTTTTTAGAAACAAGGGAACAGAGACTAGCAAGACTTCTTGGTAGCAGCATTTTCTCGGTTGGATTTGTTTTGCTGTAGACAGAGATTTGCACTAAGGGAGGTTTCCAAAATTAGCATAAGCGGCAAAATACCACCTTGCTTTTAAAGAGCTCTGCTAACAATTCATTGGTGTGTACAAGAGCTGCAATGAAGGTTTACACTGTGTTTTAAAAAAAAAAAATACACTGGCTTGGGAGAGAAAAAGAAACAGAAAACAATGGTTTAAAAAAGAAAAAAAAAAAAAGAAGTAAAATGAATGGCTATGGTGGCGCACGCCATTAATCCCAGCACTTGGGAGACAGACACAAGCAGATCTCTGTGATTTCAAAGTAAACCTGGTATGCACTGAATTCCAGAACAGATAATAGTTACACAGAGAAACCCTGTCTCAAATATGTAAAAATAGAAATAGAATAAATAGAGTAATAAAAAAGCCACGTAAAGATGGAAAGCACAGAGAAATTTTGGATACTATACGCAATTCTGTTGTCTTTAAATTATTTGATTGCTGAGAAAATAACTACTGATAAAAGAAATGCTGCTGGATTAATTCAATTTATATATTTTAAAAATGCTTTGACTCCAAAATTTAAGCCTAAGGACAAGTTACTGGGGAAAAGGATTTCTATTTTTGTTTCCACAGAAAATGAAAAGCTGTGGATTTCTTCCAGATTTATGTGGTTTGATCAAGCCAGACCCCCTGAAACAGTGCCCCAGGTGATCCAACATTCAAAGCAGTTGAGACAAAGCTTTGCAGACTACTGCCAAGATTTATGCATCTTCTTTGGACCCCCATGACAGTGCCCTCTTCCAGCAGGAAGTAGTTTGGAAAGAACGACGCCCAAATTCCCAAATATTGTTTATAAATGTTTGTTTTCATTTAAATGGACTTGGCTATAAATGGCTATAACCACAAACAATCTTTTTAAAGGTAAAAATGGAATTATGGTATAGATATGAATACTTTGCTTTGAAATGGATTTTCTTTTATTGATACAATTTAAGGTCAATTTTGTGATATGTATATTTCTCCTCTTGTTTAGGTAGTATGTTTATATAGCTCATTGGAAAATGTAATGTATAATTTAGTACAGTTAAAGAGTTACGTATGATAGTCAATATTTGGAGTTAAGTTAGTTAGGATTTCTAGATATGCAGAGATGTATTTGAGATGAATAGGCATTCTTCAAACCTTTCAAAGACCTACAGAATATGGCATTTAAAATGGTTTAGGGTTTTTCTTGACAGTGAGGCACAACTGCTCCTGGTAACACCACCTATAGAATAAAGGAAGATGGACATCAAAGAAACACATTATGGAGTTTGCTTCTAATATGGCAAGACTAGCCATTTGAGCAAGGTACTTCTCTTATCTAGACTGTTTGACTTTATGTTGTAGAAACTGGACATACAGGACCCACAAAAAGGTGACTGCTAATTCAAGATGGACACTGCTACAGGATTCCTGCTTCATGGAAGAGGCTGCCAGACAGCCAGACAGTCTACAGGACACAGAGAAAAGTGACTGACAAACTGCCAATACAGGCGAACAGTTTAATGTTTCCTGCTTTGCTAAATAGTCTTCCAGACACACTATGGCCTATGGGCTGAAGATGGAACATTACAGAAGAACTTCAGGTGACTGACCAGGCAGTGAGTTGTCTCTGTCATTTCTAGAGTTTATATATTATCCTTCTATGGTCTTTGAAGGAATTGAAGACAGATAGTTATGGTTATAGTTTTCCTTAGTTAGGATTAAAGATAAGTTACATATAGGACTTTAGACTCACAAAGATAGGATAGATGATATTTTCTTAAAGTCTTACAAAATGTTAATGGACTAAATGTTGTTTACTGTGATTCTTATTTGATAACTGTTGTATGATATATTTTGCGAAGTTGAGGTTAAACCCTTCTTTTTATTTTAGACAGAAAAGAGGAGATGATGGGAGATGTTATTCTGTATATATGTTTATCATACTGGTTAATAAAGCACTGTGGCCAATGAAATAGCAAGATAGGCAGGGCTAGGAGACAAGGAGGAAAGAGGAAGTGGGAAGGAGGAGTTGAGATGTAGACCTGAAAGAAAGAAGATGCCGGCTGCGGCTCCCAGATAAGACAACCACGTGGAAATACTTAGAGAAGTAGAAATAGGTTAATAATTAAGACAGAACTAGACCATAAACAATAATGGTAACTGGCCAACAGGATTGTATCAAATACAGAGTCTCTGAATGTATTTGGGGCACACGTGGAGGCGGGACCATGGTTGCAGGACCCGCTGCAGCCAGCGGGAACAACCTGCTATAACAGTAGTCTTTTGTTTTTTGTTTTTAAATCCCAACTCTTCCCTTTTATGCTGTTGAACAATCTTTGTACAATGTAAATATATATTGCTTTCATTGTTAATAAAAAAAAAAAAAACTGATTGGCCGATATCAAGGCAGGAACTTCTGAAGAGAGAGAATGCTGGGAAGAAGGATGATGGAGTCTGAGAGGTCACTAGCAGAAGATGCAGGGGGAGCAAGACATGCTGGAGGACTGGAAAAGCAATGAGCCACCTGTCAATACATAGACTAATGGAAATGGGTTAATTTAAGTTGTAAGTGCTAGTTAGTAATAAACCTGAACTATCAGCCAAGCATTCATTTCTATTAAGTCTCCATTTTGGTTACTTAGGAACTGGTGAGTGGGAAAGAAAAGTTTGCCTAGTCTTTTATACATTTGCACAGAAGTTGCTTCTTATTTGGTTCTCAACTTTCCCAATGTTGTAACCCTTTAATACAGTTCCTCTGGTTGTGCCAACCCCCAACTATAAAATTACTTTTGTTGATGCTTCATAACTGTAATTTTATGAACTGCTACTCTTATGAATCATAATGTAAATATCTGATATGCAAGGTATGTGACCCCTGTGGGGGTCACCACCTACAGGGTGAGAACCAATAATCCATCATCTTACCTTGAAAGACCAGATTGTTCTTCTTTGTGATAAGCAAAACACAGCTGAAGGTGTTCAGAGTAGTGAAATGTGATGTTGTAATGGCGAATGCATACCATAGCACATTTGTCAAAAATCTGATGACAAGGACCATGGGTGTAGTCAGGAATAACATGTGTGCCAATATAGCGAGTGATACAGATCAGAGGAGAGGCTATGCAGCTGTGGCTCAGAGGTACATGGGAACTTCTGTGACATCTACTTCATTTTGCTGTGAACATAAAACTGTTCTGAGACAATTTACTTAATAAAATCACATCTATACATACAGTCCCTGAAGTATCCTATATGGCTTTCATGATGCCATATCTAATTGCAGTTTTGAATTTAAAGCTCATTATTCCTACATATGTCTTTATAGTCTTATGAATATCTCTTTAGAATTAGTAATATACATAATCTGCCATATCTTCTAATTTTGTTCTAGTGATATATTCTATGTATTACCCTGAAACCACTATTTAAATTTTTTAACTTACCCAAATTGATCCATAAGGCTTTAATTTAATAACAGTGTTTCATTATATGGAAAAAAATCGCTCTGTGTGTGTGTGTGTGTGTGTGTGTGTGTGTGTGTGTGTGTGTGTGTACATGTGTATATAGGAAAACTAGACAGTTTCCAGTTTTTGTGCCACAGCCAAGAATGTTTCAAAGAATGCCATGGTACATTCCCCCCCTCCTGTATTTTATTTATTTATTGCATGTGAGTACCTCCGTGCACTCATGCAAATCAGAAGACATCTTATAGAGTTAGTTCTCACCTTCCATCTCATGAGTCCCTGGAATAGAATTTTGTACATCAGGCTTATGTTAGCATCAAATGCCTTTACCCTCTGTGCCATCTCACCCCCACCCCAGCATTTTTCTTTGTGCTATTGAATTCTGGTTTCTGTCACATAGATAATCTGGAAATGAGCACCCAGGGTGGTAGGAAGTGCACATCTTCAACATTAGAGGAGTTGACAAATTCCCTTCTAGTGTGATTCTGTCAGTTTGCAATTCCAATATATGATAATCACTAGAGTTCCACTGAGTCACCAAAACTTGATATTGGCGATCATTTTAATCTTCATCAGCCTGTTAAAAATAATATTTCAAGCTGGGTGTGATAATACACATCTCTAATCCCAACACTGGAAGCTGTGACAATAGGATGTTGAGGACAGCCTAAGCTACACAATGAGACCTGGCTCAAAAGAAATAGAAGTTGGTGTTCCTTGCAGATGTCTCTATTTTGTTGGATGCATGCTTACACAGGTCTCACACTGTTGCCCAGCCTGAACTGGCCCCGTCAGTTCTACCACCTTTGCCTCCTGAGGACTAAGATACAGGCATGTGTCTCAATGTCCTAATGATTCCTTGGAGTTTTTATTTTATTTTATTCTATTTTTTTGAGAATTTTGTACATGAGCACACTATATTAAATCATATTTATCCTTCTCACCCCTCAATTCCTCTCATTGCACTCTCCATACCTGCCCCCTTCCAAAGTCATGTCTTAATTAGTGTTTCCCATGTGTATGAATATAGGGCTGACCACTTGCGTGGACAACCTATCAGAAGCTTATCCCTGAAGAAAGCTGACTCTCATCTCAGCAGCCACTGCCTGTCTATGGCTCTTTGGCAGGGCCTTGTAAAAGTTGACCCCCATCTTGGTCAACACATCAGCTGTCAACTGGTGTGGTCTTCTGCAGGTCTTGGGCAGGTATGTAGAGCATTCATGGACACAAAGTCCCAATTGTATTTAAAAGATACTATTTTAAATCCATCCTCCTGGTTTTCTGGCTCTTACAAACTTTCTGGCCCCTATTCCACAATATTGCTTGAGCCCTGAGTATAGGAGTTTTGTCTCATTTGGGGAAGGGCATGACATGGTCAATTGGGTTCCCTACTTTGCCAGTTTTAGGTCTCTAGAATAGCATTTGTCTGCTGCAAAAGGGTGTTGCTTTAATGAGGGGTGAGAGTTGCATTTATCGAGAAAGTATACAAATGCTAGTTTTTTGGAGTTTTAACAAGCATTTGTTAGTAGTAAGACTCAATATCTTTGCATAATTTATTGACTATGTTTTGTTCTATGAATTGCTTGTTTCTGTCCTCTGGATTCTTCTCCTACTGGGTTTTCTACCTTTTATGGTTTTGTTTATTTCTTTATATATTCTGAATATCAACCCTATATTAGCATATTCATTTTCAATTATTTTGCCCCACTTCAAGACTTTTAACTTTATTGTTTTTGTTTCACAAGTTTTTTGTTTGTTTGTTTGTTTGTCTGTTTCTGAGTTAAGATCTCACTATACAATCCAGGATAGTCTCAGGGACACTATCCTTCTGCATTAGGATCCTAAAGTGCTGGGATGACAGGCATACAGCACCATGCCTAGTCACAGAAGTTTCATCATTTTTACATAATTGAAATTATGT
This sequence comes from Cricetiscus sungorus, assembly GCA_030556225.1. NCBI lineage: Eukaryota > Metazoa > Chordata > Mammalia > Rodentia > Cricetidae > Cricetiscus > Cricetiscus sungorus. The sequence goes on along the minus strand of JANBXA010000651.1, from coordinate 100,043,500 downwards.
AATTTCATACCTTTTTTCAATGCATGCATACCTTTTTTCAAAGCTAAAGAAAACTTTTCTTAATATAATGTCTTTTTTATTCTAAATTTTAAAGAATTTTTTCCCATTTAGATCTTAATTTCTTTAGAATTGGTTTTTGTATATGCTATATGCTCAGGGTCCCAATTTTGTCATTGAACTTTGATGTCTCCAGTGAAATCAACCCCACTTATTTTCCTGAGAGGCTTCACCTTACAGTGACAGAGAAGACTTTCTCAACAGGACTCCAGTAGTGCAAGAATTGAGACCAACAGACTTCCAAGGGAACATCATGAGACTAGAAAGTGTCTGCACAGCAAAGGACACCATCATTTGAGTGAAGAGGCAGCCTATAGAATAGGGGGTGTAGGGAGGAGGAACCAACTTTACCAGTGATACATTTTACAAAAGATTAGTGTCTAAAATACACAAAGAATTAAAAAAAAAAACAAATAAAAAACTGTAAGCCAGGAAAATAACCACCCAATTAAAGTTGGGGCATGGAACTAAACAGAATTCTTAAAAGAAGAAATACAAATGACTAAGAAATATGTATCTTTAAATATACAATGCCCAAAGACATCATGGAAAATAAATTAAAACTACTTTGAAATTTCATTTACCTCAGTCAAAATAGCTAAGATCTAAAATACAAATGCTGGCCTGGCAGGGATGTGGGGAAAGGGAAAGACTTATCCACTGCTGATGGGAATGCAAACTGATATAACCACTATGAAAATCAGTGTGAAGGTGCCTCAAAAATTCTAGAAATAGATCTACCATGTGATCCAGCTATATAACCTCCAGATGTATACCCAAAGGATTCTATAGTCTATTCCACAGATAAGGGCTCATCATGTTCATTACTGCTATATTCACAACTGTCAAGAAATGGAAACTGCCTAGATATCCATCACTGATGGACAGATAATGAAAGTGTGGTATACTTGCACTTTGAAATTATAAAATTTGCATACAAATGAATCATTTTGGGTGAAGTAATCCAGGCCCAGAAAGACAAATATCACATGTTCTTTCTCATGCAGATGCTAGCTTTGAATCTTTAGATTTGTGTGTTTAGTTTATATCATACATAGAAGTCTCCCTGAGGAATAATCAATAGTCTTATGCAGCTGTGAGTTCTGTAAGTTATAATAACTGTCCTTGCAAGACGTGTACAATAGTGGCATGAACACTGTGGAGTAACCAACCACTTTTTATTGGATTTATTGCTCCACAGGATGGAATCTGTCTTAGTCAGATTTCTCTTGCTATGATAAAAACACCATGACCAAAAGCAGCCTGTAGAGGAAAGAATTCATTTCCCATTAAAAATTCCAAGACACACTTCATCACCAAGGGAAGTCAAGGTAGGAATTTAAGGTAGGAAACTGAAGCAGATATCATGGATGAACCCTGCTTACTGATTTGCTCCTCCTGGCTTGTTCAGTCTGCTTCCTTATACAACCCTAGACTATGCCCAGGGGTGGCACCACCTATAGTGGGAACAGCCCACCTACATAAATCATTAATCCAGAAAATGCCCCCACAGATTTGCCTACAGGCAATCTAATGTAGAAATTTTCTCAACTGAAGCTTTTTTTCCTACGTAACGCTAGCTTGTATCAAGTTAACAGAAAATACTAGCCAGGAGAGAACTCATGCCTAGTACCATTAGCTAGGCTAAGACATAACATGACTGAGCATGTCATTGGACATCCATATCACACCCACCCTAGAAGTCATTGCAGAACCAGATATAGTAGATGACTACTGCAAATAGTGTTTCCCAAACATGATGTGGCCATTGAACACATAAACTCAGAGTGTCTAAAACTACATGCACAAGACCTGAACAAGAGCAAACCATTCAAAATCACAGCATAAATAGTGGAGAGGCACGTGAGATCTTAACTCTAGTTGAGAAGCTATAGGTTGATGGGAGATGTTATTCTGTATATATGTTTCTTATACTGGTTAATAAAGCACTGTGGCCAATGAGATAGCAAGATAGGTGGGGCTAGGAGACTAGAAGGAGGAAAGAGGAAATAGAGGTGGGGTCAAGATGTAGCCCAGGGAAGACGCAGGACGCCTGCCGCGCAGCTCCCCCATAAGACGACCACGTGGAAATACTTAGATAAGTAGAAATGGGTTAATAATTAAGACAGAGCTAGCCCATAAACAGTAATGGTAATTGGCCAACAGGATTGTATCAAATACAGAGTCTCTGAGTGTTATTTGGGGCACATGTGGTTGCAGGACAATGGCGGCAGGACCAGGAGGCCGGCAGGAACAACATGCTGTAACATAATGGTGTCAGAAGCGGGATTGAGAACTTTCGCTTAAAACTTAACAAAAGCTTAAAAAATAGTTTTTAAAAACAAGGGAATAGAGACTTCTTGGTAGTGGCATTTTCTTGATTGGATTTGTTTTGCTGTAGACAGAGATTTGCGCGGCTCCTTTAAGGGAAGTTTCCAAAATTAGCATAAGCGGCAAAAATCCGCCTGGCTTTTAAAGAGCTCTGCTAACAATTCGTTGGTGTGTAGGAGAGCTGCAATAAAGGTTTACACTGTGTTTTTAAAAATACGCTGGCTTGGGAGAGAAAAAGAAACAGGATACAATGGTTTAAAAAAGAAAAAAGGAAGTAGAATTAATCCTAGTACTCGGCAGACAGAGGCAAGCAGATCTCTGTGATTTCAAAGTAAACCTGGTATGGAGTGAATTCCAGGACAGATAAAAGTTACACAGAGAAACCCTGTCTCAAAATATGCAAAAATAGAAGTAGAAGAAATAGAGTAATAAAAAAGCCACGTAAGAATGGAAAGCACAGAGAAATTTTGGATACTATACGCGATTCTGTTGTCTTTAAATTATTTGATTGCTGAGAAAATAACTACTGATAAAAGAAATGCTGCTAGATTAATTCAATTTATATATTTTAAAAATGCTTTGACTCCAAAATTTAAGCCTAAGGACAAGCTACTAGGGAAAAGGATTTTTATTTTTGTTTCCACAGAAAATGAAAAGCTATGGATTCTTTCCAGACTTATATGGTTTGATCAAGCTAGACCCCCTGAAACAATGCCCCAGATGATCCAACATTCAAAGCAGTTGAGACAAAGCCTTGCAGACTACTGCCAAGATTTCTGCGTCTTCTTTGGAACCCCATGATAGCGCCCTCTACCAGCAGGAAGTAGTTTGGAAAGAACGACGCCCAAATTCCCAAATATTGTTTATAAATGTTTGTTTTCATTTAAATGGACTTGGTTATAAATGGCTAATAACCACAAACAATCTTTTTAAAGGTAAAAAGGGAATTATGGTATAGATATGAATACTTTGCTTTGAAATGGATTTTCTTTTATTGATACAATTTAAGGTCAATTTTGTAATATGTATATTTCTCCTCTTGTTTAGGTATTGTGTTTATATAGCTCATTAGAAAATGTAATGTATAATTTAGTACAGATTAGAGAGTTACC